>OW387024.1:86792029-87417029 GCA_936439885.1 Nowickia ferox
TAAATTTCCTTCATCATTTTTAGTGCATGCTTAGGCGCATAAATCATATATCTGATTTTCTGTTTATGTGTTTTCATAGCATTAAGGGCCTGGGGGTCTACTCTGTAATTCGAAAGGTAAGAAAATGCTTTCGAATTTACATATATATATACATATGTTAAAAGCACGCAAATTCGAAAGCATTTTCTTTCCTTTCGAATTACAGAGTGGACCCCCACGTATCCCACGATGTCGACATAAATAAGAAGATTTGTTATTTGACATAAATAAGAAGATTTGTTATTTTCAATACAAGTAATCCATTGAACGTTTCCGGTCGACATCTTGGGACAGGGCGAAATTTTTATTTTTCTCGAATTTTTCATATAAATATGTACGAGTACATACTTAAAATTCTGTTTACCAAAACTGTAGTATATATATGTTATGTGGTAAAGGTAAACACACATTTTGTAAATATATAACTGTTTCAAATGAAGTGCCTTAAAGATATCAAATGGAAAACTTAAAGAATATTTATATATGTATATAACGACTTACATTTTTTTTTTTTTTTTTTGCAAGAAAAAAATAATCACAAAAAGCTGAAAATTTTTCGACTCAATTAAATAAAACTTAAAATGAAAATGAAAAGGTTATACAAACAATTTCATCTATCAAATAAGTCATATTGATAATATGAATAAATAACTTGGAAATATTAAATTTCCTTGTGATCTACACAAATATTTATAACATAATTATGTATACTTGGGGTATGCTTTTTATCTTAGTAGTATTTTTAAATAGTGTAAGCGTAAGTGCGCTTTTGGAGCGTGCAATTAAAATTCAAACAAAACTTCAATAACGCTAATGATGCCTGTAAAAAATGTGAAAACATAATTATTAAGAATAAAGGAATAATAGCATAATATATATACAATTTTAATAAGGTATGTATCTACGAGTATCTATGGTTGTGCAATTTTCTAGATGTAATTAAAAATAAATATTTACTTATTATTAATATTTGTGCAATTAAAATATAAACTTTTTCTTGGCGTACATAACTATTTTTGATACTTCTTTGAACAATAAATAATAAGACATTTATTTTTTGTTTGTGCTCTCTTTTTAAATAACTGAATGAAGTAAATCAAGACTTTCGCAAATAAACAATCACACTTGTACATCATTAACTTAAATTTTTCAATTGTACTTTACAAAACAAAACGTATTGCTTTATTTTTCTCCTTCCACGTATTCATTTATTACATCTGCAGGTGGGATATAAACTACGCCAAGCCACATTTGTTTTTCAAAACACATGTTATTATACTGTGAACATCAGTATTTTTTCGATATGTATTAGCACATCCCTTAAACCCTATATTTGAAAGGAACGGTAGTACTGTTCAGAAACATGTGCGAGGTAAATAATACCTAGTCCTTTTTTATACGTGACGGTAATATTATATGACGTCAATTGATTAAGGATATTTTCAACATAATAAAATAATATTGGAGTTATATACAATACTCAGTGTAAGTCAAATTGTTAATAGTATAGAGGTCAAACCATTACTGATGTTCAATATGTTTTAGCGCTCTCCTGTAAAATTTCCAAAATGTGACTTGGTCTACTTGACCTCTCACCTACCAATATCATTGTACATAAAATATCACACGAACTAATAATAATAACACATTAAGCACATTGACAACAGCAGGCTACTACACGAGCACACAATTTCATATGCCACCAGCTGGAATTTAATTATTTTGACACGGTAGCAGCATCATAAGCAGCCGATATTCCAGTGTATATAAATATGTATGTATGTATGTATTTCAGTGATTTCACCTTCAAATAAAAGCAAAAGTATAAAAATGAATAAATTTATTTCTTTATATCAATTTCGAGATGTTCTCTCTGTTCTACGAGGGTGGGTCATTAACTCAGTGACTTTTTGAAAAAACAGAGATTTTATATAAAAATTTATTTTATTTCTCAACATAGTCTCCTTTGAGTTCTATACACTTAGTCCAATGTTTCTCCAATTTGTTTATCCCTTCCGAAAAATACGATTTGTCAATATCATCAAAATAAGCATTTGAGTGTAAGATGATTCGTCATTGGAGTCAAAATTCTTTCCGTCGATCCATTTCTTCAAGTTTGGGCACAGGAAATCGTCACTTGGGGCTAAATCTATAGAATAAGGCGTACCCCAATCATGGATTTTTGCCATGAAAACTGCACATGCCTTTGCGGTTGATTATGAGCAAACACGGTGCCCATCTTGCGGAGAGCTTTGTCATACACCAATGATCACTGAAAATTGTGAGATGCCTATAGCTTCCACAATCGCTCTCTCTCTCTCTCTCTCTTTCAATCTCCGATCGGCTAAGACCATATCGTGGATTTTTTTTCAATTGTCCCGGAGGTAGAGACGTCAAATGGGCGTCCAGAACGTTCGGCTTGGACGGCCACAATGAAATTCAGTGAAGAGCCCCACAGTATTTATCAAGCTTGGCCTTGGTTTGAGTGATGGTTTTTTTCCGCAAAAAATAATGCTTAAGTACACACGAAACTAATTTTTTCTATTATATCCACTGCTGCCAAACACAAATTAAATGACGCTGTGAGTCAACTGGCAGTTGCCCATTAACAGGACCCACCCTCGTATAGATGAAAGAATTATTGTTATTAACACTATATTTGCTCATTGTCGTCAAAAAAAGCGAAATTAGTTTCATTTAACTACAGCGACAAAAGCACCATGAACAAAATCCTTCTTATATAAACATGTGTAGTATATACATATGTATGTATTTGGCATATTGAAATTGGCAGCCTGCTATGGTTAATGTGTTTAGGTGCTTTTAATCCTTGCTGTTAAATTGTATATTGTCAGATAAAAACAACATTTATGTGTAACTTGGGGACCACACGATAAATTTTCGCATTTCAATTATTTTAAAGTTGCAGTATTCCCTATTCCATTATGTATTTCTGGAATGTTTTCGTTTTTTAATATCTAATCATAGAAGCACATTGGGTGAAGCTACCTACCAATTTGAGTTGTTCCATCGTTGGTGGTATTTTAAAAATAAAATTAACTATCAATTTGTGTCACAACTATCAATTTATAGGAATTTGACAGTAGGCCAACAGTAATTATTGGGGACAATGCCCCCAGAATGGTAGTCCTATGCCAATAAATTTTGATAAGCAGTGTGCATAATGTACTTGAAGGCGGGTTTTTTAACGTGTGGCTGCAGACTAAAAGCAGGTCTAAAAGAGAATTTAAAAAATAATGTTGCATAAATACCGTCTCAAGACAGAATTAGCTCTGATTAAAAGTACACCTTTCAAATAATTTAATCTGTTTTCTATAGCTAACTTTTCTATTTATGTATAGATAATCTCGCGTGAATATGACGTTGTAAAGCTGAGAAAATAAGTTTAAGGGAGCTTTTCCTCAACTCATACATATGTGTATACAATGTATACTATACATATACATAAATACATACATACAGACATACATACAGACATACATACATACATACATACATACATACATATATACATAAATGAATGAAAGACTTTTCTGCACAAAATCCTACAGTATTATTTTTTTCAACGTAATTAATGCCCAGTGAATATCAAAGCGAAATTCCAAACCAGAAATTCTAGCTGAATAAGTATATTGCATGGCATCATTACATTTGTGAACTAGTTTCGCAAGCACTTATTTCTTCAAGCGGTTTCGAGATTCCATTATTTGAATCATTCAAAGGAACTTTCCCACAAAATAGCTCTCAAAATATTTTGAGCTACAACATAAGTAGTATTACGAAAATCAGTTACGAAACTCTTTTTGCTTGTATCAGAATACGAGGCCTTGATATGACTTCGCATAGTTTCTAGAAACTCCTCAGAAACTCCTTCAAAATTGACATAAGACACTATAGTCCCATGAAAGGCCAAAGCCATTTATTTCATAAACGTGATTCTGCTAAGAATAGAATTCACAATTTTTTTTACACACTTCACCAAAAATTGTAAAGGGTAAGTATATAGGTTTGTTATAATGTGTGTAATTTCCACAATATTACTATGCGACCCATAAACTATATGTATATATTCTGGTTTCTTATGAATAGGGAATACGAATAAGCGATGTCCGCCTGTCCGTCCGCTCGTCCGTCTGTAGGTCTGTCCGTCCGTCTGTCTATCTGTCTGCAGGTGAAATCGGTTTTCTAAAGCTCCCAGAAAATCCAGCGATTTTCATGTTGGACGTGTGTGTCAGAAATGGTCCGAAATAGGAGCTGGAAAATTAAAATTTTTTTTGCCATATAAAAGTAACTACTTAAAACTAATTATTCTAAATAAACCTATTTTATATTTCAGTAAAAATAAAAGTAGAATTAACGGCCTGGCTCACAATGTCGACAAGAAATTTTATTTTGCTTATTTAAATTTTTATTGAAGGCTTGAAGGCCAACTTTGAGGGGCGGACGCACCCCATAAAACACAACTTATCGCTATGAAATTTTTTTGTATTTTTCTTACATAAAACTGAACCCATATGAGGAGAGAGAATATAATAAATCAAAAAAAAAAAAAAAAATAACGGCCACTCTAATGTATATATTCCATATATGTACATGCGTATGTATGTATGTCGGCGAAGGGTATGTAAGATTCCGCACAGCCGAATATAGCACTCTTACTTGTTTTTTATTTTAATTATATGTACACCATAAACTCAAATTAAGGTAATCGATATGGAACATACGGCCATATTACAGAGTGCAATTCCGTTCGGAAACGGAATTCAATCCACCCCATTTTTTGAAGGGCATGGTGTCTAAAAAAGAAAACTAAAATACGCAAATTTGTCAGATGCGTCCAGACTGCTGGGGGCGCTGGTAGGCTGGGGTACGCTCTGGCTAGGGCTTGACATATTGAGGTAGATTGAATTCCGTTTCCGAACGGAATTTAACTCTGTGATATGGCCGATAATTTCAAAACATTTCCACTAGAAGCTTATGCAGGTAATTTGGTATTTCTTTGATGCCGAATGATTAAATTTCGTCAGTTATCTTCAAGAGTTCAAATAAAATTTGCATTGAAATCTATATTCGGTAAATATACATGTCTACACACTTAGTAATTGAATACTATCGATATTTTCTACTATCGATATCAGATTTCACATTCGATACTATCGATATTACTATAGACTGAATGCTTGTACCTGAGTACGAAAACTTTAAATAATTTTTTATCAGGCTACATGATACAGCTCGTTATTTTCATCACTTTATTGAAAGTATATAACCTAATATTTTTTTTAAATAAGAGATATGTATGGACAATGTACATATGTTTGTACGCACATAATTTTTGGTAACAGTTTTGAAAAACTGTGCTGGTGTCAGTTTAAAAATATTATTTTTTGGTTTTTTAAGTATCGTTTTTATATATAACAACTATTATAAATGTCAATAACTGATCAAGAAAAGAAATAAAGCCCGATTAAAAATTTGCCTCTATTTGCAACAAACATATCGAGCCATATTTTTGATTTAATCGTAAGCGACAAAAATTAAATTTTTCAGAAAAATTATTATTTTTTTTTTAATAATACTCGTATTCAAATATGTTTTAAATGGTGGTTTTTATAAATTAGCACAAGTTTAAATCAAAATAAAACAAAGAAATATATTTTTAATATCAATGAAACGGGTTTTTTTGGAAAGAAAATTTTATGAAATTAATGTTTAAATATGATTTCTGCCATGTGGCCGCCACGGCTGATCAATTGCTTGTGGTTTATCGACGTAGACAAGTGACTTAACATAACCCCAAAGAAAATAATCCAATGGGGTTAAATCACACGATCTCGGTGGCCAATTAATTGGCCCATTACGTGAAATTATATTTTCATCAAAAGCTTCTTTGAGTAAATAAATTGTAGCGCCCGCTGTGTGTCTGTGGCTTCGTCCTGTGGGAACCACATATCAGCACGATTAAGGCCTCGTAATTGAGGTACAAACAACTTTCGAATCATGTTCTTATACCGTTCACCATTGACACTAACACATTTGCCAATGCAAACGTTTTGTTGATATCATAATTCTATACGAAACAAAAACTGAAATTTATAAAGAAAATAATGTTAACGAAAAACATAATATTTAGCCTTATCATGAATTCCACATGTGAAAATCCCGAATTTCGTTCACATGAATTTTAATTTCGCATCACCAATAAAATTAAGAACTTACATACTTCCACTTTTTCCAACAGGCAAATCTTTGTGAATGATTTTCTTCATAAATTGTAAAAATATTTCGCAATCGTATGAAGTTTTTTTTGACACCAATTGTTCAGACGTTCGGAAATTCCCAGGTGAAAATTTATTTATGATAAGTCTGATTATGTAAATACTTATATATCATATTTAGTAAGTGAATAAGTATGAATTTACTTTAAATCATATGGAAGTTTTTCTTACTGTAATTCACGTTATACGTTTTCAAAACAGTATTTTAAATAATAATATCGATATTTCTCAAATATCGATATTATCGATAGTACTATCAATGGTATACCAGTACTAGTACACAAAACCATACTTATTGCATTTAGTGCTTCTTAGTGCGTTTTTTATGAACGAACAATTCGTTTTGCTCTGAAAAAGTTGGCTTTACTGCTAGATGCATTTCTCATCAGTAGACCTCAACCATAAAATTCTTTCAAATTCCAAAAAGGTTTCATATCCTTTTTGAAAAATTGCCAAAAAAGTATTGAGAATTATTAAGTATACAAACATTCACAGCTAAAAAAAATTTTTACTTAGGGCCTGTTTGTCAATACCGACAACGTTTGACTTGTCGCTCACTTACATTCAAAACAAAAACAAAATTTAAAAATTAGTTTTTATTTCAAATGTAAATGTGCGACAAGTCGAACCATGGTGTAATTATACAGGTGACTGCGTTAGGATTTGTTATACAAACGATTGAACTAAATGAACGAACTAGTTCATTTATAGATAATGAACTAAAATGACCGGTCACTGAAATCAAGCTACCGAATGAATGGCCTTAAAAAGAGAAAATATTGAAGGAATTTTAAAATAATACTACAAAAATCTAATAACAAATGTAAGCCTACAATAAAATAAAAAAATTTATTTAATTGCCGCCATAGATATGTGTTATATTAAATGTACATATCGCACACTAAAGTGTGGTACACACTATAGAAGATGAGTGGCAGTTAAAAATTCATCAGTTTTGAATGATAGTGTTTTCTGTTCAGACTATCGAGATCATGTACGACACTCAAAACCTCATTCAAGAAAAAACTTAGACACACAAACAGAAAAAACACAAATTGGATGCGCATAAGTGCTAACAAAATTTTTTTATAATGAATTATTTTAATGTTTTCTTATCGCTAACAACTTCTCGTACAATTTTGTCTTTAACATCACACACAGCCTTGCATATCATAAAAATATGTAAATTCCTTTAAAAAATAATTTTCCGCGTCCAACTTGTGTTGTTTATGCTACAAAAAATATCTCTTGACTGACGCTTTTTGGTACACACTATCAGTTAAAAACCAATATGGACGCTGGCTGTCACTCAACCACAAAAAATTCTGTGGTTGACCGTTGACTGACGAAATTCGTGTAATTCGTGTTCACACCATCGATCAATGTCAAATTTGAGCAAAACTGTCACTCAGGTTCGATAGTGTGTACCCCACTTAAATCATAAACAGTCACAACTCAAAAAATTTCAGATGCTGACAAATGACCCAAGTATGTAACATAAAAAAAGGCATAACGGTATTTTATATTCTTCAAGAAGACTTTATTGCAAAAGAAATTGTTGCGGTCGTTGAGGATTTGTTCAATTAACTGGTTTATAAAAAAAAAACACTTTCATCATTTTGAGTTGAGACTGTTTATGATTTAGTGTGTGATATGTAAGTAATTACATGAATAAGAATTGATCACACTTTAAAGGTAGGATCACACGATTGCCGCAAAAACACCAATCTGACCCAATTTTTATTGTGGTGAATCGGTGCACAATAATAAAATTGTTCAATCAAATACGAATGCCCTATTTTATAAAAATTTGATTTGCGAAAATTTTCGAAGAATGAATTTGTGGCAATAATTGCCGCATCCTCGTCATACGATTCTTCTAACTTGCGGCAACGCAAACAAACAGCTGTCGTGGTAGTTTTTTTTAAAGAAATCATTTTATTTCTGTTTTATTTTGTACGTGAAAATGTTATACTCGTTTAAAAGAAATAAAAGCAGAGGCGATTTTCGTTCTTTTAAACGAATAAAAGCTAAATATATGGGTTAAAGATTGGATCGCATTTCCATTTTAACGTTTCAAATAAGTTGTCTTCTATATATATATAAAATCGCAGTGTGTTTTTGTTCCTAACGCATAATCTCTGGAACGATAAGAGCTCTGGAGCTAAAATTTTCAACACAGGTTTGGGTCAATACCGGGAAGGTTTTCGTTTTGTTTTTGGCCCAGCAAATGACAACTGTGTCGATTAATTTGTAGTTAAAAAATAATTGAGGGTAAGACAACGTTTGCCGGGCTCATCTAGTAATTACATATTTACATATAAAGTAAGTTGAAGTTAGTAGTACTTACAAAAATACTTGAGAAATTGTCGCGTATTGGCTTCTTTGATTGCCGCTCGAGTACACAATAAATATTGGTGCATTTTCAGCATTCATTTTTATTGGGGCATGGTTGTCTATCAACCGTTCACACGATTGCCGCACCAGAGTTGCATTTGATTGCGGCAAATCACCACAATATTGTTATCGATTGTCGTACGGGGCAATAAATTGTGAAATCACACGATTGACATACAAAATGGAGCAATAGTTTATATTCATTATTTTAATTTGTTTTCACTTTCCAACACACTAATTCTTTCTTTATTTTTTATATCTTAGATACATACATACATACATACATATACTAAAATATACAATTCACACTTTTAAGTATGTATTTGTCTTTATTTCGATGTCTTAAATAGAAGGTAAATGTTTCAAAATGTTTAGTTAATTTTTTTGTTAAAGTATTATAAAACAATTGCAATAAGTAGTAAAAAAAGAATATGTTGAATTGTCCCCTATTCCCCCTTTTGAATTATGTAGTTAGTTTGAATGTTGTAAGAAATACACTTACACTTAAAAATATCATAAACATCAATAATAAATGTATTAAAATATTTTTAACCAAATTAAATCTTAATTACTTTTAAAACAAACTTTTGTATCAACTTTTTGTTTCAGTACCAACTATTTTCGGGTCGTAATAACTAAGTGCATTGATTAACCATAGAGAGTTTAGAGTAAAGAATTTACAAATGTTAAAAAGAAATAAGCACAACGCTTGATCGAAATACATATTTTACTACTACGCATGTTAGTTATTAAATCTAAAAATTGGAAATCCTGAAAACAAAGAACTCATAAGTAGCAGCCACATAGTATTTATGTATTTTACTGTATGAACTTATTTAAAACGAAGAATACTAGACAGAAATCATTTATCTTAAATAATTAGCTGTTAATTGTTGAAATCAACTTTTTTAAATTATTAATTTTATATATATGTATATGTATATATATTATATATATTAATAAATACAAATACATGTGTCTGTATATTCACATTCACACACACTGTTTCAGAATCAACATATATAGGGCCAATTTCACGATGTCGACAACGTTCGACATCTCGCACACTTACATTTAAACCAAAACAACAAAATATGAAACTTTGTTTTTGTTTCGAATGTAAGTGTGCGACAAGTCGAACGTTGTCGACATCGTGAACTTGGCTCATAATATCTACATAAGTCTAACTACTTTTGTTACATGCAAATATACATACATGCATGCATATGTAGAGAAACACGTACATAAAAAAATATCTTCCCCGATATTCCTTTATGGTTTAACGTACGATTGTTTAGAGAAAGCCGGTTGGAAGAATGCTTTATTCTTATATGTGATAGTATGCATGTGTTCGAACGTTTCAATTGTGCATTTTCTGAAATATCAGCGGTAAATTTATTATTTACTTATTTCGAAATTTTAAGTGAACCACCTATGTGTGTACATACGAGTATATGCACTTTTTCAAATTTAACTTGCGCTCATTTTAATTTGACCAGTCAGTCTATCAGACTAGAAGATATGGGAATCATATGAAAGACCATATGAAAGACCTGATATGCTTTAAAATTAATTTACATGCCTTATAATTTCAATTTGAATTTAATTAAGCCAATGAAAAGAATCCAATTTTTTCTACATATCGCAAAATTTAAATATCCAAATATCCAAACTTTAAATATATATATTTGTTTATTATTGCTTCTCACAATAAATAATTTATTCGTATTACCACAATTTCAGAATATGTTTGAAATTCAAATGATATAAAGTGTAAACGCCTCATTCAAGAACATGCGTTCATATTCATTAACATATTCGTTCTTTAGTTATGATACGAGTATTCTTTCATGTTTTACGCATCTGGAAAACCAGATCCAATTAAAACAAAATATTTTGTGTAGATTTGAATTGGCGTTCCAGGTAACCAAAAATTAACCGGAATTATTAAGTCTGTATCACACTATCGGCACAATGAACCGATTTTCGTCGGCTCACTGAAATAAAGTCATACTTATGACTTTATTTCTAAATTTGCCTTATTTCTCAACTATTTGAAATATATATAAGGACATAATTACAACACACTGCATTAGTAATAAAGCCATATAGACTTATTCCAGAATTAATTTAATAATAATGCCATTTTGGCTTATCACTTAGCGGACGAAAATCGGTAGTATGATCCAGGCTTTAGACTTTACTTTCGTACAAAAAGCCACATGAAATAAAATATTTTATAAAAATCATAATTTTAAAATGTTTGTGTCTATGTATAGTACATATGTATGCACTTATGTATGCTTGGACATAAAAGAAATTTCTTGGAAATCTTAAAAACTCTTCTTACGAAGCACCTTGAAAAAAGCTATTTAATGAAATTCGAGATCGCCATAACTTACAAAATCTAAATAAAAGTTAAACATTTTAACAGCGCTTAGAATAAGATTTACTCTTACATAAAGAAAACATTTAAAGTCAATACCTATGAACACCCTGCAACAGCTGCTCGAAGACATCGCAAAACATTTTATTAGGTGCGTTTGAGTACTTTTCCAGTAAAATCCAGTAACTGATAAATACTGAGTAATATAAACAAGTTAATAAAAAAAGCTTGCACATAAAAATTGTAAAATCCAGTAATATATACATATGTAACAGCTGCTTGCCTTTTGGCGCTAAAAAATTATGCATAAATGCAACAAAAAATTATACAAAACTACACATATGTGTACATGTACATGCAAAAAATATACAAATCGTCGGGTAGTTACTCGTTAGCCACATGGAACAAATATGTATGGGTTTTCGAGAAAATCGATGAAGAATGTTTTTCTCATTTGTTTTATAAAAATACATGATATATAGAATATTTTGTTTAATAATAAAATAATATATATAATAGATACATATGTTTTTATTTAAACTTACGGGCCTGGCCGTCAAGAAACTATATAGCTTACTTATATTGAAAACAAAAACAAAAGTTTCTTATTTTGTTTTTGCTTTCAAAATAAATAAGCAAGCGACAGAAACTTTCTAGTCGACATTGCGGGTCAGGCCGTTAAGGTTTGTTAGCTTTTTACCCTCAATGTGAAAAGTTATTACGATTTACAGAAAAAGACAATAATCTTTGTTGCCGCATATAAATACATACATATCACAATAAAGGTAGAGGTCCATAGCTCGCTTTTTGCGCGTTATGCTTTACAGGCGTTTCATCCTCTTGTTTCATTCTATACCTTGTTCGCGTTGAGTTATATACACTGCTTTTCATGCGCCATTTTATTTTGATCAGCTGTGTGCGTTTGTTTATAAATACTTATAAAGAATATATGTATTTAATTTTATGTGCAAAAAATGCCTATGAACAATTTCAAAAAAGAAAAGGTTTTGGGTACGGCCGTTGTATTTAGAACGGAATTTAAGTGGGTTTTTTGAAACCACATTTAAAAAATTAAAACTTCTGACCCTGAGCAATTTCGAACCGCGACAAGAATGTCTGCAGATGTCTTTGACTATTTATTCAGCATTTTAAAAGATAGTCTTGAGAAGAACTCGGCCAGGGCTATTCCAGCAGATTGTCGGCTGTTGTTGACTTTAATGTAAGTAAATTGAAAATTACATACAAATGTAATCACATTATTGGCTTAAGCAATAACTTTTCTAAGCAGCTCTTTAATACAGATTTAGCGGAGAAGACACTAATATGCAAAATTTGTTACTGAGAAAAGTGTGGTGAGAAGTTAATTAAAATACATCACTTTAATGAAAATATTCACATATTTTATAAGTTTTTTTTACTAAGAAATTTTTTTTATTGAGAAAAAAGAAAAAAATTATCCACCGCAAAATAATATTTATCGATAACGTAAGAAATAAAGTATTATTTAACATCTTTAGCATTCAAGAACAGCTGACTTTCTTTCATGGTGCTTGTAACGCGTACAAAAGTAGAAAGTAGACCTACTTTTTGCTTTGAACGCGCCTACGCGTTCTGCGCTTTTTGCAATGTAACTTGTCACATACTATTACATTGATTCTACTTTTTTGACAGATGCATAGAAAGCGTAACGCGCAAAAAGCGAGCTATGGACCTCTACCTTAACAATATTGTTTACTTCGTTTCAACTAAGTCAAATTAGTACATTTATTAAGGGAAGTATAAGAACTTTATATATCCTGATATATTCAAGATATCGAAAAACTAAGAACAAATTTGAAAAAAGTACACATTATTCATATATAATCGAGCAATAAATTCTTAATCGTTTTTAAATGTTCCATGCGGCATACCAGTAATCACCCGGTGATATGTATAAACAAAAATTTCAATATAAAAACTATTCGCTTTATTCACGTTTAAAAACAATGGGCTATATTCTGCATTCCACGTGAAATTAAATCGTTCAGAATTGCCATAGCATTGTTGTTATATACATATATACGAGTACGAGTATGTATACATATTTCCAAAAATTCTATGAAAATTCCGTATTCCCAATATTTTTCTGGCATCAAACTTAAATAAATGTTATAACGTTTATAACTCAATACATTTGTTTTTTTTTTTTTTTTTTTTTAAATTTCATAAAAAGCTAAAAATTTTCGTTTCCTTTGCTTTTGTTTGTTTATATTTAAAAACCATTTGTTTTACTGGATTTTACTGGCAAAAATTTGTCCAGTAAAATTTTTCATTTACTCAGTAAACTACCCGTCATTTTTCTCTCTCACTTCGCCCTCTCATTTACTGTACTTTGTGTACGCGAACGCAATCCAGTAAAAAATAGTCAAAATTTTTAAAAACTTATTTTGTATTCTCCGAAAAATGTTGACTCTCGAATTTCTAAAAATCAGTATTAAAGGAAAGGTAAAAATCGCGTTATTATGAAGTTAATTTTTTTATCTATTAATAATATTAATGAAATTCTGATTCCTGCAAAATATACATATATATAATATATTTTTATTTGGAAATTGTTGCAGGGTGTTATCACAATTAAAACAACAAAAAATAAATGTCTTAAAAATTTAATACTCTAATAATAACTTGTTTCAAAGAAGAAATATTTATTTTAATTTTGTATGTATGTACGTATGTATGTATAAAAAAAATTATGCTTAGACAAATCAATGTATTTATTAAATGTGAACCTATATAAACATAAACGAAGGTATGATTCCTCCGATTTCTAATTATGTTAGGGATATTACAACTACATGTATTTTGAATTCAAATCTAAAATGTTATTTTTTTGATGTTTAAAGTTTGTAAGATATTTTTATAAACCACAGTGGGCAAATTGTGAAATTATGCATAGAGAGCGCTAATGCAGAATAAGGTTAACCACTGAATTTAGCTTAAACATGACACATTGGTCCAGATTGTCGATATATAAGGCTTTCTTTAAGTTCCGATCTCTTAATTCAGCTGTTAGAAAGACGGAGAAGGAAATATAAATATCTCTTTTTTCTACCAGCTGAGTTATGTATGTAGTATGTTAACCCGGATTTGTGGTAGAATTAGTCGATTCGTATCGTGAGTTTACGAATCAGCTCACAATATCTGTAACATAAATAAAACATGTTGCTGTTTATTAATATCGTAACGTGTGTGAGGTAGAAATCTACAGAAAATAGCATTTACGGAGCAAACTCTCTCACATACATACACATACATACACACACGTATAAAGCAAAGAGAAATACAATAACAGCTGACACGCTCGCTGGTAGCCTCACGTTTTTACTAACATCCGGATTTAAACGATACGACAACTTCAAAAGTAACACGATCCGAATCGACTAATTCTACCATAAGACAAATCGACATTCCAGTTGGCAGCTCGTTGTATTTATGTAGTGTATATCAGAGAACTGTATGAGTATTTTTAAATGGCATTGCTAAAAGGTTAAAATGCCATTGTCAAGAGCGATTTGTTTCGCGCTTTTACGCGAAAATCGTATTTGTGATTATAACAGTTTCTGCGAAGAAAAATTATTTGGCATGCATTTTAAAACCCAAGAAAAGTTGCGTCATGGTGAAGTTAATCACTTAATTATATAAAAACCACGAAATACTGCCGTATGTCTTACCAATTTGCTCTTGAAAAAAAAAAAATTAGACACTAAATAAAAATGTGTAATACACCGAACTTAAATAAAACCTCACCTTCGCAACCACAACTTCACTGCACAATTTTTAAGAAAATGTTTCATTTTTTTTTTATTTGGCAATCTGTCTTGCCATAAAAGCGCTCGACATTGGATAGATGAATTTAATACCTCTACGCTCACTTTTTTCCCTCAGTGCACTATTTGGCATTCGGAAATCAACTTACTATTTCTAATTTCACCACTCAGAGTTAAAACAAGTTATTTTGTTGCGCGGAGGGGCCTTGATGCTCACAAATGCCGCTCTGCCACTCAAATATGGCGCTCATTGGCATATGTGGCTACTTCGATAATATGCGGTATATTTTAAACTTTTGCCGCTCATTGCATGACCTTGTCTCAGGGGTGAATATTATATTAT
Source organism: Nowickia ferox (assembly GCA_936439885.1). Lineage (NCBI taxonomy): Eukaryota > Metazoa > Arthropoda > Insecta > Diptera > Tachinidae > Nowickia > Nowickia ferox. The sequence goes on from OW387024.1 coordinate 86,807,300, forward strand.
ATGATACTAAAAAGCCTCCTGGTATTGAAATTGGTCCTAACATCAGCCAAGTTTTTAGCACACATCCAACACACACGCTACTTTTCAAAAAATATTCCTACAATAATCTAAGATAACAAAATATTTTTAAATATTGTATGTGAACATTTTTGGACTTTCGAACCATATCTAAATCAGTAACTAATAGACCTGCCTATAAATCGAAGCAACTTTGCCACAATCTTTTGACATTTTGGAAAACAGAATAAATCACTCGATCTACTGTTGAAAATGTTCAAAACACAAAATAATCTATCAAATCAAATATTGTAAATGAAAATAAACATGGAGTTGATATGATGAAAAAAGTTTTGAATGGGTAAACATTAGGGATCCCAATACTGAAATTCCGATGCATAAAACCCCGTAATTTGTAGTTGTCGACGGGTCCCGCAACTTACTGAAGTTAATGAATTCCAAAACTATACGATTTCTATTGAAGAATTAAAAGATTTTTTGCTATTAACAAATCCCAAAATATCGTTTTTTTTTTTCAATAAATCTTATGCTCAAACCAAGTTTTTTTTTCTATGCCAGAAATGTTATTTGAAAAGAATTCTAAAGTAGTTGAATTGTTTGTTTCAGAAAATGAAATTCGTGCTTTTTAAATGTCAGTTGACAGGTTTCTGACATAAAAGATTCAATTAGCGTGTAGTGAAAAAATAATGTAATTATTTTTATGACGGCCATTCATGCAATAACGGTACATTAGTGCCTTTTATTTTTCTCCTTAAAACACCATCTTGAGTCCAAGGCTGGTTCGATTAAAGTAAAAAGAACTCCTTTAAATCCATGTCAAACAAGATTGGATTCTAAGTTCAGAAATCATTCAAAAATACAGATGTATGGGTGGCGTTGGCTGAAGTAGTTAGCACGTTGACTACAAAACCGAAAGTCGAAGGATTCGAGCCCGGTCTACGACAGTCATTAAATAATAACACCACGTATTTTTCTGATGTGCATTAGTGTTCATTTGTATCAGTTTTTGTAGGAAAGTTCAAGTGATGAAGGCATAGACACTGGTCACTGAACTACACAGCCTTCAGCGGATAATAATCCTAATCGGAGCGATACATCGCCGGTATTGTGTAGCAGAATCATCGGCGAAGTAAAATACCAATAAAATGGCTACTAAGCACAGCTTCAAATTTAATTACGTCTCAGTGACACCAGAGGCGCTGCAGAGTTGTTGTAATATAATGAAGCTATTCTCTATCTCTTCCTTCACCATCTGTCTTCTCTATAACTATCCCTTTTCTAAAGAAGGTAAATCCTACTAATAGTACACGGCATATAAAAAACTACATGCGCATGTTGTTCTGACTTAATTTTGAAGATACGAAGATACATTTGCTACATGCTGTGTACTAGTAACATATATATATATTTCAGATGTTCACTTGCTTGCAGATGTGCTACCTCAGAAAATGTGTTCAATTCGGCTACATGTGTCACATTTGTATTTTGGAACAAAAGCGGCATGTAGCCATGTGGCTTCCTACATGCCGTGTACTATAGGCTTCACTTTACTTCTCTTTCAGGTAGTTTACACGAGAACAATTTTTAAGACGCACAATTTTTGTTCTTTTCCAAATTACACGACACAAATTCATCTGGCACAAAATGTATACATATACACTTTGTGTGTGTTAGTGTTTTTCGTATTCAACATTTAACATTTGCTCTTTTTTAAGTTGCGTGTGTATTGGTTTTATGCTGCTAATGCGGGGTTTTAGCTGGTTGAAAAGTTATGCCAACCACAAAACCACTCTCTTTGCCTCTCTCACCAACAAAATGGCATGTTATGCCAGCACAATTATGCCCGTGTAAATCAGCGGTTTCTACATAAAAATTGTATACTAGAATTACTACAATGTACTAGTGAATATCTGTTTCCAATGTCTGCATATGGTCCCTAAATAGGGTTGCCTAAATAGGTTGCCGGGATTCGGGATTTCAAAAAATCAAATCCCGGGATTTCGGGATTATTTAGTAATTTATTAGTACATATTCTACAAAATAAATTTGCAGAATATGATTGCGGAGTACCTGGACCAAGATGTTATTAACAGTATTTTGAAAAAGTTTTTGTGATTGCCTAGCAGTGATGCCAGAATTCTTTCACCAATAATGGCTAAATGTGGACAAAAAAATTGTAAAAAGTAGCTGAGAAATTGCTAAGCATGATCGAATGCAAAAATTATGAGTATCAAACAAAACTAAGAAGATAATTCATAGTACATTTTTTGCAGCAAATCGGGGGAAAAAATTTAAAGCAAATAAAAGTAAAACTAATAAATTAAAGCAATAAATCATATAATTTTTCTTCATGTACTCAAGAAGCAAACAAAAAACTGAACACAAAAACTAAGAACGATATACAAATGTATGTACGAGTATGTAGGTAATTTTTTAATTAAAAAATCAGATCATCATCATTAACTTCATTGTTGTTTCTGTCATAGCTGTCGTGTTTGTGCCAATAAATTTTAAGAAACTCTCAGAAATTTCACAGTCGTGATATTTTCAATCCAAACCTGTTTGGTCCACTTTTTATTTTTTAACTTTTATTTCAACTTTAATTTCTATTTTGTTTTCACTTGGATAAAACAAACATGACACATGTCATACGCCACCAACTAGACCCGTCAACTTTCAACGAGATTACCACGATTATAAGAAAACAGTAGCATTGTTATTGTTACAAATTTAACCATCTCTTTCATATTATGGTTTTAATTTAAAATTTTTTATCTAAAAATGCATAGCAAATGATTACACACTTTCCTAAACGCAATTTTTGTGTATTCTGCTATTGATAATAATACATAAACAATAATATATAACTCTGTTGTACTTTTTTGGTAGTTCCTTTGCTGCGAGTTAAAATCGAAAAAAATTTCATGTATGGAAAAATTGCTAAAAATAAAATAAAAGTGGCTAAAAAAATGGCTAATAGCTAAAATGACTTTTCTTCTGGCTAAATGGGTTGAAAAATGGCAAAAATTTAGCCAGATAATGGCTACTGGCATCACTGCTGACTATGCACCACTTATCCATTCACATAGAAAGTAGCAACGTGGTGGTCAACGAAATTCCACAAAAGAACCGCAAGACTATACAGTTATCCGTGGCAGATCAGTCAACGAGTACAAGAAAGGCGAAGGCCAAACAACACACACAAGCCTAACCGCACTTAAGCTGGATTGACCCATTGTTTCCTAACAAAATTTTTGTCACGACAAATATTTTTTTACTGAGAACTTTCTGCAGCACGATTCACCCATTTCTAACATTTTGTCTGGAAAATCGAAGCTACAATATGCAATACTTGTGTAAACGATGCGTATGAATTTTACAAGTGGCAGCACGGCGGCAAATAATTACAATTTGCTGTGTCACACACATCTTTTTAATTGTTTAATGCAATTCTTTCGTTCAACTCCATATGAATATGTTTTATTTTTAAATTTTTCTTTATTTCTATTCTAATAAATACAAGTAGGTATAGTCTGTACTTTTATTATTCATAGAACATGATGTGGCAGCTCAGTTCAACTTTGGCTGAAAAATGAAAATAGTTGGCATCTCAGTTCGATTTTGGACGGACAAAATATAAAATTAAACCAATTCAAGCTGAGAGTTGTTTGTAAAACATATTTTCTCTCTCCCAAGAAAAGAGACCTCAAACTACATACATATAAAAAAAATTTTTGTCCGGACAAAAATTTTGTTCGGAAACAAGCTTTAAAGTAGGGATGCAACCGATACCGATACCGATACCGATATATCGGCGATACTGCTGGTTTTCCGATATATCGATATCGGCGATATTTTACTGTCGATACGCCGATACTTCTTATATTTTTCTTTAGAGTTTTTTTAAGTCTTATTAATATAAATTTTAAATCTTGAGCCAATCTAAACTGAATGCCATCGTTTATTTTGTAAAATCATAAATATTACAGACGTTTTGCAGTTTGAATCTTAGAAACTGAATTAGAAAATGTATTGAAAATTTTGATGATTTGAATGGCTCATTAATAAACACTTATTTTGTATAATAGAAGAATTACTCTACTTGAGTTTTGTTAATTTTTTACTTGAGCTCAATTTCAATATGCGTATCGGTATCGGAATCGGTATCGGCGATATTTATTTTTGAATATCGGTATCGGATCGGCGAAATGGCGTATCGTTACATCCCTACTTTAAAGTATTAAAGACTTTCACCACAGCAGGCTACCGACTACAACCTGCCAAAAATAGAACACATGTGTGTATATGAAAATGATTATATTCACGACAACACTGCTACACGCAAGGCAAATCCATTTAAGGTATACTCAGCTAAATTCGCTTTGAGAAATTTATAGTTAAAATGTCAAAAAAATTTACTGAAAAATGTGTGTTGACATCCAACGTATATCCGCGAAAATAGTCACCTGATCCCTTGCGACTACCTAGTATGGATTTGCTTGGCTGCACTACTACACGACCACCTTTGTGGCTGTAGCCAACTTAGACTAATTTCTATTTTTGTTGGGGACAATGACCAAATACAGAGCTGCCAGTATAATAAAAAATGTGAAATGAATTATAGCTTGAAATTATTTAACAGAAATAAAAGTTCAAAATTCATATATGAAATATTTGAAAGTGGCACCACTGTCATATGTGTATTAGACTGGTCGCAAAAGTTATTTTTCTTTAAATGATATATTTGTACTGTCTAAAATGTGAGGTTTGCTGTCATAAATGCGGTCTTAATTTTTTTTAGCTCGATTCTACGGTACCTTCTGGTGCCTAGTGGGGCCTAAAGTAATCGCATCACTATTTTTTTTAATGTTTGTCATTGTGTGTTTGTGGTCAAAATTTACAACGCCCACTTTCTTTAATTTATCTAAAATCGGAGAAGGGCTGGACCGATTTGTCTAAAATTTTTTAACATTCGTAGTAATTTAAATAAATAGCAGTTCCCATATATAGGAAATTTTTTTTTTTTTTGAAACATCTTGAGAACTAATCCGGTAAAATACCTGATATCTTGTAGGAGTGGGCGTGGCACCCTTACATCTAATGCAGCAAGAAACGTGAAATTTTGTGTAAGTAAAGATTTTATAATGTACGTTGTCTTACAAAAAAATTTCGAATTGGACATGTGGGTGTGGCACCTCCCATAAAGAGAAAATTTTTACTTTGAGATATCTGAAAAACCAATATAGGTAGTACGTTGCAATTAATCTGTTGATAATGTGCACTGTCTCTCGAAACAATTTCAGAGTTGAAAAATTAGGCGTGATGCCTCTCATCATGTGCAAATTTTTGTTTGTCTTTAAAAATAATATCAGTGTGTTGATCTTGCTGATTTGCCCACAGCGTATTAGTGATGGTGCAATGGGCTACTAATTTTTTAATTCTTAAAGTTGGCATGGCTCTTTCTACATACTAGAAGCAACATTTATTTCAAAATATCTTGGAAGCCAAAAAAAGTCAAAATTTTTGTATTTTTTTGTAAGCAGTAATGCCAGTAACGGAAAAAGTATTATAAAAAGGAGTCAATAATGCAGCAAAAAATGTACCATCTCCTAGGAAAATAAAATGTTAGATTTTTATTCTCTTGATATCTGCTGCAAACACAAATTTGAAATTCGGCTGATTTTATTTCAAAATAATCTGGATTGGACAAGGGAGCGTGGCTCCCCTCAAATAGAGAAAATGTTTACTTAAATAAATATATTGTAAGCTAATACAGATTTTGAAACTCTTCATGACTATTTATGTTAATAATGAGAATTGTATTATACAAAATAGTGAAAGCTGAGTCCAAGCATGACATTTCTAATATAAAAAAGTGTTCTTTTCATTTCAAAACGTATGTGGGGTGTAGCGAAGTACACAGGATTTTGTCCAGTTAAGCAATAGCTACACTTAAAAAAATATTTGAAATTAATTTTTATCACTTACATTTTAATAAACATCTTACAAAAAGCGGGATAGGGCGGGATAGAAATTCGAGGCGGGATCGACTTATGAGAAGCGGGATGTCTGCTCAGGTTAATAATGGCACATGTGTCGTCGCGCTTATCGTTTAATTCGAGTCAAAAGAATTTGATGGATATCATTGATTTGTAGCGCTCGTCTTAACAAATAATTGCCTCGTTAAACTAGAAACTTGAAAACATTAAACATTTTCTAAATATATATATTCTCTGATAAAGACATTTTAAAATTATTTTGGGCTAATCATTGAAAGTTTTAGTGAAATTTTGATTAAAAATTCTTTTTTAAACAAAACTACATGTATTTGAAATTCAATCATTGTATTTATAATTAAATTACCAATTCAATAAAATATTTAATAAACCGAGTTGTTGAAAAAGCCAAAGTCCATGTTAAATGATATTACTAAAATACTGCTAAGACAAAAAAAGGGAACCAATTATAAAATAACAAATTAACTAATTATGTATATTGCACAATTGATAAGGGAACAAATCAAAACCCCTCAAACAACTTACATATATACATATATAGAAACACATGTTTGTACATATTTTTCATTTTAAAATGGCAAGCACATGTCAAACAAAATATGATTGCATAAATTTTAACCTCTCTCACAAAGAGAAAAACTTTTATAATATTTAAAGCTCTGAAAATTCATTTGGTGTAAAACAATATGATAAATGTGTAATAGCAATATGTTTCAAAAATGACACAAGCAAAACAAAAATTTGTCCAGCCTCTTTTTGTATAAACAATAATGGCAAATTAAACAAAAAAAACTTACATGTTTAGTTTTAAGGTTAAAAAATTACTATAAAAATATTTGTCAATTCTATATTTTTAACTCTGAATGTTAAACACTAAATATTTGAATAACAAATTTAAACAAATAACAACAATTCGCATATCCTATCTCAAATACTTTATTAAAACTTAGGTGTATTTAACAAACAAAAATGAGAAAGAAAACAAGACATTAAACATTTTAATTATTTTCTGTAACTTAGGAACTTAGATTAATCCTTTAAATACCTTCTATATCTACTTCTACTCGTACTATTGGACAATCAAAATTTTAATCAATAAAAGCATAAAAACAAACTTATTTAATAAAATTTACAATTTAACTAAAAAAAAAAAACTTTTATAGAAATGAAGCTATATTTAAAAAAAAGTAAATAGTGAAATGTTGTGTATAAGAAAGATAAAAATTTCTTCAAAATCTAATTGTCAAATTCACAATAAATGTTACAAGTCTTTGAATAAATTATTATACAAATATTATTACTCTATTGCATTGTGTATTACATTGTTTAATAAATACTAATCTAAATACTTTTAATTTAACTTAATTTTTAAGTTATTCACCCTTATTCCAGTTACCAACATTGACGCAAGGTCAATACAATTCCAAAAAATTGGTGCTTGTCTAGCCGCTGAAGAAAGCAACTGACTGCTATTTACAGGCTCATGCTATTTTCGAGACCTTTGGAAAGAGGTAAAGACTATCAATAGCACAAAATTGTTCTCGAAAGCGAGTAGACAAGCCCCAATTTTATTATATTGTATTGACGTGACGTCGATGTTGATAACTGGAATAAGAGTGATTATTTTAGCATGAATGATGTGATTGTGAAGTAATAACACGCGTGAAATGGATGGCTTAACAAAAATAATGATTTTAAAAAATTTGGGGCCTGATTCCCGCACTCGTAATCGAAATAGCTTTCGAATCATCGAAATTTATTTCGATCGCACGAGATGACTCTGAATAAATTGTAAGCAAAAACATATGTACATATGTATGTTTGTCCACAAAAATCAAACGATTTTAAATTTTATATTTATTTTTATGGACTATGGAAAAATATTTAAAAAAATTAATAAATTTAACCTGACTTATTACGTAACGATTTTTTACTACGACTGTAGTTTTGTAACAGTTATTTCCATATACATAAGTATGATAATATCTGTTTATTTTATTGGTCGCTGAAAAGTAAAAAATAAAAGGCAGGGCTTAACTCTTTAGTTTTTACCCATTTTTGCTTAAAATGTTAATCTTCCAATAGAAACCGTGAACGTACAACTCGTCACGAAAAACAAAATTTTCGTATTATGACACGTATGTACGTACTAAATTCCCTTTCAGTTTATACGATTGACGTATCACTTAATTTGTTTTCGTATGATTGTTGATACGATCACGGATGTGACGATTTGAGCCCTTATTTGGCAGTTTGAACGTTCGCACAATTTTGCTTGGAGCACATACATATGTATATAGTCGTATAAATACTATACAACTTTCATGATTCATGTTCACGCGTATTAAAACAAGTCGAAAACTTCTCAGGCGGTCTGCTAACTATTTTTTACGATTATAACGTTACGTTTGGAAACATCTTAGTTTTATTGTAAATGTTTCTATTTATTTTTTAGTTATATTATCAAATTATTTAATATAGTACATACATACATATGTATGTATGTGTTCCTTTTCAATATAAAATTCTAATTAAAATTGTTATTAAATAAATTATTTATATAATAATTTTATAAAAGAAATGAAATTTATAAAGAGGAAAAGCAAAATCGTTTACTTTATTTTATAATACATTGCTAAATGTAAAAATTAAATAAAAAATCATATTTACAACATTAGAAAAATTAACTTATTGTAATTAAAAATAATACATATCGTTTCTTATTAATTACTTACTTTTCTTAAAAAAATTACAAACACGATGAAAAATATTTTTGGAATAAAACACAAAATTTAAAAGCTCAATTTGGACTGAATTGTTTTATTTTATAAAAAAAATCCATCTGTTATTTTAACACCCTTAAATAAAATATTGTTTAAGATAAAAAAAAAATTCAATAAATTTTAAGAAAAAGAAAACAAAATTGAGCTCTTAGTAAAAATAAATTAGTTTATGATTTCTTTTTTAACTGGTGAAAAAACTTTATAACTAGTGATTCTATGTGATTAAAACAATGGAAAAAATTTCTTAAAATAATAAATGTTTTCATTATTATTATAAAATATTTAACTGTTTTCTATACAAACACTTTTTATTAAAATAAAAACTAACGACTATTTTCATATATTTTTGAATTAGTGCTAATAAAGAAGCGTTATTTAATAATAGCGCTGTTATTAATAAGTAAGAATTTTTATTTATTTATTGATCTATCATTATATCCTTCTCTCCCTCACTCGCCTTCTTTCTTTCACAACTAACATCCTTCCCTCTCTTCCCCGCTCTCGCTCTCACTTTCTCTCTCTCTCTCTAACAATAAAAGAGGCCAAAAGCAAACCGAACAAACTATAAAAATTTTCGGTTTCTCAGAAAATAGAATATTTAGACGTTTATTTAAAAAAATATATGTAAATCAATATATCAAGCTTTCTATCACGACAATTGGTTTGCGTTGTATATATATTTCAATTTAGAATTAGCAGCGTCCTCTTTTGCATTTTGTATGTAGAGTATGATCAGCAGTTTTATGTAAATTCCTTCGAGAAACATTTAGTTATTTAAAACATAATTTTCAACAAAATATAGCTGCCCAAAAATTAGCAAAATGACTAAGCCCATGATGTTATTATACCCTTCACCAAAAATGGTAAAGGGTATATATAGGTTTGTCCAGATTTTTGTAACTTCTACAATATTCATTTGCGGCCACATAAAGTTAGTTATTCTGAATCCTTATGAATAGGAGATGAAAAAAAGATTTGTCCGTCTGTCAGTCTGTCCGTCTCTCCGTCTGTCTGTACGGATTTTATATGGGTGGCTTGAAACGCATTTTTTGAAGCTCCCAAACAAGTTAGAGAGCTCGGAGTTGGACTGAAACGACCGCACTTGCCTTAGCACAATTGGTTATGAAAATCAGCAAAAAAATAATCGGTTCATAGAAGTTTGATATATATGATTTTATCATACATTTTTAAAATTTCATGAAAAAACTACCGTGCATAGAACCAAGAACATTCAAAGTTCTTATTAACCTCACTAGCCACTCTGCCGCTGAAGCTTACTTAAATTCGATTAATATTTACTGTACTTAAACATTTGCTTTAATAAGCATTGTTTTGTATTAAACCCCTTTTTGCCACTAATACACAGACATTGCCTTATGGTATTTTTGCTTGGCACATTCTTTTTGGTACGCATGCAAATGAATGGATGTTTATAACAATCAGTAGCCTCATGCAAAACACTATACATATGTAGATATGTATGTATAAAAATACGCTACCATCAAAGACTATAAATATATAAAGATGTTCCACGTAGAACAATAAATAAAAACTAAAATTTTTTGCGTTTAATGATGTTGCGGGGGAAATAACAAGGGAAAATTGTATTGTTTGTTATTTGAGCGAAACCACAAACAAAGAGAGCACAAAATTTTTGAGATTGTACACTTTATATAAGTATGTATGTAGTAATGTTGAATGGCATACAATGTATGCACACACATAAATGATGCTTATAGATAAATTTGTGTGTGTGTGTGTGTTATATTTCTTGTTCAAAGCACAGTCAGTACCAGAAAAAATATGAAATTACAAAAGGAAGTTTCTTGTTTTGATATATTGATGTGCAAATAAATTACGTAAAGCCGATGCGACCGATTGTGTTATTGTAGAATAAAAATACGTGTTTTATTGTTGTAAAATTAAAAATAAGTTGATTCGCACCGGACTACATATACACTGCCGAGCAAAAGTGGATACATAATATAAAAAAAAAATTAACATTTTATATATATTTTATTTATTAAAATCAAAAAGTAATTCATATTTCAAATACTAACTTAGACTATCCTCTAAAGAAATAGAATACTTTCAGGTAAAATGATTACGTTTGATAAATAAAAGAAAGCTTAAATCTTATTTAGCAGCATTTATCCAGTTTTGCACGTTTGCTCATTTAGCTTCTTAAATAGGAAAATTTAGTATTTAGTCCATAATCCCTTATTTTTTATTACTGATTTAATACGCTTTGGCAAGCTTTCTACAAATTTTTGAATTGTTTCACTGCTTATACTTTGCCACTCTGCTTCGATTCTTATCCATAGTTCGTTAAGATTATTTGGAAGACTTTCATATTGTGCCAGCTTTCGTTTTACAATTGCCCACAAATTTTCAATCGGGTTTAAGTCCGGACTTTAAGCTGGCCATTTTAGCGTTCGAAATGTTTGCTCCTCTAACCATTTTTTAACTATTTTTGCTGTGTGTTTAGAGTCTCGGTCCTGCTGGAAAATGATTTCGTCAGCAGGGTAAGCGCATTTATCGACAAAATCTGGCAAATTGGTTTGAAGTATGGCGAGGTAGTCCTCCTTTTTCATTATTCCATTGATTTTTACCAGTGGACCGATGTGCCACCATGTGAAACAACATTATACTTCCACCCCCGTGCTTCATCGTTTGTTTTACATGGTTTCTTTGAATGCTTTCATTCGGCCGCTTCCAAAAGTACTCCTTGCCATCAGATTGGAATCTATTTACTTTTGCTTCGTCCGACCATACAACTCGTTTCCAATCTTCGTGAGACCAATCTTTGTGCTCCTTGCAAAAATTCAGACGAGCTTTGACGTTCTTCTCAGAGAGTGCAGGTTTTTTCTGTTTAATTGCTGAAACTAGCCCAATTCTTCGCAATGCTCGTCGTGCAGTACATTCACTGACACTCTTGTTTATAGCATTAGCTGCTGTTTTTGGTGTTCTAACTTCTTGTTTTCTTAACAATCGCTCCATTAGACGTGCATCGCCATCACTCAAAGATCTTGGACGACCTCCAGTGTTTTTTAATTGTTTTGAATTTTTTTTTTTATGGTTGAAAGTACTGTCCGATGACAAACGCCGACTTCTGTAGCAATTTTTCTAGAAGAATACCCTTTTTCAGCTAGAGCGACTATGCTGTTTTCCATTTCAACTGAAATTTTCTTCATTTAATTTTTTTTTACACAACTTACAATGAAAAATTACACACAAAATTTTAACGTGATATCTGCACCAATGAAGTTTGAATACTAAATGAATATTGCTAAAAGAATCCAAAATAACTGAAGTAACGGGACTTTAAAAAATGAAAAGCAAAACGTGCAAAACTGGATAAATGAGTACCTACATTTTATTTGGATGTTTTTATTTAACTACTTGTGAATAATATTTTCCTTCATTCTTTTACAGTTAATAAGTAAACATTTGTGAGGAGTGATTTTATTTATAACTTTATAATTAATAAGATAAACTCAGCAAATATTGGGTTTAAAGTATTTTTTTTAATTATTATGTATCAGTTTTGCTCGCCAGTGTAATTATTTGATTTAGAAATCTGAATTGTATACTTACAATATTTTTTTTTTATTGCTTTAAAATTTTAAGTTTTTCAGTGCTTTAAATACTAATAAGTTTGTATAAACATGAAATTCAAAGCTATTACAATAATTTTTTCTACATTTAAATCTGGCATTATACTTTTCTTCTGTACAACATTTTAGCAGAATTTTTTGACCGATTTAGCATTCTCTCACCATCATTTTCTGGCAACACTGGTTGTTGTGTTGAGAACTTATGAATTTTTTTTTAAAAACATGTTGATACATACATACGAGTACATATATGCATATAAATATGCCCAAGTAAATATAAATTCCTTTGTAATGTGTCTATATGAATATGAAAAAAAAGTAAGCTCTTGCTAAAGATCATGGATGCCTTATAAATATTTTAAAGTGGATGAGATTTTTTGTTTGATGGTGCTTGCTTGTTGTTGCTATTTTCTTTCATTCCTGTGGTTTTTGTTTCTTTTTTCAATAAATTTAGTAAAAAGTACTTCTACTTAATTAAGGTGGTGTTTGTATATAGGCAATCGGCAGGGATTGATTCACTGGCTGAGTTCAATTAATGATGAAGGTACTTATGTATGTATGTATATAAATATGTACCTATGTAGGTACCTATATTTTTTTTAAAAGATTCAAATAGGTACATATACATATGTATGTATGTAGGTACCTATCTGTTTTATAATATTTTCTAAAATTCTTTAGAAAAACTCCTTTATATTATATATGTACATACATATGTATGTATGTATGTGGTAGTATATGAAAGAAATATTTTTTAATATGTAGGAAAAAAACATAAATGTTGAGATGAGAATATGAACTCACGTTCTTCTATTTTCAGAACGAATCTTTTATTCACATTTTGTTTTATTGGCATTTTGCACTTATTTTAAAGATCTAAAACTTAGGTTAATTGCATACATATGTACCTATGTACCTGCTTATGTACATACATATGTATGTATATGTAAATAAATATTTATGTAATACCCAAGAATGATAAAATAATTATTTTATCATTCTTGTGTAATACCTACATGAATGTATCTTAGTATGTATATTATTGCAAATAATAAATTTATTAATGTTTTCCCCAGCAAAAACAATTAATGCGTTCAAAATTTAATAGTGTTTCATGCTTTCTTTAGCATTTGTGTCTTCCAATGCATACTAAAGATCATCGCAAATCGTAATAAAACTATAGTTTTTGAACTCATCATAAACGCAAGCGATATTGCTGGGTAATTATTACATTGAAATAAATATCCGCCGAAATAGCCATGTAAAAACGGAATTAAATCATCATATTGACACATTGTCATAAAACAAGTTTTATCTCCGTCAAATAGTAAGTACACAGTAGCTCGGTGGTAGAGAGTGTGTCTTTGACAGTCTTAACAGCGAGGTTCGTATCCTGGCTGAGGTGAGGCAGGTGTTTTTTCTTTGCTTTGTGAAAAAAGTCATCGAATCAGGGAACTTTTATGGTTCTAAGCAAGCACTCATTTCAATGACGAGCAGTTTTGTTAAATGTGAACCCATGGTCGTCAGTGACACGCCTGTGTTAAACTCTTGCGTTTTGCACCTGAATTGAACCCATGCATTAACTAGGTACATATTTCTTTTGCATGTCGTTTTTGCTGGGTACGAAAATAACTTAATTATTCGATTGCTAAATAAACTTACCTATAGAGAAGTGTTGGTTTAACAAAAAGAAAATTATTAACTTTTATATCTAAAGCCAGTTTGTATTCCTGCATTTTATTGGTGCTTATGTTTACTCATTGGTAGAAGTGTAGCAGTAATGTTTAAAAAGTTTATTTTTAAACTGTCTTACGTATTATAAAAACTTTCAACGGAACATAGTAGGCTAGTAGGTTATTTGTAACTTATAAAATACATACATATCGCTCATTTTCTAAAACAACATCACATATCAAAAAATAAGATTTTTGAGTTAATGATGCAAAATTAATCCTCATATTGATATTCATATTGTGTAAAAATTTCATACAAATATCTTGTACACTAAACTATCGAGAGAAAAATTAAATTTTCATTAAGTTGTGTGTAAATTGAAATCTTTAAAGTTTAAAATAAACTATATTGAGGGGTAACAAAAACTTTTTTCAAGTGAATCGCTCCAACAATGTATGTACATATTTTAAAAAATTTATCGGAAGAGTAAATGAAAAAAGTTTTATAAACTAAAATATATTGTGTATATGTATATATATAAAAACACATATTTTTTAACCCTTATACCCACGCATATTGCTGCAAAGTGCCTACATTTAAGTTTCACTTGACTTAATTCACACGGGCCTGTTCTGCAAATCACGACATGCCAAATCACGGTGATTTTAAAAAATTAATGAAAGCTAAATAATTGCTTTTTTAAATTGCACGATTTAAAGCGTTGGCAGTTGGAAGAAAATATTCTATTATAAATGAAAAAAACTTAAAATACAATAAAAACCCACCATCAAGTCAGCTATTAGTAGTTTACTTTTGAAATCACTTTATATGAAATCACCATGATTTTCAGAACAGGCCCGATAAATTTGAAAGTATGTATTTATACAAGTTCGCTGCTGAGCATACACAGTCATGTTAACAAGGCAAGCGTCAGTTAAGGAATCTTTTGTCCGCAAGATGCATTTAAAATGCAGTTTTGCGCTGCATATTGAAGTTTAATTGGTAATGGATACGAAAGTTTTCTCATAAAATTACGCATGTCTACGTATCTACATATATACATACGTACATATGCACACATGTCTTTTCTCTACATTTTATGATTTGTGAAGGGTATATAAGATTCGGCACATCCGAATATAGCACTCTTACTTGTTAACAGTAATTTTGTGAATGTTATTTTACAAACTATGATTGATTTATGCCTTCACATTGGAAGCGCCAGCGTGGTTGTCAACGAAAATCCACAAAAGAACAGCAAAACTATACAGTTATTTGCATTGAATCTGCAAGGCCAAAAAATAAACACAATCCTGAGCGCACGTAAAAAATAATTACGATAACGCGACAGCTGTTTTTCAGCACATAGCCATACATGTGTATGTACGAGTAGAATTGGTTTACCGTATACTCCAAAAAGTGTTTAGTGGAGAAAAACGAAGAATGTTTACATGAAGGTTTCTCAAAATATACCCGATTGGTTGCTTTTATAATTGCACCACTGCTTCCGACACATGTTTTGAAGAAAATGTACATAAATTTTTTGTGAACTTCCATGAATGAAGTTAGAAATTAATATTACTTTATTGTAATAGCATGTTCACACGGACAGCAATTATCGAGGTTCGCTCCTTCATTCACGGTTTGCGGTCGAATCTTGACGCCATAAAAATTTTTGAGAGCGAACCATCTTTATTCAGTTTGAACCTTGCTGCGAAGCATGAAGAAATCGCTATAATCTATAATTTCTCTGAACTAGCTATCAAAACAAAATAAGTGCCCAATCTAAATTAGAGCGTCAAGCGTTGTGTTAGCAGCAGAGTACGTATTTTCAGTACATTCAAAGAATATTTTATACGTTTCAGGCCCGAACCCACAGTCGTTAGTTAACTAATATCAATAGTTTCACCACTAATATTTGATTCACAGACCTTTGTTTACCATTAGTTAAATCACCAAATTTCATTGGTTAACAAATAGTTATACAACAGCTGTTTCGTTGTAAACTTAATTAATATTGTTGTTTTGTGAAAAATTTTAGACACATGTTATAGTTGACCAATTTTAAGAGCCCTTCGTATACCCACAATAACAAATACTTTTGTGTAGTTTAAATACGAACTTGATACATTTATTAGGTATTAATGTACGCTTTAAAAAACTATAAAATTACAGAGATTATAAGTAATTTTAATAAAAATGTATGTAAAATAGTAAAAATGCTCACCTTGGTCTTTTTCGGCTATCGGTTAAATTCAAAATGTGGCTTGCATAGGTATAAACGAATTCAATAGACAAAACGAAAGATAAATAAAAATAAAGATAACAATATTGCCACTGTTCTTCAATATACAATAAACCATAGTTGCCAAAGACCAAAGTGTAAATTCAAACATTCAATTTAGGAGTAAAAAATAGGGTGATGGATTGTTAACAGACACATTTCACACATACGTTGTCAAGCACCTTCTTTGTATTTAGCTGTAATACATCCTTTTTTTATTTTCTATTATAATTAGGGTTTTCCGTACCAATTTTAGCACTAATTCAATATCTTGCACCGTAAAATTAGACGAACAGCACCGTTTTATCCATTTTTAAGAAATAATACAACAAATGTAAACAAAAACCATTTGCTATAGCAGAGCTGCCAATAGTGAAACCTAATAATTTGATAGGGTTACCATTCTTTGTACATATTAAGAGCTTTACTTAAACAATGCACTATGAATATGAAGTATTAGTTAAACGATAGTTATTATCTTAGTTTACTAATAATTAACTAATGACTGTAAATTTGGCCCTAAGTGTACTGAAAATGCGTACCCTGCTTACATGCATGTGTAAACAAAAAACTAAAAAAAAAAAAAAATAGATGTGTGTATGAATTAAAAAAATTAGAAGATATTTTATTCACAATTTTTACTTAATTTGTTTACCTATTGCAAAAAAGAAAATAACACGAAATATTAAACTCGTATATACAGACATATGTATGTATACTATTCACTTATTTATGTACATACATATGTATGTATGTATATACATACATCAAAAATATTTGTCAAACCACGAATGTGTCGTGTGAACCAGTGATGGGAAATGTGGCACAATTGTGCCATTTTTTGCACTATTGGATGCTAGCTGGCACTGTGGCACTCTCGCTTCTGTTCTGGCACTTTTTGTCCATTCGAGCCATAACCGCCAAAAAATTAAGCCTGAAAATTATGTTGCTTTTTCGCGGTTATGGCTCGCATTAATATGAAAACTTTTCTTATTCCAATAATAAGAATTCTTGTACTATTTACGTTGTTAAGTATTGAAAACTTAGTAGGATTCGGGGCTGGCAACTGTTCGGTTATGATAGGGAAAGGTAACGGTGTCCAATGAATGCTTGTGACGATTTATTAAAAGAAATATTTAACTTTCTTTGTAACAGCTGATGTCGTAAAGATTTTATAAATTTCCCCAAAATGTTGGTTGTCTCGTCAAACTATTGTATTTAGATTCCTTGAACAATGGAAGCCAGCAATGCCAACTTGGTGCTTTTGGCACTATTTTTTAACGCTTTTTGAAGACTTCTTAAAATGACTTTAATAAAAGCTTGGTGCTTTTATTTTTTCAGTGCAAAGCATTCCTTTTTCGTGTGATATATTTCACTACAGATGAAACTATTGCCGAAATAGAGAATAGCTTAGAAAATACTAAACATTATTAAGCTTCACTTGTTTGGATCTTCACTCAAAATTACGCAAAATTTTGTGCTTTTTTTAAATTTTCATGTGCTTTTAGACCCAAAAATTTTATCAAATGTTTAGTCAATGATAAAACTTATGTTCTTAAAATAATAAATGATATTAATGTCGAAATGCAAAATGTATTCGAATAATTTTGTAAAACTTTGTAAAAAACGACACGCATGTGTATGAGTTTCATTTCTTTTAACACACAAAAAATAATTCAATGCACAAAAAAGACAAATAGTTTTAATAACAGACTTAGAAATATTACTAAGTTAATTAAAAAAGTTTCGTTTTTATACACATTTACAAAAATGTTTAATATGTCATTGATTTCTTTTGAAATAGTCATTTAAAAAACAGCAGATAATCCCACTTTTTAGCTTGCAGACGGTTCTTTTTTTACTTTTGATAAAAGAACAAGCAGAAAAATATCTTTTATCTCTATCTGTTAGTGATTAAAAAGCATATCAAGTTTGTACATATGTTCTTTTCTTTGATATTTCAAAATAATCTAAATCAACCTCAAAATTGTTGACGTTTTTATGTTAGTACAATTTCTTACTTTATTGATATAATTTTTTAGATCAGCTAATAAAACATTGTCAGGTACTTCAGAAATTTCATTTAATACTTCATTGTACTTGAGATTATTTGCGAAACTTTTATTACAAAATAATCGTGAAATCAAAGTATTTGAGTACTCTTTTATTCGCTTTTTGTGACATATTTTAAAAAGTTGTTATTGGAAAGGTTAGGAATAATATTATTAATAGAAAAGAAGTTATTTTTTTAAACTCTACCAGGAGTTGTAAGACACCTTCTAGTTCCAGTAAAGAGGAATTATGTTTTCAAAGCAAAAAAAAAACATGCGTTTTGCGAACATATATATACAAACAAGCTTACACAAGTATTTATAATTTGGAGATATTTGATTACTTAACATCCTATTTTTAAAAAATTAAAAAGTTATGAAATGTAAAATACAAAGTAATTAAGGAAATTGTTCGAATATTCGACAAAAAGTATTCGAATAATTTTTTGTTCGTTCGAACAAAAATTAAAAAAAGTTGTTCGAATATTCGAAAAATTTTTGTTCGAATGGCAACACTAGTATTAAGTTAATGACAAATATTATTGAAATTAAAACTTTGTTGGTTTTGTTGAACATAATTATTGTCTATTTTTTTCTGTGTGGAACGGATGGTATGGACTAGGGATGTAACGAATACCAGTTTAGCGAATGCGAAAGCGAATAATATTTTTTAATTTTTGTGAAAGCGAATGCGAAAGCGAATGCAATATCACAATACGTTCAAAAATCACATGGAAATAAATTTGTATAAGAATGTGAAGTTGTATTATACACATTAGATTTATTTAAATTGAGTCTTGAATTGACCAAATATTAATTAATTTATTAAAAAAATACAAATTTGTAAATGAGAAAGATATATGAAATTATATTAAAATTATAGATAATAATTAAAAATTAATTTACAAAATGTTAGCCAATCAACCCATTCGTACTTTGGCCGTAAAGCCTGGTACTTTGTTGAACATTTCATGTGAAATGCTGTCAAAATACATATTAGCAAAAATTGTAATGAATTGTTCATGAAAAAAAAATATGTCTTTAATATTTTAAATTTTCATGCGAAATAATATGAGTGGTACTTGTTTCGTGTAGAATTTAATAGTGTTTTCATTTCAAATTTTTTGTACGAAGTAATGAATGCTGCTCAATATTTTTCAAAAGTTTGAACAGACTAGTCTTAAATAGAAAATATTATAGCGCAAATCAAACACTGCCTTTTCTTTTTCAAAAAACTGAAAAATATTTCCAAACACGCTGGATTTTTGTTTTATTTTGATACTTATGAGAACTTATTGATAGAACAGTTTTCCGCTAAAATTTTAAAGCTTTGATTAGAATGTTTTAATTGTAAGTATGCATATGTATCTATTTCATGCGGGCTTAAAATAATTTTCGTCTTTTTTACGTTTGTGAATTGTAAACTATTTTCGTAAAAGAAATAAAAAATTTTTTTGTTTTTAACTCGCTTAAAATATTCGTATAAGCGAATGCAAATAGCAAAAGAAAGCGAATAATTTGCGAATTCGAATGCGAATCCGAACATTCATTACAACTCTAGTACGGACCTCCAGCTTATGGACTTTTTGTGACATCACAAGCAAAAATAAAAGAGTGTACTAGTGGCAAGCTTTGTCATTTCTGATATATTTCGTTTCTGATTACTTCACAAACTGTTTACGAATCTGATGTAGACAATTGTGAGAATAAGCTTGGATCATCACAGACCCAAAATCAATGTCAGCGTGTTGACACTTTGTCATATTGAGTACATACCGAAGGAATTTTAAATGTATGAGGGTATAAAACTTTAAATGTATGGAAAACGAAGAAGAAAGTGGTAAAGTACAGAAGCGTGTGAGAAAAATTCAAGCGTCCTAGACACATGATATGACAACACAGCTTATCCAGCTTGTGGATGTTCGTGAGCCTGTATGGAACCATCTATGTAGCATTTATAGGGATAGAAATGCAGAAATTTCGGAGGACTTGGCGCTGCCACGTTCGGAAGTGGTAGACAAATGGAACAGCATTAGCGGCTTTTTCATTTTCTTCCTTTATGCGCACGAAATTCTTAAACCAACTTGAATTCTGCTTCCGTAAACTGGAATGGAGAGTACAATAGAATCCGTTGGTGGCACGTACATACATATATTAAGACCGGGTCTTTTCCACCACATTATCTGCCGTTTTTTGGATTGTCTTAATTTTTCTTATTATTGCTAAACATACGATGGCACTAGCCAATTGAATATATTTGCAATTATCTTTTTGTATAAATATTAATTAAGAATTAAAAAACAATACTAAAAACCAAGTCTCACAATTGCGAAAAGAAATGACACTAAATGTCATTATATCTAAATTAGTTCTTGATGTAGACGTTATTGCCGTATTGCCGTATTGCCATTATTTAGGTATGGGACACTTTCCTACTACAATGATGGGGATGGCATTGTACACATTTGGAAACGATAACGATATTGCCGTATAGCCACGGCAATATCGTCTACATCAAGAACTTATTTTGATATAATGACATTTCTTTTAGCAATTGCGAGACTTGGTTTTTCGTATTGTTTGTTAATTAATATGTATACAAATGAATGTATATTTAGCAATAATGAGAAAAAATTAAGACAATCTCAGAAAAGGCAAATAAAGTGGTGGAAAAGACCAGGGCTTAATATGCCCTCTCCCAAAGGATTCTATTGTACTCTGCATTCCAGTTTACGGAATAGGACATTTTTACTTTATTATTAACTGTTTGACACAATACATCCAAAAGCAAGATACAAATTTCGGAGAGCAATAACAGGCATGGTTGAAGAACCCTTGAATTTTTCTCACACCCTTCTATAACCTTCCACTTTCTTTTTCATTTTCCATTATTTTAAATTTTTATACCCGCATAAATTTAAAATTCTTTCGTTATGTACCAAGGCTCATCAATTAGGTACCCTTAATTCTACAACAAATATTACAATAGCAATAATCACATGTACTTTGTTGGTATAAATACCATCTTACTTTTCAAAACAAGGCAGCATCATCAGAGTGTACGTTTCTTATAGGAAATGTCAAACACCATACAAAACTGAATATTCGTTAAGGGTTTGAGGATAACCCAAATAAAAGAATGCTTTTAGGCTTATCCCTACACAATCCAAATTTGACATTTGGCTTGGTATAATGACATAATGTATTTTGAATATACTGTGCCGCAAACCAATAACCAACCGACGATTAGTCACCTGATGTAGTTCTGAAACCTAATAATACGCATTGGTTGCCAACATGTTCTTAAGGCTCAGTTAGCCGACTGTAATGTAATGTAACTGCAACGGCAGGAAACAGCTGATCGATATTGTTCTGTGAAAAATAATGAAAATGGTTATAGAGATGTAATATAACGTAACCTAATTTTCATATAAAAATATCGATCAGCTGTTTCCTACATTACAGTTACATTGCATTACAGTCGGCTAACTGAGCCTTTATAACTGTCTACATTAGGTGCGTAAGCAGTTTGTGAGGTAATGCCACACAACGAAAAATATCGGAAATGCCACTAGCACACACTTTTATTTTTGCTTGCGATGTCACAAAATGCCATAGTGTGTACTCGGCATTAGCTTCGAAAACTATATACATATAATTAATGTTTTATTGGTTTGTTGAAAATAAACGTGACGTCAAGCAAAATTTAAGTGTTTATAAAAATTATCTTAAGAAATAGAATTATAAGGTTAATATATATATAAATGTATTTAACAATAATTAAAAAAATCCCTCTAGTCAGCCTAGAACCATATGTCTCTATGTCAACACTTTTCTATAGCGACAATTGCACTAGTTGAAATGTCGACAACTTTCCTTTTATGCGCGAGTAGAGATACGTTAGAGACATTGTCAATGAACGCGTCAATAGTTTGGTTTTCTTTTTAATTATGTTGTGCAATACTGTTAAAATACACATGTATGTAGGTGTTTAAGTTTGTTGCCCTAACATTATGAAATTGAAGATGAGGATTACTAAAATGTACTACTGAATCTTTGGTTGCAATGTGTCCATGTGGTCCCAAAAAAACTACTTATTCAGTAGTGCTACAGTCTAGTGGTGGATTTTCAATGAAAAGCTAATGTTAAATGTCAATAGGCGATTACATTGGCTGGGGTACACCTGGTGTCAGTAGTGCTACTGACAATGTCACTAGTAAATCACTACATTTTCACTATTCGCATTTTCTGCAAGGTAATTTATCTCTCACATACATACACACACATGTATAAACTAAAGAGAAATACAATAACAGCTGACACGTTCGCTGGGAGCCCCAGATATTTACTAACTAACATCCAGATTTAAACGATACGACAACTTCAAAAGTAACACGATACGAATCGACTAATTCTACCATAACTCAACAAAAAATGATATAGCTGAAAACTCATTCACGGAAATAAATTTTGTGCATTGCATTATTTATAATCATGCCTATCGTGAATAAAATGTAAAGTAAAGTTTTCATTCTCCAAAAAGAGGGAAATTTGCCATCGCGAATTTCATGGGAACATTTGGTCCCGTAATTAATGTAAAAAACGGGAAAAAAATTTAAAGCATTAAAATTAATTGAAAATCAAACAAATTTAAGTTTAATAATATAGTAAAGATTCTATCGGGGCAATGTACTGATATTCGTCTGCTCACTGCAATAAAGTCATAAGTAATAAATCAAAATGGTCTTACTTCTCAATTAATTCCGGAATATGACTCTATGACCGAAAAGTGGGATCAAGGCTTAAGAAATACACAAATTTTAGGTTTCAAGTTAAATGTTTTTAAAGCTGCGTTCAGACTATTATACTTTGTATTTATACTTGTCAAAAATTCAAATAATACGTGCAAGTGTGATAGTCTGAACGCAAAATGTCATCAAAGTGTCAAATAATACGATAAAAATTTTGACATCCCATAAGACTTTTTCGTTTTTAGAAAATTTTCTAAACGATAATACTTTTCATTGGATCAGACATTTTCATTGAACAGCTGTTTTGTTTTCTGCTTGTATTACACATTTTATTTGAAGTGTGATGGTCTGAACACAATATGTGATTTTACGTTAGATTTTTTGACAGTCGCAAAGAATGTATTTAGATTTCTGTATCGTAAAATGTGATGAAAGTATTAATACTTGTATAATAGTCTGAACGGGGCTTAAGTGCACATTTGTGTTTTTAAATATTCTAGTTGCAGTATACCACCGAAATAAAACTTAATGCATGTGAACCAAAAATGTTTTGCAGAGAATTATTGTTAACAATCGTGAACTTTATTTGCTGATATTTTCGTAAAAATAAATCTGTGACAATAAGGAAAAAGTGGTTAAGTCATATTTTACTGTTTTACAGAACAGCAGTTTTAAACTTTCAAGTCGATTTTCAGAAATTTATTTCTTTTACAGTTAAATTTGGAAATTCGATATTCACTTGATTTTTTTTACACACGGTAACTAATAAATTCAATTTGAAATAATATCAGAATATAAACTTAATTAAGGTATTATTCGGTATGAGATTATAAGTCGAAAAAAGATAAGCCCCAATTTATTGCGCTATAACTTCCTAAAAAAAAAAAATAGCACAAAATAATAGAAATTTTTGTCAGAGGTATTTATTTAGATTACAGAGGTGCCACGAACTCAAAATGTACTTATCTCGACTTAAGTACTTTTTTCTTTTTGCCACAAAAAAATATTCATAACTTTTAATATTTAATTGGAAAGAAAATACTGAAATTAATTCAGGTCGCCAGCAAAAATAAACTGAATAAAATCAAAAGAAACGTGAAAAAATCCCTTGAAAAATATTATTCATGATAATGGAAATTAAAAAAAGGAAAACAATTCTAGGTAAAAATGATTCACGATTGGAATTTGGTGAAAAGGGAATATATTTCTACACAGAAAAAAATAGACAAGAATTATGTTCAACAAAACCATGTTATTGAAAAAAATTGTAATTTCAACAATATTTTTCATTAATTTAATACAATATTTAACAATACCGCGCATTTTAAATATCATTTAATTTCTTTGTGTTGGTGTTTATCTTGCTTGTTGATTGACCCAACGCGGTCATGTGCTATTGTTGTTGTATTTTTTGATTGCTCGTGTTGCATACGTGTGAATTCCGACAAGAAGCCGGAAAACGTCGTGGATTGTTTTTTTCACTCAACAAAGTTGTTTTTAAATTATATCAACGCAAAGCGCACATGTAGAAGAAACATAGAAATCATTTTTGCGTGTATTCATTATTTGCATGATCAAATCGATTTGATCTTTAGCTGAGTGGTAAGCACGTTAGTCTATTAGTCAAGAGATTGCCGGTTCGACTCATCCCAAACACATTTAGTTTCGTAGGTTGTGTGAAAAAATAAATAACTTTAAAATTTAACAAGAAACCAAATTCTAAATAAAAATTTAACAAAAAACACACATTAGAATTTGAAAAACAAATTCATTCAAAATTTTTGTTTTTCGTTAACAACTTAATTGTCAATAACACAATCATTTTAATTGGAAATAATTGAGTTGATTTTATTTTCAGATGTTACAAATGTGTGTTTGTATTTACAAAAATCGTTGTAGGTTGCCTTTTTAAATAATATTTTAATTGTATTTACAAATAAATTAATTTTATTTACAAATCTATTTTTTCTGTGTAGGAGAAAAATGCTCACGATAGAGGTGAATAATCTAACGATCATTTTGTATTTCAGTAAATGCGCATCATCATGGTAAAATTACACGAGGTACTTGCACGACTATAACAAAATTACAACATCAAACAACACACGCATTCTGTTGGTAGAAACAAACGAATAATTGTCAGAAACAGATGTCTTTTGACGCGGCTTTCATGCATGATTATAGTCATTCAGTGTTGCCAATATGTGTGTAATACACAGTGTATAATTTCTACTCTCATGTGTAGGCCAAGTAATGAGATTCATGTATAATCCGTGTGTAATTATTCTTTGGGTTTTATTTTTATTTATTTTTGTTTTTATTTTAACCTACATAAAAGATGTCTAGTGTAATTTTCTTCAATGTGTAATTGGAGACACAGCTATGTGCAAATTCACTGGCAACACTGTAATCATTTTATTCACACACATACACCAAAATATTTTGCAGCTTTTAAACAACAACTTTTTGCATTGTATATATTAACAGCCTGGGCTTGTGCATGTACCTTGTATAATTTTACCATGCGCAGCATGTTGATCTTGGTGAATTCATGATACAATAATATAGGTAACCGCAAATCCACAACAAATAAAACAACAGGGATTTTATTGCTATTTTGTGATAACTGTCAAAAAACCACAGCCTGAATAGTAGGGTGGTCAACTCGGGTTTTCAACCGGTTTTAAAACCCGGTTTTTTCACAATACGGTTGTCGGTTTTTTCAAAATGTTGATTTTTCTAATGTTTTTTTACAATTTAAAACCCGGCTGAGTCAAATACTTTTCGATTTGTATATTTTGCAATAAAATTAGTTTTTACTATGTTAAAACTTAGACCAACGTGTTCTGTTGATTTTCCTAATTTTTTTTTCAGTGTAAAAGTTCTAAGCGTCTTTTGACCATAGCAAAATTTATGGCTAATAAATCAGTGAATATTTAAATATAGTCAAGTTTATTTTCATACAAAATTAAAATGTATACAAATACACTTTCATTTTTTCAGTGGCTAATTAAAGTTATTATCAAATTACTTTGAAAGTACAATAGCACTACAACATTTTCCAAATATTATGGAAAGCTTTCCAAATAACAGCTGTTCAATATAAATTAGAAAGTTGATTTATCAATTTGCACAAAAGTGAAATGGTAAAAAATACATTTTATGATACAAAAAGAGCATCGAAATGCATTTTTCTATTTATATATTTCATGATATGAAAATATGTGTTGGATTTGTTGCATATATGTGAAAATTAAATGATATATTTTAATACGACCACATGATGTTCATGAACTTACATGCCTTCAAAAACCACACACATGCACAAAACAAATGGTATGTTTGTAAAACTTAAACAAGACTTAAATGCAGAATGTTGGCTACTTAAGATTCATTTAATTTTGGTGTGAAAAACAAAATTTTGTGTTTAAATAGGATTTAAACTGAAACATGAAATTAAAGCGAAATTATTTTATGAGGTGGTAGCAGAGGCGAATTAATTGGCCTTATGGAGTGCAATAGATGTCAAAATCCATTTGCAAAATGTGTTTTTTAGTTTTGTTGACATTCTGCTTCATATTTTATATAGAAGTAGATATCCACCTTGTCCATACATTCATATGTATATATATTATACAGGTGATTAGCATATGAAATTAATTTTTATGTTTTATCTTTAATTTTTGTATTGTTTTATAGTATTTACATGAACTGTTAACTCCTTTTTTTAATAAAGC
Source organism: Nowickia ferox (assembly GCA_936439885.1). Classification (NCBI taxonomy): domain Eukaryota; kingdom Metazoa; phylum Arthropoda; class Insecta; order Diptera; family Tachinidae; genus Nowickia; species Nowickia ferox. Next base: position 86,834,232 of record OW387024.1, read on the forward strand.
AATTTAAAATCAAAACTTTTGTACAATAATTTTCTTGCTTAAAGTAACCGGTTGACCGGTTTTTCCTGAATTGTAAAAACCGAAACCGGGTTTTTCATAATTTTAAATATTCGAACTATTCGAAAACCGGTTTCAGGAAAAAGTCGAATAATCAATCACCCTACTTAATAGGCACTATGCGCACATCACATCACGAATCAAGAAAATAAAATCTATATCAGCTGGCGCTTCGAAGTTACCTATGTATATTATTTTACCATGGATGAACTCATAACACTTGCTAATTGCTCACAAATGTCATTTTACAAACATAAGATCCCCATAAAAATAAATGCTTTATTTTTCCACAAAAAAGTACCCCCACTAATTTAAAAAATAAGCTATTGTGTCCTCGCAGTACGTATGTAAACAACCTGTAGAGTTTTATTATCTTGAACATTATCTTGAATATAATTTTATGCATTTATTTACGAGTACTATTAATTAATTTAACCAGAAGAAATATTAAACAAATATTCAAAGAAAATAAGCAAACTTTTATTGTGCAAAACCAACATTATTAAAACTAATAAGACCGAAAAAAAAAATAAATAGTTAAATGTTATATGTCCAAAAGATAATTGTGTAATTTTATTTTAAACTTGATTCTCAAGGTGAGTACCTCTCTCCCCATAAGAACCTAAACGTTCGCAATCCGACAGCAAATGTACATTAGTAGTCGGTGACATTTTTTCTATTTCTTTTTTGGTGTAAATTTTTTCAGTGTAAAAAAGATTCGTGTCATGTGGCAATGCCAAAAATGCACTGTAAAAACCTGTTCACATTACAACATCTTTTATCTACTATCTGTCATGTATTATAATACTATTTTTACGAGTGTGAGCAATTAAAAATTAAATAATAAATTGGAATTTAAAAATTCAGCAGCAATTGATTTAGTTGCTGCAATGCTGCAATATGCAGAATTAGTAGAAATTATGCTAGCAGACGATGATAATGAAGAAATGTTAGGCTGAGTTTACATCTGGCATTTCATGTGTGCCATGTACCAAAAAAAGCGTAAAAACTAATTAAGGTGTCTTTACATGGTAATACAATGTACTACATGTCAAAAAATGCTGTAGATTATACAAAATCTTATCGTGTAATAGCAAAATGTAACGAGTAGATTACATGCGGTCGGTAAATGTTTATTTTCTAAACCATTTTAGAAACTTATAGTATGTTCAGACGAGTTGAATCACCTGCTTCGCTCTCTGAATCATGTTTATGAATCTTGCTGTTCAACGTGCCAATTTAATGCTTTTTGTCATAGATATAGTGGCATTCGCACTAGATTTAGTTTACCTTTTGAATTTTTTAACTTGGGGGTTTTTTTAAAAAAAGGCACTAAACTAGTGCTTTTTTACCTTTGATTTTAGTGTGTTTTACAAATCTACTAAACTTATAAAAAGAGCAAATAAGAGTTTTCTACTTTTCAAAAACTATCTGATTGCACTCCTTTTAGACACGCAAAGTTTCCTTTGCAGAATGTTAATTCAGATGGATGAAATACGGAGGAAGAAAAACTTTCTCTTCCACAATGAGAAAAAAGAACATATGTATTTCTAGAAATTAAAGAGGATACCATATACGCTATAAAATAATTTAATGACAATAATCCCAGCAACAGAATTCTGATTTGGAAGCACTAACAACTGAGAGAAGCAATGTTGAGCTTTCTTGATAACGAAAAATGCTTCTGAAAAGCACTAACGTAAAGCGCGCTCTCTAATAAACTGGAAAAAAGTAAAAAAAAATGTAAACCAGTAAGTTTTGCATCTGAGTACACAAAAACTATACATTATTACTTCTGTGAAACGATTTAGTAATACAAAAAATTAATGGCTTTTTGGAAGCTGAATGTATTGCTTCTAGCTGGCTTACAAACACTCTTCTGGAAAAATAACTTTTAGCGCTAATAACTTTTTTAAAAGTAAGTTCGAAATACAATAATGATTTTTTAATACATCGAATTGCTTAATTCATATAAAATACGGTCTAAAAAGAAAAGACTTATGTTCAGAATGTAACATACTGAACCATGTTCATGCAAAAATTAATTCAGATGAAACGCCTAAAAAATCTAATTAACTTATTAAAACAGTTTTATGACCAGAATATAAAGATGAAACGACTTTTTCCATAACCGAGTATAATTATTAGAGTTTTTCTTTTCCCGGACTTTTTCATTTCCCGGGAAAGCGGGAACGACTTTTCAGTTTCCCAGGAATTGCCGCCCAGTGCAAAACTATACAAAATATTTTTTAATTTAATTTATTTCGACAAAAAACAAATAACAATTCATGAGATCGATTAAATAATAACGTTTTATAAACACATTAGTCGAAAAACTAATATAATTTCAGTTATTTGTATAATAGTAATGCATAAATATAAATATTATATGCAAATGGAAAGTCAAGTGCATAGATATAACGCAAACAAAAAAAAAACAAAAAACAAATTACATATTAAAAAAAATATTACAAAATCTTTCTTTGCAAATAGGACTTTATTACAGCATTAATAGAATCGTTCGACAGTCTATTTCTAATTTTATTTAAAAAAAAAAACTCGTTCACTTTCTACGGATGTTGGCCTTATAGTCAGAAGAGCATTATACAATCTCTGGACACTTTAAGTTTTTTCACCACTTCCTTAAAAAAAATTGCAATTCCTTTTTTAATGAAAATGATTTTCTTTGAATCGAAAAAGCGTTTTCTTTACTACAAAATCAACACAATATAAGTTGTGGTTGTAAAATTTTAGCTATTGTGCTAGTACCATCACCTTATTATTGCACCATCACCTTCATAAGTGAATAACGACACTCATCAAGTAATGTGTACATATGAACTAAAGTTGCCATAATAAAATCAAAACCAAAAAATTCCGGGAATTCCCGCAAAATTTTCCCGGGAAATCCCGTATGAAAAACACTAATAATTATATATTAATATAAATATGTACATATGTATTTATATATGCACATCCATACATAAATAGTTTTTACATATTTATACACATATACACACACATAAATACATAAACATGTATATAATTAAGTATACTAAGCACTCTGCAATTTGAAACAAAGGAAAATTCTTTCGATTTGTATGCTAATTACACGCAAAATGCATTTTATTTCGATTCGAGTTACAATGTACCCCCAGTAACAAATTGAGGGACTCGATATCGACGAAAATCCTAAAACATTTCCAGATAAATTTTATTCAATTGTTTTGATATTTCGTCTATACGGAATGATTTAATTTAGGCAGTTATATAAAAGAGTACAAATAAAATTTTAATTGAAATATGTATTTATCCTGTAAATAATATTCAGTTGTTTCTGAAATATCTGTTCCTTTAGGCCGTACGTCTATGGTTGAACACTCTTTTGTTAAAATAATACACCATATATGGAGTGTTTTGCCAAATGAACTTGAATTATTGTCCTACTCATATTCTACTTATGTATAAGCAAAATCGAAACATAACTCGATATACTCGTAATTGAAATTATTACAAAAACCTATGAAATGTATTTACTACATTGTAGTTAACTGAAGTTTCTAATTTTTACTCATGCAATACCTATATAATTGGCCATGTGGGCTTTCTCTATATAAAATAAATAAATAAAAAAATAAATAAATGCAAATGCAAGCAAAGATATTAAACTGCTGAGTTAATAACAAAAATTGGAAAATTGTAAAAAAAATATGTGTACTAATAAAACTAAATATTGGAGAAAACATTTTATTATTTCAATGTAATTTTACTACAAAATATAATTTTTTTATATGTTTGTTTATTGTTTGTGTGCTTTTGGTGTACCATCAGCTACTTGATGGTTGCAGTTGTACAATATTTACAAAAACAACATGAAAATTTCCTGAGTTTTGAGATTGAGATTTTGGTTGTTTTTGTTAAAGTGTTAACACCTTCAATATATACCATGAATACTGTCAATGTTTGCTTTAAAATACACCTCTGGTGAGATGAGAATACTTTAGTTTATAAAATGGTTTAAAAAATAAAGATTTACCGACCGCTTGTCAAATATTTTATCCGTATTCTCTCCTACTCGATACATTATGCGTTTACATGATAAGATTTTGTACATTCTACAGCATTTTTTGACATGTCGTAATACATTGTAAATATTACCATGTAAAGACACCTACCTTTAATAATAAAAAACTTTTTGATGCAGACACGTATTTAATAATAGTATGTTTCCACTGTACGTGACTCGCTCTCTATTCATGCTTCACACCCAGCGTGGCCATTTTAGCATTTTTGCAGCTAAATTTAATAATTTTTCGCTGATTTAGCTGCAAAATTTTCTATTTAGCAGTTTCTTTAGCATTTTTCAATTCTTTATATGCATTTTCTAGCATTTTTTAAAAATATAACCTATTAAATATTTAGAAATCAATTTATGCCATTTTGTGTATATTATTGCCACGTGAAACTTTCACGTGTCATAATTTTAGCGTCAATCTGCAGGCTGTTTCTTAAGACCTACAAATGTTGTAATACAAGTAAAATAATATGTCGAATAATAAATTTCTTAAATGTTAAATTTAGAATTTATTTTTTATTTTGCCTTATAAATACTTTTATTTATATCCAATGGATTTCTAATTGTACAAAGGTGTAGAAAAATAAAACAGATTCATATCGAATATAAATTATTTGCTGGGTTTTGTTAAAGTTTCTAAGCCTACTACGCTTATGTTTCATTTGTGATTTTCAAATATGTATATTATTATTTGTGAATTCTCAAATAGTTTTTGAAAGTCTGTGCATAAGATAAGAGGTTTGTGACTGTTAAAAATGTGGTTGAAGTCTACTGATGAATGGGCTAAGCACCAATGAAATAGATATAAAGACAATGCTTAACCACCAGCAAATAAATGTCACAACCAAAGTAAATTTATATCAAGTATATGCAACTACTCAGGTGATTAATTTTTTTCTCGTTTCGTGGCAATGCCTGAATGTCAAAAGTTGTTTACAATGTTCGTACGCCATTTTGTTTTCTTTTGCTTTGTTATACACAATTGTGTATGTATACTGAAAACGTATGCGAAAAAGTTTAAATAAATTTTTACTTAAAAAATGTGTTACAAAACATTTAAAAATAATTATATTTAATTATTTAATATTTTATTATACTTATTTCACATATTAAAGGTTTATCAATTAATAAATTTACTTTGGTTTTGTCTATCCATACATGTCCTTTTTGTTGTATGCAGATCTGGGACTATTGCATTAAATTAGCAAACGCATTGACCATTTTACCATACTAAACCAAATCAATGCAAATACAAATTTATTACATTAGCACTAACTTTGATAATATTAGTTCATTTTTTTTTTCATTAAACTAAAATCCCTTCAAAGTAATTTATGAATATTGCATTGTTACTTTTATTTCACTATTTTTTCACCACTTCACACATTATGAAAAGTATTATTGCATTATAGTGCAAAATACAACGTAAATGTGTACATATGTACATAAAAACATACGTACATACATAAATATGTAAATTTTTTCCTATGTACACCCAAGACGAAAAATTATATCACTACGTTTTTTATAATTTTTTTTGAGAGATGTAATTGTTCCAAGCGGTAGTATTTTTCGTTTATAAAATCACCATTTTTTAAGATATAACTACAATAAATGAAAACCTAAGTTCTGATCTTTTGTCAATTGCACGGTTTTCTATATAAGGTCGAGATACAACGTACTTGAAGTATGAAACTTTTTAATTTTTTCAATTGGTTCTGAAATCTAGTTTGTATTTATATTGACAGTTTTCCTTTTCTTTAATTTGTACGTACATACTTATAAAGGTGCCCTCAATGAACTTTAGTGTATTTTTTATTTTATTATTTGTGCTATCTGATAAAATAGGTTAACGTTTTATTCAATATTACTGTGTACAATATTTGATAATGCAATAATATTGCATTACTTCATGATGACTAAGCACATCAATACAAAATCAGTGCATTTTTCGCCATGCTAATGCAATATTAATCCATTACTTTTAAGAGATTTTATTGAAGTGAAAAAAATAGTGCACTACAAGCATTAAATTTAAATTTGCACTAAAATTTTTGTTTTTCAATCAGTGCTTATGCAAAAGTGATGCAAGTTGCCCAGGTCTGGTTGTATTCATCTGTTTTTGACATTCATCCATTATTCTTCTACCTCACGTACGTTACGATACATACTAAATAAACAGCAAAATGTTTTATTTATGTTACAGATTTTGTCAGCTGGTTCGTAAACTCACGATACGAATCGACTAATTCTACCATTACTTTCGCAAAATTCTTTGATAAAGTGGCAGCACTGTGTTTACAAAAGGAAATATGGCAAAGATTTACAGTAATGAAATGTCAAAATATGTAAAAAACGTCTTTTAAGAAAAGGAAAGTTAGAAAAAAGTGAAGTGTAACCGTTTTTAATTGAAAGTAAAATAGTGTTTGATGAGCAAAACGATCGTGTAGGACGCGTCTTAAGACATATGTAAGTCCAATAAACTCTCTTCAAAATTTCCGTTTAATAAGGAAGCGTTTCTGCATGTTCTAAACGCTATTCAACACGAGCTAAAAGTTTCAAAGAGATCCAGAGCAATTCCAACTATGATAAAACTATCGCAGCAGTCTCACATTGCTTCGAGGTCTGCTCGGCATTGAAAGAATACTACGTTCCAACCAGGGAACTGCAACGAGTGATCGGAAAAATAATCATACGTAATCAATATCCTAAAAACATGTCTTTTTGTTGAAAAACTCAAACTTGTTCAAAACACACATATTCGTTGCTAAGTTTTAATCGCTCAAGTGAGTGAAATGTTGTTGGATATGATTTATAATCATGCGTAGCATCAAACCAATCAGTTCGAATGATTGGTTTTTTGGCTCGACAATGAGTGTTTTGAACAAGAACATAATGCGAAAGGAAAAAATTTTCATTCTAATCAGCATCAAGGAGTTGATGCAGAGTAAAAGTGAAAATGAAAAAAATCATTGTGTATGAATGTTGTATTTATAAAGAGCCAACAAATACTGACGCGATAATTGAACATGTAGCATACGCTCGTTTTCCATCAATCCATTAAAATGGATCGCGATCCAAATATCACAATATATACTGAACGTGTGGCAGTGCTCTTAGATGTTAAATTTTATCGAGTTTATTGCCAATTTGGTAATAATTTTTTTCAAAGATAGTACCGCTATCGAGAAAAAACTATAGATAGTCTAATGGAAACCATACTACCGATAGTTTTCCAGCTCTATTAATAAATTTAGGTTTGTTCCTTCTCTTGATCATCTTCTTGCAAGTGTGGTAATAGTAATTTTCCAGTTGCCCTTTCTTTCTCATTAGAATTTGACACACTGAAAGACTTTTTCTTGAAGGAGGATGTTCTCTTTTGTCCCACTACATATTCAGGCATCACCAATTTCGAACCCTTTAGTTTGGGTGAATCAACTTCAACATCCATTTGCTCAGCAGATTGTAATGATTTTAAATTACGTCTTATTTTACTTAATTTTTTAAATTCAATTTTGTTTCCTTCTCGATCACAACGCTTGGTTATTTTTTCTACCTCTTGCTGTTCTTCGATGTGTTTAAGAAATTCAAGAGCAGCTGATGAATTTGTTTGGTCCGAGATATCAACATCCTCTAACGAATATTTTTTCCATTTATGTGGATTTATCTTAAAGAATACACATATATATATAGATATGTGTTATTAATTGATCCAAACATAAATTTATACATACAAATGTACATATACTTTCTGGAATTTACCTGATAATCTGGTAGCTTCCTAGGTTTCAAACATCTACCAATTGGTAATTCGGGTTTCTTGAAAATACTTTCTTTTCCTCTTAAATGGTGGAGTGTGCGTTCGGAAGCATTATATTTATTTGGTTTACCCATACCTTGGCGATAACCAATTTCCTCTGATCCATTATCTTTTATAAGAGGAATACGTGAATTCGTTTGATCCAATAGTGTTCCTTTCAGTTCACTACTAGCATCATCTAGACATGCAAAAAGAGCATTGCGTTTTGTGACAAAATCCTGCATAACTCTTTAATTTACTTTTATTTTGTTAAAGTTAAAACAAGGCATATCAAACAGGTACATGCATCAGGCAAATTGCTCATCCGCTGATTTTTTGTTTACACGTTTATAACGAAGAATTCATTTGACAATTACTTTTGTGTCTTGTTTGATGCATACAATTTTTTGACAATTACTTTGTAAAACTATGTGAGAAGCACAGAGTTGCCACAGTGTTTTCTCTAATGCGTGTACCTGTAGTAAATGTGCCTTGAGTTAAAAGAATAAATAAACCAATGGTAGAAGTACATATGTAACCAGGTACCACCATACGCCCAGCCGGTTAATATACATTCACAGTACAAAAAATTGTCAAACTTTCTATGAGAAGAAAAAAACTTTTTTTAACAAACTTTTTTTTCCGCAGAGTTGCAAAAAAAGGAGTAAATTAGCTTTTGTCTATATTAAAAGCATGTGCTCGTGGGCGCGTAATTGTTTTTGTTTACATTAAAATCACGTGCTCGAACAAGTGCTTGGGCAAAATACCATGACATTTCGATTTTACAAAAAAAAACGTTATTTCTGTTAAGTCCATATTTACACTATGCAAGTCTTATTGCTAAGCTGATTAGTTTGATGGAGAGACGAGGAGAACAGTAAAGTTTCTTTTCCCCTCGTCTCGCTTTCCTAACAAACTAATCAGCTTAGCAATAAGACTTGCAAAGTGTAAATATGGACTAACATTACAACATGTGCAATGCCACTATCAATTAAAATATATAAAATAACTTTACACATATATATACCCTGACATAGCAATTGAATTGCTAAATGTAAAGTATTTATTGTGCCTTTTTGCCGCAAATACCAATGGATAAAGGACAAAAATACCTTTCAAAGTTGATAACTGTCATATTAAGATTTACTTTACCGTGAGTTTACACATGAGAGTAATAGTTCGAAAAACTCAATACACTCACACTTTTTTACTAACCCATTTACATTTTTCACACTCGCAGCAAATTTTGCATACGAGTGAAATTTTGACACTCGCATGCAATAAAATGTCAAATAAACTAATGGAGTTACCCTGTCAACAATATTAAGCAAATTAACTGGATTATATTATAATTAAAACTAAAAATTTCAAATGTTTTCGATTAAATTGTGTGTGAGTTTCTTAAAATTAATACAATAAAAGGAAATATTTGTGTTATAGATTGCTAATATCATTAAAATATTGATAATAATAATTAATTCCAATTATTTCCATAAAAATTATTCTATTTTGAGAATTTGGCAACTCTATTTTAAAAACAAAACAAAATGAAATGAAAAGAAATTTATAGTTGGGATTACAAACTTTAAAGAAATAAAAATAGATGTAAAATTGTGCAAAAAAAAAACATTATAAAACTAATAAATTTATAATGTTGAAGCTTTAAAATCAAACAAATTATTTGAAGTTTACTCCTTGGCGGCATTTTTAAAATAAACTTTCACTCTAATATTTAGTGTTGCGGTGGCTCTATAGAGACGACGGTATACACTAATAAATATGCATGTGCCAACAAAAACAATGAGGAACATTGGCAACAGTCACTGGGATTCGTGCCCAAAGGGAGAAAATAAATCTTGGCCAACAGATTCCCTACATTGTCAGGCCAAGTGACAATAATGTCCGTAGGTTTTTTAATACTCTGTATGGGTTGACTTGTGTGTAATGGGGATAGCCAATCCGCATCAAACCATAGGCAACAGGGGAAACCTTGCTCATGCGACCGCCTGAGTGACACGGTTCGCAGTAAGGCCCTGCAACAAGTGCCTGGAAAGAAACAAAAAAATTATTAAAAATAAATTTTATTATACAAGGAACAATACTTTACGCTATACCAAGGCACATTTACTACAGGTACACGCATTAGAGAAAACACTGTGGCAACTCTGTGCTTCTCACATAGTTTTACAAAGTAATTGTCAAAAAATTGTATGCATCAAACAAGGCACAAAAGTAGTTGTCAAATGAATTCTTCGTTATAAACGTCCCTACAAGAAATGAATGACTGAAACTAACACAAACGAAATTTTTTCACTAACACATTTGCAATAACTTTCCACCGAATTTAAGAGTGCCAGTCAATTTACTGGTCATTTTACCGGTAGTGATGACCGACACATATATAAATTATATTTGCTCCCCTCTAACATGTATGTTAGAGTGAAACATATAGTGTGCATATACCAAAACTTTTAAGATATCGCATTTTATTGTAAAATATACAATTCGTTCGGTCTGTGCAATTAAAATTTATACAAGTGCTAAGGAAGTTAAGTAGCAACAATAGTGCATAAAATAAATTGAAAAGTTTTATTTAATTAATACATTTATGCATTTCTTTTTAAAATTTTAGATATTTACAAAAAGCAAGGTTTGCTGGAGCTGGAAAAAAACATGAAGAAGACTAGAGTGGTACCACCTATATTATTTTGTGTTTTAGATTGTTTATATAATTGTATATTAATTATTTCTTTATTTTCTTATAATAAAAAACAATTAAAATAACATAAAAATTATGTTTATTTATTTAAAAGTTTCATTTTACCAGTTTCTATGTAAACATTAACTAGTAATCGTTGACCAGTTTCTACGTAACCATTGACTAGTCATAGTTTACCAATGCTTATGTAATCAGTGACTGGCAAAAAAGAAGCAGAGTAAGCAGTTCAGATATATGTGTTTTAATTGAGTGAAATTAATAAGTAAGAGAGAGATAAAAAATCACACGTACACAAATGTTTTGGTCATTTTTTTCACCAAGCCCTTAATAAACTAACTGGGGACTGTGACCACAGTTTCGGTGATCGCTACTAGTCAAATGACTAGTCAATTGACTAGTAGTTTTCTTGTAGGGGTGTAAACAAAAAATCAGCGGATGAGCAATTTGCCTGATGCATGTACCTGTTTGATATGCCTTGCGCTGTACCATGTGCCAAAAATGATTGTGAAGTCAGGAAAACATATGGTTCACAGTGTTGGAAAGTGTATAAATTAATATTATTGTGAATAATTGTGGAATATAGCTACAGTAGGATGATAGTAAGAAATTATGAATGAAATGTATTTGAAAATTGTTTTTTTAATTTTTTTTGAGTAAAATATAGGCGTTACTGAGTAGAAACTCAGAAGAAAAGGACAGTTAAGAATAAAGAATTAAGAAATATACCACAAACAAGCAGAGGCCATGATGAGCAATTTAATCAGTAAAAAGTTCTGGTTGGTGAAACATCACGACACGGAAAGAATTAAAATTAAAATAAAAAAAAAATAAAAAAATTTTTGAAGTGTAAAATTAATAGAGTGGCAGTTATAAAATAAAGAAAAAAAACTCAAATCAAGCGAAACAAAAGATAAAAATAAAAATACATAAAAAAAAGATAAGTCAGTAGTTAAATTTCATTACTTAGGTGACTAATTGTGGGGTCAACAAAAGAAGACGCTAGGGCTTTGTTGTGATCTGTTTAGTGGATTTTTATTATATTATTAAGTCTGGAGGGATCCGTAGATATCGCAGACTGTTTATTAATTCAATTATAATCTTACACTCTACCTTAGACTAAAAATTACCAGCTATTTATACTAATTTTTATACTAAATGTTGTTGCTACTGCGGCAGTTGTTACTGTTGTTGTTGATGTTGCTGTTGTTGTTGCTGCTATTGCGCTGTCAGCAATTATTATTTATTTATTATTTTTATCGCAATATCCATTGGTTTGCACCGTCGGCACTTAATGGTTCTTGCTGAATTGCAGTTATTGATGGTTGACTGTTGTTTTATATTTTGCCGGATTCCGGTTGTTGTTTTTGTTGTTATTGTCTTTAATGACTCACAACATCCCTCCCCCCTTACGAAGGAGAAGCATCCCAATTTTGGGATGCTTCGAACTGATTGCGTGTACTCGATGTCTATTTGAAAGGTGTCAATCTCAGTCTTGGTTAGCAGGGACGGCGGGAAAATTCCGGTCTTGGCGAATGCTATGGCTTGCTGCAAGCTTTCCAATTTCCCTTTAAAAATCGAGATTTTCAGTGGTTGTAATATGGCCAGATTTTCCTTCACCAATCGTTCGTCCAGCTTGCTTGCTGCATTGAGTTTGTTCTCGATGTCGCGTCTATCTGACAGTATAGCGGTTTTTAGTGTCTGCAGGGACTTATTGAAATTGTCATTGATGACTATCTGTTGGTTTAGTCCCTCTATCAGCTGGTGATTATTTTCATCTAATACCCTCTGGTGCTAATCTATATTTTGTCTGTCTTCTTCATCCATGGTGCCAAAAACGAATCTCAGATAGGCACCTCCTGCGTTCACCAGACCTCTGATTCTTCTACGGGGGAGAAGTGTGTGCATGATGTCCTCCATCTCGTCTAGCTGGGTTTTCGCTATGACTCGGTGGGGTGTCTCGCCAATAGCATCTAAATTATTATGGAATTGTTCCAGTACCCGCTCGATGTCGTCCAGGTTGATTACGTGTATTATGTAGTCGTACCTTTCCACGATCTGGGTGCTGCCTACGTGAATTTCAGTGTAACCATTATGAGATTCCAGTCTCTCGATGAACAATTCTGCGGTGGCTTCTAGTGTGAGAACTAATACCATCAACCCTACAAGTGGAAACTATGTGTTGACGTTTTGTTAGTTTGGTAACGGAGTTATGTTATTTAAACCTATGATTAACTTCAGCCCTCTGTTTTTTTTTTATTTTTTATTTTTTATTTTGTTTTATCATTCCTGCACACTATTTTCCTTGTCCGGCAAATTTATCTTATAATTTATAGTTGGCGTCTGTTGAGTTCGGGGTGTTCCTTGTGCTTTCTTGTTGTTGGACATTTTATGTATTCCGTATTTTAGTGGCAATTCTTATTTCGTCCGCGCCGTCTGACCATCATCTCTCTACAAATGGTTTGACTAAATTCCGATGGAGCGTCTTTAACCCTCCTTTTGCTAATATCTGGACATTTACTGGCGAGGGAAGATTTTTTATTTCGTAGGGCCCCTCCCAAAGGGGTGAAAATTTGTTTTTTCGCATCTGCGCTTTTATCAGTACTTTATCACCTACCTTCAGGGTGCTAGGCCTTGCCGTTCTATCATACTGCTCTTTTGAGCGGAGCTTGGCCTTTTCTTGCTGCTTTCGTGCCATTTCATAAGCCTTTTGTATTTGGTGTTTCAGTACCTTAGAGTAGTCGTATGGGTTGTACATTGGGGTGCTTACTTTGAGGTTTGACGGTAATGGTGAGTCAAACCCATAAAGCACTTTGAACGGGGTCTGGCCGGTAGATACGTGATCTGTGTGGTTATGCACATGCATTGCCGGAGCCAACCACTGATCCCAGTTGGATCCGTCCTCCTTCACAAAGCTTCTCAGGTACTCAGCCAATGGTCGGTGACTCCTTTCGAGAGACCCGTTGGCTTGTGGATGGTAGGGAGTGATATGTTGCTTTTTTATTCTCAAAAGTTTACACACACTCCCGAACAACTTGGAAGTAAAGTTTGTACCATTATCCGTTATGAGCTTTGTAGGTATACCATACTTGGTTATGATTTCGTTGTAGAAAATTCTTGCCACCGTTTCTGCTTCTGCGTCCGGCATGGGCGCGCAAATAAAAAATTTTGACAAATCATCCTGGAACGTCAGGATGTATTTGTTACCCATTGTAGTTACTGGCAGGGGGCCTACCATGTCCATATAAACCTTTTCGAAAGGTCTTGTTGGTGTATCGGTTAAGACCATGGGCTCCTTGTTAAGTGTCCCGCTTTTATTCTTTTGGCATGTAGGACAGTTTTTTATATATTCTTTGATATTTCTCACCATGCCCTTCCATTTATATTGCTTCCTTATCTTTCTGTAGGTTTTCCAACTGCCTTGATGACCCCCTAGGGGCGAGTCATGGAAGCTTCTTAGGACTTCTTGGATATCCTTTTTCTGTGTTAGGAACCTTGTTGTGGCGGGGTTCTCGTCATCCGTATACTCATCTTCCTTTTCTGGGTCTTTCAGGGTTTTAGTCTGTTCTCTTGATTCTTTGTTTCTTTTCGCCTGAGCTCTGGTTATCACTCCAATATTTTGATATTTTGTTGGGAGCCTGCTTAATGCGTCTGCGTTCAAATTCGTCTTCCCTGGTTTGTAGGCAATTTCGAATTCGTATTCTGACAGCTTGTGCCTAAACCGTGCAAGTCTTGAAGTTTGGTCCTTGAGGTTGGCTATTCCCCTCAGGGGTTGATGGTCTGTAAATACGGTGAAGTGTCGGCCCAGAAGATATGGGCGGAAAGTATGTGTTGCCCATACTATGCCGAGCATTTCTTTTTCTATTGTTGAATATCTCTTTTCGGTGTCACTGAGGGTTCGGCTGGCAAATGCAATTGGATGATCCTTTCCGTTCTTTATTTGCGACAAGACCGCTCCTAATGCTTCGTTACTTGATGGTTGAGTAAAATCTGGATAAATCAGGATTGGAGGATTTGCAATGCTTCCTTTGACCTTGTCTAAGGCCTCTTGACATTCTAAAGTCCACATGAACTTAGTATCCTTTTTTAGCAATTTCTTTATTGGAGCGGCCAGTTTCGCCATGCCTGCAACAAATTTTCTGTAGTAGTTGATCAACCCTAGGAGTGCCTGCACCTCTTTGATATTTCTTGGGGGCTTAAGTTGCTTCACACATTCTACCTTGGAGGGGTCGGGTAGCGCTCCCTCACTTGAGCATTTGTGGCCTAAATAGACGATTTCTCGTCTTAGAAATTGACATTTCTTGGTATTTAACTTGAGACCGCTCTCGCGGAGTCTTGTGAGGACATTTGTAATTTTTCTTTCATGGGCCGCTACATTTCGTCCGTATACCACTATATCATCCAGGTATACGAAGCAGTCCAGGCCCTGTAGGCCTGTCAGGATAGTGTTCATGACCATTTGGAAAGTGGCCGGTGCCACCGTTAAGCCAAACGGCATTCTGTTGAACTCGAAATGGCCTTTGTCTGTACTGAATGCTGTTTTTTCTTTGTCCTCTTCATTTACTAGAACTTGATGGTATCCACTCGCTAGATCCAATGTGGTAAAATACCGGCTATTTCCTAATTGATCCAAAATTTCGTCAATTCTAGGAATAGGGAACACCTGTTTTATTGTAGCCTCATTCAACTTACGAAAATCAACGACCAGTCTGAATATCTTCTGACCGTCTTGCGATTTTTTGGGCACTAATAATATTGGTGAATTCCATGGAGATATACTTGGGCTTATTATTCCTTCCTGCAGTAGCTCTGACACTTGTCGGTTGATTTCTTCTTTGTGGATTTGAGGTAGACGATACTGTCTTTGGTTGATAGGCTGCTGTTCTCTTTTTACGGGTATTTTATGCTTTACTAATGGGGTGAACGGTAGTTTGTCACCGTTCAGCATGAACACATCGTGAAAGTTCTCACATAGCCTGTTCATGGACTCAGTCTCTTCTATATTCCAAGTTTCTTCCGTCATTATGATGCTTTTCAAATGTTCTATTCTGTCTTTCTGGTTTATCCTTGGCAATGCTTGTTTTCCTGCTACCTCGTGTTGCGTGTAGTGATTAAAATTTGAAAATTGTACTTGGTACTTTCTCTAATGGTAAATCTTGCTCCGTCGAGTTTAGTATGGGTACGGCCGCTTTTCCCTGTGTTACGTTGACAACCGTGTTCCCCATGTAGACACCTGGGGCCAATTCTTGCTTGTGGATAACTATAGTTTTGTCCTTTGAGTTGATTTGTATCGGCACTATTGTAACTGCTCTTCGCTGAAGGCTGGCGGTTTTCTCTATATAGGCCGTGTAATGCGCCACTTCGTCATGAAGTCGAAAGATCTTAATACACTTGTTGTCCCCTTTAAATAACCTCAAAGTGCCTCTTATTGAGTCTAACACACTCCTGTTCCAAATGTTGTCTCTCCCGAGAATGCCGTCTCCCGGGAGTTTATTACAGCCTGACACCACACGGAAGTCCCAATTTATGTCTTCCCTCCGGTCTATGTTTAAGGTTATTGCAAACCTAGTTGTAGCGCCTCCACCAAAGGCGCCCGTTAAAATCTTCATTTCGCCAAACCTTTTCTTAGGGTAACCTCTCATGACCTCTTCCCTCAGTATACTTGAGTCTGCCCCTGTATCTACTAGTAATGTCAGCTCTCCCGCTCGGGCTTCTTCGCACGGGATGGTGATGTACACTGCATTTATGTTATCTGGTGACCCCATATCACCCTTGCTGCTATTGACCAGATGCGGTATGTGTCCTAAGACTACTCCCCAATCCCCTTTTGGTTGTGCATCTTTCACATGAGATGCACTTTCGGGCCCCTGGTGGGAATTGTCCACACAATCTTCCTGTATCAATGCCTGTCCTGGTGAACTTCTTTTAACACCATCTTCTACTGCCGAGTTACACTTGACCGACGCATTTTGCCTATGAAATGCTCGGTCGATGTTGACCTGGTGAGGTTTGTGTCCCAAGGTGAGCCCCCAATTCCTTTTTGGTTGTGCATCTTTCACATGAGATGCACTTTCGGGATTTTGGTTCGAGCTGCCCACACAACCTTCATTTATCAGCACCTTTTGTGTTGTCAACATCTCGCCCTCGGTCGGTGTTGTATTTGAGTTGACTAATGCATTTTGCATATGAAATGCATAGTCGGGAAATTAACTTTTCCCTCTCGATGTACCTGTGCCTTGTGGGTGATTACCGTCGGTGCTTCTTCCACCGACTCTGTGTCTTCAATCGCCCTATTTGTTCTGGTGTCTGTGGTGTTGTTTTTTTTTCTATGCCAAATTATTTCTCTGTCTTCTGCTGGCTCTCCAGTTATTGGCTGTAACTGGGCCTGTGTTCGTTTCCCGGTGGACTATATATTTTACTCACTCCTATGTGTTCTTGTAGTGGTGAGTGACTTGCGTCCACTTGGGCATAGGCTGGTCGCGTTGGTTCACGGTTCGGTAGGTAATTTCGCGCAGAGGGGTTCAACGGCTTGTTGCCGTTTGTGTTTCCCAAAGTTCGTGCTACCGGGGGTTTTGGCATGTAATTGGGTCCCGATTGTGCCTTGTTTGGCTCATAATAATTTGGACAATTTCTGGCAAAGTGGCCTAATTGGTTGCACTTAAAACAAACTGGCTGTCTGTCCGCGTTTGTTCGCATGGGCATACTCTGTTCTACCGGATTGTGTTTTCCTGCGTGAAAACGTCTATGGGGAGGTTCGTTGCCGTAACTGTACGTGTTGTTACGCCGGATAGTCGGACTGGTATTATTGCTCTGTTGTGGCCGCTTACAAAATTGGTTTTCTCTGTGGCCGCTTACCTGACAAGCTCCACAGTACAGGGAACTCAGCCTTTTCCTGCAGTCTTCAATAGTGTGTCCACTATTCCGGCAGTATTGGCAACTCTCCCGGTGGCTCGTCTTGGTTTTACACTTCGGCCCCACTTCGTGTCCATATTTACCGCTCTTCCGCGTCTTCCATCAGTGTTACTAGGGAGCTCAGCTCTTCTCCCTCCTGTCCAATGAGCCGTACCTTTAGAGCCTGATCTCTAAGACCCCTGATGAAGCTTTTTACGGATATCCTCTTGAAATCTCCCACCATCGCCTCATGGCCTGGTCCCTCTGGCCACTGGTTTTCAATTGTTGTTACTGCTTCGTTTAGCAACTGTTCTAACCGTTCCCCGAATTTGCTCGCCGATTCTCTGATGGACTGTCTGCAACCCGCCATCAATTCTCTTATCTCGTCCAAGCTCTTTCTCTTCAGGTAGTGCTTTTTTATAGCGTTGCAGAGTGCGTCTACCGAACTGAAATTGATTTGGGAAAACTTCGAATATGCAGCACCCAGTAGCCTTAATTTTAAGCATTGAATTACATCCTGAGTTAAGCCGTTGTTTGCCTCAGTCAGTAATTCTTTCTCCACCATCTTACATCCTTGGATGTATCTGTACACTTCGGCTGACAAGTCGGGTCCATCGGTACCAACAAATGATGGGACCGTGTTATTCACTATTTTAGTGATTTCTGAAAGTGCTGGCATCCTGATTGTTTGTTTTAGGTTGTTTTCTTGTACGGGTGATGGTGAGCGCCTTCCTAACCAACTCTGTGCTGTTTCTAGCAAGCGTCCAAATTCTTCAATCGCCTTGTTGTTGTGTGTGGCCAATCTGTCTAGCTTTTCAAACTCCTCTCTATATTGCTCCAATTGCCCTAGCTTCCTGGCTGTTGTCTCTTCGGTGTACCCTCTGCTGCCGGCTTTCCTTGCGTTAGCTGATAGAGTTTTCACTTTGTCTATCAACTCTAGTGCTTGTCTTTCTTCCCAGGTAATTTCTGGTTCCCTGGTGGTTTCCTCCTTCTGCGGAGAACTCGAGAGGCTTCTGTCTTGGTGTTCCTGGCTTACAGCCGCCACTCCGTGGAACGCATCTTCAGTTGAGAGCTCTTCTGTCAAGCCGTAGACAATCCAAAGGATGGTAGTCTTTACTCTGTCCTTGATTAATTTTTCTAACACCTGTAGATTCTTAGCCGCGCAAAATTTCTCAATTAATATTATATATAAAAAATATTAATTTATTCGGAAAAAACTCTTCACGCGGCTACCGGCTGCGCCAATTGTTGTGATCCGTTTAGTGGATTTTTATTATATTATTAAGTCTGGAGGGATCCGTAGATATCGCAGACTGTTTATTAATTCAGTTATAATCTTACACTCTACCTTAGACTAAAAATTACCAGCTATTTATACTAATTTTTATACTAAATGTTGTTGCTACTGCGGCAGTTGTTACTGTTGTTGTTGATGTTGCTGTTGTTGTTGCTGCTATTGCGCTGTCAGCAATTATTATTTATTTATTATTTTTATCGCAATATCCATTGGTTTGCACCGTCGGCACTTAATGGTTCTTGCTGAATTGCAGTTATTGATGGTTGACTGTTGTTTTATATTTTGCCGGCTTCCGGTTGTTGTTTTTGTTGTTATTGTCTTTAATGATTCACAACAGCTTTATACAAGTGTACATATATTTAGTTCCTGCTTAGAGCAGTAGAAAAAAAGTGGATAACTGGGCAAAAGTGTTGTTGTGGTCCTTAAACAAAGAGGAAGAAAAGGAAACAGTTCTCCACAGGAAAAAAAGTCGGTGACAAGAAAATTGATAAATACGATAGCCAAAGTCAATAAAGCAGGTAACCAAAAACTTATATATGTATATATATACTTGGAAAGAAAGCAAGCAGCCATATTCTTCCAGTCGACCAAAAGTTCCGCCATTTTATTTCAACAACACATACACAGAAATATATAAAATATATCATTTAGTATAAGTTCTATTAAGTTAGTGTTTTTGGTGTCTTGTAAATTTATCGTCTTTATTCTTTTGTTAGATCGAAGTCAAATCATATCAACAGATAGAATAATTATTGTACTCAGGGTTTACTCACTAGTTTCATTTCTGTAGTTGATTCAAGTAGATCAGTAGTCCATAGGATAGATTTTGAAGAGCTCTTTAAAGTTACACCTATAGAAAATAAAAAAAAAGGAAATATATATATATGGATATTTGACCGGAAAGGTAATAGTGAGTGGGCCTAATAAATTGTGGAACTGAGATATTATTGCAGGTGGTGACTGTTTAAGTGGAGAGTAAGAACATCCACAAAGAAATATTGTGAATGTACTGTTAATGTGATTTGATACATTTACCAGCGTTACTTGTTTTAAGAGTTCAAAATTAAAGTGTGTATTTTTTTTAAATTTTTATGTGCAGTAGGAAGTATAAATAAGAATTTTAATTAAATCAATTTTTTTTTATTAAATCAGTAATAAGTTGCTTTTGCCTGGAAATCAGGGTTCCATTAGATTGGCCGGTGGCCTACCGAATAGACAATACAATATAAAACAAAAAGAAAAAAAAAATATAAAGAGTTATCTGTAAACAAATTACGAAATGAATTAAACGATGTTTAGTGTAGCTTAAGACTATTAGTACTATTAATTAAATGATAGGAATTAAGTAAAGAATAAAAATTATATTATTAAGTTCTCGTAATAAACATGTTTTGGAGATAGAGTGAAGATATTATGGCGGCTTAATTTACTTAATTGAGGGGTAAGGAGAAAGGAGGTAAGTGCGAAGATGTGAGTAAGATAAAGGGGCCATAGCAAATAGGAAGGACTACTGATGACCAAGGATGGGAGGGCAGCTGGAGGATAACACTTTCCTCTTTCAAAATCGAATGTTTCTGAATTTTGTAGTTTCCGTTTGTAACGTACATTTTATTGTTTGATGTTCCAAGGCCAGAATGAAGGGTTGAAACACGGCTGAGGACGGCGAGCTAGTCGGCCACAATTCATCCTGGCACTCTGAACGGACACATAACAACAGAAATGTAAATTGCAAGAGATTCGAGTATTTCAAACAATTTTTCGTTGATAATACGTATACAGCACTTGCATGAGAGTACTCGTATGTGTAAAGGCAGGGTTAGTTCTGCTGTTATAACCCAGCAAACTTTTTATTGACAAAAAAAGTGTTGCCTTATAAAACCAAAACGGTTGCTTGTGCGCTATTGACATATATATCAATCTATTGGAAATAAAAATACCTTTCAGAACTGATAACTGTCATATCCAGATTTACTTAAGTTCTGAAGTTATAGCCCAGCAAACTTTTTAGTGACAAAAAAAGGTTTGCCTTAAGGTCATAACTCACTATTATACAAAGTCGTGCCATCTACGAAAAAGTACAACCCTGGTGTGTTGAATTGTTATTGTCTTTTGAAAATTTTCATAAACTCCATCGTGGTATGATGGAGTTGTAGTTTTTTGGTAGATCGCACGACTTTGTATGATAGTGTATCACGGCCTTTATGAAACCAAAACGGTTGAGTGTACGCTATTAAGACATATACCAAGAGTTATTTTAATTTTCAAATGATTGGTATATGTGTTCATAAAGAACAGGTAACCGTTTTGGTTTTATAAGGTAAAATTTTTTTGTCAATAAAAAGTTTGCTGGGCTATAACTTTTGGAATCAAGTAATTAATAATATGACATCTACTAATTCTGATACCTACTTTTGCCCTTTATTGAATGGTATTTAAATTAAAAGCGCAGATCTAATATATTTCTTATTTATTTAAAGTAAATTCCTGGATATAAAAACGAGCGTGCTCACACCTACACGCCAAATGATACCTTTTTTGCAACTCTGAAAAAAGTTTGTTGCGAGATTGAAAAAGTTTGCTAATGGCAATGACTTACTATCATACAAAGTCGTGCGATCTACAAAAAAAATACAACCCTGGTATGATGGAATTTATGAAAATTTTCAAAAGACAATAACATAGGGTCTACACCTAACATAATATGTAAGATGAGATCGTGAAATTCAATCGCAGAGCGAGTTATGTTACGTGTAGACTTCATATTAGTGTTATCTCAATCTTATAAGATTTTTTATGAGAGAGTTGTTATAAGAAATCCCATAACAACAATCTTATGAGATGAATTGTCAAAAAACACACGTACATGAAAATAAATTCGTATGCATGTGTGAGTGTTTCTTAAAATAAATGAAAAACAATGTTTTGGACAATATTTCTGGGATTTTATATGTTCAAATGTGTTAAATTTAATTTGTGAATTAAAGTTTGTGCGAAAAAGTGAAAACAAAATATATAATTATACAAAAATAATACATGTTAACTCGATGAGAATTTGCATAAAATGAAATGTTATAAGAAAAGTAGAATTACGTTGTCCTGTTGTATGAGATGAAGAGAAATATCGGCATTTTATTTTTGTTATTCTGCCGACGTTCTCTCACATATTATGTCAGAGTTAATCGCAGTTGTAGACGCTATGTAACAATTCATCACGCCAGGGTTGTACTTTTTCGTAGATCGCACGACTTTGTATGATAGTGAGTCATGGCCTTAAAATGTTTTTTTCTTCCCATAGGGTCTACACCTAAGATAATATGTAAGATGAGATCGTCAAATTCAATCGCAGAGCGAGTTATGTTACATGTAGACTTCAAATTAGTGTTATCTCAATCTTATAAGATTTTTTATGAGAGCGTTGTTATAAGAAATCCCATAACAACAATCTTATGGGATGAATTGTCAAAAAACACACGTACATGAAAATAAATTCGTATGCATGTGTGAGTGTTACTTAAAATAAATGAAAAACAATGTTTTGGACAATATTTCTGGGATTTTATATGTTCAAATGTGTTAAATTTAATTTGTGAATTAAAGTTTGTGCCAAAAAGTGAAAACAAATTATATAATTATACAAAAATAATACATGTTAACTCGATGAGAATTTGCATTAAATGAAATGTTATAAGAAAAGTAGAATTACGTTGTCCTATTGTATGAGATGAAGAGAAATATCGGCATTTTATTTTTGTTATTCTGCCGACGTTCTCTCACATATTATGTCAGAGTTAATCGCAGTTGTAGACGCTATGTCACGGCGATAACTATCTTTACAAAGTACAAATGAACGCATGTAAAGAGAGCAAACTCTGAAAAATTGCAAAATTTTTCAACAGAGTTACCAAATAAGTAGTAAATTTGATATGGTTTGTATATAAAATGTGAAAAAATCTACGATTTTGCAATTATAATTAAATTATAAAATTACTGAATTACGTACATTAAAGAGCGTAAAACATAATTTCTCAACTACCAGTTTTTTCACTACGATATTCTAAATGAACAGAGCACTTGAAAATATCACTCTGGAAAAAATTTGCTGACCCGTAAAATTCAAACCATTCGATATACCATATAGGGACTAGTACCATTCGATAGGGAATCAAAATATCTTTCAGAATTACTAATAGCCTCTTTTTCAAATACTTGTATTCAGAAGTTATAGCCCAGCAAACTTTTCAAAGTCAAAAAATTAGTATAAAGTTGTTTGCCTATAATTTTTTTTACATATTTATTTATTGTATCTTCAAATATGAACTAACAATAAGTGTTGAAATCTAAATATAATTAATTAGGCCCGACCAATGTCAGACATAAACTGTGATAGTAAGTTAATAATACATAAGAGTTGTGCTAAGCGAAGAAAAAATAAAAAGAAAAGTATATTTAAGAAGCTACATCTGGAATGTTGAGTATTAGAGCCGTTTTGTCCCTCTTTTTTAAGCGGATGCGTCCAATAAAATTCAAGATGTTACGAGCAAGGGGATTAGGATCGGACTCGAGTTTTGTGAAGTACTTGCCTGCGTATTTTGCAATTTCTTCAGTCACTAGTGGCATATTTAAATCACGATGTAAATTTGAATTTTTAATGTACCTTGGAGCCGATGTTATGAAACGTAAAACTTTGTTCTATCTTCGTTGGATTCTATCTACATTGGAAGCTGAAGCAGTGCCCCATAGCTGTATTCCGTAGCACCATATTGGTTTCAAAAGCGACTTGTAAATTAGCAGTTTGCAGTCTATGCTAAGTGTTGAATTTCTGCAAATCAACCAAATACATTGGTTGAGTTAACTTAAGTTTCATTTGAGTTAGCTTAGAGTCAATATGATGTTTCCATGTAAGCCCTCGATCAAGGTGTATACCAAGATATTTCACTTGAGAAGGTTGAGGAATATTTTGATTGTTAATTCGAATGGGGGAACAAGTATCTCTTCTTAAGGTAAATGTTATATGGACACACTTTTGCTCATTTACTTTAATTCTGCATAAGTTCAACCATTTTTCCAGCTGGGTGATATGTTCCTGGAGATTTCGGGATGAATCATAAGGGTTTTCAGGCATACTCATACAGGCTGTATCATCGGAAAATGTAGAGGTATGGATATTATTGCTCACAGGCATATCACAAGTATATGTGACCTGCTCTACGAAAAGGGACCTCTGCGCCGAAAAAATTTTTTTTTACTTTTTGAGTAATTTTTATAGGAAAAAAACGCTCTTTCAAATGCCGCAAACCGCAAGTTTCTATGTCTTTTAGTTTTTTTTTTACAAATTTTAACCTGAAATTAATTAAATAATCGATAAATTAAATAATAATAAATAATAGAATAAAACAGCTCTAGTAATTTTGAAAACAAAATTAGCAAAAACAGGTTTTTAAGTGTTAGAAATAATTTTCATAGAGGCAACACTGCATAGTGAACATCGTACAAAGTACCAGATAGTCGAAATACATCGCCAGATGATCAGGTTGAAGGAAGAGTTGCATAACCATGCGCAAAACACGGAAAAACGAAGAGCTTTTTTTAAACGCGTTTTTCTCAATAACTTCTTTTCGGCGCAGAGGTCCCTTTTCGTGGAGCAGGTTACATATATTAAATACAATACTGGCCCTAAAATACTACCCTGTGGGACACCGGAAGATATTGATTCGGCCGCACTCATGAAGTCTACTTCCACAACAGTGAACTTCCTATCAGTAAAATAACTTTTTCTTTTTGTATGTTTATTGGCAGATATGCCTTCAATTTCAAAACTAGGACTTCGTGCCATACTTTGTCAAATGCTTGAGAAACATCAATGAAGAGGGCAGAACAATACTTCTTTTCTTCAAATGTCTTCCTTATAAATTGAACCAATCTATGAGTTTGCTCAGTTGTGCTATGCTGACTTCTAAAACCAAATTGATGGTCAGGGATGCACCCATTATCAGCTAAAATTTTGGAAAATTTAGTCATGAGCAGCTTTTCGAAAAGCTTTGAGATTGTTGATAGTATGTTTATAGGTCTATACGACTCAGCCTTGGTAGGATCTTTGCCCGGCTTTGGAATCATTTTGATCTTCGCAAATTTCCAGTTATGTGGAAAATACTGCATTCGTAAAATGGCATTAAAAATAAATAGCAGGATTCTTGTTGCAATTAGAGGCAAATTCATCAGCATCTTGTGAGTAATTCCATCAATACCTGGAGCTTTCTTCGGGTTAAGTTCAGCAATTATTTTTTGTACTTCACGCAGCTTAAACCTAAAGGGACGAGAAGGTAGAGAAACTACACTCGGCAAATCAACAGCACCCGTACATGAATAGCGAGTGAATACAGATTTTAAATGCTCAGCAAATAAGTTACCTTTCTCACTATCGTTTTTGGCCCATCCTCCGATCGAAGTGCGAAGTGGTGATTTCAGCTCAACGGGTCTTTTAAGATTTCTAGCAGCGCGCCATAACGAGTAATTAGATGCTGACGTGACACGAGACCTTCTAGATATTTTTCCAGTAATGCAGTTTTTTCCGACGATAGCATCTCTTTGAGTCGTTTAGTACATTCTTTGTGCCTGATTTTATTTAGGGGTGATCTGTGCTGTTGCCATTCTCTTCTAGCTCTCCTTTTTCACATACAAGACGTCCAATATCCGTAGAATAAATTATATTAAAGCCAGTCTGCGGTTGGGAGGTAGTGGCATGTTCAGCAGCCTGTTTAATATTTTCGTTAAAATTGGCAACGTTAAATTCAATATCTTCGGATGTTCTTAGCTTAATGTTTTCCGTACAATGGCTACTGAGATATTTTTTGAACCCCAGCCAATTAACACGATTGATCATCTTCACATATGTGTGCGGTAAGACACTTCTTAGTGGGCTACAAATTGAAACAATTGTGGGAGAGGGATCGGAGGAGAGATCTAGGGAAGCTTCAACATGAATTAAATACCTAGATATTTTTCATGACGCCAAAATCTATAACATCCGGAATTTTTTGTATGTCCGTAAACCAGTAAGTGGGCTCCCCATTCGAAATGACGTCTAAGCCCATTTTTTAAATTGTGTTCAACAACGCCCGACCTATAGGCGTAATAAGACGCGAACCGCAGAACCTATGTTTTGCATTGTAATCGTCAGCTGCTACGAAACAAGGCCCAAGGGATTTGTAGAAATTCTCGTATTTATCCTCAGTGATATTTATTGCTTGTAGGAGTTCTTCACAAATGTTGTCAAGAATATAGTGCTTGAGCCTCGACTTAATTAGAATTGCTGATCCACCGTATGCTCTTCCTCTCGGGTCCTTTGAATCATATAAGGTGTAGCCATTGATTTTGAAAAGTCAATGAGTCTCAGAAACCAACATTATATCAATATTTTTTTCCATAAGGAAGTGCTCAAGTTCAGTTTTATGTTGGCGAATGTCGTTTGCGTTCCAGAAACATATTTTTAACGTGTTCATGGCTTGTTACTTAATGCTTGAAGCAATGTATTCTGCATTTGCAGCATTTCTTGCATCATGCTAGCTAATTTAGGTTTTTGTCCCATATTCTGTTTAACGAAAGAATATACAGGACATCCTCTGTAGTTAGCGGTGTGATTACCTCAACAATTTTTTTCTGCTTGATCTTTTGGCTTAGTACAGCTAGCAGAACCGTGCAATTCACCGCAGATAACACAAACTGTAGGTAATTTGCAGTAAGTTTTTGTGTGGCCATATTCTTGGCAATTATGGCACTTTACTGGACCTAAACGCTTATGTGGCTCTTCAACTGTGGTTTTTCGGTGTAAGAGAAACCTTGCGCTATAAATTGCATGGGTTTCATTTATTTCAATTGTATGTTAATTATATTAGTAACATATTTTACCTTAAATCCTTGGTCGATAAGAGCACATTTTACTTCTTCGGTGTCAACATATGAATCTATGCCTTTTGATACTATATGTAGGCCTTTAGCACTTTTAAGTTGGTATGTGTAAAAATTTGTCTTATTTTTTTCAAACTCACTAACAATTTTTCGGAAATTTTTTCATCATATATTTGGATATTAGTTTCATCAATATTACCTTGTTTAATTGAAATGATGTGAAAAGTATTTTCACCAATGGCCGACAATAGTGAAACTAAAAAAAGATAAACAGTTATTTTAATTAATTTGGATATTCACACATGCAAACGTATCATACGCAGGTATATACATACATACACATAAGCATACATACATATATTCGACTCATGCAAAATCTTGTTTTTGAAGCATCCCTATATTTTCTTCTTATTTTTCCTTTTTATACTATTCATAACTTAATTAAATTTATTTATTTGAAACTCACATCTATTTTTTTTTGGTTTGTTTTTATTTGTTCACAAACACACACACACATATTCCTATTTTGTTTTGATAGCTATTTTAACTAAACCGGTGATAAAATGCGATAAAAGTTAGAGAAGATACCTATTTTACTACTTGATTCGCTCTCATAATTTTATATGGCGAAGCATACAATCGCTCGTGATTTGGGTCAAGCGGAATTCAGTATCAGCTAACCTTTTCCACCCGGCTGATTATAAGCTGGTGAATGCAAATTGAACAATTCGAACCAAAATGTCAAAATTTGCTTAGAAATCTTCTGACAGATTGGTTTCGTAGCATAGCAAACTACATGTTGTTTTTTGTGTAGTTCTATTGTTGTAGTTATAAGGTCACCTGATACTGAAATCTCCTGGATCGGGATTTGAAGCATGAGCCCGTACCGTGTGAACATACTACGAAATTCACGCTTGATACGTAATTCATACGATACTTGCCCATCTCTCTTATATACTTACACGCAGCGATGCCAACTTTTTATAACCCAAACGCGCTGTTCCCCTTGGCAAAACGCGCTAGAACGCGCTAAGTTATAGCATTGCCAACTATATATAGCCAAAACGCGCTATTTTCCTGCGCGCTAAATTAAATTTTAATAAAAGTCGATGAATGTACATGTGTATTAGTATATACAATTAATTTTTTTTAGTAGCTCTTTTCTGACTTTATAATATTATTTCTTCGAAATTATATCCTAAATAAAAAAAATCACTTAATACAGAATCAGAATAGCCTTCCAAATAATCGAAATAATTATTAATTTTTATTTTTATTTTTTTTTTCAAACTTTGTAACAACTTATATACATAAATTGTCGAATAGTTTTGCGATTCAAATGCTTTTTGTACTTCAGCTAGAATAGATGCTTAATAAGTTAAATCAACTTTTTTGGTCACGAGTACGAGTAGATATTTTTAATTGTGAAATTTACAGTATTAAAATCAGTTTTTAATTCTAACCACAGTCAAGGGAATTTTATTTGCGACAGCTGAATCATTAATCAATTTAAAAAATTTTATGAGTTGTGTAAGCAAAAAAAGGGGGAAAATATTGAACTGATATGATGACTTTATTTAAAACGCGCTAGTTTAGCGCTTGTTTTAATAAACGCGCTAAGACGAAAAAAAAGCGCGTTTGGCATAGTTAAAACGCGCTAAATCTAGCGCGAAACGCGCTAAATTGGCATCGCTGCTTACACGAGCTAAGCAACCCTGTTTTATGTTGAATCATTCTACTCATACTAAGCTGAACAACTGTTCGTATTATTTATTTGTGAATTTCATCATCAGTTTATTTTTTTATTATTGTTTAGTAAATCAATCGAGCAAGTGCAATTAGTTAAGCCTTTTGTTTCAAGAGAAATTTTAACAAAATTAAAAAAGTATTTTATAGTTAAACAATCCGAAAAAGTATTT
This sequence comes from Nowickia ferox, assembly GCA_936439885.1. Taxonomy (NCBI): domain Eukaryota; kingdom Metazoa; phylum Arthropoda; class Insecta; order Diptera; family Tachinidae; genus Nowickia; species Nowickia ferox. The sequence continues at coordinate 86,862,891 of OW387024.1, forward strand.
GTTTATCAGATAAAATCAAGGATAATATAAACAATTTGCTTTTGAGAAAATAAGGATAACAAAAGAAATATTCTTGTTGCTGCATCGTACTGGAAAGATATTAAAAATTCAAACAAAGGAGGTGATCTGGAATTAATAAAATATATTTTTGTATTATAATAAGAGATAAACTTGCGAACATTGGAAAAAGAGAGAAAGAAATAAACAATAGCCTTATTTGTAAGAGAATCTTGAAATTACTTCCTTAACGTTATAAATCACTGCCTCACGTTATAGTATACTGCCAAAATAAAATTTATTAGGCCATACACATACAAATTTTATCTTTCTCTAAAAGGCAATATCAACTACGTCACTAAAACAATTCTGCAAGATTGAATAAACGCACAATGGAAGCTAATCAACGCAAACGCATTTTACAAAGTATAGATTCACTAGTCAATCTTACAGAGTTTGATAAATTATGTCAGGCTTGCTTGGATTATAACCTGTTGACGCGTGTTATGATACAAAATATCTATCAAATAGAGCCCGAAAAATTGTTAGCAGAGCCTTGTGATGATGACGCTATGAATAGGGAGCGTCATAAAAGGTTATTTTTGAAAATAACAAAAAGAGGTCCAGATGCTTTTGGAAAATTGCAAAGAATTTTTACTGATTTGAGATATAAAGAAGCCTCAAAGATATTGTTTGGTATTAATGAACGAATGATTTCGATTAGCTCAAGTAAGGAAAAGGGTGAAGCAACGTCTGGCAATGAAGACATATATCAAGCAAATAATGTAAATAATAATATCGATGATAGAGACGGTACTAACAGAGAGGTAAGCATTTTATTAAACACAATTTTGTTTAAAAACGTTAATAAAATATAAGCATTAAGATTATGCACATTGCGATAATCCCATAAAAAACTAAGTATATGGGATAAAAAAGCACTATACAGTATTTTTTATTTATTTATTTAGGTCTATATCACATTGTTCCTCACAGTCTATAATAACTTAATTAATATGTATTTAATGCAATAGTCCCAGATCTGCATACAACAAAAAGAAAATTTATGGATAGACAAAATCAAAGTAAATTTATTAATTGATAAACCTTTAATATGTGAAATAAGTATAATAAAGAATACATATGTACTTTAATAATTAAATATAATTATTTTTAAATGTTTTGTAACACATTTTTTAAGTAAAAATTTATTTAAACTTTTTCACATACGTTTTCAGTATACACAATTGTGTATAACAAAGCAAAACAAAACAAAATGGCGTACAAAAATTGTAAACAACTTTTGACATTCAGGCATTCACACTACACGAGAAAAAAATTAATCACCTGAGTACTTGCATATACTTTATATAAATTTACTTTGGTCAGTTTCTTCAGAAATTTCACCTAATACTTTATGGTAATTGACAGTGTTGTCATATACGGCGATATCTCGGCAAACTTGGCGACAAAAATTTTTTTTTGGCGATGAAAATTTTGAAATGGCGATTGGGGATATTTGAACTCCATAGCGATACTTTTGGCTATATTTGTACGATTTCAATAAAGTAGAATAATGTTAAAAATATGACATTTTTATGCAAGAAATTTTTTCTACAACAGAAAATATTTCGTGCAAAAAGTTCTAAATGTAACTCTTTATCTCAAACAAAATTTTCTGAAGTTCAAGAAGTTTAAAAAAAAACTGGACCACAAAATATCATTTGGTGTTTATGAAACACAGGGGGAAATTTCCTTTTATAAATTGGAACAACCAACATTTTGATAATGAAGTACCAAAAGCCTGCCTAAGGTGTATGATTACGACGATGCTGGTACTTACCACTTCATGGCTATAATATTTTTACTTACTCGTAAATACACATTTAATTAAACGTCAATTCAATTATATCACAAGATTTAAATAATAATTTTATTCTTGGTGCTCACGTACTGAATTTAAAATATAACAATATTTGTAATTTAATCACAACTGCCTGTTGTCACTCATTTTCGTTCGCAAGCATTTTAAGCGACAAACAGCTTTTTTGCGTTCCACTAAAAGCTTTTAGCACGACAAGTCGAGAGAAAATGGGGCGAACGACAACGTAAGTATTTCAATACAAAATTTTGTCCAATAACAATTTTTTTCAGTAGGCACTTATATTTTTATTGTCAACTGAGACAAAATAAAACAAATTGTTTTTTATTACATAAAATATCTTGATTTGCCAATGAGTAAATAGAATAGCTGCTTCGCCGGCAATGGATTTACTGCTAACCGGCTTTTGGTTAGTCTTAATAATTTTCTCCACGTCTGGGTTTGTGTATAAACGGTTTTACTGGATAACTATAATATGCCTAAGCGTCCTTTGGCCGGTCTTTCTGATATTCTTCTCTAGGTATGTATGTTCGACAACGGCTTCGATGAATAAATTTTTTGTGCCTACCACACCTTTCACCAGTTATAATGCCATTTGGTTAGAATTGCTTTATGCATCTAAGCAGCTATTCAACACATATAGGGAAAATCCTTCAGTCGTCCGGCTATGCAGAAAATTCTTACTGAGCGGAGCCGGTATTGGGTATACATACATATGGAATAATAATATTCATATGTATCTTTGATATAGGCAAACACATACATATATAATAAGAAAGTAAAATGCATGCTTGTACGAATGTACGTGAAAATAAGAGCATAACGAAGTGCCCACGGGCGGCCTTTTGCTTATCTCTGATCTATATGTATTTATGTACATAACTAGAGGAGAGAGTCCTCAAGATCGGACGAAAGCCACACTCAAAATATTTCATGCTGAAAAATACGAACAACTTTTTCGTAATTTGATTTTTGTTTAATAAAAGAAAAATGTTGTACATTTTAGGAAATATTTGTAGCTTGTGCAGAAAAACAGATTTCATAATTTTACGAATTTCGTTAAAGCCTATAGTACACGGCATGTAAAAAGCTACATGCGTATGTGGCTATGACGTCACGAGAATTTTCAGCATATTCGTTGCATTTTTTAAAATTACTAGTAGTGGCTACATGCCGTAAAATTTTAATAGTATTTTTCTTTCAAAATACAAATATGGCACATGTAGCCGAATCGAAGACATTTTCTGAGGCAGCACATCTATAAGCATGTGAATATCTATGTACATGTACGTATGTTTCTAGTACACGGCATGTAGCATCGTGATGATGTCGAAATTACGTCAGAACCACATGCGCATGTGGTTTTTACATGCCGTGTACTGTAGGCTTAAGTTACAAAAATTATTTCGTACAATTATTTTCGTATTCGTATGTAGTACGATATTTTTCGTTTATTTTATTGAATTTTTGAGAAAATACAACATTTTTATAAAATTGGAAATTTCGTAAAATAAACAAATTTTGTTTTGTTTTCATTTTGCTTATAGTACAAAATTATTCTTAAATCTACACAAGTTTTGTGAATTTTACGAAAAAAACAAACTTTGAAACTTTGCTTTTTTTTTGGTTTATACCTTGAACACAACTGGCACGAACGACAAAATTTGGTCCACAGCACACCAACGACGAATAAGTAACAGATCTTGTAACTGGATAATTGGTTATTGTTTGTGCAAGGAGAGAGAAAATTGTTTTTTCGTCGTTCATCGAAGTAAGAAATAGAAATAAATCTATCGCAGAGTTCGTCACTCACGACAAATTTTTCATATTAACAAATGTGTTTTATTTTCTATGACAAAAGTTCTCGTTGTTCGTCCCAGTTGTATTCCCAGCATTCCCAGTTTGATTTGTGAGTTTCAGTGCAAAATATGTATGTATGTATGTGATGTATGAGGAATACAGAGGCTGTAGAAATTTCCCTTTAATTATATTTTTCTTTTCATTATTATTACGACCTTTAATTTCAAGAATTACAGATTATTCAACAAAATTATTTTTCAAATTAATTAATTTAATTTATTCATTCATAACACGAAAACCTAGCCTAATGGCCATAATCGGTTTTCACTAATACTGCTACATTAGGTACTACTACAATATATGTATGTACATACATATATTAAAGATTTTAATTTTACACAAAATTACTTTTCATGATTTACGAATTTATTTCGTAATATAAACATTGTTTTTCGCAGAAATACAAAATTTTGCTATTTGCAGACAAAAAGTATTTCGTAAAATAAACAAATACTATTTCTACTATTTACGAAGCATTTCGTACCGTAAAAACAAAGAAAATTTTCGCAAAATAAACCACAGTTTTCGTTTATTTTAACTATGAAATATTTTGAGTGCAGCTAACCAAAAAATATACTTCTACTCTCAGTCGTAAAGCAGCTCTGGGCGAGTCAACATCAAGCGTCGTGGCGTGGCAATTATCTCTTAAATGCAACCAGGTCCCTATTGTTTATTGGCCTTCGAGAGTTTTGCGTCTTGCTCGCACTGGTTGACTGATCTGCCACAGATAACCGTATATTTTTGTGGTTCTTTTGTGGAATTTCTTTAACAACCACGTTGCTACTTCCACGTGAAGGTATAGGTCGTGTATAGTCAGTCACAAAAAATTTTTTAAAATACTGTTAATACCATCTTGGGCATATGGTCTAGTTACCCCTCCCATATTTGTGCAACAATACTTTGCAAATTTACTTTGTAAAGTATTTATGAAATAAATAAATAAATACTTCTACTCTACTAAGTCGCCGTTGTGTAAAACGGAAAGGTGAAATGTTAAAGATTGAAGATGAGTGCATTTGATTATGTACATATGGTGGACACCAAAAAGTGTCGGATCACTCTTTTTATCACTTCTATGATATGAGTATCAAATGAAAAGGATTTTCGAGAAGATAGACAAAAATGCAATGGAAAAATTAATTGAAAAATTTCCAAATGAAAATTAGAATATCAATTCGAAATTGTATGCATACTGTATGTTATCACAGGAGCAGAAACAAACAAAAAAGTGAGCTGTATGGATTCTTATGCGTATCGTATGATGATTCGACGTGGTCAGGACAACATCATTATGCGATGTCGTGAGCTGCGTCAACTGGTAACTGTTATCTCACCATCGTCGTATGTAGGCAGTCCACGTCATATGCAGGAATATATACAGGATGCTATGACTTTGGTACGCGAGTACGAACGACCGTGTTTATTTATTACGTTTTCGTGTATGGCAGGAGATTACATCTTTGGTTTTGCCAGGCCAAAATGCAATAAATCAACATGACATCTCAGCACGTGTGTTCAAAATTATACGTATTCGGTCCTACACGTTGCTTAATGTATTTGGTTGAATGGCAAAGCAAGGATTACCCCATGCACACATTTTCATTTCGTTAGTCGACAAAATACGCACTGAAGAAATAGATAGTGTAATTTCCGCGGAAATTCCAGGTCCGTCTACTGATCAACTTCTGTTCGATATTATTATAGCAAACATGATTCATGGCCCGCGTGGTGATCTAAAGCCCTTATCGCCTTGCATTGCTGATGGAAAATTTATGTACGTCTTAAAACTTTCCTTAACGACACCATCACAAATGTCGACAGGTATCCAATATATCGTCGAAAAAATACTGGTAATGGTGAACAATCCTTTAAATACCAGAAACACAGAAATTAACTTTGACAGTCGTTGGGTGGTACCACATTCGCCTCTGCTGAGAAAAACATTCAATGCTCTCATTAATGTTGAATTCAGCAGTTCGGTGAAGAGTATTAAATACATTTGCAAGTATGTGGACAAAGGCGATATGGCTGCGTTTCGAATTCAAAATACCGATGCCAATGATACTCGACTGAATAACAACGACGACAAAAAAATCTGGAATCACCATGAGCAACTCGAAGTGAATTTTTATTAGCTGAGCATAACTAAAAATAATTAAATATTTTTCACGTATATAAAAAGAAATTAAGTGTTGAATATACATACATTTATTGATGCTTAGTACAAAGGATGTGGATCACCAATATTTACAGCATTCAAGTAGTTTTTCGAATTAATCAAACTTGCTTTATTGTGTTGTTGCTGTATTTTAGCACAATTGAAGCCGACAAATTTTGATTACATTAGGTGTGTTTCCTTACTCTACATTGGGATCCCGCGGGATCCCAATTTGCACGAAAAGCGTTCCCGTACTGGACTGGAAAATTGGATAAATAAGAGAAGTTTTGTGAGAGTAATGCTCTTCTCCTTGCACGAAAAAGCCCGTACTTTTTCTTCGTGCTACTTTGGGCACACAGAAAATCAATCAGCTGTTTCAAAAATAAACAATTAACAAAGAAAAATTAAATTTTCCGTACTTTGTGCATTTTTGTATATTATTGAGAGATATTATAGTTTGCTCTCATTTTACCGAACTTTACCCAAAAAGTAAAGAAACAGACCTATTTTGTGGAAGCTGGTTTTGTTAACAATCACCTTGTGTTGTTATTGTTGCTGTTTATTATATACAAGGTGGGTCAAAAGAAATCACCCTATTGGAAGATGCTCTTATTTTTGCAAATGGCGGCCAAAAAATGTTTTGACATTTGTGAACTAGACAGATGTAGAATACAAGTGAACAAGCCATGGAGCGATACACTCTCCAAGAACGCGGAATAATCGTGTCTATTTTTTTGCGTAACAATTCGTCTGTGGTGTTGGCGCAGCGCGAATTCCGTCGCCGATTCCCCGGTCGTCCGGCACCAACTGCGCAATTACTGCGCCGCTTGGCCACAATCCTTGAAGAGTATGTAACCACACGCTGCCAAGAGTACCCGGACCTGGAGCGCCCATTCTGCCGATAATATCGCCGCTGTTGCCGAGGATGTCGAGCTTTCGCCATAAACATCGACCAGACGCCGTGTCTCGCACTTCGAGTACAAAGTGGACGATTTTTCGACCAAAATCATAACGAGCGATGAGGCTCATTTCCACCTCAGCGGGTACGTGAACAAGCAACACTATCGCTTCTGGGGCACCGAAAATCTACGAGTGATGCACGAGGAGCCATTACACCCGCTCAAAGTGACTGCATGGTGCTCTGTTAATGCTGAAGGAATTATCGGGTCATTTCTTTTACAAGGACGCCGCTGGACAAACGACAACAGTGGACGGTGCGCACTATATGGCCATGTTAACCGAGTTTTTCTGTCGCAATTGAACGAATTATGACTGGAGGACATGTGGTTCCAATAGGACGGAGCAACGGCACACACTGCGCGAGCCACAACCGATATTCTGAAGGCGGCGTTCCCGCTCCATCTCTCGTTTTGGCGACTTACAGTGACCCGCAAGATCGCCCGATTTAACCGTTCCAGACTTTTTTGTAGGGTTTTGTCATATTTTTTTCTGTGCAATTATAATTTAAAAAATATAGTTCTCTTTAGGTATGTACAATTATAATAAAAGTGCCAACACTGATATTTACCCCATTACTCAACACTGGTAAATTGACAACATTGAACAGCTGAGTTGCAATACGTACATTGAAGTTTTTGGAAATAAAAAGTGAGTTTGTATTTTTGTTTGTTAATTTGTTTTAGCGAGTATACTATTTGCAGACTATTCTATTGTGATACGTTGGATTAGTGAAAATATAACAAAAATGCAAGAAGGTAACGAAGATGCTGGATCATCAAAAAAACCAAGATATACTGTTTACTTGGATAGATGGTATGTGGCACCAGAATATTCCAATTGGATACAAAAGAAAGATCAATACACTGCATTGTGTAAATTATGTCAGACAGCAATTTCAATAAAATATGAAGGGAGCTGGGCATTAAATAGACATATGAAAACTAAAAAACATGCCAAAATCGTATTGTCGCAAAAAATGTCCCGGAGCATTTCGAATTTCACTGTTTCTGCAGAAACTACAATTGAAACACAAATTGCATGGGCTGAACTATTATGTGTATTTCATAACGTATTACACGGCCTCAGCTATAACAGCTTAGATTGCCAAATGAAAATGAGTTCTACTATATACTCCGACAGTAAAATTGCCAACAAAATAACATGTGGACGTACAAAATCAGCAGCTATAACAAGAAATGTTTTGGGTCCATATTCCCAAGAGAAAGTTGCTAAAGCCTTAAAAGAATGTTGGTATTATTCCGTAAGCAGCGATGCTTCAAATATCGGTAACGTAAAAACCTATCCGTATGCTGTACAATATTTTGATCCCGAAACTGGGATACGTAAACAAATTTTAGATTTTTACGAAGATCCTGATGAAGCATCTAAGGATATATTTGGTAATATTATTAGAATTACAAATGTTAATAAATTAAAAATTGAACAAATTACATCGTATAGTGCTGATAACGCAAATGTTAATTACGGTTTATATAATTCTGTATTTCAAAAACTTAAAAATGAAAATAGCCAAATTATAAAAGCAAATTGCAATTGCCATGTAATTAATAATTGTATAAAAAATGCTCTTAACGCTTTAACTGTTGACGTCGAAAACAAAATCAAAATATATAATGAATTTAGCTCTTCGGCTGGGACTACAAAAAAATTAAAACAATGTTTTGAATTTGCAAACATCGAGTACAAAAATCTCCTTCGACATGTGCCTACAAGATGGCTTTCACTTCTGCCAGCAATTGACCGTTTGTTATATTGTTGGCCGGCAGTAAAAAGATATTTTCTACAAAAAGGCAAGAAAAATTGTCGAAAAGTTCTTTGGGAATTCGTAGCACATGCAATTTCCGACATAGAACTTACAAATGAAGATGATGAATGCACAATTGAAGGTTTATCCGAGGCATATTTATATTTCATTCATAATGTGATGCACGAGTTCTAAGCTGCTACATTAGTTTTAGAAAGTGACTCCTGCACAATTGTAGAACTACATAACGCAATGGCCAATCTTATGAACAGTATTCAAAGCCGTATGAATGATAATTTTTATGGAAGCAAAGTTGCTACAATTATGAAATCCCTTTCCCCTGATGAAATAAATACTTTCAAGTTCGAAGCAAATGAGTTTCTTAAGAGAGCTACCAGTTATTTAGCTGAACGGTATGATTTTGGAGAAACATCAATATACAATAAAATTTCCTGTCTAAATATAAAAAAGTCCCTTCTGACTTGGAATAAGCTGTTAGAGCTTCCGAAATTATTAGGTATTTCAAATGACATTGACAATGATAAACTGTATGCCGATTACTGTGTTCTTCGAGAAGTTTACGATATTTTACCAAAAGATATACCAAATGATAGAATATGGTCATATTTTTTAAAAAAGTGTGTGGAAAGCAATCTTCAAAATTTAAAAAAGTTGATCTCATTTGTGTTTTCTATCCCAATAAGCAATGCCTTTTGTGAAAAAGCATTTAGTGTTCTAAATAATTTATATACCAAAGATATGAATAGAATGTCCTTCGATCTAATAAAAGCCGAACTATTAATAAGAATAAATTTGAATGAGGATTGCAAAAACTTTCAAAATTTTTTAACAACATCCGATGGTAGAGAATTAATTAATTCTGTATCTAAGAATACGAAATATATGTGGCAAAATAAATAGAACCTATATTTTTTTTCTTAGATAGTACCTATATTTTTTTTTAAATAACGCCTAAGATTTCTTTAAAATATATAAAGACTGAATTTTTATTGTTATATTGTTTCTTTTACATTGTTTCTGTTATTTTTACTTTTTATGATATTTTTGTTTTTATTTTATTGAAAATTAAATAAAAACCAATAGTATGAGTATATTTATTTGTCAAGTTTTTTTTCAAAATCAAGTTTTTTTTGGTCAATGTCAAGCTTTTTGGCAAATTGGATCTGGCAAGCCTATATAAGAGGCAGAGAGATAGTAAAATTTCAAATACAAAAATGTGAGAGCTATACATAGTTGCCAGAAAAGACGATTTGACACGATTAGACGATTTTTTTCTCGACAAACGGTGAAGTATAAAAAAAATTCATGTGGTAGCTTTATTTGCTGTAAAGTAAGCATACAAGAACATTCACAGTTTGTATGAAAGAACTATATTTCTAAAACCTGTTGCTTGATAAATTCGGTAACAGTTGTGATTAGTGATTTTTCAATCGCTGTGAAAAAGTGACAGGTTTCGTAAAATCGCTCATCTCTAGTGTGTGTAGATTTAAAAATGGTGAACTTTTTACTAGGTCAACAACATGGATATACTGAATATCCCTGCTTGCTATATCTTTGGGATAGCCTTGCGAAAAACGAACACTGGAATGGAAAAGAGTGGCCGTTAAGAATAAATATGACTGTATGAAAAGAAACCACGTCGTTCATGAACCTCTGATAAGTCGAGAAAAAATTATCTGTCCACCATTACAAATAAAACTTGGACGCATTAAACAGTTTGTGAAAGCTTTAAATACGAACGAAGATTGCTTCAAATATATCTGCAAATTTTTCTGTAGTCTCAGTATAGCAAAGTTGATAAAAGGTATTTTCGATGGACCACAAATTCGTAAACTTATAAATCATGCAGAATTCATAAAACATATGAATCAATTGGAATTTTAAGCAAATAGCAAAGCAAAGGAATATCGTGAAATAGTAGGGAAGATGCTTCAAAATTTTCAACAACTAGGAGCAAATATGAGTGTCAAATTGCATTATTTGCAAAATCATTTAGATAAATTTTCTGATAATCTAGGTGATTATAGTGAACAAGTAAACGATTCCACCAAGATATCAAAACCATGGAGGAAAGATATCAATGCCGATGGTATCGCCATATGATGGCAGACTACTGCTGGAACTTACAAAGAGATTGCCTAAAATTAATATATAATAGCAAATCCAGTAAAAAACGATTTTCTTAAGAACATTTTTAATTTTTGTAAATCAATTTAAAATAAATAAAAATTACAAAATCTGTAAAATATGTGCCACCACTCAATTGTGAATAAAATCAGAATTAGTGGAATGATTTTAATAAATTTGGCGGATTTTATTTCTAACACATGAAGGTATCACAATTTAGAATAAAATTTTAAATTTTCTTCAGTTTAAAATTTAAATGCATGCGTCTTTTAAAACACGATTTTTAAATTTTTTTTTTTTTTAAATGTATTGATTTTTTTAAAACTTTCCGAATACCTCCGAAACTATAAGACTGTTAAAAAATTAATAAGGGCGTAATTTAAAGGTCAATTCATTTCCTTATCCTTCTGTGTGTTTCTTTGTTTAATCGAAGAACTGGTTCTCGAGTAAATGCAAATTATGTGATGCAGCTCCACTTTTTCCTTTATAACCGAAAATCTTGAGATACAGAGGCAATTCAAAAAAACTAATTTATAGACATTGATACTCAGTACCAAGTGACTACGAAACCTTTGACCTTACACAATAAATTTCATTTTGTTGACATGTGTTATCTTTGTTTGATTTTCATACTTCAGTATAAAAAATACATCACTTTTTTATGTTTAACTTTTGAATATGTAACGAACAGAAATAAAGAAATAAATGGCATTTGTTTTTCCTTTCTTCGCCAATCATGGTAAACAGCGCTTCATTCTTATTTCAGATATAGATCCCATCCCCACACACTCACAATACATTTATTATTTTTTAATTAAAAACATAAATATTCACTAGAAATAAGTTACATAGCAAAACAACGTTTGCCGGGTCAGCTAGTATGTATGTATGTACATATTTTGCAACATTTTCTTATACCTCTTTAAAAAGCATTCAAAATATAACAATTTGAAATCATAAACTCGAAATTAGAAATATATAACGTAGGTTGTTATTCATGAACTATGAATGTCATACTATATACATACATATATACTTTTTTACTAATTGTTTTATTTATTTCTTACAGCTTTCGCGCACTCTTTCTAGTGATAAAGACATAACTTTACACATATATCAAGATGCAATTCGACCTAAGAAAAATGTTAATGTACACAGGGCAAAAGGAATTACTAAACATGCTAGTATTGACACATATCCAATGGAGAGCAGAAGTAATCGCGGTGTTTTTTTTATGGTAAATATAGTAGATTTTCCTACGGACGAGCCGCGTCTAGGAGCAGATGAAGATGCACATTCCCTTTTGTCGCTATTTAAGCAGCTCGGATTTAAATTGTATGCCTACAAAAATCTCTCGCAACAGAAGTTTTTTGAACTACTTGATGAATTATTGAGATTAGATGAAGTAAAAAACACGGAATGTTTTGTCATGGCATTGATGACGCACGGCATATTAGTCGATGGTGTGCAATTAATTACTTTTACTGATGGCTCTGTGGTAAAGGTGGAAGAAATTGAAAAACGTTTCTATCATGAAAATTGTACTCAACTTGTAGGCAAGCCAAAAATTTTCATTTATCCCTATTGTCGTGGTGAAATATCAGACAAAGGCGTTACCGTTATGACTAAAACACAAACTGAAGGCATCGGTCCTATTAAACGTTCAATAAATAATATTGCTCAATTGTCGGATGTCATCAAATGCTATGCTACAACAGCTGGTTTCGTGGCTCATCGTGATGTTGAAGATGGCTCTTGGTACATCCAGAGCTTTGTGGACACCATGGCCAAACATGCGTATAACACATCGTTTGAAGAAATGCTCAAACTGATTCAAGCAGATATATCGAGACTTCGAACTATTAGGGGAGAACTGCAAACCGCAAGTTATGTTAATATCGGATTTAATAAAATCCTCTACTTCAACCCAGGCGTCTATGTTAGTTAACTGATCTAAATACATGTGATCTGTCGCTTATGGTGCTGTGCTGCTAAGACATAAAATTTTATTATATTATTTTCGCATTTACAAACAATTTAAGTTTGATCTTTTTTGCAGTTAAATTTAAATACTATTTTTATATTAAAACGAACTGATTGATTATATTTTTTTTTTTTGTTTTTTATTGAGGTATAGAACTTTAAGTTGGCATCACTTTTTTAACTGGCGGCCATTTTGTCAGCTGTCAAGTGATTAATATTTAGTTTGGTTTGCCATTTCATCATGAACAGGTTGACAAAAGAACAACGCTTGCAAATCGTGCAAATTTATTTCGAAAATAATGGTTCAGTTCGCGAAGTTTACCGCAAGCTCCGTCCATTTTATGGTCGACCGTTGGTTACCGTTAATGGAGACCAGTATAGAGCCATGATAACCGACTATTTTGTTCCCGAATTGGATGGCATGAATATGGATGAGTTGTGGTTCCAACAAGACGGCGCTACATGCCACACAGCGCACGTCACAATCGATTTATTGAAGGAAACATTCGATGAGCGCATAATTTCGCCCCATATGCTCGAAAAAGTGGTTGAAAATTGGACCTGTAGAATTGGCTTTATTCGAGCCAGCCGCGGCGGCCACATGCCCGAAATCATATTTAAACGTTAATGGCATAAAATTATCCTTCCAATAAAGCCAAATTGATGGACATTAAAACGATTTTCTTGTGTTTTATTTCAATTCGAAGTTCTATACCTCTAAAAAAACACCCTATTAGTGATTATATTCTTAAGTCGAATTATAACAAAATTAAAAATTATAGAAAAGATGTGATATCTTCTAAACGGCTGAACCGATTTTCTTCAAATATATCTAAGAACACTCGATCAAGTCACCTTTCAAATATAAAAACTCAATCAAAATCCAGCCGTTTAGTCTGTACGTGGACTCGTGCCGACACACAGATACAGTGGCACACTACAAACATATAACACCCCTTTTTTTGGTCGGAGGTTAAAAATAAAACTATGTCTATGACAAAATATAATTCCATATGCAAAATATGCTGTTTTAATCTTAATTATTGCAACGAATTTCATCTTTATTTATTTATATTTACTAATATTATGGACGTCAAAATCTATTTGCAAAAAGTGTTTTTTAGTTTTGATGACATTTTGCTTCATATTTTATATAGAGGTAGAAAAATGCCTAAGCGAGATCGAATGCAAAAATCATAAGTATTAAACAAAAATAAGAAGATAATTCATAGCACATTTTTTTTGCAGCAAATCGGGAAAAATTTTCCAAGCAAATAAATGTAAAAATAATAAAGCAATAAATCAAATAATTTTTTTAGGTACTCAAGAAGCTAACAAACGATATACAAATGTATGTATGTAGGTAATTTTTTAATTAAAAAAATCAGATCATCATCATTAACATCACTGTTGTTTCTGTCATAGCTGTCATGTTTGTGCCAATAAATTTTAAGAAACTCTCAGAAATTTCATAGTCATAGCAACAACTGCGTGATATTTTCAATCCAAACCTATTTGGTCCACTTTTAACTTTTATTTCAACTTTAATTTCTATTTTATTTTCACTTCAATAAAACAAACATGACAAAAGCTTTACTGATATACTAAGCCACCAACTACCCTACAAGAAGACTACCAGTCAATTGACTAGTCATTTGACTAGTAGCGATAACCGACACTTCGGTCACAGTCCCCAGTTAGTTTATTAAGGGATTGGTGAAAAAAATTACCAAAACATTTGTGTACGTGTGATTTTTTATCTCTCTCTAACTTATTAATTTCACTTAATTAAAACACATATATCTGAACTTCTTATTCTGCTTCTTTTTGCCAGTCACTGATTACATAAGTATTAGTAAACTACGACTAGTCAATGTTTACATAGAAACTGTTCAACTATTACTAGTCAATGTTTACATTACATTATTACTAGTCAATGTTTACATAGAAACTGGTAAAATGTAACTTTTAAATAAATAAACATAATTTTTATGTTATTTTAATTTTAAGAAAATAAGAAATAAGTATATACATTTATATGTAATACAATCCAAAATAACGTAGATGGTACCACTCTAGTCTTCTTCGCGCCTTTTTCCAGCTCCAATACACGTTGCTTTTTGTAAAAATCTAAAATTTTAAAAAGAAATACATAAATGTAGAAATTAAATTGAACTTTTCAATTTCTTTTATGTAGTATTGTTGTTACTTAACTTTCTTAGCACTTGTATAAATTTTAATTTCACAGACCGAACGAATTGTATATTTTACAATAAAATACGATGGGGGCTATTCTGGAAAACGCGTTGAAGAAGTGAAACTTTACATTAAAACAAAAACAAATTTTCAAAAATTGTTTTTGTTTGCCATACATTTCTAAAATGAAATAAACGTGAGAATTTCAACGCGTTTCTCTCTCTTTTAAAAATGGTTAATTTTGTATGAGAAACAAAAACAATTTTTTTACATTTACACAGTTTTGTTTTTGTTTTGCATGTAACTTTCACTTCTTCGACGAGTTTTCCAGAATAGCCCCCGATGTCTTAAAAGTTTTGGTATATGCACATTAGATGTTTCACTGTAATATACATGTTAAAGAGGAACAAATATAATTGATAAATGTGTTGGTCATCTCTACTAGTCAAATGACCAGTCAATTGACTGGCACTCTTAAATTCAATGGACAGTTTTTGTAAATGGATTAGTGAAAAAATTTTATTTGTGTTAGTTTCAGTCATTCCTTTCCTGTAGGGTAGACTCGTCAACTTTCAACGACATTACCACGATTATAAGAAAAGAACAGCAAATGTTATTGTTACCAATTTAACTATCTCTTTCATATTATAGTGTTAATTGAAAATTTTTTATCTAAAAATTCATAGCAAATGATTACACACTTTCCTAAACACAATTTTTGTGTATTCGGTTATTAACAATAATGCGAAAACAATAACATAAATATTACTCTTTTGCATATTTTTGGTAGTTCCTTTGTTGCAAGTTAAAATTTGTTATGAAAAATTGCAAACATTTCATGTATGAAAAAATTGCTAAAAATAGCTAAAAATAAAATAAAAGTGAGTAAAAAAAGCCTAAAAGCTAAATTGACTTTTCTTCTGACTAAGAGTCTGAACACAATGTTTGCGGTGCGGTGCGATTTGTCGTAGCGGGAGAGAAAATAAACATAATAAAACGGAAGACGGCGACGGAAATACTTGTCATTGTTTGTTTACATTTTTATTAATTTATTTGATTGACACAATTTTAAATGTTTAGTTGAACTATAGTGAATTTTAATCAGAAATAATTTCTTAGTCGGGCTTAAATTCAGTAATTTCAATTCTTATTGAATGAAATATTTTTTATTAATTAATGTGAGTTTCTAAAGAAGAGGCTTTTCAAGTGTGACTTGGTGGACGGTTTGTATATTTTCATGATGTAGATATGTAAGTGTTATTGTTAAGATCTAATACGAAGTCGTTTTCTGTGAATTTAGGTCTAGCCTCTCGACGGTTCCTCTAGTATACAAGATGACTTTGAATAATAAAACATTTTTAGTCTCTGCTAACAACAAGGTTAGCTCAAAAAAATTCAATATCGCTAATGGCTTGCAACAAGGCACTGTAAATGCACCACTGCTTTTCAATTTATTCATAGACGACCTCCTGAAAAAAATTTACCATATTGTTGGCTTTGCTGATGACATAATAATATATCACTCAGATAATAATATTTCAAAAATTAATGAGGGTCTTCAAAGGTACTTCAACACTGTCAAAAAATATGCGACTGATTGGCAACTAAAAATTAACTCGAATAAATGTGAGACTATACTATTCCGCCCTCCGGTAGGCAAATGTAATAATAATATTAAAAAGAACTGGAAATCCTTTTGCATTAAAGTCAACAATGCAGTAAATATATCAAATAAAGAAACTGTTAAATACCTAGGTGTACACTTAGATAAATTCTTATATTACACCAATCACATTAATATTCAAATTATAAAGGCTAGAAATGCATTTTTTCACTATAAAAAACTATTTTTCTCTAAGTATATTAAATCAGAAGTAAAATTAATCATGTACAAGTGTTTAATTCGACCTATCTTAACATATGGCTGCCAATTATGGTTCAATATCTCACCATCTTACATGGAAAAACTAAGAATTTTTGAAAGAAAGTGCTTGAGAGCGTGCATGGCTATTTAGAGATCAAAAAACAGTAACTATACCAAATATGTTTCAAACCAAAAACTGTACAATAAGGCAAAAGTTTCCAGAATTGACAACGTCGTTCTTAACCTAATAAGAAATCACGTAAATAGAAGTTTTCAGTGTTATGATAATAACCTCATTATGGCACCTTATTATATTAATGAAGAATATGTTAAAAAGTGTATGCAATCTGGGTTCGTACCACCCGAGGCGTTTGTATACCTAGATAGTAACGGATTTATGCAAAATTTAAACGGCGTGCCTATATTCTATCATATTTATAGAAGGGCCAATATTAAATATATTCATAGCAACATACTGGAACCAGACAACCGCAGATTTGATACAAGCATTTTCTCTGGAGATAAAAATATTTTTCCAAACCTAAACGTTAAAAAGTATTGGTGGCTCACTAAATAATCCTTTTTTTCAATTTTATCACTAGACCCTTTTTATTTTTGCATATTAAAGTAAAGTTTTTCCAACATTTTTCTTTACACTAGACTTTATATAAATACTCCTTTGTATGTATGTACATAAATATATTTAGTTAAAAAATTTTCAAATAATTAGTTTAAATTATAATTAGTATACTTGGCGCCCGTTTGTGGGACAGTGTATAAAAAAAAAGAAATATTTATACTTTGTGTCTATTTATAGTATACACATTTATATATACTTTTTTTTTAAATAAACTTTATAAAAAAAAGGGTTATAAACCGCTGAAAAACCGCAGGTGCATTACGCAGTCGTATGGCATAAAACTATACTCATACTGGCCAAATGGCGTAACAAAAGCCGTGTACTTAACCGATTCAGGGTGGACCCGGATCTGGTGAAACCCCTCCTTCAAATCGAGGGTACTAAAATACTCTTTGCCCCCCAAGTACTCGAGGCAGTCCTCAATAACTGGTAAAGGGAAATTATCCCTCAAAGTCACCTTATTCAGAGCCTGGTAATCCACGCACATACGCAACGCCCCACTCTTCTTCCTAACAAGCACCAGCGGGGATGCACTGTGCCTAATCACGCCCTGTTACAATAAGCGATCGATGGTCCCCGCAACCTCCTCACGCTCGCGAAACGATAACCTACGAGGAGCACTATACACTGAAGTGTCACTAGTCAGGCGAATCCTCATAGAATAATCAAACACCCCTTGGCCACTGCCCGTGCCACCGACGTAACACTCTAATAGAGCCCGCTCAAAGTAGCGGCCGCGCTCCAGCCCAGGCTAGGATCAATGTCGACGTAAGGCCCCAACGCAGCCCCGACCCCTCCCACAGAGCAACCACACAACCCAACACCCATGACCCCCTGTCCCCAATCACCGGAAGTGGTGACACTGATGTCACCTCTACCCACATGACCAACCCTATTACATCCAAAACCATCAACGTCAGGAAAAGTCAAACTCAAAATCTCGTGCTTATCATTTATGGTTGGAACCCCCTTAATATCCCCCTTTGGGTCTTTCAATATACTAAAAGACATAAGTGCACTTATCAATAATTTATTGCATTCGCATCCACTGAATCTCAAATTCATCAGCTGTTCCCTACCATATCTTTTTTTCATACGACAAAGTCGAATACATAAACGGGGCAATAAATCCCGGCCGATCAACAATGGTACAACCGCCTCTTCATCAGGTAATACAAGAAAGTCATGTATTACGTCACAATTTTTATATAATAATCTACATTTTACATATCCACTTATTCTATTCGGGCCAACCCCGCGAAACAGTGAGACGGTTTTATCATTATTGAATGCAGCTAATCGGACTGCCAGAATCGAAAAGAGAAATATTTGGTTTAGGTACAGTGCACTTATCTCTAATAATGAAGGCAACACTTACTGTTTGGAATGCGTCTACTGGTTCTGCTTCATCTGAATCATCCCCGGCGATAGCATATAGGACGCCTCTTCTTGGACAGTCTTTGCGGTAATGTCCAACCACACCATACTGGAAACACGAATTTGGTGGCCGCATAGGCTTTGGGAACTTACTTTGGTAATGGCCAAACTGGGAGCAGTTATAGCACCTAATGGCATCTTCAGGCATCTTAGCCAGACTTGGCAGAACCGCAGAGCCCGTCTTGTTATTGCCGATAACTTTTAACGCAGCATTTGTTTTCTTCAAGGCGGCCACAGCTCAAAGCGATCGAGGCGCCGGATTAATTCGTCCATAGTGCTGGCCCCATACAAAAAGATGACATGGCTTCCTGAGTCTGGAATGCCATCGATGATGAAGTCCACCAGCTCCTGCTCATCAATATGCGCCTGTGTGGCTATGGTCTGCATAGCGATTATATAAGCCAATGCAGATTCATTGGGTAAAAGCTTACGCGCCTGGAGTTGGCGATACACTTCCTGCCGCGTGACAGTACGCTTAAACAATTTAATAAGCTTAACTTTTAATTCGGAATATCCAACGGGACCCAAATTGAAAGTATAGCTTTTCGCTGCCCCTGCCAGCCGACGTCGCAGTCCAAGGCATTGCTCCTTTTCCCCATAGCCACACATTTCTGTGTATTCCTCGAATTGTCCGAACCACTTGATGACGTCATAGTGGCTCTCGCCACTGAACGGCGGAATAACAGCATCGATCTCGGTAAGATCGATATGTTGACGCACACTTGCTACATGTTTGGGCCTACCTAGTTCAATGGCATGGATTTCTTCTTGTTGAGTTTTTAATTCAGCCTCCAATGAATTAGTAGCTTCAGCAACACCTGAAGGATGAGGCGAGGGAGTATCAAACTCTGCAGTTAAGTTTCCAAAATTGACGGAAGTGGCAGCAGGGACATCAGTGCCATACGTCATCTGCTGGGCAGACTTGTCTGCATAATTTTCAAAACACATATAATGCATCGACTCAGTGGCGGAAGATAACTCTGGCTCATCTGATTTAACGTCAGACACTTGACATGGGGCAGCAGGCGTCTGGTGGTTATTTGCCATGGCAGCAGTTGTCGTGGCAGTGATCTTCGGGGCAGCAGCCTTCGTGGCAGCAGTTGTCATGGCAGCAGTTGTTTCATTACCAGCCCCAGTGACAGCAGGTTTAGTCGCAGAATATTTGGCAGCAGCAGATTGCATTACAAACGCACCATTTCTGATGTCTAGCAATGCAGTCGTATTCTCTGCCTCGGCTCTTGCACCCGTGCCGGAGGCCACACTGATTTCAGGCAAACCACTTTTGTCCTCTGCATTCACCGGTCTTTGTGACTGCTCGTACAGTGTACGCAACTGTCCGATGGTAGCCGACTGCGGGAAGTGTACTCCTTTTCTGATGAGTACTTCCAGAATTTCCTGGCGTGTGAGCCATGTGTCCATTTCCAACTCGATGAACACTCACAAATGTATTATTTCTTGTTCCAAATGGCTAGCGTGTTTGTACCCCACACCTGAATTTGTAAACGGCAGTCTGAGTTTTCTTTGTTTAATTTAATTTATTTATTCGATTTGAATTGCAATTTAATTTGTGCGCTTACTTGCGTCTTCGTCAAACAAAATTTCGAGAGTGCCAAAATGGCGATCAGCAAAAGATGGTACGAATATATGCAACTATGCCTAATGCTGCCACACTATGCGTAAGCCTGCCAGACGGGATCATTACACAAAATAATTTTTTCGGTCGTTATTTCCGATTCCACCGGCAGAACCCACTCGAATTCACTATCTTCTGCCATTACCCTTTATTAAAACAAACTTTACACAAATGCAATAAATTTTTTTACTTTTTATTTGTTACATTTTTTGCACTGCGTCTTTCATTTTATTTGTTTTATTTCACTTCTTATTAACGTATCGCGATCTAATATCATGAAAATGCTACACGTTTAATATTTATCACGCGATCCGCGATTTGGATTCCATAATTTAGGCCATTCTGGCCTATGGATCGCGATACATCAATACTCCATGTTACACGTTCAATAAATATCGCGATACTGGATCGCGTTCAATATATATTGAACGTGTAGCAGTGCCCTAACAATTATGTATACAAAATGAAAATATCAGCTCCGGCTCGACAGGATTCTTCACACTGGATAATTTTGACCACAAATACCTCTTCCTTAATCCTTTGCTTTTTTTGGTCTTTCGTTAGTCCATATATTTACACTATGCAAGTCTTATTGCTAAGCTGATTGGTTTGACGGAGAGAGAGACGAGGGGAACAGTAACGTTTCTTTTCCCCTCGTCCCTCTTTCCTAACAAACTAATCAGCTTAGCAATAAGACTTGCATAGTGTAAATTAGGACCTACTTAACTTACAGTTTATTTAATAAACATTTTCACAATATTTAACATTATTATTTCTTTTAATTGTTAAATCACTGGTTTTTTGCACTAAATTTAACTTTTTGCTAAATTTTTTGCAAAATTGCTTATTTTTTCTATTCCTATTATAGCAAAGCATCTTCTTCTTTCGATTCAGTTTTTTTTGCAGAATACCATTTTTCGATCCTTGCGTAACTGCATGCGATTATAGATATTTTTTACAAAAAGCGGGACATGGTCGATCAAAAAGCGGGATTTTGAAGAATAAGACCTATGGCATCGGTTTTAATTTTTCATTAATTTTAGGTAGCTTTGTGGTTCCGCCCCCTTAAAGATATACGGCCATGTCACAGAGTTCAATTCCGTTCGGAAACGGAATTCAATCCACCACATTTTTTAAGAGATGGTGTCTAAAAAAGAAAACTAAAATATGGGAATTTGTCAGGTGTGTCCAGGGCGCTCGTATGCTGGGGTATACTCCGGCTACGGCTCGACATCTTGAGATCGATTCAATTCCGTTTCCGAACGGAACTGATAAGTTCCAAAAGCGGGAACGAAATGCATTTAGACAATTGCTTAACAATAAAAACAAGCCAAATCTTCAAATTTAATAAATAAAGACTTTATGTTATATAAATATACTTCGGTATTTCATGTATGAATTTTTGTGTATGTTAGCATGTGAATCTGGCAACACTAGCTGTCATTTTGTATACAACGCGTGAAAGTTGGAAGATAGAGGTCCACAGCTCGCTTTTTGCGCGTTACGCTTTCTATGCATCTGTCAAAAAAGTATTTAGAATCAATGTAATAGTATGTGACAAGTTACATTGCAAAAAGCGCAGAACGCGTAGGCGTGTTCAAAGCAAAAAGTAGGTCTACTTTCTGCTTTTGTACGCGTTACAAGCACCATGAAAGAAAGTCAGCTGTTCTTGAATGCTAAAGATGTTAAATAATACTTTATTTCTTACGTTATCGATAAATAATACTTTGCCGTGGATAATTTTTTTCTTTTTTTACAATAAAAAAAATTTCTTAGTAAAAAAAAAACTTGTTTAATAAAATATGTGAATATTTTCATTAATGCGATGTATTTTAATTAACTTTTCACCACACTTTTCTCAGTAACAAATTTTGCATATTAGTTATCGATTACTTTTACGACTAACTCCACAAATTCTTTTAAAAACTCGATTTCACTCTCCATTTTTTCTTTATAAGTATTTATAAACAAACGCACACAGCTGATCAAAACAAAAATAAAATGGCGCATGAAAGGCAGTGCATTTAACTCAACGCGAACAAAGTATAGAATGAAACAAGAGGATGAAACACGTGTAAAGCATAACGCGCAAAAAGCGAGCTATGGACCTCTACCTGAAGAATGTTCAACTTTTTGCGAGGTACGCGCGTCGCAAACTTCTTTATGTAACTTGCCTTATGAAAACACACTATTTCAACTTTTTTAACAGAAGTTTGTATAGCATTAGCGCATTGAACGCGTGTTATGTACTTCCACTTTTAAAGCTGCAATACTGAATTATTTCCACGTGAAAAAACTCGCATGTTCGAAAAAAGATTTGGCATCGCCGATTTTAATCACCGTGAGTTTTTTCCCCAAAAATTGTGTGTTTTTTCACAAACTTCTTGTTTGGGGGAAAAAAAATGAAGCACAATGTAAGTAGTTTTCTTGATGTTTTTTAAACTTGTTTGATTTTATTTTTAAAAGGGGTGAAAATGCATGAATTTATTTATATTCATTATGTATATACTGCCAAAAATTCTTCATGTTTTTCACTTACATTACTTCCGATAAACACAGTGGATTTGATGCTTCTCTCAAATTTCGTCTCTTTATTTTTTTAAATAAAAATAACATAAATCGGAGCAAAATGCTATTCATTTTGCTGAATTATAACAATTTATTAAGAAAATCATAAAAACACACGTAAACAGTAAAAAAAATACAATTACATATTCACAATAGCATGTTCTACTCGCAACAGATATTTATTTTATTCCCAACAATTTGCGATGCCAATTTGTTGTTCATGGGAATAAAAAAATTATTCCCAAGAATTTATTCCCTTGAGATTCGCGATAAGGGTGAATAAGTCGAAGGTTATTGTGGCGCTTATCCGAATGAAAGTGAGCAACTGTTTATCTCTCGTCTAAGTGTTCTTTCGACATCTGGGTGCAGGCTGATAATAGGTGTGTTTATTTACTTGCAACGAGAGAGCAAAGCAGAAATTTACAAAATTACTCTCCCAGGTACGAAAAAGTAAATGAACGCTTTACTTGTAAAAACTTGCAAGCAAATTTTATTTACTTTTTCTAATGTATTTTGGATAATCTTGTTTGATATTTTAAATTACAAAATTTTAAAAAATCTATATTTAATAAGAAATACTTTACACAGCTTCGTGTACAAGGTATTTACTATTTTTATGCATTTTTCATTATTTTTTAATCCTATTCTATTAACAAATACAAAAAACCCGTTTTCCATCTCTGATCAGATATAATAAACAAACAAAATTCCTTGACAATAAAATTGAATTTATGTGGCTTAATGACAGAAAAAATAAATAAATTAAGAAAATATGCTTTCTTTTTACATACATATACATACATATACATACTGTGTTTTAATAAAGAAATTCACATTTTTGACTTTTCCTTTTTCAGATATTTTTTAAATAATTTATTTATATTTTTTTGAGTTGAACCTTGCAGTTTGTGAATATTATATTCCGCCAACTTAATTCAGATTTGGAAAAAAAAGGATTTATTTGAATACAAAACACACAACAGGTGGTTGGATAATTTTTGCAAGTAAAAAATTTTACTAGTAATAATTTTTTTGTCTCTCAAATTTTCTCTCTCTTTTGACGCTCTCTCCTTGCAAACTTTTTGAGTTAATGAACACTTTCCAGTAACAATTGTTGCAAATTCGTAAAAATTTTTAGTAAATGAAAAAACCTAATATTTGTAAATAGAGAAAATAAATTTTTAATTATTTTATTATATTATTATTTATTTTACGTGTTCTTATTTTTTATTTATATTTTTGTAGCATTGATTTAATTCTTCTGTAACTACACTTAATGGATCCAAACTATTTAATCTTCTATTGTCTGTATAAACCAGATTTCCTTCAATTTCTCTTTTCATATTTCGTACATCGTCGTCGGCTTCATCAGTATTCGCCTCATCTATAAGATTCTGAATCGAAAATATTAATATATACGACGAAATGTATATTTGGGATTGTTAAATAAGGTACCTGGAATTCATTGGATAGAAACGTTGCAGATGCTTCATCTAACTGTGTTTGTGGTAAGCCCAATAAAGCGTTACTCAAAAATTTATAAATTGCCCTGAAAAAATTTCATATTTGGAGTATGTGAGTAGAATTATGGAAAAAATATATAAAAAAATACATATGTACATACATTGTACAATCTCTTGGCACTAAAAAATAAGGTTACCTGGAATGTTTGGGAGTTTAGGAAATGGGTGACTATTATAGATTTTCATGCGCAGTGGTGTAAAATGAAAAAAGTGGTATTAACACACACAAAAATATAAGAGGTAATATTGAATAGATAACTTTTTTCAGTGTTAAAAAAAACTGTAGTCGAAATAGCAAAAGTCGTAAAATTGTGCATTTTTTCGACTTTTTATTTTTTGACTGGCCAATCAGAACCTTTTGCTTATACTTCTGCTACTGAAATTCAAAGAGTCGTAGTCGATGTTAACCATTGTTGCCATTTTAGCATTTTCACTGCCAGATCTGGTATTTTCATTAGTTGAAAAGCATTCAACTTTCTAAAAATTCTGCTAGATGCTTTCTGGCACATTTAAAAAAAAAAAAAATTGTAATTTGTTAAAAAAATTCTTCTGTATAGAGGATTTGTCTCATAAATGTACATGTATTGCAGGCTAAAAGTTCCCTGATGATCTGCACTAGCAACAATGAAATGCGCATAGGATCCAGCTAACCCCTCAATAATCAATTTAAATGTATTTATAATTAAAAAAATATTTTACTGAATAAGTAAAATAATCGGCCTGTCCCACGATGTCTCTAGAAATCGTTCGAGCGACAACTTATATTGCAAACAACAATAACATTAGGAAATTTGTTGTTTTTTTTCAATGTAAGCATTCGATCGAACGATTTCTGGTGACATCGTGGGACAGGCCGAATATTTTGGAATTATAGTGCGTAAAAAAATTTTAAACGTAACATTTCCAAAAAACACCAATTATTAACTTTTATATTTGTATGTATGTGCTCTAAAAATACCTGCAAATATATACTAATAGGTTTGTATAAACATGAAATTCAAAGCCATTTCAATAATTTTTTCTACATTTAAACCTGGCATTATACTTTTCTTCTGTAGAACATTTTAGCAGAATTTTTTGACAGATTTAGCATTTTCTCATCATCATTTTCTGGCAACACTGAGGTTAACACAATAAGCGAACACATATACAGAATAAGCGAACACATATACGAAGAGCTCCAGCTGTCGACATGTTCGTACAGTTTACAGTTTGACTGATTGCTGTTTTAAATAATACGAAGTTAACGAAGCAGATATGTTTGTGTGTATGTGTTTGAATGTGTGTTTTGTGTGTGTATGAGTGTTTTTTTCTGTGTGTACAAATATAATAGTTTAATAAACAAGAACATTTCTTCCAACAAGCGATTAAATACGCAATTGAAACTGCAAAATCAAAAGCAAAAAGAAACACACAACATCTCTACTACGTTAACTTCCACAGAAAGCTTGTGGAACCTGTCGACAGCTGAAGCTCTTCGTTTTGTATAGCTATTCGTTTATTGTGTTAACTTCTACTGCGGCTCTTGAATTTTCAGAAGCAGAAGTATGAGCAAAAGAAAATGAGAAGTTTTTAAACGCTGCTATTTTTATATAAAAATAGAAAACTTGGGTTTTATTAACTATGCTGTTAGGTAATTTGTTCATTGCACTTTACATAAAATACATGTTAATATACATAACTATTATAGTAAGGTATCTTCTTTGAAATGATTTTTATTAAATTGATTTCAATTTTGTTGTCGGAACATTTTTGAGCAAGGTATGTATGTATGTACACATGTATGTATCAGTGATGGGAATTGCAAATCTTGACTTCGTGCCGAATCTGTTTCCAAATAGTGCCAAAACAGTTTTTATATAATTTAAATGTGGGCTATTAGTGTTTAGTACAATGTTGCCAGAAGTAGGGGAAAATCCCTACATGTAGGTATTTTTAATACTAAAATAGAAGCGTAGGGAAAATCGGACAGATTTTTTATACTCTCCAAAATGTAGGGATTTTTTCGTCATGTCGCATTATTTATGAAATAAATGCAAACATAACTTTTTTTTAGTAATATTTTCTTTTTCAAAACTGTTCAAAAATTTTCTTTTCGTTAAAATCGCTTAAAAATATATTTCCAGAGTTGTTTATGGTTTAAAAAGTTGGCGACACTAATATGTATGTATGTATGTATATGCCAAGGCGAATTCATATACCAGTTGGCGTCAAAACTGCAGCAACAAAAGCTGCTTAAAACTTGATTGCAATGAAAATTGCCAAATCAAATTTCCTACAAATTGTATTGCAATGAAATTTGACATCCCAAACTTCCTAAAAAAGCAGTTGTTAACTTGGCACCACCTGGTACATGAATTCACCTTTTTCACATATTAATTTTAAAATAACCTGTTTTGTAACTGAATTGAATTTATCCTTTAAAATTTTATTTCAAAGGAAGTATTCATATTAATTTTTAAAAATCTTTATGTTGTTTTAATTAAATTTAATTACTTATTTTTTACCAAAGCTTTAATAAATATAAATGTATTTTTTTATAACTAATGGTTTTCTTCTATTCCAATGACAAAAATGCGTAGGGATTTTTGTAAGGGAAATGTTTTCAAAGTGTAGGGAAAAATTTTTCTTAGCATGTATAATTATTTTTCGAGAAATATACTGGCAACATTGGTTTAGTATAATATGGTCCAAAGCATATTTATACAAAGTATATGCAGGTCTACAACAACTAAGAAAGTACAAAAACAACAGGCGATTTGTTTGTGTAAGAATAATGGATGAATGTCAAAAACAGATGGATACAACCAGACCTGGGCAACTTGAATTACTTTTGCATAAGCACTGATTGAAAAACAAAAATTTTAGTGCATATTTAAATTTGATGCTTGTAGTGCACTATTTTTTGCACTTAAATAAAATCTCTTAAAAGTAATGGATTAATATTGCATTAGCAGCAAATCGCATGACAAACAATACACTAAAGTTCATTGAGGGCACTTTTATAAGTACGTACATACAAATTAACGAAAAAAAACTGTCAATATAAATACAAACTAGATTTCAGAACCAATTGAAAAAAATTAAAAAGTTTCATACTTCAAGTACGTTGCATCTCGAGCTTAAATGAAAACCCGTGCAATTGAAAAAATATCAGAACTTAGGTTTTTGTTTATTGTGAAAAAAATGTGATTTAAAAAATGGTGATTTTATAAACGAAAAATACTACCGCTTGGAACAATTTCATCAAGTTTTGTCTTTCTCTCGAAAAATTATAAAATACGTAGTGATATGATTTTTCCTCTTAGATGACGATATGTACATAGAATATGTAAATTTTTACATATTTATGTATGTACGTATGTTTTTATGTATGTAAACATTTACGTTGTATTTTGCACTATATGTTTCACTGATAATGCAATAATACTATTCATAATGTGTTTAGTGGTGCAAAAAATAGTGCACTAAAAGTAACAATGCAATGTTGATGAATGTCTTTGAAGGGATTTTAGTAAAATGCAAAAAAATTGCACTAATATTATTAAAATTAGTGCTAATGTAATAAATTTGCATTTGCATTGATTTGGTTTATTCTGGAAAAATGGTCAATGCATTTGCTTATTTAATGCAATAGTCCCAGATCTGCATACAACAAAAAGAAAATGTATGGATAGATAAAACCAAAGTAAGTTTATTAATTGATAAACCTTTAATATGTGAAATAAGTATAATAAAGAATACATATGTACTTTAATAATTAAATATAATTATTTTTAAATGTTTTGTAACACATTTTTTAAGTAAAAATTTATTTACACTTTTTCACATACGTTTTCAGTATACACAATTGTGTATAACAAAGCAAACAAAAATAAAATGGCGTACAAAAATTGTAAACAACTTTTGACATTCAGTCATTCACACTACACGAGAAAAAAATTAATCACCTGAGTTCTTGCATATACTTTATATAAATTTACTTTGGTCTGTACATAGCTTAAGGATTCGTTTCCAATTTTTCGCGACAACAACAACTTTTAATAGAAATTTTTGTAACCTACTTTTTTGTAGGTAATAGTTTTATTGACTTTTGTTACGATAAAAAATTGTCAGAAACCAATTGTCTATTTTTATAACTTTGGTTACATGTTATAACCATAATCAAAAAAATTTTATACTCGTATAAAAACATTTTGATTTATAACTATGTATTTATGTATGTAATTAAAAAAGTGAACAATAATTGATTATTTTACTATGACCGGACAAAAACATTCGAAAAACAAAATTAATTTTTTTTTAAACAAAAGTCATGATGCAATAATTATTGCTTCATGTAAAAAAACTAACTAATAAAAAAATTTTAAACTTAAATTGTAACAATTCCCACAAAAAACACTAATTATTAACTTGACAGCACCCGGTCAAAAAAATACTTGTGTGGCAACACTCTATTCTTGAATAGCTGTAGTTGCTTTTTACATTTATTTTCTTTACATACTCTTACAACTACAATTTGAAGCTGAAAAAAAGTCAGCCAATGTAGTAATGATAAAGTAAGAAAATAAAAAACATGTTGATTATTGAGTTCTTGTTTCAACTTTGTTATTTGTTGAGCTTCTCATTTGCTTAAATGAAAGTTTAACATATTAACTCTAGTTGTTCTAAGAAATTTTTGGGTAAAGGTTCCCTGATGATCTGCATTAGCAACAGTGAAATGCGCATAGGATCCAGCTAAACCCCTCAATAATCAATTTCAATGTATTTTTATTAAAAAAATATTTTACTTAATAAGTAAATTAATAATTTGGGATTACTAGTGCGTTAAAAAATTTTAAACTTACAATTGTAACAATTCCCACAAAAAAAAACACTAATTACTAACATGGCTTTGTTTCAATTTACAATGTAAATTTTACATATACACGTGCATACATATGTACACATGTATGTGTAAGAACCTATTCTTGAACCCAATAAACATACAAATTGAATTACATATACATATACTTTTTCGTAAGTGTGCGTGATCGTGATAAGTGATAAGCCACTCGTGCGTGATTAAGAACATTTTATTCGTGAGCGTGCGTGATATTGAAAATTTTTAAGATCATTCGTGCGTGAAAGTGCGTGAGGAAAATATATATATTTCTGTGTGAGCGTGCGTGTCGTGAGTCAAAAAACGCTCTAGTAATAAAGAGTGCAACTGCTTGTACAACTGTTTGTAAAAGCGTTATTTTTTAAACTATTGCAGTAAATTTTTGTGACGTGTATTCGTGTGAAATTTATTGGAATCACTTAAAAACTAAATTTCGTGAAAATACGAATTAGGGCTTTTCGGGACAAATCAAGTATCCTACCTATTCTATAGAAAATTTAAAAATAAGAAAAAACAAATAAAAAAAATTGGCGGCGAGGCTTAATTTCAGAGTTATGAGCCTTCAAAATTGTAGTACAAAATTGTGATTGCATGGAGTATTTTCCAACGACTTCGACTTATTTTCAGTCTATTGACAAGAGAACACAATTGTCGAACAGAATTAGGCCATAAAATTTTTCTCCACCATGGTATTTCCCGAAACGGCGCAGCAGCCTAACAAAGATTTTTTGCATTGCCAAGTTTTCCTGCTTAATAACGTTTTGCGGCACTGCCGGCCTTTGGCCGTGCTTAAGGATTTTCTACAACATGGTATTTCATGACACGGCGCAGTCTAATAAAGATTTTTTGCATTGCCAAGTTTTTTTATGGATTTTTTCCAACTTGGTATTTCTCTGCCTCATAAGTTTTCTTCTTGCCTAATAAGGATTTCCACCATGGCCGACCAAGACTGCATTTTACCATTTCATGAAAGGTGTTCTGAAAAGTTTTAAGATGATACCAATATTGGTCACATTCGTTAGAAAACACCGTATAATCACGATATTGTACTAGAATTTCATAGGCCCATAACTCGGAAACTAAGCTTCGCCGCAAATTGTTTTGCTTATTTTTTTAATTTTCTATAGGATAGGATAATTTTTGTCAATTTTTGAGAGGTGCCCCTAAACTTGATTTAAGTTGGCCCAACTACTTGTGACCATCGATATGTACGTACTTATATCTATGTTCATATATTATGTATTTAAATCTTACTTCAAATTAATACCACGCATTAACATGGGTCCGGGTTGAAACTCGCCATTAGCTATTGCATTTAAAGCAATAGCTGCTTCATAGTTACATTGTTGCGAACCTCCAGTTGATTTAAAATGTTTTAGCCACTGTGTGATATTATTAAAACTTAGCGAATCACATTCTTGATAAACAAATTCCTGCGCGTCTTTTGCCGCCTTCTCGAAATATTCTGCGGATAGGATTTAATTTTACCAAGCAATTTAGAATATTAAAGGAATTCATACCAGTTGCCATATCGACATTGTACCCATATACGGCAGCATATTTTTTAATTGTTTCTAATGAGCAGCCCTCCTGAGGAAAAGATTTTAATAAAACTTTTCTTGAATGAAAACTGAATTCATCAGTTTTTTTATTAATAGACATTTCTACAACTTGGTTCTGAGCTCCAGTCCCATTATGAGCGCTCTGTTCCACTTTGGTGTTCACCATATTTGTATCAGAAATTGGTGCAAATGGCTTCACGTCAATGAATTCTGATTGTACACTCATATCTTCAGGTTCTGATTTAATGGGAATATCCATGTCAAATAATTTTCAGCTGGTGGCACTATAAATTCCAAATCGTTATATTGTTATCAGAGAATACTGTTAGTTAGTTATGTTAGTTTATGATTGTTATTTTGGGAATGGTTGGTTTATTTTAGATATAGATACAAGCCGATTTGTTTTATTTGACGGCGGCTAAAAGGTAAAATTAGTCGGCGACAATGGATTTGCAAATGTGACGTTTTATCGTCATTCAAGGCTAATTCATCTTTGCTATAGCAAGGCGAATTCATAACAGGTGACCCTAACAGTCCAGATGATCATCAGGTGTTCGAAGACTGCTTTAGACCCAGACTGTCAAAATCTCTTCTTTTATCTAATGTTTACATTTAAAGTGAAAAAATTAAATTGTTCATTATGTTTAAAAAATATGAATTTAAAGTTAAAAGATTTATAATGTATGAATACTCATGCATTCTAAATTAACTCCATTAGTTCATTTATTGATGATTTTTATAAAAATTGTATCAAATACAAAATATTTCTACCACATGTATCTCGCGAAAAATGCATAATAGCCTTTGGTACAGAATCTAGTATGAATTTTCGCACAATATAGAAATAAGATTTTATCAAACAATCTGCATTACTTGAGGCAAAGAATTAATAATTTACGGCACGTAGTTGTGGATGCTGATGTCCATATGATTCCATCATGTTATCAGCTTTTAGTAGACTAGAATGTTTATGAAAATCTGGATGTTTAGTATTTATATAGGCCAATTCAATGGCTCCCAAATTCTCAACCATGACATTGGTGGCTGGTAAACTACGACGCAATAGCGTTGTCACCACATCAACAATATTTCCGTGCAATTTGGGAAACCTTAAACATATACATATATACACATATATTATAAATTAAACTTATAGAAATAAATATTACAGCATACCTTAACATTTCATGTTGCACTTCATTGCCACAACGTTGCACAATACGCTGCATTTTCTCATGTATCAACTCAACACAACGCAAATTCTTAAATGTGGGAGTAAGACAACTTTTGGCGGGCTCAGCTAGTACCAGCTGACTTCTGATATATGTATGTATAAATGGCGCACGTTTATTTGTTGTATACTTTTAATTAGCTCATTGTCCACTTTTGTGAATAATTTCATGCATTTAATCATAATATTGTGTTTACGACCATGATGATCTTGGAGAGACTGCAATAAGGCATCAAGTAAGATTTCTTTACGTTGTCCCAAAATATCAGGATCAGCTAACCGGACGGGTTTAATTACATTTATTGTTGATGATAAATGTACACAGATAGTAAAATATGTTTTTATAAATATGTGTTATTTTAGTCAACTGTTTTTTACAGATGGGGTCTATTGAATTCGCATTGAGCCAGACGAATTGCATGTTGTTTTTGGTATTGTTGTATTATTGTAGCGATAAGGTCACCTGTTATTAATTCGCCTTGAAACCAACCTAAATTAGAGCGTCAAGCGTTACGTTAGTAGCAGTGTACGTATTTTCAGTACCACAGAATATGAATATTGTTAGTCTATGGCAACGCTTGACGCTCTAATTTAGGTTGGACTCTTACCCCTAGTTTTTAATTTAAGAATTAAGTACATAATTAAGTTGTAATTAAATACGATTAGATACGCAAATTTCTATTTAGCTATTTTAATACTTAAATTCAAATATAGATGGCAAGTATAACGAAACGTTAATTTTAAATCAATGTTTGAATATCGAGAGGATAATAATAATATAATATATACATTCATGTAGGTTATAATTCAATACAAAAAAATATATATAATATGATAAAAAATAATAGAATCAGAGAAAACCAAAAAGTTACTTTTTCAGTGCTCAATGCATATCGATACTCCAACGACAATGAGTGTGATAGCATATCCGAATCAACGAGCATACTTAGATACTGGCATGTATATCTATAGCTATCAACATAAATAAGTGCGCATATCGATAAATAAGTGCGCATTCGATCAAAAAATGTGCTATAGATATTTGTATCAATACATACATATGCGCACAAAGTAAATTTATATAAAGTATATGCAAGTACTCAGGTGATTAATTTTTTTCTCGTTTCGTGGCAATGCATGAATGTCAAAAGTTGTTTACAATTTTTGTACGCCATTTTGTTTTGTTTTGCTTTGTTATACACAATTGTGTATACTGAAAACGTATGTGAAAAAGTTTAAATAAATTTTTACTTAAAAAATGTGTTACAAAACATTTAAAAATAATTATATTTAATTATTTAATATTTTATTATACTTACTTCACATATTAAAGGTTTATCAATTAATAAATTTACTTTGATTTTGTCTATCCATACATATCCTTTTTGTTGTATACAGATCTGGGGGACTATTGCATTAAATAAGCAAATGCATTGACCATTTTCCCACAATAAACCAAATCAATGCAAATGCAAATTTATTACATTAGCACTAACTTTAATAACATTAGTGCAATTTTTCTTGCATATTACTAAAATCCCTTCAAAGTAATTCATCAACATTGCATTGTTATTTTTAGTGCACTATTTTTTGCACCACTAAACACATTATGAATAGTATTATTGCATTATCAGTGAA
This sequence comes from Nowickia ferox, assembly GCA_936439885.1. Taxonomy (NCBI): domain Eukaryota; kingdom Metazoa; phylum Arthropoda; class Insecta; order Diptera; family Tachinidae; genus Nowickia; species Nowickia ferox. The sequence continues at coordinate 86,896,818 of OW387024.1, forward strand.
ACATATAGTGCAAAATACAACGTAAATGTGTACATACATAAAAACATACGTACATACATAAATATGTAAATTTTTTCCTATGTACATATCGTCATCCAAGAGGAAAAATCATATCACTACGTTTTTTATAATTTTTTGAGAGAAAGACAAAACTTGATGAAATTGTTCCAAGCGGTAGTATTTTTCGTTTATAAAATCACCATTTTTTAAGATATAACTTTACAATAAACGAAAACCTAAGTTCTGATATTTTTTCAATTGCACGGTTTTTCATATAAGCTCGAGATGCAACGTACTTGAAGTATGAAACTTTTGAATTTTTTTCAATTGGTTCTGAAATCTAGTTTGTATTTATATTGACAGTTTTTTTTTCGTTAATTTGTATGAACGTACTTATAAAAGTGCCCTCAATGAACTTTAGTGTATTTTATATTTGTGCTATCTCCTAAAAATATTTTCACGTTTTATTAAATTTTACTGTGTACAATATGTGATAATATATTACTTCATGATGTGCTAAGTGGCAACACAAATCTAGTGTATTTTTTGTCATGCGATTAGCTGCTAATGCAATATTAATCCCTTACTTTTAAGAGATTTGATTTAAGTGCAAAAAATAGTGCACTACAAGCATCAAATTTAAATTTGCACTAAAATTTTTGTTTTTTAATCAGTGCTTATGCAAAAGTAATGCAAGTTGCCCAGGTCTGGTTGTATCCATCTGTTTTTGACATTCATCCATTATTCTTACACAAACAAATCGCCTGTTGTTTTTGTACTTTCTTAGTTGTTGTAGACCTGCATATACTTTTTAAAATTCGTGGGAAAAAGAGACAACTATAGTGCATTCGTTATTAAGAAAGTAGGAAAATAAACAAACTGAAAACCAAAAATATAAGAATGTGGATAAGCGATAAATGATTAAAAAAGTTTTATCAAATGTAAAATTAATAAATTGTGCTTGATTTAACAAAAACAAAATTAAAATAAAAGATTGTGAGTGTTCACTAAATGTTGCCGGCATCAGTACTTCATTTCAAACAGTACTTCATTTCAAAAAATATTTTAAGATAACGGAAAACTCTTCCTCTTGTAATTAAAATAAAATAATTCATGGTTGGCAACTCATTTTATACATTTAAGAAAATACTACTAAAGCAAGTGTCAAAAGAACCGCTTCAGTGGGAAATTAGTGCGAATAATTGCGTCAGATTTTTCTATATCAAATGAAACTAATTAACCAAATTATATAAAACCATTTTGTTGATTAGAAAAGTTACAATAACAGAAGCAAAATATGTGTATGTTTAGCAAATGAACGACAAAATTTTAACAGTTGCGTTGTAACTTCATTGGCGACACAAGCGATTGTAGCACATTAAAAAATATACTAGAAATTAAAGTTGCCTGTAAGTTGTGAAAATATAAAGTATTTACTCTGATTCATTGGTAATAAAGCAAATACATACATATTTATATATGCATGGATGTACATATGTTCATAGATATATGTACATACATACATATGTAATCATTTACATGATTTTAAATTTAATTTAAAACTTTTGTACAATTGTTATGACCCGTGGGGTTAATACTCAGAATGCAAAAGTATCATAGTCCAAAATGCAAGTTATTAATAATAAATATGGAATGCATGACAACAAATGCGTCCAACAGAAAATTACATAAAAATTTAAATAAAAACCAAAATTTTGTAAGTCCTAATACCTATGAAAAGTTTATATAAACAAAGATTAAGTGGTAAGCTAAGTGGGTCAAGAGATAAAGTTAACCACTGAAATAAAGTAATCCTATTTACACCTTCTTTTGAATAAACAAGTTCTGCGCGCTCCATTCCACACTCATATCTCTTTTACATACATATTTACGTCATTGCAAAGTTTCTAAAAGCCCTTCCGAAAACAACCTGCTAAACAGACTAAATTAATTCCTTTTAGAAGGCTTTCCTGAACTTGCCTGTTAAAGGGACTGCAAGGAATGGTATTTTGAAGACGGTAGGTCTGACGAATTTATGTTAAAAGTATTCAATAGCAAGCAGTGTGAACTTCAACTCAAGATCACATTTTTTTATTTAAAAGATAATAAATAAAGCCATGCTTCATTAATAATAGGAGAGAAAGCCCAGGCCATCCAAAAGTCCATATTTGGAAGGAACGGAAAACAGAAAACATTATCAAATTGAAGGTACAAGTATAAGCAGGTTTTCGTTTTACCACTGAGTAAGGTCATTGGAGATAAGTAAACTGCGGGTCTATATTAACGTAATTGATATTTCATATTTTATATTTGTAATAAATTATTATTTTTTTAATTAAGTAATACATGATTGTATAATCCGCTTTTAAAAGCAATATAAACGCGTACATAAATTCACATACGTACGTGTATATACATACAAACATACATCTTGCAGAGTTTTAAAAATATGTATGTATATGTTTAAAAATATGTACATATGTAGTTCGAAACGAAAGAAAATGCTTTCAAATTTACTTGTTATTAATATAAAAATTCTAAAGCACTTTTTTCAGTTTTGAATTGCAGAGTAGATCCCCAAGTGCCATACGACCAAGGCAAAAATCACTGTCTATACTTTTGTTCTGTACTGGATCACTGTAATCTTCACTTTTTAGGTAGAAGCGAATTTGTTTGCATATCAGGGCTACTAAATACAGACCTTAGAAGAAAAACGGGAGGTTTTCATGTTTGCGTATTAACTTAAATTTTAATTGTAAATCAGTTTTCAGTTTTATTAAAAAAAATTACCTTAAACCTTTCACCAGCTAGTTCAATATACTACATAATATGTAAATATTTATCAGTATTATTTCTTAAGTGCGGTCAGGCTCGTGTTTTTAGAATGTTTTGCCTCTGGTTAATTGATTTGATTCAACCATTTCGTTTTTAATCACGCCGCTACTTCCTAAGAAAAGGAATAAGTCATTTATAGTCACTCACGAAAACATTTACGAATATATTCTTAAAAAATAATATTTTGCTGCAAATATTATATGTTTTAAATAAATAAATTAATAAATATTCATACACATTCGTAAAGCAGCTCGGGCGAGTCAACATCAAGCGTCGTTGGCAATTATCTATTTTTAAGTGCAACCGGGCCACTGTTGTTTATTAGCCTTCGAGAGTTTTGCGTCTCGCTCGCACTGGTTGACTGATCTGCCACGGATAACCGTATATTCTTGCGGTTCTTTTGTGGAATTTCTTTAACAACCACGTTGCTACTTTCTATGTGAAGGCATAGGTCGTGTACAGTCATTCACAAAACCTTTTCAAAATACTGTTAATAACATCTTGGTCTAGTTACTCCGCCCATATTTGTGCAACCATATTATGCAAATTTATTTTGTATAATATGTATGTATAAATAAATAAATAGTCATACTGCACCAAACTCATTAACGTTCACTAGAAAAATTTGTTGAAATGGACTCAAACAGTGTCACAAACGCCGATGGGACATCAGCCATTAAACGATATAGACATGCAGGAGACTTAACCGGGGAGCCACCAACTCGAGAGGTAATGATTAAAGAAAAGGTTATTTTATTTGTAAGAACTGAAAATAGTACTTTTTTATATTTTGATAGTTTGCTGAGATATCCATTCCAGTGCCTTGGGGTCATTTGGCTGGCAAATGGTACGGTCCCCAAAATGTGCAACCTATCTTGGGCCTACATGGCTGGCAAGATAATGCAGGCACATACGATTTGCTAGTGCCTCTACTGCCGCCAGATGTTGCATTTCTTTCGGTCGATTTGCCAGGTCATGGCTTATCGTCTAGGCTACCAGATGGCTGCTATTACAATTCCATTGATAACCTATATGCTATAAGGGTAATAATGAAACAATATAAATGGGAAAAACTGTCTTTAATTGGACATTCCATGTCATCGATAATTGGTTTTGTATTTGCCGCTGTTTTTCCTGATAAAATCGATATGTTAATTGGCTTAGATGCCTTGAAGCCTCATCAACGTCCATATCCTAGTGTTATACGCACAATGGAGACCCGAATGGATGAATTTTTGCGAGAGGATGAACGTAATCGCAACAAAAGCGAACCACCCAGTTACACTTATGACGAGCTGATAGAGCGTGTATATGTTGGTACATTCAATTCGGTAAACAAAGATCTCTGCAAACACATCATGGCGCGTAACATACAAAGATCGGAAAAATATCCCGACAAGTATTTCTTTAGCCGTGATAGACGTCTCAAGTTTTTCAATTATGCGATAGGCTCCCAGGAATTGTGCGTCGAAATGGCCAAGCGCATAACATGTCCATATATGTTTATAAAAGCAAGTAGCTCTTCGTATTTTGAGGATAAAAAGTATTATGATGAAGTTATTGATGTGCTAAAAACGAAACCAAATTTTGTATATATTGAAACTGATGGCACCCATCATTTGCATATGAACAATCCACAGTCTATTATAGAGCCGATTGTCGATTTTATAAATCGTCATGGGCCAGCGTCAAAAGCAAAGCAGACAAAATCTGCCAAAGAGCACTTACAAACGGATAAAGAAAAAGAAAGTAAACTTTAAAGTAGCTAGTTTAAGTAATCAACTACACGGCGAAAATATACTTGATATTCAAAATGTATCTAATAAGGGATTTTATACCAGATGACAAAACAGATAAAAATTAAACAATAAAGATAACAATTGCATCGTTCGGACCTTTTGATTTATTGTCACAAAACACATTTATATGAGTTATGAGCATAAACATGGGATGTACATTTTCTCAATATTTTCTTATTATTTAGTTGAGATGTTTCGTTCTGAAAATGATTTTTTTTCCAGTATTGATGTTTTTTAGGCGATTTTTAGTGTAAAATTGTACAGAACTATGTGCAGAGTAAGCACACGCTCTACTAGTTTAGTTTTGTTACATTGCAGTCGTTACCTAACTACTGTAAAGTATTGCAAACGGTATGTAGTTTGTGTGGAAAGATAAGGCTTGCTTAATATAAGCTATTACAAATTGTTTGCTGGGTGGTCTTAAATGTTGATAAGGGAAAGCTTTCAAGTTGTTATTTTTGTAGTTAATTTACAAACTTTTAAGGAGCTTTTTCTAAATGTCTTCGGCGACACAATAAACTATTACACACGTAATTATAGAGCATCGGAAACATTACGTATTAAATAAAACCTTTTGATTTATTTTATTATAAACAGGGATGTTGTTTAATTTGGATTAAACCAAAATTGGTGGTTGTATTTGATGTTCGATACAACCCATGTGGAATTATCTCACTTTACTTGGAACTTACAATAATTTCTCAGAGATAAAAAAGAAAAAAAGTCATACACCATTTTAAATATTTACTTATTTATTTATTAATTTGGTACATATTCTACAAAGTAAATTTGCAGAATATAGTTGCAGAAAAATGGACGGGGTGACTAGACCATATCGAGCCTTATTTTCGATTTTATCGTAAGCGACATGTAATCGAAAATTTACTTTTTTATTGAATTTGAAATTTTATGGGCCTATCCATAGTTCAGAATTATCAAAATGCCAAAATTATTGCTTACTTTTAAGATACAAGCTGTAAAATTTTATCGTAGGCGACAATTTACATATAAAAAAAACATATTTGAATATTATAAAAAACCTCTTGAAAATTTTAATTTTTGTCGCTTACGATTGAATCGAAAATAAGGCTCGATATGTCCATGATGTTATTAACAGTATTCTTAAAAATGTTTTTGTGACTGACTATTTATTTTAAATATGTATATTTCAAATGCAGATATTTTGACTTTTATTTATTTTTGATTTATTTAATTCTTTTTGCATAAAAATTATTTAGTTATAAAAAAGTAAAATTGTGGATTCTATTTAATTTTTACATTAGTTAATAATTTATTTTTTTTCGATTTCATTCATTAACTTCTTATTTATCAAAGACAATAAAAACAAAACACTCAAATTAGTTTTCGTTTTGAATATACATACATACATATGTATGTACATTAGAGTGGCCGTTAGTTGTATGGATATTTTTTATTTTTTTTGATTTATATTCTCTGCCCCCAAATCGGTTCAGTCTTATGTAAAAAAAATACAAAAAATTTCATAGCGATAAGTTGTGTTTTAGAGGTGCGTCCGCCCCTCAAAGTTGGTCTTGAAGCCACTCTAATGTTCATACATACATAAATACATCCATACATACATACATCCATACATGCATACTTACATAACTAGACAGACAAAATTTTTTTATTGTCTTCAATAAATTGGCAGTCAATTTTATTGGAACAACCACACATTTTGAACCGTCAAAAACCTCTTCTCCTATGCACAGACTTTTAAGAACCATTTGTGGATTCATAATAATAATATTTTTGAAAATCACAAAATAATAAAATAAGCGTAGGCTTAGAAATTTATATAAAACCCAGCAAATAGTTTGGCCTAACGAACCAATTTTTCATAATTACAGTCATAGGGATCTAAATGAGAAAAATTAAGTGAAAAATTGTTATGAAGTGAAAATTATAAATTTTTTTATAACTTCATAAATATGTATTTTTAACCGACTTCAAAAAAAGGAGGAGGTTATCAGTTCCTCTCTATTTTGTGTGGTAGTTAAGCCGCTTAAAAGAAAAAAGTATATATTTTTTAAAATGTTTGCACAGCAAAAGCCAGTCGATTAACACTTTCATTCTGAACGACAGCTAGTAAAAATCGAACGGATCTCATAACAAGAGTTCTATATATTTTGTCAGAACTTTGTATAAATCAGTGATAGTTTGAATTTTCAATAGAAACTTAATTGATTCGAAAAGAAAGCTACTCATTAATATTTCGATTTGAATATAATAAAGTATGTTTACTGTTGTAATTCGATTAATCCAGAATTTTTTTAATGAATAAACTTTTTAGATTTTTAATTAAAAATGTTCAATAAAGTGCTGTCAAAAAATATTTTTACCCCACTGCCTAGGAAGGGTTCTTAATGTTATTAAATATTTAACAAAAAGTTGCATTTAGGATAGAATATGGGCTTTTTAACGCACTGATAACAAATGCTGTTTTTATGTCGCACGTGACATAATAATTTGCGATTTTTCAAAACAAAAATTTAACGTTAATTGCAATCGCATAGCTTCTTATGCATTCTTTTTTTTGACTCTTTGTACTCTCAGAAAATTTTTAGAGAGCAAAAATCAATGGATAATGCCTCTATGAACGTTCATCAAAAGTAAATGTGCAAAAGAAATATCCAAATGAAAAAATTTGTGCTTTGTCAGTTTGTAATTTCTCTTATATCAGTTGATATAAGAGAAATTATAAACTATTTTCAAGAACTTTTTGGTCGACTTTTCGCTATAAATGTCCATATGCTCAATGAAAGACTCATTAATACTGCATTTATTTAAAATTGCCTAAGACTTAAAAAAACAATTATTTTTGATTTTTTTTCAATTGTTATTGATGATGTATTTAAATGTTTTCTGTTTTTTATGTGATCACTTTCTTCATTACATGTAAGTGAAGTGACGCTGTAATTTTGTTTAACCTATAAATAATACAATAATATAAACGAACTAATACTATGCGAAGAGAATTAATTTACAAAAGACATTAACATATTTTGTTTTTACAAGTTTATGCACAACATGCAGCTGAAGTAGTTAAGGCGGAAGTTAGCAATTTCACAACAAAGAGGAATAAAATAAATAAATTTCTTAGCTTTTATACCGCGAACCAATTTCTAATTGACTAGTTTTTCTATTCTAAATCATTCAGCTAAAAAATAAATCTGCTCGCCCAGCCAATCCAACTGCACCTTATACAGTTTGCTCTCTGACTACAATTCAAACTATAATTTATTTGTCGGTTATCTATTTCTTTTGGGCGATTTCTTGTGGTGGATGGGCAGCAATGTATTCCAACGATCTAAGAATAGCTTCTGGGATTGGATGTGGTGTTGGCAAATGATCGCCAGTTGGTTGATAACCATTTTCGTCGGCGGTGTATTGAATAAGGATTTTTTCGCCTTCGGGCGAGACAAATTCATAGGAACCAGCTACACCATTGGGATTGCCAGCTTCTTGTTGTTGAATGCCATTACTGGTTTCAAAGGCATAAGCGTAATTGCCATCAGCATCGGCGGGATCATTTTTTAGACTCAATACCTCGGCGTCTTTGTCAATATTATCGGCATAGGCAAAAGCCAATAAAAAGGCGAATAAGATCTGAAAGAAATGAAAAAATAATACATAAATAAAAGTTTTCAATGATAACAGATCGTTTTGTTATTACTCAGAAATATTAAACAAATTAACGACGGTACCACGAAGGCATTCAGCCCAATTCTAAATATTCTGCGGCAAATAATTCCTAAGGTATTAATCTTTTCCGAGCATAAAGTCGTTCCATTTTAAACAGAAAAAGTAAGAGAGAATTTTGGAGTCAGCTATTTTGTTTTCAGTTGTTTTATTTTACCTGAAAGCTCGCAAATGATTTTTAAAAATAGGGGAACAGTGAAGGGAAAAACTCCTGGGGAATTGTTATTCTGAATAGGGGTGATTATCAATATTGAAGGTATGGACAAGCATGGAGTTTTCACATTATAATTTGTAGTATAAAAATTTGGGGGACTACTCTGACTACTATTTGAAACGAAAGCAAATGCTTTAGAATTATAATGTTACTTTCATCTGTGTGGATATTTTACTTATTTTATACATTCTTAAGGTAATAATTCTATCGTGTCAATTGGTTTTCTTAAGGCGATTCGTTGGCAAATTTGGGGTTTCGAGAGACATGGGTTCTTAGCCCTCGTCCCCTTGATTGGTGATAAGACTGCTATATTCGTGTCCAATCCCACTATGCAACCACGCTTCAGCGGTTTATCGCCTACTTTCCTGATACATCTTGGACACTCAGTATACATGGCACCCTATGCTCTAAGCCAGCAAAACTTACTGCTTCCCAGAAACGTATTTGTAAAGGAGAAATTGTTACAGAACCACTTGCTGTTACGCATGAATAAGGCATTTTTTTGTGCGAGATGAGCCAGCTAGAAGCAATACATTCAGCTTCCAAAAAGCTATGAATTTTTTGTCTTACTAAAGTGCTTCACAGAAGTAATACTCAGATGCAAAAGTTACTGGTTTGCCAAATTTTCTGTGATAATTTTCTACTTTGTTAGAGAGCCCGCCTTACGTTAGTGCCTTTCAGAAGTATTTTTCGAAGTTTTTATTATCAAGTAAGCAATGCACTGCTTCCCTCAGTTGTTAGTGCTTCCAAATCAGATTTGTTTTTTTTTTTTGCTGGAAATGGGAGTTAAAGAAACCAAATAATGTACTTGGTATGCACTTAAACTCAATACCATTTGTAACACAAGATATATTATTTTATATTTTGAATTTAATAAAGAATATTTATAGAATATTCTTATTTAAGTATGTATATAACTCAAACCTTTTAATTTTTTATTAGTATGTACTTATATACTTTCTTATTAGAAATAAACTTGTTATACGAGGTCTGATCAAAAAATAACCGTTATTTTAAATTTTTTCTTGTCCCCTTCAAGGTAATCCCCCTCAGATATATTACACTTATGCCAGCGTTTTTTCCAATCCTCGAAACACTTTTGAAACGCGCTTTTTTGTATCGCCAACAGCTCCTGTTTCGATTTTTCTTTTATCTCCTCAATCGTAGCAAAACGCTTTCCTTTCATCGGTGTCTGCAGTTTTGGGAAGAGGAAAAAGTCAGCGGGGGCCAAGTCCGGTGAATACGGTGGTTGAGGCATGATAACGGGTTTGTTTTTGGCCAAAAACTCACGCACAAGCATCGATGTGTGAGCTGGTGCGTTATCTTGGTGCAAAATCCATGATTGTTTTTTCCACAATTCTGTGCGTTTCTGACGAATTGCTTCGGGCGAATGGCAGATAACTTCAAGGTAGTATTCCTTATTGACAGTCTTCACAGTTGACCGAACTTGACGTGCTTTTTTCGGTCTTGGCTCTTCTGGACGCTTCCATTGAGATGATTGGGCTTTGGTTTCAATGTCATAGCCATACACCCATGATTCGTCACCAGTTATGATCTTTTTGAGGAAATCTGGATCGTCGTTGACAATGTTCAACAGCTCCTGAGCGATGTCCATGCGACGTTGTTTTTGCTCAAAATTTAGTAAAAAAAATCGAAGAGCACACCAAAACACGACTAATCTTTTTATCTGTCAAAAACAAACTGACAATCCAAAATGACTGATATTGCCAACATATATAACAGACATGTGTACCAAAATAACAGAAAAAAATGCGAAAATCGAACATACTTAACTCACGAAATTTGAAAATAACGGTTATTTTTTGATCAGACCTCGTATATGTATGTACATATGGATACATACATACATATGTACATAAAATATGAAGAGTGCATTCAAATGCTAATGAAGAAAAATTTGAATGAAACTGCCGTTATTTGTATCAAAAAATTATTCAAATATGTAGTTAAAAACTTTAAATAGCAAAATGAAAAAAACAATCATATCTTGCGTTATATTCTGTGATTCTATTTAGAATTTGCATAAAAAGTGGTTTAATAAAAAACTAATATTTCGAAAAGCAAGAAGAAGAAAAACCGGGACCGCAACTGTTATGAATTTTATAATAAAAGTCAAAAGATCACAGTTACGAAACGTCGGGAAAATATGAAATAAAAATAATTTCATTTTTATTAACATAAATCCTCATATGCAGGGCCTTACAAGCTAAATGAAAATAATTCATCTAAAGATAACAGTTATGTTCTGATTTTGATATTTTTGAGCAGAAAAAACTGTTATTTTCTGATTTTTATTTTTTCGAGCAGAAATAAAAATCAAATTCCGCATCCCGAAAAAAACATGGTGGTACTATTTTTGTCACTTTTATGATATGGGCATTAAATGAAAGACACTTGCTGTATTTTCCAATGGAAAAAATGGTGGAATCCCCACACTTTGATCTCATCGTAGTAGTTATGTACATACATACATATACATACATACATATGTATGTATGTATATATTTTTACCATATGTAACTTGCATTTCTGTTAGAAAAATTAGAAAACAGAAATTGATTTTTATTTCTAATCGAAAAAATAAAAATCATTAAATCATAATAATAATAATTTTAAAATCATTCGAGTTTCTAGTTGAAAACAACTAAAATGATGAGATTCGCTACGTTGTCCGATGTTTCCTTGTAAAGGGTGTTTTTTTAGAGTATCGCAACTTTGAGTTGGCATCACTACTTTATTTGAGCAAACATTTAACAGGTGATAGCTGCTTTTTGTTTCGTTTGCTTTGAAATTTCATTATAAATCGACTTACACCAGAGCAATGCGTACAAATTTTGGAAATTTTTAATGAAAATAATTGTTCTATTCGTCAAACTCATGGTGCACTTCTTCCATTTTATGGCGTACATAATTCTGGCATTTGGAGTGAGGAGAATCCACAAGCTTGTGTCGAAACACCATTACATCCATGAGAATCTTACTGTCAGTGGTGAACGGTATAGGAACATGATTCGAATTTTTTTCGTGGTTCCAACAGGACGGAGCCACATGCCACATAGCGGGCGCTAAAATTGATTTGCTCAAACAAACTTTTGATGAAAACATAATCTCACGTAATGGCTCAAATAATTTTCCACCAAGATCGTGTGATTTAACCCCATTGGATTATTTTCTTTAAGGTTATTTTAAGTCACTTGTCTACGCCGATAAACCACAAACAATTGAACACCTGGAAATCAACATTCGAAGAGTTATCGGCGAAATACGGCCCCAAATGCTGCGAAAAGTTGTTGAAAATTGGTGTTCCAGATTGCGCCTTCTACGCGCCAGCCGTGGCGTGGCGGCCACATGGCAGAAATCATATTTAAACATTATTTTAATAAAATTTTCTTTCCAATAAATTGATATTTAAAATATATTTGCTTGTTTTATTATGATTTAAACTTGTGTCACTCTATAAAAAACACCCTTTACTTGATTTTTTTCTTTAAAAACTCAAGAATAATTATTATTTTCGGACCCTGAAAAAAACTGAGACATGCTTTAAATTGCAGATATCGCATAAATTTCGTTTTAATCCTTAACAATGTCCGCCTGTCTATACTTTATTTTATTTATTCATTGAATTTGTAGTACAAATTGGAGAAAATGCTGAAAATTAAAGTTTATCAATAAATGTGTATACAAATTTAACTTTTACATTGACACACGTTTGCGAATGCAGTTGTAATAGAATAAACATATTTCCAGAATTTTAAAATTCTTGTAATTAAATATGTAAATAGTTTTTAGAGTAGACAGAAAAGATTAAAACACATCTGCAGCTCAGCGACGCGTCCACTTTGTTGTCGATACAGTTTGGTATGTCGTCAAACAGTTTTAGTGTGCGTAACGAATGGGTTGTTTGATATTCGAGTCTTTTCCCTGTCAAATTTTATGGGCTGACCCCCGGCAACTTTTACTTGATACACATTAGGGTGATCGATTATTCGTCTTTTTCCAGAAACCGGGTTTCGAGTAGTTCGAATATTTGAAATTATGAAAAACCTGGTTTCGGTTTTTACAATTCAGGAAAAACCGGTCAACCGGGTTTTTTAAGTAAGAAAATTATTATACAAAAGTTTTGATTTTAAATTGCTTTATTAAAAAAAAGAGTTAACAGTTCATGTAAATACTATAAAACAATACAAAAATTACAGGTAAAACATAACAAATAACCTCATATACATATGTATTTATGTATATTACATATATATAATATATATATATATGTACATATGAATGTATGGACAACGACGATATCTAACTCTATAAAATATATGAAGCAAAATATCAACAAAACTAAAAAGCAGTTTTGCAAATGGATTTTGACATCCATTGCACACCATAAGGCCAATTTAATTCTCCTCTGCTACCACCTAATAAAATAATTTCGCTTTAATTTCATGTTTCAGTAAGTGTTGCCATGGTCAAAAACCGCTTGGAACTTTTACACTGAAAAAAAAATACTTAGGAGAATCAAAAGAACACGTTGGTCTAAGTTTTAACATAGTAAAAACTTATTTTATTGCAAAATATACAAATCGAAAAGTATTCGACTAAGCCGGTTTTTAAATTGTAAAAAAAATCGGACTCTTCGACATTCGAAAAATCAACATTTTGAAAAAACCGACAACCGTATTGTGAAAAAATCAGGGTTTAAAACCGGTCGAAAAACCGAGTCGATCACCCTAATACACATGTATTGGTTTTATTGCAAGAAAAGTGAGGGGTGTTTTTAAACGTTCAATTTTCCTAAAGGGCTTAAAATATCCCACGATTGTCTGATCTGGTAACTCTGTTATCATGTATGCTCAGTTTGGTTTGAGATTTTATTGTGAAATGACTACTAATGTTTAACAATTATGGCATGATTACTGAGCTTTTTGTACTACATTTGAATGTTTTTACTCGTATTTATGGCAAGAAATGTTGCCATTGTGAATTCTCTTGTCCATGTGGATAAGCCAAGTCAACATTGGTCTTCCTCCGAGCCAGCCAAGGTGGCCATATGCAGGAAATCATATTTAAATAAAAATGTCAAAGCATTATTTTTCGAATGAAGCGAAATTCAGGCATTGACCAACATTTTGTCTGGCTTTTATTTCAATTTAAGATTCTACACTTCTAAAAAAAACCACCCGATAAAAAATATTATTACAAGTCCAGGTTCACACACGTAAATTTTTGTTGATCAACCTTTAATTCAGCTGGTAGAAAAAAGAGATATTTGTATTTCCTTCTTCGTCTTTCTTACAGCTGAATTAGGAGTTGATCTACAAAAGTTGAGGTGTGTTAACCAGGACTAAACTAGACACTAACAACATGACATAAATTTTTTTCAGCCGGCAAAAACCCTTGGCCAATCATGCTTTTACTTTCTTAATTTTTTTTTTAATTATTACTTTAATCAAACATGAAAAAAGTCTTACTAAAGTCCGGCAGGCGACCACCCGTCTTGAACATTTTTATAAAAATCACTCAAAAAATAGTGTTTTTCATATAAATTTTCTACTCAGGTCGGCCGTCCATGTTGTGGAAACACAGGATTAAAGACTTTTAAAGCAAACTCATAAACTACATTTTTATTCGATCAGTCGATCGTTCGGAAATATTTGTAAAAACAAATAAAAAACACGTGTAGTGGTGGCGTGGTACAGATCTTTTTCCTTCAAAACTAATAGGTATTTAATTTAATTGACAAGTTTTTATTTCTTGTTTTTTTACTTTTTTTTAATTTTTATTTATTTTTTTTTTTTTTTGAAATTTTACAATAGATAATTTATTCAAAAGATGTCCTTGCACTCAATTTGAACTAAACACTGTTTCAGTAAACTATTTAGGCATTTATATTATTTTATATTTCCATTGTATCTTTGAGGTTTTTATTTATAAAATTTTTATCTCTTATGAATTTTTTAAATAATTTTCCTTTTTATGGCAGTTCATTTTACTCACAATTTTAAACATTTTGCTAAATTATACTGTGATAAACTGTTAATGGTTTTGCTAGAAACCTTTGCTTTTATATCGGTTTAGCTTTGGAATAGAGTGATTTGAAAAGAAAAAAAAAAACCAAACATAAAATCTGCTAACAAAAATTTATAGAAGATGAAAAATAAATTATAGGAAAAAAAAACATCTCAAAGGCAATCAAACAAGTAAAACAATCTCATGCACACACACACACACACGCACATACGATCAAGTGTGGAACTTTTATAAATGTTGCGATTTTAATCACACTCACACATTTGTTATTGTTTTTGCTTTAACAAAAAATGCTCATTTTAAGCAACTTTTAAGCCAATTCAGTAATAACTTTAGCATCAGCAACAGCATGCCATTAAAACAGAAAATACCAAAGACACCAACAATAACACTAGTCAACAAAAATGCATGGTTTTGTGTGGTATCTATAATTAAGATAATCAATTTAATGATGATGATGATAATAGAACGGCTATTAGAATATTGTGTGGTATTCCAGCATAATAAGCAGGTTTCTTGTAGGGGAGTATTTTTTGGTCTAGCTTTTAGAACTTGTTTAGTTTTGGCCTAATATTTGGTAGTGATATTTCATTTAACACACAGCATTTGCTGATAAATTCATACTCATGATAAAGTTATGCTGTGTTCTTTTGTTGTTTTATTTCTGCTAGTTTTCATACGATAATTGATAATTCTGTGGTTTTCAGCAGAAGAACATCTTGAATCGCTTTGTTGCGTATGCTTTTCATGTTAGGGTAACATTTTCAGACTAGCATGGTTAGTCAACTTTTATTGTCTTTTGTTGTTGGCTTGTTTTGACAGTAAGCGTATTTTGAATGAATGAATTAAGTCTAGCGGGAAGCACAGGACACTGCGACCAAAGTAGATCTATTGTATCCCCTGCCAGGTGCTAGAGCACCTCATCTAGACCTACTCCCCTGATGAATCTCAGGATTGCCAGTGGGTCCAGAGTTGGCAGTTCCCAATCCTCCAATAGGTGCTTGCCCAATTGGCTATATCTTCTGTGTCTCATTCACTCATTTAATTCTGTCACGTTCCCCGTTAGATCGAACTACCTTCACCGAAGCGTATTTTAGACCATAAAATAAAACGTACAGTTCATTTGAAATACTTAATTTGCTATTTTTATTTAACAGCGATTAAAAATTACCCAGCGTAAATGGAACTAACACTAGGGCTGAGCTTACATCTGGTCATTTTCATATGTGTGCAATGCCGTTCCCATCAAGATTTTTTATAACACACAATTTTGGTGTGTCATTGTGACACACCACTAAATAATGGCAATGCGGCATTATTGTCTACATCAAGAACTAATTTTGATTTAATGACATTTAGTGTCATATGTTTTAATCTTATATATGTATGTGGTTTCTCGTATTGTTTGTTAATTAATATTTATACAAATGGATAATCGCAAAATTATTTAATTGTCTAATGCCACCGAATGTTTACCAATAATAAGAAAAAAATTAAGAAAATCTAAAAAACGGCAAAGTGGTGGAAAAGATCAGGGCTTAATATGCGCTCCACCAAAGGATTCTATTGTACTCTGCATTCCAGTTTAAGGAAGCAGGATACAAGTTGGTTTAAAAATTTCGTGTGCATAAAGCCTAAATCCACCGAAATTTCTGCCCATGCAGTTTGCTTTGCATTTCTATCCTTATAAATGCTACATACACTAACCTCCACAAGTTGAATAAGATGTGTCGTCATGTCATGCGTCCTGTGCTTTTCCACTTTCTTTTTCGTTGTCCATACTTTTAAATTTTTATACCAGCATACATTTAAAATTGTTTCTGTATGTACTCAATGCGTGAAAATGTCACCACGCTGACATTTTGTTTTTGTGTCTGCAGTACTACCAACTTATAATCACAATGCCACACAACGAAAAATATCGGAAATGACAAACGTTGCCACTAGTTCCTACTTTTATTTTTGCTTGCGATGTCACAAAATGCCATAGTGTGTACTCGGCATAGGCTAATCACGCCCCTCGTTCCCTTGTGAAAGGGACCTAGGATACTTTGTATGCAACTTGTCACTTGTCCCTGAACTATCTTATAGAGACCTAAAGTTTCATTGTTGCAAATGCAATTATATTTTATTTTTAAGCAGATCCTTTTATGACATTCGAACACACTACCCACTCAATTCCAGAGTGATTTCGTGGTAGAAAGTACAGTAAGAATACACAAGCACGTCAATTATGGGAAAAATCCTCCTACTCTAAATAGCCGGGGAATAAGCCAATATGGGATAGACAAAACTCTGCATCAGCTGTTTAATGTAATAGAAATTCAATAAAAATTATATGTTTTCAATAAGATTGTATGTTAATATAAATATCAGTTTTTGCTTAAAAAAAAATAAAAGAAACAGCGTAACCATTCACGAGCTTGTGGGATAACTTTATGTAGAGAAAGTGAAGCGAAAACTGAGCCAAGTGCAGATGAAAATGGATTAAATTCCCAATTTTTATTTATACTTATGTAGACCGAAAATTGTAAATTTTATAAAATTTTTCCTGTTATCGGTCTTGATAACACTAAAGGGAAACAAATCTTCCATTTACTTATTATCAGCCCAATTATGAATTTTCCCGGGGAGCTTTTTCTTTTCCCTATCATTTGTTGCCAGGGAATAATACTCCTATTCTAAGTAGCCGGGGAATAAGCAAAGGCTGGAGAGAGTACCCTGCGTAAAATATGGATCAGCTGTTTTATGTTTACATTTTATTCTGCACTAACGCAAGAATTCAGTAATAGAAATTTAATAGAAATTTTATGTTTTCGTTTCATAGGTTTTTGCTTAAATAAAAAAAAATAAGCAGCGTAATCATTCGCAAGCATGAGGAATAACTTTATGCTGAGAAAGTGAAGCTAAAACAGAGCCAGGTGCAGATGCGAATGGATTAAATTTTCAATGAAATTTAAATTTTATAAAGTTTTTCTTATCTTTCTTCATATTAGAGGGAAAGAAATCTTCCATTTACCTATAATGTGAACTTAAAGAAGTGTTTTAATATTTCTTCTGAAGGCTGAAGTAGTTCATGTTTTTGAAGTTCATGTGCGCAGGGCTTAAATAAAAATTATTTTTAAAGTAACTGTTCATTGCTGACTAATCTAGAGCACCATACTTTGGATATATTCCGTAAACGTCTGTCGGTAAACGTTTGAATTTTGCCTTTGATGACTTCATTAACTGGCCAAGTTTCAGAACCATACAGCAAAATGCTTTTCACGCAGGAATTGTATATACATATGTATGTATGTATTTTTGTACGTTTAAGTTCCAAATATTTCGCAGGCTAAAGAAAGCTGTTTTGGCCTATGTATACGCTAGTCTACATCGTATATAGCGCCGCCATCAGGAGTTATAGTACTACCCAGTAGCAAAATTTATTAACATTCTCGATTGGTGTGTTGTTTTGACGATCATGCATTTCGTTTTTTGCGTGTTGATTCGAATGTGGTATTTTGCTGTCGTTGAGGCTAAATTTGATATTTTCTTCTGCATATCATTCTTGTTTGTCGCAAATAGTACCAAATCATCTGCGCAATTAAGATCGTCTAGCTGTTCATTAATCCTCCATTGAAGCCCTCCACTTTCTAGTATGGTAATAAATAAGATTGGGGACAGCAAACATCCCTGTTTAACGCCGCTATTTGTACTAAAGGATTCGCTTACTTTTCCACAATGTAACACACGCATTTTAGAATCTTCCTACTGTGACTTGATAGGCGCTATTATATTTTGTGGAATACCCTTATTAGCGGGGGCATACCATATTTTGTTTCGATCAACAGCGTCGAATGCTTTTTCGATGTGTGAATGAATGTAAGATAAAGGGTATGAAGTTGTATTCATTGCACTGCTTAATTATTAGACGAATTCTGTTAGTTTGGTTCACGCATGAACAGTTTGGGCGGAAGCCAGCTTGTTATTTTGGAGTTGTCCGTCTAGGGGATGGTATGGTGTGGGATGGTACCGACGTCTTATACATACGCTGCAGTAAATGAAACTGACATAAGACTACCCACGTGACTGGTTCCCAAGTTATAGGCACCAGTGCGAGTTCCTTCATAGGAGTTCCTTCCTATAAAGCGGACCAATCACTTTTACATGGGCTGGCCTAGAATGGGATGTATTTATACTTTATATACACTTTCAGCCCCGTTATGAATAACAGTTCCCCGTGAATTTTTTCCCATTCCTCCTATCCGGGAAAAAAACTCCCTGGGAAAAAAGGATTTAGAATACCTATGAGGGAGAGGGGAGAATTTTTTGAGAGTTTTCTCCCCCCAACAATTTGAAGGGAACTAATGCACAAATTTTAAAATCAAATTAATAAATGTAGAAAAACAATAGTATAAGCATTTATTTAGAACAAAACGTTTAAGTAAGTACCGGAATGTTTAAATTGCGAACAAAGACAACATCAACACTCAATATAAAGAGACGGAAATATATGTAAATGGCTTGGGCACACATTAAGAAAACCATATAACGAAATTTGCCATGAAACCCTAGAATGGAACGAACCCCCCAAGAAGAGAGAAGAAGAGGAATACCAAAGGTATGAGATTTGAAGGAAATTTGAAAACTCTGTTTGAGGTTGGAGATAGATATAAAATGAAAATGAAACATGGAGGCGCACAATTTTCAAGGAAACAAATAAATCGTTCAACGAACTTCGACATATTGCAACAGACAGACAAAACTGGAGATTCTACGTAGCTTATGTTCCTGATGGAATTTGCTGAATTTGCTGTCGTTCCTAAAAGTAAGTCGGTACATCGATTAGAAGTGATAGGCTTTAGTAGATTGGGTCATTTTGACCATACGCAGAGAAAACACACAAACTACATTGTTCGCAATACAACTTTGGTTGTGGCAAACAAATTGGACATGTTCTTAATTAACTATTTGGCGGACTGATGATAAATAAGTTCTTATTTACATTTAATCACTGTTTTGTTGCAATCCCTGGAATTTTAAATATAATTGAACTACAAAAAAGATTTGCCATGAAAAGTCTTTCGCATCAGCAAAAAAAAAATATAATTTGATGATATAATGAACTTACATAATAATTGTATATTGCAAGTTAAATAAAAGCTTCAAGTTAATAAATAAGAAATATAAAATGACCCAAAAAAATTTATTGCTTTGGATTTCTTGTTGTGTTAGACAAACCTCATTACTAACATGTTAAAAGAAAAAACATCTTTAACATTATTTTTAAGCATTAATAACAAACATTTATTACGCCACAGACTTTGTAATCAAAAACCAATTTATTTCCAGCCCTCCATGCCCGATAAATAACAATACAGATAACAAATGGCTTGTGGATGCCGATGGTCTTTCGTCAAACATACCAACTTTACTTAAAAACATGAAACATATCGTCTTGAAAAAAGGTAAGTTCAATTGTCAAACACTTTCCTTTCTATTGTTAGCAACTGCTATGCAGCTTGAAATTCAAACAATTTGTTGCCAAGTGTATTTAAGTAAGCGACGTCACTCTTCAAGACAAATTAATATTAAAAAAAAGACACACAGAAATGTTAATGCAGCTGATGCGCTTAAACCATTGACCAAAGTAGCAAGAAAAGTAGAGAAAAAAATAATATTAAACTTTACATAATTACATAAATTATTAATATGTATTAAGGCCGTGATACACTATCATACACAGTCGTACGATTCATTCACAAGAAAATCTGACTGAATTCTGTCACACTCAAAAAAAAATCGCAACAAAATCTCTTATAGGTGCCACACTATTAAACAAATAATATGCAAAAACATATGTTTGTGTTACTAATGTAAACAAATGCAATTTTCCGCCATTTAAAATAACTTTCGTGTTTAATTATGTTGTTATATACGAATATGTGTTCATAAATTATACAAGCAATTAAAATTTTTAAGCGTCTTCTCTTTAAATAAATGAACCAGACATTTATGTTCTCTTATCAACTGCTTTAGAAAATGCATCTCTGATCTAATATAAATTATAATTTCATGAAAATTTTCATAAACTTTTGGAAATTGATCAGACTTGCCAAAAAATCTGTCACACATATTAAATTTTTAATCCACAAGATCAAACTTTTTGAGTACACACGATTTTTTTTGACAGATCGCACGACTGTGTACGATAGTGTATCACGGCCTTTATAAGAACAACTCATTTAAGTGAACCCATTAAAAGTCATTTGAATTAATTTTTAAATGAAAAAAAGTATTGTAATATTAATGGGCCTAAATTTGTAAGTAATGTTCGTGTGTGAATGTATGTATCTACTCAATAAGTGATGCGGGAAAAATTGGTTTAATTCACACCCTGATTAACCTTTATTCCGAAGCAACTGTCACTAGGGATACGGCTTTTGTTTTATGAGTAAAAATTATATGTAGTTTGCTCAATGCAAGCATGCGCCTTGTCCAGAAAACTTGTTTAGGAATCACTAAAAAAAATTTGAGTGTTTTCCATTTATTTTTTCCAGACAAGTCGCTTGCTTGCATTGTGGAAACTACATGTGGAATCTGTGCAAATGTCCGCTGGGTGGCACGCGTCCGATATGTCCCATTTCCTCCATTTTCGCATCAGAAATGTCTGGCACGTAATCAGGCTGAAGTTTACCGGCAGTTAAAAGAAAAACCAGCCACAAAAAAATTCTAAATTTTTTAAGTCGGACGATCTCGGTGACCCGTTCGTATCACATCCACTTGAGATAACTTGCCCCTCAAATCGCTCGTAAAAAAATTCTAATGTAGCATGAGGTGTGTTATAACTACATTTCGTTGGTGTCCATTTATTCCAATTCTGGCCAAAATAATATGGTATTCATCGTGTTGAACGCTACATCCATCTATGGTGACTTGACTAAACATACTGAATAAATAACGGCAAATTCGACAGATGTAGCTTCAACAATATGTTCGCTCTCTCAGCTGTTAAAGTTTAGAAGTCGCTATGAAAAGATCCTTAATTTTTCGGTAAGCTTAGTGATTCATCTATGAACCTACTAATGTTTTTAGGAATTCGCTAGGCAGAGACGTGCGCCGTTCGATCTTAGCCGAGCCACCGCAAGTTTTAAGCGGCTAAATGACTGTCTTACTTGAGTGTAGCTATCGAAGGCGGTCATTGTTGTGAAATTTTAAATTCTTAGTTCTGCTTTTAAAACGCTGCCATCTTTAAGCTGTTGTGATATAAAAAGATTTATGAGCAATTAATCGTGAATCTCGTCAAAACAGAATCACTGGATTCTACTCGATTACTTGTGGTGTTTCATAAATTCTAATGTAAATGCTTAAATGAAAATATTTCAAATGTGCCCTTTACAAGGATACATTATTCACAGAGCACTCACTTTTTTTATAAAGAATTTTTTATTAACCACAGTTAATAATAAATTTTACTTTTAGATGTGGTAATTGACTTTTAACTGGATTGTTCAGGGATGTACAGTTGGTTCCGATAAAAGACTGCTGTTTATTTTTTATTTATTTTTATTTTTTAATGAGTTTATGTAAAAGGTCGATTGTAAACGTTTAACATTGCCAAAAGAAAATTCAGTAATCGGGGCTTACATGAAACAAAAAATATTTATGAAATTAAAAGTGTGTAATAAAGTTTGTTATCGCAATTACTGTTACTATTTTCTTTGTCAGACATAACAACGGAGCCCTTTAAACGATCACTAGACGTGATTGTGTGAAAATAATTGATAGATTATAAGTTTCGGCTATACATTCGTACAGGTCACAGGTCGGAATTCCACTAAATCATATTGAATTTATTTAGTGATAATTGCTTTTTAGAAATTGCATACATATATTGTATTATGTTGTAATGTTTTATTTAAAAATTGCTTACAAACTTAAAAGAAGACAAAGATTAAGACACCAAGCAAACCATACAAATGGCAAAATGAATTATGAGAAGAAACAAATGAAATGATGCCTAATCAAAACTAAGAGTGCATGTATTTGCACGCCAAATTTAAAGACTTAAGAAACAAGCACCCACACAAAAATCAAATCTTCAAAATTAATGTTACTTGTTATTTATTTGTGTTGGGGGGTTTCTCACAAACATTGTGCAAATTATATTTTGAAGGCATATTTAACGTTTTCCCATCGCTTAAAAGAAATATTTAGTAATTGTATTAAAAGAAGTGCATTAGTGCAATAATTTGGAATTTAGAAAAAAAAACTAATGAAATTGTCTACTTTAAATATATTATAAAAATATGTAGTTAAGAATAATGACTCGATTATAGATGGCAATAGCACTTTAGTTGTGTTGCCATTTCGTCGCCTCAGAATTGGTTTAGCCCATACGCCACAAAGTTGGAGTGGAGAAAAACGAAAACGAAAACGAAAAGTTTACATGAAGTTTTCTCAAAATATTCCCGATGGACTTCTTTGTATTTGCACCACTGCTACCGACACATCTTTTGAAGAAAAATTTAAATTTTTGTGAACTTTCATCAATGAAGTTAGAAGGTAATATTACTTTATTGTAAAAGTAAACATACGTTTTGCGCCACCACCATAATAATTTTAACTAACGAGCCGCCTGCACACTTACACAAGAAAAACAAGTAATTGAAGTGTATTTAATATAAAGAATAAAATTAAATGATTTATGTTATACTTAAACATGCATAATTAAGATTTCTTTCATTTGATTTTAGTGTTTAATTTCAAACCAAAAACAAATTTTAAGATTTTGTTGTTGTTTCAAATGTAATTGTGCGACAAGCAGAACGTTGTCGATATCCTAGGACAGGCCCTAAGTCCAACTCAAAGTAAATTTATATCAAGTATATGCAACTACTCAGGTGATTCATTTTTTTCTCGTTTCGTGGCAATGCCTGAATGTCAAAAGTTGTTTACAATGTTCGTACGCCATTTTGTTTTCTTTTGCTTTGTTATACACAATTGTGTATACTGAAAACGTATGTGAAAAAGTTTAAATAAATTTTTACTTAAAAAATGTGTTACAAAACATTTAAGAATAATTATATTTAATTATTTAATATTTTATTATACTTATTTCACATATTAAAGGTTTATCAATTAATAAATTTACTTTGGTTTTGTCTATCCATACATATCCTTTTTGTTGTATGCAGATCTGGGACTATTGCATTAAATAAGCAAACGCATTGACGATTTTACCATACTAAACCAAATCAATGCAAATACAAATTTATTACATTAGCACTAACTTTGATAATATTAGTGCATTTTTTTTTCATTAAACTAAAATCCCTTCAAAGTAATTTATGAATATTGCATTGTTACTTTTATTTCACTATTTTTTCACCACTTCACACATTATGAAAAGTATTATTGCATTATAGTGCAAAATACAACGTAAATGTGTACATATGTACATAAAAACATACGTACATACATAAATATGTAAATTTTATCCTATGTACACCCAAGACGAAAAATCATATCACTACGTTTTTTATAATTTTTTTCGAGAGATGTAATTGTTCCAAGCGGTAGTATTTTTCGTTTATAAAATCAACATTTTTTTAGATATAACTACAATAAATGAAAACCTAAGTTCTGATCTTTTGTCAATTGCACGGTTTTCTATATAAGGTCGAGATGCAACGTACTTGAGGTATGAAAC
Organism: Nowickia ferox; assembly: GCA_936439885.1. Classification (NCBI taxonomy): domain Eukaryota; kingdom Metazoa; phylum Arthropoda; class Insecta; order Diptera; family Tachinidae; genus Nowickia; species Nowickia ferox. Next base: position 86,921,134 of record OW387024.1, read on the forward strand.
TTTTTAATTTTTTCAATTGGTTCTGAAATCTAGTTTGTATTTATATTGACAGTTTTCCTTTTCTTTAATTTGTACGTACATACTTATAAAAGTGCCCTCAATGAACTTTAGTGTATTTTATATTTTTTATTTGTGCTATCTCCTAAAAATATTTTCACGTTTTATTCAATATTACTGTGTACAATATTTGATAATGCAATAATATTGCATCACTTCATGATGTGCTTAGTGGCAACACAAAATTAGTGTATTTTTTGTCATGCGATTAGCTGCTAATGCAATATTAATCCATTACTTTTAAGAGATTTTATTGACGTGAAAAAAATAGTGCACTACAAGCATTAAATTTAAATTTGCACTAAAATTTTTGTTTTTCAATCAGTGCTTATGCAAAAGTGATGCAAGTTGCCCAGGTCTGGTTGTATTCACCTGTTTTTGACATTCATCCATTATTCTTACACAAACAAATCGCCTGTTGTTTTTGTACTTTCTTAGTTGTTGTAGACCTGCATATACTTTATATAAATATGTTTTGGTTCAACTGTTCAGATGTCTATTTTCGCCGCTTGTTATTTCAATATCCGTTAGATGTCAACATACATTTTTCAGTACATTTTTTTTTGCATTAAAAGTATAAACTTTACAAAGCCAATTGAGCATACCTTATAAGAATATGTCTTGATATATTCAAAAACGAAGATTGTTTTCAAAAACAGGCATTAACAATTCCCAAATTAAACAAAAATTTCACAAAAATTTAAGAAATATGGTACTAAATCTAAAATATTCTGCAAAGCTAAAACATGCAAAATAAACTCAGACGAATTAGGGTCAAATATTTTTTTAACGATTTCTGAAACATAAACAAATACAAGGGGCATTCAGTATCGATCCAAATTTCCATACAATTAAAGTTGTATGAAAATTGATTCGTTATCGAATGCCGTAATTTGCCCCCCCCCCCAAGGTCCTTGTTGTGAGTAACTTTCCAACTTCGGCTGCTGACGCAAAAATTCTTAAATAAAGGGTGTTTTTTATTGTGGTATAGAACTTTAAGTTGGCATCACTTTTTTAACTCGCGGCCATTTTGTCAGCTGTCAAGTGATTAATATTTAGTTTGGTTTGCCATTTCATCATGAACAGGTTGACAAAAGAACAACGCTTGCAAATCGTGCAAATTTATTTCGAAAATAATGGTTCAGTTCGCGAAGTTTACCGCAAGCTCCGTCCATTTTATGGTCGACATAATCGTCCATCAGAGCAATTAATTCGGTTAACCATGGATCGTTTTCGCACTACGTTTACTCTATGTGATAATACGCATCCGCTGAAGTCGCTCGTCTACGCCAACAAACCAGAAACGTTAGGGGACTTGGAAGCCAACATTCGTGGCGTTATTGCCAACATACGGCCCCATATGCTCGAAAAAGTGGTTGAAAATTGGACCTGTAGAATTGGCTTTATTCGAGCCAGCCGCGGCGGCCACATGCCCGACATCATATTTAAACGTTAATGGCATAAAATTATCCTTCCAATAAAGCCAAATTGATGGACAATAAAACGATTTTCTTGTGTTTTATTTCAATTCGAAGTTCTATACCTCTAAAAAAACAACCTATAGCTCTGAAAAGTATAACAATGATCTCCAATCCTCCATAAGTTGCGCAGGAAAAAATATGCAATTTCACACTTCTGGTTTGTCCGGTTATTTTTTATAAATTCAATCAAAATGTTTAATATACTCTTGTTCGTTTTAGCTAGTAATTTTTCAAAATTAATTTCAAATTTTAATTCTCTTCATTCGCTTGAAAAAATAATTAAAAAACGATAAATAAATCGCCTTAAATAAATAAACCACATTTCAAAATTAACTTTATCATTTCAACTTTCAATTCATGTATGGAATCAATCACGTTCTTTTGCCATCATAAAAAAACTTGTTTCTCTTTTGAAGAAGATGTTGTAGAAAACCAATAAATAAAATAAATAAAAACTACTCGTAATTTTAAAGCTAATAAACACATCTTTTGAATTGTAATATTATTTAATTTAATTTATTTTATAAACTCATATTAGTTCCTTCATGCATTAAAAGATCATAAAACTTATATCTCTTCAACGAATGTTGTCTACATTTAAACCTTTAAGAGATATTAGAAATAGAAAAAAAACTATTTCTAAATGAGCAGCACATAAGCTGCTAAAATTTTGAACCCACTAAATCTCAAGTTCACCTCAACCGCTTAAATCATTCTAGTGTGATGCATTTTATGAAATATTAAGATTAACCTCAAAACGGGGATTTTCATATTTGATAATTAAAAGAGTATAAATAATGATCACAACATTTCTAAATTAATACAAAGCTTTAAAAGGCTTAAAGCCACGTTTTTGGCTGGGCTGTATGTCGATCTGGAATTCCAACTTTCGCCAACTTTTCAAGCACTTTTATTTCTTATGTTATCGTAACTCAGAAAAAAAAAATTTAATTATTTTGGCGACCAATTGCAATTGTTTCCTAAATATATACATAGATAGTTTTTTCGCAAAATGTTATTTAGATAGAGTTCTTAATACTTAGCCTCAACATTAGCTAATGTGCACGATAAAGTGAGCTTTAAATATTTTCCATTATTACAATTGTCCGATAAAATAAAAAATAAAATTTTTATATTGTGGCAACATTGCAATAGATACCGACTACTTTTAGTTGTTAAAATTACGTAGTGGCAACGATTTGATTTTGTTTATCTATTGTTTTGTTTTTATATTATTTTTTGTTTGTTTATGAAATAAAACATGTTTTGCTAAAAATACAATTAATTAAATTTAATTGAAGTTGCTATATCAACATCAGAAAATATGGCATATTCCAATGCTTAAAGTTCGCCATAAGTATAAACCTGCTGTTTGGCTTATCAGTCAGTCACTTTTTAGATTAATGTTAATTTGTAATGAAAGGAAACTAAAGGATTTTCATGCATTTTAAATCGCGTTTTATGTACATAAAATATACATTAAAAATATAAAAATATGTATTAAAAACTAATAAAATATGCATTAACTCTTTTTTCAACATTTAATAACATTAAAAAATTGAAAAAAAATCAGCTCCATTGCTTTCTTAACAAACATTTGTATTCCATATACAAAATACAGTTAAGAAGAACTTTTATTTACGTAAATGAATAAGTATTTTTGTAAATTGTCAAAGTTAAATCTTTGACTATTTTTTTCTGAAAAAACATATTTAAATATGCTGCTGCTAGTTCGTTTGTGGAATATTGAGTTTCTAAATTTTAGATGTTTGAATTATAAAATATTGATGCAATTTGTTAAATTTTTTTAAGTGCATAATTTTTTTGTATAACTTTTGTATAAATAAAAAAAGTACCAAAAATAAATAACACTTCGTCGCCCCATCGACCATTCTTAAAAAAATGAGTTAGGTATGAAATATATTTATTTTGAATACCCTCTTTCTGAATCAAAAACGCGTTTCACGAAATTTGTTATAATGTTCCTGAGATATTTCGCATTCATTTTGCTCCATCTCCACTATTTTTAGATTTAATAAGTATTGTTTTGCTGTACACGCCACAGTTTGGCGTTTGCGTCAAATTTTTCATACAAAAACATGCGAAGTAAAGTTAAGTCAATTCATTAAATATAGAAAGTTAACTCTTGTTTTGCTTCATTTCTATAAGAAATGAATAATAAAAAAAGAAGGAGCCGTAAGAAAAATTCAACGGCGACTGTTAAGCAAAAACATCATCGCCCAGACGCAGCCGCCGATTACATATTCTAATATAAACTTATTAAACACCATAATCAAATAAAAGAAACCTTAATTATGCATGTTTGAGTATAAAGCCTACAGTACACGGCATGTAAAAAGTCACATGCGTATGTGGCGATGACATCACGGGAATTTTCAGCATGTTGGTTGCATTTTTAAAAATTACTAGTAGTGGCTACACGCCGTAAAATTTTGATGGTATTTTTGTTCCAAAATACAAATGTGGCACATGTAGCCGAATCGAACACATTTTCTGAGGCAGCACATCTGCAAGCGTATGAATATCCTCATGTAAATAAGTTACTAGTACACGGAATGTAACATATGTAGCTTCGTGATGACGACAAAATTACGTCATAACCACATGCACATGTGGTTTTTTACATGCCGTGTACTATAGGCTTAACAGAAATCATTTAATTTCATTCTTTATATTAAATACACTTCAATTGCTTGTTTTTCTTGTGTAAGTGTGTGTAAGCGGATTGCTAGTTAAAAATATTACGGTGGCGGCTTCTTGGTCGGCGTTAAACGATCGACTTGTCTCTCTGGGGAGCGAGAAAAATAAATAAAACAACAAAATTCTCAATTCACAGCAGTAAAGTATACGTATGAAGCACAAAAGGCTACCTTTTTGGAAATAAATTGCGTATGAGGCACAAAACGTGTTACCTTCTAACTTCATTGATGAAAGTTCACAAAAATTTAAATTTTTCATCAAAACATGTGTCGGAAGCAGTGGTGCAAAAAGAAAAGAAATCCATCGGATATTTTGAGAAAACTTCATGGTACATGGTAGTTGTACACATTTATTTATGTATTTGTATTCGCCGAGTTGCTTAAGCCAATATAAGCACATTATAGTTAGAACTTAAGTCTTATCACTGAACAAAACTATATTTGTCAAAATATTTACAATTAACTTTGGTGTTCTTTGTTCATTAATAATTATCACATGTAATTCGGCTTACAAAGCGATACGAACCTTAGCCTGGCCAAATCATAAATATAAAAACCATTTTCGATTTCCATAATTTGCCAGAAGTCTTTTAAGACTCTGCAAATGTTAATTAGATTTTATTGAAAATTAATGGTTGACGATAGCTTACGTAACATTAATTTAAAAAATCAAAAACTAAATATGCATGTAGAGGGATTTCATTGAATTAAAAATCGGTTAATTAAATATTTAGATTTTGATGCGCAAGAATACAAATTTGCACATAAGATATCAACCAGTCTTTTTATCACTTCATTGAAAATAATATAAGTATGTATGTATGTATTTGGTTGTATCGGATAAATCTAATTTAAATATAATCAGCTTGGTTACGGTGGGCGTATTTCGATTATGCCTAGTGCTATGTAGATTAAAGAACACGGCAACATTTTTCTTTAATCTAGTACTAAACGTAATCGAAATACGCCAGCCGTATTCAGGCTGAATAGGTATTTCTTGAAGTTGCGGTTCTATAATGTTCTTCTTATTTGCATTTTTGATTTAAATACATGCATATGTACATATTTCAAGTGAATCAATTTATAAGATTTAAGTAATTTATATTTACTAAGCATTTAATTCTTAAAAATTTAGTAAATGGCAACTTGCTGACTACGCTTACGAGAAGTGAAAGGAAATCTTCTTGAATATTCAAGGTTTTTTCATGATAAATAGCGTATACGAGTACATATTTATGTATGTACGAGTATATAAACGAAATAAAATTATCTTCGAAAGTGTCTGTTAACAAAATATAGAATATCTTTGCCAAAACTTAGCATTTTTTTTTATATAACACAAAAATACTGCAACGAAAATGTTAAAAGAAAAATACTTGAAACAAAATGCTACGAGTAAGAAATATGTATGTATGTGTGTACACTCAAAAAAAAATTAACTAAATCTTAGGAAAATTTTCAAAATTTGAGTAAAAGAAACATACGACAAGTATGGCGCCACGAGTGAAATATCGTATTTACTAAAAACAAGTTCATTATTGAACTAGCTTATAGGATTTATATTTTAATATTTAAGTAAAATTTTACTAAAATTAAGTAAAATTGTTCCACATAATTCTGAGTTGCGAAAAAAATTGTCATCTTTGATCTCAAATTTAGTAAATTTTTCAAAGTTTTTCTTATGTCTTTAATTCTGGTACATATTTTTATTTAAATTCTATACCATACGGATGTTGTTATTCATTACTTTTGAATATTATATTACTACTCGTATATTATTTTCTCAATTAATTCACCACACATACATATAATTCCTTGAGAGGAGACAAGTATTGAACCAACAACCTTCTGTCTAATAGACAAGCACTCTAATAAGTTGCCTAACAGGGCAGCAGCCTGAACAAGCATTGAAATTATTGAGTTTTAAAATGTTTATTTTTTTTTACAAATAATACTGATTAACAAAAATGAACTTTTAATTTCTCACATGAACTTTTTTGGTCTTTTTTACTTTACTTTGACTTCCTAAGGTGGCAAACAGAGGTAGAAAAAATTTGACACCCATAGTTTTTTTTTTGACAGGAATTTTATATTTAAAAAAAAATACTGATACTTTACATACAATTAATTACACTTGGTAATATGTTTTTTAAGACTAAAAGCTATGATTTTCTGGAGTATTTGACCTGAGGCTGGTCTCTTGAAAGTGTCCAACAATAACCTGCCAACATTCGAGGACTCCATTTGCCCTGGTATCGTTTTTCCATGCTGAAAATATCCTTTCGCGGTGTTCGTCGTTAACGGCTCCTAGGTGCTCGGGAAAAAAATCGAGGTGGGAGTGTAGAAAGTGTATTTTAAGTGACATATTACAACCCAATGCTTGATACGTCGAAAGTAGTTCTCCTATCAGATCTTTGTAGTTACTTGCTTTGTGGTTGCTCAAAAAATTTAGTGTGACATTTTTAAAACTTTTCCAAGCAGATTTCTCTAACAAACTTAACTTTTCTTTGAATATGTTATCCTTTAACAACTCCTTCATCTGAGGTCCGACGAAAATTACTTCCTTTATTTTTGCGTCAATAACTATAGGAAACTTTTCTCTGAAGTACGTTAAACCCGAACCATTGCGATCCATGGCTTTGACAAATTTTTTTATCAAACCTAGTTTAGTATGTAGTGGTGGTAAAAGTACTCTGGTGGGCTTTTATATTCTAAACTCAAAATATTACACTTTTTCAAATGAAAACTTGATGCAATTAAACCGTACGTACAGTAGTAGTATTAACGGGAAATAAGATAAAAACATAAGTGAAACAAATTTATTTGTGTTTTGCAATGAGGGTATATATTAAAGTGGCAAAAACCTTGTTGATCAGTGTAATTATCGGCCATGTCACAGAGTTCAATTCCGTTCGGAAACGGAATTCAATCCACCGCATTTTTGTAGAAGATGGTGTCTAAAAAAGAAAACTAAAATACGGAAATTTGTCAGATGTGTCCAGACTGTTTGGGGAGCTGGTATACCGAGGTGTGCTCTGGCTAGGACTTGACATCTTGAGATGGATTCAATTTCGTTTCCGAACGGAATTGAACTCTGTGACATGGCCGTATATTTCAAGTTCAAATATTCCTTCAAAACATGATACATTGACTTAAAATTTGTTGCTAAATGCCACTAAATAATATACTCGTGTCCTGTAATTTAAAGAAAAAATACTTGAAACAGGTAAATATTTTTCTGAAATTTAGAATACCTTGTTACATCTTTTAAGTAAGTCAAATTTATGAACTAATCAGGTGTAAGTCATTTCCCTAAATTAATTTTTTGATTTAAAACGAAATTGACTAGTTCTTGGGATACAATTTCCCCAAGATTATAAACCATTTCTTATTTGTAGTAAATACTTCCTTTAAGTCAGTAAACATTTCCTTAAATGTGAGACATTTTTTTTTGTGTATTTTCATGAACTATTTTTAAGGATATGAACTATTTTTATTTTTTTGCTCATATTAAGTAATTTTTACTAGATTTTTGTAAAAATTTACTTGAACTTAGAAAAAATTATTTAAACTTTTTTTTCAATGTATTTATTTACAATCTATTTTGCAATAATAAGTAAATTTGATAAAGAAAGAAAAGAAAAGAAAAACAAATTAACAGTTGTTACTAAGCTTCAGTAGGCTTAATAAACTAAACCTAATATTATATTTAGAAATTTTTTTTACTTAACTTTACAATTTTTTTATATTCAATAATAGTATATTGTCTTTTTATTTTTTTGAGTGTTTGTATATTTTTGTACAAAATCATGGTTTTCCAAAAGCCATTCTTGACGCATATACTTACATAATTTTAACTTTAAAATATTAAACTTTTTAAGACTTCTCCCTCTTAACAGTACATACATACATACATACATACATACATACATATACGTGTGTGTGTGTATAATATTTTCGTTCATAAATTGCGTTTATGTATTCTGACCCTCAAAAACAAAAGACTCAAGACACAAACACATTTCTCTCAGCTGTAACTTTTTCAGACTTCGTTTTATTTATTTTTTTTTAGAAAACTTTTTTTTTGCTTTAACGAATTTTAAAACCACCAAAAATCAAACAGGTATTTGTATTTGTTTTTTAGGCGGCAAAAACCAATCACGAATCCATCGACATGTTTTAAAATACTGACCTATGGCAAAGTAAAAAATATTTACGATCGAACTAAACCTTAATTCAAGCAATGTAAACTAAAAATTATTTATCTTTTGCTTTGTATCAAACAAAGCAAAAAATTAAGCCAAAAACTCTCAAACTCTAAACAAAAATAATTTATTCAAAAAGTCACAAAAAAAAGGCAATAAATAAATTGGAAAATAAAACAAACAAAAAATAAACAAACATAAAACCAACTAAGCAGAAGAAATGTTGGTTCGCATCACAACACAACACAGTGGGTTAGTCAGTTAATTAAAAAACAGCGCAAAAAAGTTGTTAATGATAATGTTGGTAAATGATGATGGAGAAGATGATCACCATGGCAGCATTATTAATAACGATATTGCCGATGCAGAGGACAAAGCTGCTGGAAAAAATTTATGTATGTATGTTGCTGGTATTGGTTTTATACTAAATATGTACATATATGGTATTGAAGATGAAGTTGATGATCACGATAATGATGATGATATTTACGCTACTGACCTTGCGACACAAAAACAACAAGCAACAAAATTAAACATACACGTAGTACATATAAAAAAAATTTGCGTTCTTTTAGTCCATCGCCGCACTAGATCAAGGAATTTTCAATGGACACCCTACTTGTTTTTGTCTTTGATTCACATTTCATTTCACGAAAATATTATCATCCTTATCCCGAATCTCAAGGGAACAAATTCTGGGGAATAATTTGTTTATTCCCATGAACAATAAATTGGCATCGCCAATTATTAGAGAATAAAATAAACATCTGTTACATGTCGAACATTCTATTGAGAATTGATGTAATTTAATTTTGTACCCTTATTCTTATATTTTTATTTTTATTTTTTTTAATGAATAGCATTTTGCTCCGATTTATGTTATTAGAAGAAGAAAAAAATAAAGAATTAATGTGAGTGAAAAAGTGAAGAATTGTTGGTAGTATGTGTATATGTATGTATGTATATAAGTTAAAACTTTTTTCATGCGGTTTTCGAAGCCAAATTTTAAATTTCATGAAATTGGCATTATCCAACTACTTTGCTACTTGCTTCAAGAAAAACTGCCAAGTCTAAAACATGACTATCTCTCGACTGCCTTCTGGGACTCCTTTTTTGTGTCAATTTGTATGGAAAATGTGTTTATGACGCAATTCTGTTTAATCATTAATGATAATTTGAAGTTAATTACTTAGATTTTATTATGTATGTACTTTATTAAGCTGACAGCGATTTTTCCTGAAGTTGCAAACTTATTCTGTTTGAACATTTAAGTTATATTTTACTGTTTTGTAGGAGGGCACTTTCAGACTTTCAACCTGATTTTCAGATATTTATTTCTTTTCCAGTTAAACTGGGGAATTCGGTGTTTGCTTTTATTTAATTTAACAAAACATCGTTCTTCACACAATAACTAATATGTACATATATTCAAAATCCTTGTATAAAATGTAAACGAGAAGAGTTAGAGGGTTAAAATATTGCATAAAAATCTACTTCGTAAGATTTTACATAAAAGTGCTGAAGACATTCTTTACTACCTTTTATACGAGTAATAGGTTGTAAACTATAAAATCTACGATACAGGTAATCTTTTTAATCGGGCAAAACCTTAGAACCTTGTTACTTTTTTTTCTGTCTGGTACAGTATAATTTTTGCCAAAAGTTTACTTTTTCTAGATGCAGCAATTGCTGTTTATGAACTGAATAAATAATGTGTCTGATTTCGAAAATACTTTTGAGTAAATATTCCGGTATTCACGAAACGTGTCTATAAATTTTAATCTATGCATATATTTTATAGATATCATCAACTTCGTTGTTGTTGTAGTTTATAAACTATTTCACAAACACGAACTAATCCAATCAAGAGATAAACCACTTAAATACACAATTGATTTTATGACAAATTTATTGTACGGTACATATCAAGATAAGAAACACAGTTAAATAATAATTTAGATTCAATGTTTCCATTTAAAATGAGCAAAAATAGGTTTTATTAAATTATTAACTAAAGTTGGAAATAATATTATTTTTTGGCCATCGATCGGCCTTTGCACACTCAGCTCAACATGCGTAAATTTCATTCAGTCGATATCTAGATGTTCTTGTACGAAAATGTGTGAGTTGAATTGAGCCAATAGATTGAACCTATAGATTGCAAAATGGGTTTTTGTTCTTGTTTTATTTATAAATATTTATAAACATTTATAAATATCTATAAAAATATATTTAAATTTGAGGAAAATTTATGTGCAAAGAAGTAATTTAATATAATATTCAAATTTTTATTAGATTAAAGTAGCTTTAACCTTGCGGTTATGGTTTGCTAACTGATGTCGGCAAACTGTTTCAATTTACAATATATTGCAAAGTTTGTTTTTTGTGACAAATTTGAATTTGCTTGATAATTTATATCTTAATATCTTATCTTAAATATTTAATTTTTACTACAGTATATTACCCCTAGTTTTTAACTGAAGAATTAAGTACGTGATTAGCTAATTTTTATTTAAAATTAAGTTGTAATTAAATACTAAATATTTCATTTTTTCAGTGGTTAATTAAAGTTCTTATTAAATTACGCTGAAAGTACGGTAGCACTGCAAAATTTCCCAGTATTATGGAAGGAAGGCTTTTCAAACAACAGCTGTTTAACATAAATAATAAAGGTAGGTTATCAAAATGCAGAAAATTAAAATTGCATAAAAACACATTTAATGAAACCAAAGGAGCATCAGAATGCATTTTTCTATTTATTTATTCCATGATATGAAACTATGAATTGTATATGTTATGAGGGCAATCATGAATAAAATTCCGCGAGAAATTTTTCCCGGGGAATAATTTCAAACAATAGCAAGTAATAGGGAAACAAAAAATTATAAGTGGAAAAGGGAGAAATTTCTCGCGTAATTTTATTTATGATTGTACTTTATATGTTTATGAAAATTAAAGGAAATTCTTTCTATTACGACCACATGATGTTTTCAATACGACCACACGATGTTCATGTGTATGTTTTCAATAAACATATACACGCATAAAAACATATGGAGCGCTCACAAAACGTAAATAATACTTAATTACACAAGTTTGGGCATTTAATTATTATTTAATTATGCACTCAAAAACACAATTTCGTATTTTATTAGAACTTAAAAATAATTACAATTTGATTACCAACTGAAAAAAACGGGCATTAGTCTTAGAGAAAAATCATTTATCCGCTACTCTGTTAATAGTTTTTTAAACAGAATACTCCGCATTATTCTGTAAATATTTCTGGCTTTTACGTATTCCACTTTAAGCCCAGTTCGGCGCTCTTACGGAATTTCACGTTTGTAAATTTACATTTATTTCTACACGGAAATATAATCGTGTAGCCTTTTGTGTAGAATTATGTTTGCATACACACAAATTTATTTATTTTTGAATTTACAACATACAAAACACAAAAATTAATAACGTTTTGATGAAAATTAGAAATGTCAAAAATTCCGTGGAAAACAATTTTATGAACATTATTAATTTTTGTTTCAGTTGACCCAAAAAAGTCTCCACTTATATTTATAATATCCCCAAGATAGACAATAAATTTCAAAAATTCCGTGTACTTTTCTTTTGCAAGTCCGTACTAGCAAATGGAAATTTCTTAATGAAATTTACCAACCTGAATTTTTGGTAATTTTTTTTTTACATACAGTTTGTGTGAGAACCTGAAATTCCGTATGAACTCCATACCAGGCTTTAATTGTAAGCAGCTGTCAATAGTACTCAATTGTTACCGACAACAAGAAGATAGTGCCAATTTGTTTGTATAGGGTTGAGGAAATTCGACATACGAGCATAGATACTTATACACGGCAATTATGAATAAATTTCCGCAAGAAATTTCTCCCTTTTCCAATTAGATTTTGTTTGTTTTCCCTATTACTTGCAATTGTTTGAAATTGTTCCCCGGGCTAAATTTCTCGCGGAGTTTTTTTCATAATTGCCCTCTTAATATAGAATAAGATTGAATGAATTTTTCAAACTCATGAATTTTCCAAATGTTATTTTATTCTTCCAAAGCTCATATGCTTCTTTTTGTTTTCAAAATAATTCTTAGTTGTATATTGTAGCACCCTTGATGAAAATAACCGTAAGAAAGTATTTAATTTATTTTGCTCTTGTTGTTAATTTATAAGCAATTTGTCACGAATAGCCATTTGTCATTTGTCACGTATAAAATTGTATGGGACTTTTAAATATTATAAAAAAATACCACAAAATTAACGACAATTTAAAAATTAAAATATGTTTCTAAATAAAAATTGTTAAGAAATCCCGGAACTTAATATTACAAATCCCAGGATTCGGAATTTGCTAATCCCGAAAAATCCCGGGATTCGGGATTTCCCGTTTGGCATCCCTAGTACATACACACATCTGACATTTACTGTGTTGCCATTTTGTGATGTCGTTTTCAAAATGTGTGCAACACCGTTCACATTAAGTGTTTTATATGGAAAGCAATGCTACACAACGAAAAATATCACAACACAAACGTTGCCAATAGTATACACTGCCATAGTGTGTACTCGGCATAAGTATCAGGGTAAATCAATTATGCAGGGAGCAATTAAGTGTATGACCAAACTTCAGCACAGCCTGGAGCATAAAAATAGCCTCATCATTGATTTCCAAAAAGAAATTACCGCCTAAAAAGTTTGAGCGATATAGTTTTCGAACTTTATTTTTTAGATCAAAATCTATTTAAGGAATAAAATATTTTGATTTTTCGTTCAGTTAGTTTTGTACGACACTGTACGTACATATATGCAACAAAAAAGTATTTATTGGTAAAATTTATAAATCAAGAAAAAAAATTGATTAAGTTCTAGTCTTGCAAAAATAATTATATTTGAATAAATTTTCACAATTGCATTCATATAATTTTAAGATTTATAAGCAAGCACATGTATTAAAAAATCTCATTAATAAAAAAAATTAATAATAATTATAAGCAGCCATACCAAAATCTTATAATCTTCATATTTGTAATAATTATTAACGAAAAATAAACTCTATCAGAAAACAAGTTGTCCTTTCGTGCTACGCTAGGCGTGAATGAATTATGCAATTTAGGAGTATGGAATGCATTTTATCTGCTGCTACATTTATGTATATTTGGTCAACATTATATTTGTCGTCTTTCTATGGTGTTGAGAAAATTGGTGACTTTAAAACCATTAGTTACGCCTATTGTTTTATAGAGCATTTTTATGGAACAGCTTAAACCTCAAATATATAGGAGTTTGTTTCATTTCGCTTTGGTGCATACAAAGACTTATAATAGAATTTTAATGCATCCTTTATCTAAAATGCAAGCAGAAAGATGTATGGAATTAAACCTTAAACGTATTTCAAATTCAAGACTCATTTCCGTTGTTTATGTAAATTTAATTTCGAGCTTTGGTGCATTTAGAGACGCATAGCAAAATTGTATGGCGAATATTTTGGTAAAACATTTCAATACGTGGTATTGAATATTATGGATACTTTGTTCACAAAAATTTAATTTTACTCGTAGGGTTTAACATCAGAGGTCTGAAGTTATGCCATACTTAAAATGCTAGGTTTACATGCCGATTCATCGTGATACATATTCAGCAGAAGCTTCCTTCAGCTGGACTTTTTTCAAATCTAAGAATTAAAGAAAAGCTTCCCAAATAATGGTTTTATGTGAATATAGTATATGAAAACACAGCATTTGGCTGCTGTGTTTTATTATTATTTTTTATTATTATTCTATATATATTTAACCGAAGTTTTATAGATTTTTTTCATTTGCACACTTTGTCCCTGTCCATACTTGCAATTTTTGTTGCAGCAATTCTTGAGTTTATCGGTGAGAGGGGTGAGAAGATTGGGGAGGGGTACACAGTTTCATGTGCCCTTCAATTCTCTTTTGTATTGAAATTCGTAGTTGATAATTAAATGTTGGTAGGTGTATTTGACGTTTTATTTTATTTTGAAGATTTGCTTGTTTTTATGGTTAACCAATTGTCTATATGCATTTCGTTCCTGCTTTTGGAACTCGCCAGTAGACTTCAACCCAAAAAATTTTTGAATTTAGTTAATAAACTTCGTATGCTTATAGTAAGATTCTTAATACTATATTGAGAATCACGGTATACAAACATAATAAGTTTGAAAGCTTCAAACAATTGTCTATCTATTTTATTTTCCACCATAAAAACAAGCAAATCTTCAAATTAAATAAATAAAGACTTTATGTCAAATAAATATACTTCGGTATTTCAAATACGTTTCATTTTATTTTATTTTATTTCTTCAGTGTATGAAAAACACAAAATATTACAAAAAGTAAATAGAATTTTTAATTTTTCACGGAAATTTGATGTGTAATAGAATTTTTTTAATACCTAATTGCAAAGCTAGTATTTTATAATGTGGACACTAATGCAATTTCAAAGCAGAATTTTAAAAAGTTGCAGCAACAAAAATTGCAAGTCTGGACGAGGACTTTATTTTTAGAACAAATTTCATAACATCGCATCTAGCAAGATTTTACATCACTGATATCATTACATAAGGTCCACATATGACGAATTTATATCACGATGAATGTCAAATTGATATCATGATGAAAATTCATCACGTATGCAGACCAACCTAAATTACGACGCAAAGTGCAGCGTAATTTAGCGCTTAGCTTTTACGCTGAAATGAGTAACCTAAATTAGAGCGTTAACGTTGCGCCAGAAACAGTAAAGACCATGTCAGATACAACTTTTGCTTCGCTTTGCGTTGAATGTAATTTGTATGGCCAAACTCGCCATACCAAAAGTTTAATAAAATTTCATATTTACGAGAAATTTTATTAAACTTTTGGTAAATTTATTTTATGCATTAAACAAAGCAGTAAAACAAAAAGTGAGTGTTGTCAAAGTTTTTATTGTGTCATACACAGTTTGCTTTACGCTTTTCTGCCAACGCTAGAAACGTCACGGCATTTAGGGAAAAGTCTATAAATCTATACAATTGATTAAATTCGTAACACATTCTTCTAAGAGGACCGGCAAACATGAAAAATAAACATGCCTAAACATGAAAAATACCTACCGCAGACTTTTGTTCTTTTTTTTTTTTTAATACTGAGAGAATTTCATATTATTTGGATTCTAGAAAGTCTTAATACTTTGTATTACCATGTAAAGACACCTTTAGGGAAATTGATTTTTTAGAGAGCAAAATAATTTTAAGAAACAAACATCAAAGTGCACTTTTTTGTATATATGTACGAGTACGAGTACCCATATGTTGAGAATTCCGCATTTTAAAATTATACAGCCACTACTCGTACATGCAATATTAAAAGGGTGTTCAAGATCCGGTTAAGTCGAATGTAAATTTGTAAATATTTTTCGGCAACTAGTTCAAGATTTCAGCAAAAATAAATTGGCTTAATTAATATCCATTTAAACAGACAAAAACAAAAAAAAACAAAATAGTATGATATTACTTTAACTTAAGTTAATGTTATTGAAATTTTGTAGGTATTAAACAAATCAATGTTGTATTGACGATTATAATATAGGGTCCGCCAGATAACTTTTTTTTTTGAAAACAGGGCGCAAAACATCGAGTGTAGCTTCGGCTGTGTGGCACGTAGCACCGTCCTGTCGAAACCAAATGTTGCCAATATCCTCCTCTTCAATTTTTGTGAACAAAAATTCGTTCAACACGGTCCGATAACGATCGCCATTGACTGTAACGGCCACTCCTTGCTCATTGGCCCAATTATGCCTCTGGACCAAAATCCGCACCAAACATTGACTCGTTTTGGGTGCGTCGGCTTTTCAATGTATGCGTGCGGGTTTTCTGTGCCCCAAATGCGACAATTTTGCTTGTTTACATACCCGCCAAGATCAAAATGAGCTTCATCTGAAAAGATGATTTTTTTTTGGCAAAATCGGCATCTTCTGTAAGTCGATCGCAGGCCCACTTAGCGAAGCGATGTTCAAGCGTATACACAACCATATTCGTTCAGCGGAAGGATAAAACTAATTATCTGTCAAATCAGACATGAGCTAAGTGTTACCATTCACGAAATAAGCACTAGTTGAAAAAAAACGCTAGATGGCGGACCCTATATAATTGATAATGGTGTTCATCATCATACAATGAGTGAATAATTTTTTCGCATCACCTCCAAAAATTGTTGCACAGCGTCTCAGTTAATTTTAAGGATTTGTGAAAATAAACTTGTTTTAAATTATGTTTTTTACTTCTTCTTCTTTTCCTTGTATTTATCAGCCTGTGTAGCCAGTACAGTTCATCATTGCAAACAAAAAAAACCCTTTTCTTTTTCTTTTTTCTTTTTGTATATACAAAAAAAAAAGTTGCAAAGATGCCAGTCAGTCAGGGTGTATATAATTTGGGTTTCGAAATTTTTCAGCTATAAAAACAGCAAAGTTTGGCAAAAATTTAAACAGTTACGAATTGAAGTTACTCGTTTAAAGATACAGTCTGTGGATACATAAGCCATAACAGCCTTAAAAAATGAAACTGGTAAATTTTAACACTTATTCATTGTTTTAATTGTAAGTTTTGCCCGTTCGCCAAAATGTATGTACTTTCAATTTTAGTTTCTTTGCTGTCTTGCTGCTTTTGCTTTGGTAGGCATCTGCCGTGCTGATAACATTGATAAAGATGCTGAAATACGCAGTTTAATCAATGATGCGGCCGACGCCGAAGGCAATTATCAATATTCCTATGAGACCAGCAATGGCATACAATTTCAAGAAGCTGGCAATCCAGCGGGTGTTGGCGGTTCTCTAAACTATATTTCTCCTGAGGGCGAACATATTGCCTTGTCCTATACCGCCGATGAGGAGGGCTATCATCCTGTTGGCGATCATTTGCCCACACCACCACCCGTGCCAGCTTATGTTATACGCGCTCTAGAATACATTCGTGCTCATCCACCACCCCAAGTTAAGGAACAATAATCAGCAATAAGTATTTTTTTTAGATTCTTGTTAATTAGTCTTACCATAAAACAAGGACGTTATCCTCCTCCCCCACAATTTGAATTGATTTTAAGGCTGTTGATATTAATAGATTTTTAATAAAAGTCAGTTGTTATAGGTTATGTTTAAATTTTTATTTTTTTTTTAAACAAAAACAAATTCAAAATAATAGTTTTAATAAGCAGCTAAATATTAGTTGTGTTGAACTTTTGACAATAAAAATAAATTTACTTTACTATATAAACATTTTGAGTTTTAAACCAAACCACATTTACGAGTACTTACAAGTAATAACGATAAAACAGCTGAGATACATATTCTATTTTTCAATTTAAACTTGGTCCGGAATTTCACAATTTTTTTACCGAAAAGATATTTGAAAAAAATGTAAAGAAAATTTCAACATGAAAAATATTTTATTAAAACACAAAAACAATTGTTAACAAATTGCAGAACATAAATTAAAAATCAACAAATTTTTGGAAATAT
Organism: Nowickia ferox; assembly: GCA_936439885.1. Classification (NCBI taxonomy): domain Eukaryota; kingdom Metazoa; phylum Arthropoda; class Insecta; order Diptera; family Tachinidae; genus Nowickia; species Nowickia ferox. Next base: position 86,939,127 of record OW387024.1, read on the forward strand.
TGAAAAATTGTTAAACGTGAATTTCGTTAGTGAGAGTTGCCGGGGAGAATTTTATTCGACTTTTTTTCTCACGATGATCCAGGTCTAGAATTGGGTCGAACTCTTTCACTAGTTCATTTTTATCAAAAACCAATTATCAAACCAATTTAAATTACAGGGGTTTGATCATAGAATAGAATAGGGGGAAAGATCTGGTCCAAAGACCGGCACTGCGACACCTGATGGATCTTTTGTACCATAGATCTATGAGTTTAATTAATTCAATCTCTGTATGACTTTCCTTATGAAGGTCAGTACAGATATTGGAGAAGCCCGCCTTATATCATCTGAACACAGAAACTCAGAATGAAAAACACGCCTTCTACTGTCACATAATACGATACAATCAAAGAATGTGTGTCGTCGTCTCGTCATCTTCCAAGCACAAGCGACACAAAGGTGAACGAACTTGGTTACTTTTCCACAGAGGATAGTTCATTCCAAAGTGATCAGACAGAAAACCAGTAACAAGAAGAAGAAGACAGCGATCTCCTTAGCGGTCGAAGTGACATCTTCTTTAATCAGAGACATTACAGTCGACCGACTTACGCCACAAAACGGCTCAGGGCCCATAAAAGGAGCAGCAGAGGCCCTCTTGGCCAGTTTATCCGCTTCCTCATTCCCTGGATGACCGCTGTGGCCAGGTATCCAATAATTGGAAACCTTCTTCCGTATGCATAGTTTTTGTAATGAGTCAAATCACTCTAAAACTACCCTGGAACGGAATTCCCATGAAAGGAGAGACTTAAGAGCTGCCTGACTATCGGAAAAGATAGCTATATGCGCACCTCTAATGCCCCTTTTTAAATTAATGTCAACACATTTGGTGATTGCTTGTATTTCCGCCTGAAATACCGTAGGCCATTTGCCCATGGGCAAAGAGGTTTTTACGTTAGGCCCAAAAACTCCAGCACCAACTCCATCCTCCGTTTTGGAACCATCCGTATACCAACATAAACTTCTGGGATCCACAACAGGACCGTTTTCGTCCCATACTGCCCTGGGTAGAATTGTGATATTAAATCTCCTGTCGAACCTCAGTTCACAGTTTATCCTATCACTAGGCATTCCTAGCAATCCAAAGCTGGGCATTGTACTCAAGACCGACGAGTGCCCGTTGCCAACACAACGAGCAGATGTCCCGAGACCCATCCTATAAGCGGCCATTGCCGCAGATGATCTTATAAAGATTTGTATGGGTGGTAGTCCAATCAAGGCCGCAATAGCTATGGTTGGACATGACCTCATTGCGCCTGTTGCAAAAAGACATGCCAATCTCTGAACTTTACAGAGTTTAGTTGTCGCCACAACCTGGCTAGTCTTTTGCCACCAAACTATCGCGCCGTACGCCGGCACAAATTCCTTCTCCTAACCCTCCACGTGGGTGCCGGCCGGTAACAAGCACCACAGTTGCGTCCTATTTTTGCGTTGCATATCCAGGACGGTGCTTGGCTAAGATTCTAGAGACTCATCTGGCTATCTGTACTGTCCTGGTGGGTTTGATCATGTTTGTATCGAAAATTAACTAGTGAACGATTTCATCCCAAGTTTTTCCAACTTCTATGTGTATTCTTAAGGGCTTCTGAAATGATGCGTAGCGTTAAACTCGTACCGAAAATCGTACGAAAACAAATTAAGTGATATGTCAATCGTATAAGCTGAATGGAATTTCAGTACGTTCACGTATGTCATAATCCGAAATGGTGTTTTTACGTGACGACCCCAGATTGGAAATGCATCTCACAGACAAAAAATCTCTTACCTTAACGCCGTATATTTATTTAGAATTTCGAATAATTTTTTCTTTGTGTAATTGTTTTATATTTTTACCAGCGGCTTTTACACAAAAACCGGTTTTAAACTGGTTAAACAATCAAACCCGAAACAAAAATTAGCCTAACCAGCCCAAAAATTCGTTTTTCGGACAAATCCGTACTAAATAAAAAAAACCCATTTCGAACCGGATAACAATATATTCTATGTTTGATGCTTTCCGTTGATGGAAACATTTTCAAAATCGATTTAGCGGTTTGGACGTGAAAGCGTAGCAACCAGACAAGCAAAAAAAAATCATTTCATATTTATAGTATTAGTAAGTATATTCTTATTTAATTAAGTATGTATGCACATACATATCGTTACCGTAATGTAGAAAGGCCCTAACTCATTATTTTTTTGAAATTGAGATTTTTGCATTTTTCGATACATTAGATGTTCTTCTATCGAAATATACAAAAAATTCGATTTCACAAAATAGTGAGTTCGGGCCTTTCTATATTATGGTAGCGATATGTCAAGGTGAATCTATATTAGATGGTCTCAACTGGTCAGTTGAATACTTTCGCCACTTGTAATTTGAATATCCCTTTTAAGTTTGTTATAAAAATTCGCATTCGTACGCATTCGTACGTAATGTTGTAATCGCGCAATCACCTGTAAAGTTAATTCGCCTTGCTTTAAACAAATCTCACCGAGTACTTACAGTGTTGTCAAAACATCGCTTTTCCAGCACAACATAGGAATACATATATTGCAGCTGAAAAACGCTTAAAATTCGATTTATCAGCTGCCTCTAAAAATATGGTTTCTATTTTGGTACAAGATAACATTGGCAAATGTGAAATTTGTTTGACTATTTGCACAGGGAAAGGCGTGATATATTTCATTAGCATCTGTAAAAGAATTACACTCACAAGCTCACCATTATGCTTTCGCAACGGTCTTTGTGTCGGCATATACCCGTTGGTAAATCTATTTGTTGACTTGTACATGTCACTAGTGCGATGTGTGATGTGTACGATGTCATCTATCCACTTAAGTGAAAACTTATCTTGGAACTGCGGATTTTTGTCGTTAAGATCGGCTTTTTGGCATTTTTCTTAGTTTGATTGTATGCCAAGTCTGCTCGGAGATACGCGTTCTTTCTCAACTAATTGAAATATATGGACGTGAAATCATTACACCGCAGAGGTAATAAAGCCATATAAACTTATTACAGAATTAATTGAGAAATAAAGCTGTTTTAGTTTATTACTTATGAGTTGATTGCATTGAGTCGACGAAAATCGGTACACTACACCGAAAGTGGAATCTCCGCCTTATGGTGTTCTTTATATCTAAGAATATCTATGGCAGGGTTCATGAAATCTACATCTATATGTTCTAAAATATATTACATTTTTTAATTATCATGTATTTTTTAAAAGATATAAATTTTTGCTTTTAATGTTGCATAATATTTATTTATTATTATTTATTTATTTATTTTCTGTCGTATCGAAATTAAATTTTGTTTCCTTTTTTGCTAATTTTCGTAATACTCTTCTTGTATTTTTAGTTTTTTATGTTATTTCTTTAATAGGTTCTTAATCAAAAAAAGAGATCACAATGATTCAATAATTTCATTCAATAGAAAAATATATCGAACTTGTAAATATTTGGGCTTTATTAAGTAGTCCAGACACGATCAAAATGCTTGATGTCAAATTCGTGTATGTGTGATTAATATTTTGATATACAAATGCTGGATGAACTGTCGTCAAGCATTAATTTTTTACTTTGATCACACATCATATGAATGTCAGTAACGGAGAAATTATTTTGAGTTAGATTATTTGCTGTCAATATTATAAAAATTTCAATATCCAATGAAAATTTAGTACCAATATTGGCATTGTATTTGAAAAAAAACAAGAAAAATAATGAAAGGAAATACGTTTGTGTGTGAAAAAGTAGTTTAAAAAAAAAACATAATTTTGAACAACCGCGCACTTTAGACTAGGGAAGGTTAGGTTGAAAATAGGGGCAATCAATATTGACCCAATCCGTTTCGGATTACACTTATCATTTTATAGCATGTTGTGCTCTCTTAATAAGAGATATTTGGGAAGGTACCCAATAATAACCGTAAAAACCTATCAAACTTATTCAGGTTAAGAAACTAGTTTCCCCAATATACTTTCTTAGGGTTTTCAGCCTGAATCGCTAAGATATTTAATATTTGGGATATTTTCCAGGCAGAAGATTTGTCGTTTAATCTGTCTGAATGCTGGAGAGTGACACAAGAAGTGTTCGAGAGTTTCAACATCTTCCTGGGAAGCTCTAGATGTTGCATCGTCAACAACACCCATGCGATTCAGTTGACTTTTTAACTCTCCAGGTCCTGTTATATGCTGATCAAATTGCAAAGTTTAGGCCTTTAAAACTTAGAATATCTACTATCTTTTCACCATTTAAGTTTCCCCACTAGTCCATTTTTAAATTCTTGAAAAGGTTTGGCGTTTTCTAGAGTGATGTTATTCAGTAATGATCCCATCTTTGCAAGCCTATCCGCCTCTTCGTTTCCAGAGACACCCTGATGTCCCGGAATCCATACTCGGCCCTGTTCTGTAAACCGAATCCGAGTAAATTTCTCGTTCTCACAAAACTAATCATGGTCCTGCAGACATGTTTAAAATCATACACGATAATTTTATTTCAAATATGATATTTGAGAATGTTATATACATAAAAGAATCTAAAAAAATATTTCTGTTGTCGGAGTTAGTTTTCTAAAGTCGTGCGATTTCAAATCGATCGGTTTACAGAACAATACCTGTATGAGTTTATCTGATTTTTGCATAGAAGAACGCTTTGCTTACCACAAAATCTTATTTAAAATGCGCTTTTGCTTGATGAACAAACATAAGAAACACATCAAAATGTCACATCAAGCATACCAAAAATCAAATTTTTTTTCAGTTGATTTAATTATTATTATTCGAACTGCATTTGTTTCTATATTTAATGAATTGAACAGGCTAATGTTCGTATCGCCTTTTAAGCCAAATTACATGTGATAATTATTAATGAACAAATAACATCAAAGTTAGTTGTAAATATTCATCATCAGCGTTCTTCTGTGTTTGGTCCACTGTGTGTGGTGTCAGTTGATGTAGATTTCTGCCTTATATACGAAACTTTTCTGCAAATGGAATATGTGAATTGGTTTGATTCATCGTATTTCAATTTGCTGAAATGTGTTTTGTAATGAAGGCCCAAATTTACCATCACTAAATTTACAACATTCTTACCATTGTCGTTTTTTCATTACTAATTATGCACATGTTAGTTAATTTGCTTATTTTTGTTCTACTTAAGACAAACTTTTTTGGTTTGTTACTATTAAGTATATTTTTATTTTTAATTTTTGCCACAAGCCCATGACTATTAATTTTAGTTGATTTAATTATTATTATTCGAACTGCATTAGTTTCCATATTTAATGAATTTTTTTCATTTTTCATCAATTGTCGTCGGTGTAACACATACAAGCTCATTTTTACAAATACTACCACGATGATTAATGAGTATTTTGATAGTGTTTACATTAAAGAACCTTGCAACATTTTTCGTTAAGCCACTACAAATTGTCGAAATCGAATAGAATGTTTCAAAAATCGTAATAAGATTCCATATATTTTGCACAAATAGCTTTTTATACTTCCGGTTTTATTTCAGCGTAAAAAGAAATAAACGAAGTGTAACACCTACTGGTTTTGAGATATGAAAAACTAAAATGATAATCAATCATTTTAAGCTAGTGAACAACTGAACTTGTCCGACCGTCCGACAGGTTGTCTTTAACAGTTCGCGAGAATAAACCGCTCATATTTTTGTATAAATAATTATTAATACCCGCCGCTTTAATATGCCTACAAATTAGTTTAAATTAATCAAAAATGTTTTTCAACATTTTACATTTTTCTTAAGTATAAATAAAAACTTAATGGTATTGCAAAGTTTTTAGAAACTCAAGGCTTTAATTTAAATATATATTTTTTTTAATATTCAATCTGGCATGAAAAATTTACAGAGATGAAACAATACAAACTGGTAGAGCAAAATAAGAAAATTTCGTAACAAGAAGACAAGTGTTCTTGCAACAAGTCCTATTTTGCGGGAAAGAAGGCATAGATAGATTTATAAAATAAGATTCAGACTATCGGCAAGAAAATCGAATTTGACTCCAAGCCAACGATATTAATTCGAAACAAAAGCAAATAAGGCTATAAATATTAATGAAACTTCATGACTGTCTCATCGATGTGTGAATGCCCAGCTAGCATTTTGTATCATAATCGAATCTTTTCCGAATCAGCTTGACGCGAAAAAATACTCGCATATGAGCCCATTATGCGATCATAAATGATACTAACGCTGTGAGAAAATGCTACCCCACAGATGAATCATCCCAGAGAATCATTTATGATACGATTTGCTGAGTAATTTTTGAGCATTTTTCTGGTAGTACGAGTATTTAAGTAATTGGGTTTTGCATTTTGTTCCTTTATTTTCAAGAAATCATTATTTGATCATACAGATGAATCATAAGTGAAGTGAATCCTTTTTTAATCGCCCAAGTGATAAATCATTTTTTTTTTATCATCAAAAGTGATCTGAGGAGAATCATACAAAAGATTTTTGCAAAAAATGATGACCCAAACTTAAAATCTTAAATTATGGCATGTAATTGGCATTACATATTAAATTAATAATATATTGGCAAATTCGTCGTATTGTTTTCTTCTTTGTTTATTAACATTTATAAAATTATTGGTCTGAAAAGAAGTCATATCATTCGGCATTAATTTTTTTTTTTTTTTTTAAGAAAAGTTACACCCAGGCAATGAATGCCTACTACTATTACTAGGTGTTACCTTCTTTAGGAAAGGGATAGTGATAGAGAGGACAGGTGGTGAAAGAAGAAATAGAGGAAAGCTTCATTCTTTTTACAAGTCTGTTTTTTGCACGTTTTTCTTAATAATGCAGTGTTGCAGCGCCTCTGGTGTTAAATGAGGCGTATTAAATTTTTTGAAGCTGTGACTGACTAGTAGCCAATTTATTAGTTATTTTACTTCGCCGATGATTCTGCTACACAACGAAGGAGGGCGCTCTGATGTTACATTAGGATTAGTATCTGCTGAAGTCGGTATAATTCAGTGACCAGTCACTATGCCTTCATCACATGAACTTTCCTACAACAACTGATACAAAGGGACTAATGTACATCAGAAAAATGCGTGGTGTTGTTATTTGATGACTGTCTGATACCGGGCTCGAACCCAGGACCTTCATTTTCGTAGTCAACGTGCTAACTACTTCAGCCAACTCCACCCTTCTTTTTTTTAATTTTAGTGAACTATGGGATCTGCTGGTTTTAAAGAAGTTGTTTTACTGGGACTGTAAATTGGTCGTAAGACTTTAAAATAGTCATTGTGAAACAGTCAGCCCTGTTCTGTATTTCATGTGAGACAAATATGTAATCACAGCATTGTTGTCGCAAATAAGTATTTATAACAATGATGTGTGTGTTTTGGTAACACATTAAATACAGAAAAAGGCTAATTTGAACCCAACATTTTCTTCTCCTGACATTGGTTTCTGCTCAAGTAATACATTTTCTCCAATCGCTTTTTACTATAAAAATGATATACATATGTATGTATGTACATAAATATAATATATTGATTTAAGATACCTACATGCATTTGAGTTTTATACTCGTATAATTCTTTACCACCAAGTAACATAAAAAAAATGTTAAAACCGTTGAAGACTAATAAAAGTTCAGATGACTTCAAGAAAATTTACTTTCATCCATATTTCAAAAAGAAACCATGGTTTTTTAATAATAAATTTTTGATAAGTGGAGTTCGATTTTCATAATGAAGGGAGTTTATCAGATCATTGATGCTTGTTTTAGCCTGGTTAGTACACTAATTATACTTATTATAATAATGTTCTTGTTCGTGGAAATATTTTCTAAAATATTTACATACATGAAATATATTTTGAAAATTTTGTTAACAAAGGGTTAAATTTAATTAATCTAATGAAAAATCAAAATATTAATATCCTCTAATTTTTTTAAAATAAAACGCCATGCATATGAATGATTTCTATTGGACACTAAAAAAAAAACAGGTATTCTCTTCCATATATTTGTCGGAAAAAGTAAGTTTTTTGTTGATTTTTTACAATAAATTATTATTGTGTATATGATAACTATCATATACAATTAATACAAAAAGAGCTTTTATTTGAAACACATGTACATGAGTCTTGTATGTACATGAGTCTTGCAACTGAAGAATGTTATTTTCAAAGGTTATTACGATTCAATAATTGATCGAGACTTTGTTATATTTAAATGAAGGCCAGCCAGTTGTAATTTAAGTGCATAAATACCAAACAGTCTGCTGTACATTTGGATAGAGCATCCACTTAAGTCTATAAAGAAATCTTAAAATATAAATATACGAGGTTTGTTCAAAACGTATCGCGAATTTTGTTTTTTCGCGGGTTACGTATATTCGAATTTTGATTTTTTCTCTCACTTATGCCGACAATTTGGGCCATTTTGAATGTTCAGTTAATTGTTGACAGCTGCTTTGCTTGCACGTGTTTTGGCTCGTCTTCGATTTTTACCTTGGTTCGTGCGGCAGCTTCCTTTTCCAAAAATTTTACTCCTTCTCTTCGCCCTACTTATCATTTACACGAAAGAGCCGAGGCCTTCTATAAGGCATCTTTTAGCAGTTAGATAAGATTAGTAATTGGTTTAAAAAAAATCCTAAGCAGGCCTTAACAAGGCCTGAAGTTAGACCTTCTAGTTCTAGTTAGACCCAGTTTTCCCGCTGGGATATATGTACGTATGTATGTTGATATATACATATGTACATATAAATGTATCTATGTATATGTATGTATGTACACACATATTTACGTATGAATATGTGCATTAATTTTCATGTTTGTTATTAATTTTCATGTTAAGAAACATAAAACTAAAAATACTCTTTTATTTAATTAATTACTTTGCTCAAATAAATCATCAATAATTTTGCTTCTATTTATTTACTTGTTTGATTTTATTATTCTAGTGCACTTGTATATACATACATATACATATGTACATACATATGTATGTATGTACATTAGAGTGGACGTTATTTTTTTTTTATTTCTTATATTCTCTCCCCCGAAATCGGTACAGTTTTATGTAAAAAAAATACAAAAAATTTCATACCGATAAGTTGTGTTTTAGGGGGTGCGTCCGTCCCTCAAAGTTGCCTTCAAGCCCCTTTATTCAAAGTATTTTGTTTGCATAGACTATCTTTTTAAAGAAACATTTTACACATACATGATATGTGACAAAAGTTTAGCTCTTCTAGTCAATAACATTAGCCTCAAGAAAGTTTTTTGCTAAAATTAATATTTTAGAAAATAATGAAGAAAATAACCAGCAAAATACCAAAAAATTTATATAACAAAATTATACTTACATATATGGAAATCATTTATACTAACCATGTATAATGAGAGCTTATATCTATTTAATTATTTCATCCATACATATACATACGTATAGTAAAAAAAACTAAAAAGAAAAAAAAAACAAAAAATAAATTAAATTGAGGGGCAGACGCACCCCCTAAAACACAACTTATCGCCATGAATTTGTTTTGTATTTTTTTTTTTGCATAAAACTGAACCGATTTGGGGGAGAGAATGTAGAAAATAAAAAAAATTCTCCATACAACTAACGGCCACTCTAATGTACATATCTATATACACCCAAAAAAATAATTAACTAAAACTTTGGAAAACTTTCTAAATTTGAGTAAAAAAGGTTGTCGTATGGCGCCAAAGCTGTTTTTTACCGTTAAAAGTTTTTAATTTTTTGCATAAAAAACTATGTATAGCCTATTATATTTTTTTGCATGAAAAATAGCCGATATATAGCCCATTTATTTTTGGAATAAAAAACAATGACGGATAGTCCATTATATTTTTTGAATGAAAAAATTTTTTGCGTGAAAAATGGAGGATGTATAGTCATTTCATGTAAAGCATAAAAAATGTTTTCGTAAATAAATTTTTTGTATAAAACATGGACGATGTATTGTTCATTTATTTTCGGCATAAAAAATTATGATTATAGTCCATTATATTTTTTCCATGAAAAAAGTTTTTGCATGAAAAACGAACGATGTATTGTCCATTTTTTTTTTTTGACATAAAAAGCGATGATGTATAGTCCATTATATTTTTTGCATGAAAAATTTTTTGCACGAAAAATGGACGATGTATAGTCCATTTGTTCTTAGCATAAAAACCATGATATATAGTCCATTATATTTTTTGCATGAAAAATTAACGATGTATTATATATAGTCCATTTATTTTTGGCATAAAAACGATGATGTATAGTCCATTATATTTTTTGCATGAACAATTTTTTGCCTGCAAAATGGACAATGTATAGTCCATTTGTTTTTAACATAAAAAACGATGATGTATATCCATGTCCATTATATTTTAAGCATGAAAAAATTTTTAGCATAAAAAATGAACGATGTATTGTCATAAAAAACGATGATGTATAGCCCATTATATTTTTTCCATGAAAAAAATTTTTACGTGAAAAATGAACGATAGTCCATTTATTCTTATAGTCCAATATATTTTTTGCATGGAAAATTTTTTTCGATAAAAAATGGACTGAGATAACGAACATACGGAGCTGACGGTGCTGCTCTTCTTCCAAAATCCGTACGCAATTTTCGCACATATTCTGCAACATTACCATGATTTTCAAAGTAATGTCGCAATATTTCCCAGCGTTGTTCAAGCGTATACACAACCATATTCGTTCAGCGGAAGGATAAAACTAATTATCTGTCAAATCAGACATGAGCTAAGTGTTACCATTCACGAAATAAGCACTAGTTGAAAAAAAACGCTAGATGGCGGACCCTTTACAATGTTTTTTAGCAAAATAATTTTCGATGCCGGTGGACCTTTCTGTGGAAATGCCCATATACAAAATATTTGTATGAAATTTTTACACAGCATGAACATTGAGATTGAATCTCAATCTGCAATTGCGCATTACTAAATCAAACAAACATTTAATTTTTTTTGAGTTATTCGTATGATGTTATTGTAGTAAATGAGAGCGATAATGATAATACAAATTTTAATGAATCAAAAAATTGTACATTTTTAACACTTTAATATCATATTAAAAAATATTACGAATATGTATTTGTATGCTTGTAAATAACCAATCAATTTATGTCGTTCCCATAGATATGCCGGCATAATTACATACGAGGGCGCTCCCAAAACTAGCCCTCATTAGTTTTTACTTTTCATTGCCCTTCTGTGTCGTACTTCTTTGTAGAAAATATTTTGCAACTAACTAATCTTTCTGTAAAAGGAATCAGCTGTTTTTATAACTACAAGATAATAAAAATAAAAATAAAATAAAAAAAGCATTGAAATTGTGAAACAAAAAATGACGTAAAAATTCTCTTGCTTGCATAAAAAATATGTGAATCGGTTGACCTTGCAAGCCATCCCTGAGCTGACTTTTTCGTCAATGATATCTCCCGAACGAATCACCCGATTTCAGTCAAATCATTGTATGTGTATGTATGTACATATATGTTTCTGGATAATAAACATACTTTATCTAAGACTTACTTTCCCGGCTACGGTAAATCCTAAACCCTAATTTTTTGGCAAAAAATTAGTTTCAATAAAATAACATTTTAAAATTCTTGAAAAATTATATTTATTTCTGAAAAGATATAAAGTATGGGAAAAACGTTAGGCAGAGTTTGTATTCAGTTAAAAATAAATTATGTGAAAGAATAAATATTTTTATTTTGCTTAAACAATGGATTTTTCCCCCCGAAAGGTTGCTGATCCATTAATACGCCCTCGTATACTTACATACTACACATACATACACACATATGTATATGGAATTAGACTATATAAAATGAAATAAAACCGTTTGACTGGAGGCGCCGTAAATAATGCGAAGCACAAGGTCTCTTAATAAACATAAAGCTAATATGACATTTATACATACATATCTACATATGTACATACATATTTGCAAAAAAAAATCTCAAAACAATAACTGCTATAAAATAAATTTTTTGCGCTTATGACTTATGAACTCTAAGTGGCCGAATTTATTAATGCAAAAAAAAACCAAAGCAGATACGTCCATACATACATACATATATATTAAAATTTTTAAAAAGATATGTATGTATGTATATTAGCAAAAAAAAATACGAGTTTGCCGCCAAATTATTAAATAACAAAATAATTAAATGCAATAAATTGAAACAACACACATTCAAATGTACATACATATGTAGCACATATGTATATTTTTTATTGGAAAAAGTGTAATCGTACGAGATTTTATAAAAGTTCATCAACCATTTGAATAAATAAATACGAAAACATAACATAATTATGATAATTTTACTACTCTTTTATTGTTGGTAGAACACGTATTTTACTCGCACGAACAATCGGTCAAGTTCGACGCCATTCACGCTTTGGTAAATTAATTTGCTGTGGCAATAATTTTTTGAAAATTTTATATATTTTTTAACCTTTATTTAAAAAGAATATCACACTTTATATAATAAAAAATAAATATATATATATGTATATACATATATATATATATATATATAAAGAACTAATTTAGCGTGCCCGTATGTACATCTATATAATATTAATGAGCCCTGATTATTAAATTATAAAATAATACGTTTTTATGATTTGTCCTAGTTTACACTATGCAAGTCTTATTGCTAAGCTGATTAGTTTGTTAGGAGAGAGAGAGAAAGAGAGACGAGGAGAAAAGAAACGTCTCTCTTCTCTTGGCAAGGAATCACCTTAATATATTTCTATTATCTAACTTCAGCAGCAGAGACATAATGGCGGTTAGCGTGGAAGTGGGAAGCACATGCTACTGGCTGGAGTCGGTATACTGCGCTCATGACGACCAAGGCCCTCTACCGTCGGTAAGGTTGAGGGACTTTATGGCTGCGGCGGTAAACGCTTGATATCATATCATATTGTGCTGTGATGCCAACGCACATCATACTATTTGGGGAAGTACGGACACTAATGAAAGCGGTGAGGAACTTTTAGAATTTGTAGTTAGTATTAACCTTAACATTTGTAATAGAGGTCAAGAACCTACGTAGACAGAAAGTCCTGGATGTTACCTTCTCTTCTGATTCGGTAGCCGATAGGATCATGAATTGGCGCGTACTTCAGGAACACTCCTTTTCTGATCATAGGTTTATTGATTATTTATTAGGGAGCGGGCACCAGAGGTAGAAATCTCCCGAAATATTAAGCAGACTAATTGGGGTCTGTATAGGTCTATCTTTTCCAGACAATTAGAAACTTCGGATTTAGATTGTGAGGTTGATAACATCACTACAATCTTTAAAAATGCTAGGGAATTGTCCTGCCCTCTAAATAGGCCAAGGGGGAAGAAGAAACCGCCTTGGTGGAATAGAGAGTTACAATTATGTAGGTGTACATGCAGAAAACTCTTCAATAAGGCTAAGTCATCCAGAAATGAACTGGACTGGATAGCTTATAAGGGTAAACTAAGAGAATATAAAAAGCAGATAAGATTTGCTAAAAATACAACATGGAAGAGGTTTTGTGAAAAATTCTGTGCGCTACTCCCTGCACTCTGGGGTATTTGAAGAATCCCAATGGGACATGGACTATATCGAGCGAGGAGTCGTTAAGAGCCATGCTGGACACTCACTTTCCGGGTAACTCAATGTCTGAGATTCAGACATCTGATCTTTACCCAATACCTAAGGAAAATATATCTGACGTTGTCAATATGCAGACCTTAAACTGGGCTCTGAGAAGCTTCAAGCCTTATAAGTCTCCAGGATCCGACGGTATCACACCGGCCGAGATATGGAAAGTATCGAATCTCATAGCCCCTAGGCTACTGCGAATTTACACCAGTTGTCTAAGTCTGAGTCATATTCCTAATAAGTGGAGGGAAGCGAGAGTGGTTTTTATTCCGAAAGCTGGTAAAAGCTCTCACACCACACCGAAGGACTTCAGACCAATAAGTCTACCATGTTTTCTTCTGAAAACATTAGAAAGGATGTTGATCATTATATCCGCAAAACCATCAATGGTAAACTACTTTCCTCGCATCAGCATGCATACCAAAGGGGAAAGTCAACCGAATCGGCTCTACACGAGCTGGTTGACACGATAGAGAAATCACTCTCTGTGGGTGATTATAAAAAATTATTTACGAAAACGAAAAAAAAGTGTTAAAAAAATTTCAACATGATAAATATTTTATTAAAAAATTCTTGTAAGCAAATTCAAAATATGAAAAAAAACTATTAAAAAATTGTGAAAAGTGCTAAACGTTGCAAATTTTGTTAGTGGTAGCTGACGTGAAGAAATTGTTTCAACTTTATATGAATACTTTCTATTTTTATTTTGTTAAACAAATTCTATTTTTGACATTTTGGATCAACTAAACGACGCAAATCGAACCACTAACGACGTAACTTCGAAGCCATGCCAGTTCAAAATCGCAGAAATTTTAAAAAGACGCAACTTCGAAACGGCGCAAATCGGAGTATTGGTGTGTTGTAAAGAAATCAATTTAAAAGAGTATGGGCCTTGAAAAAAAAAACACATACTTATGAACAAGATAAAATAAGACTTAAAGAGTGCAGTAAATGACTTCAAGAGTTGCTGGCGTCGGAAAAAACTGCATCTCTTAAAAATTATCTGGAAAATATCGATGTCACACCAGCATCTAATTACTCTTTGTGAAGCGCTGCGAGAAATCTTAAAACACCCGTTGAGCTTAAAATCCGTATTTACACCAAACACATGTACTGGTACTGCTGATTTACCAAGGGTAGTTGCTCTGCACCCTCGACCCTTAAAGTTTGAGATGCGTGATGTACAGAAACTAATTGCTGAACTCAACCCGAAGAAAACTCCAGGTATTTATTGATGGAATTAGTAACAAGATGCTGATGAATTTGCTTCGTATTGCAATTAGAATCCTGATATTTGTTTTTAATGACATATTACGATTGGAGTATTATCCACAACACTGGAAGCTTGCCAAGTTCAAAATGATTCCAAAGCCGGGCAAATATCTTACCAAGTCTAAGTCATGCAGGCCCATAAGTCTACTATCAACAATGTTAAAACTTTTCGAAAAACTGCTCATTGACAAAATTGTTTTAAATTTCTTAGAAAATCATTTCTTATCCCTCAAAACTTATTCGTGGTAACAGATGAATTTTATCATTTATTGCCAAAACGGTCAAATATTTTACAAAGCATACGTATGTATATTTACAATGTATGTATGCATTTGCATGTGCATATGTGTATTTCTAACCTCCCTGCAGGAAATGGGAATAGTGCAATTTTAGTGATTTACTAGTGACATTGTCAGTAGTACTACTGACCAGGTGTACCTCAGCCAATGTAACCATCTATTGACATTTAACATTAGCTTGTCATTGAAAATCCACCAGTAGACTGTAGCACTACTGACTAAGTAGTTATTTTGGGACCGCATGGAGACATTTAAACCAAAGATTCACTAGTCCATTTTAGTGACCCTCGTCTAGAAAAAAATATTATTCTACTAATAAACATTTGTTTCAAACTGAAACAATCAATCAGAGGCGGCAGCGGCTAATTGATGATCGGCTTGAAACTTTGCTATTGACTGCACAGCATAATAAAAAATAAAAAAAACTATTTACGCGTTCGTTGACAATGTCACTAGAAATACTCTAGAACTGATGTCTCTAACGTATCTCTCTCTACTCGCGCATAAAAGGAAAGTTGTCGACATTTTAACTAGTGCAATTGTCGCTAGAGAAAAGATTGTTGACATAGAGACATATGGTTCTAGGGCCCAGAATCTAGTCTGACTAGAGGGATAAAACAGAATAACTAAAACAAAAACAATTTATATATGATGTGACCAAGTGTGAATTATTGAACAAGTAAAATTCCATTAGATGAGCTAAATATAGTGCAACTTCATTTGATGTGAACTTTTTGTCTCGCAAAAACTTGAAAAACAACAAAAAAACACCAAAAACTTTGTCGAATATAAAAAAAGAATTAAACCGATAAAAGTTAAGCCAATTGTATTATAAGAAAATTAAATTTATGGTAATCAGCGGAAATAAAAATGTTCATGCTTGTGAATGAAACAAAAATGTCTATTTGATCAGCTTTTAAAAATTTATTAACCATTTTAACAAAAACACTGCAAAACGAGACAACATTCGATCATTTTGGCACTCAAAAAATTATCGGCAAACAGCATCGAAGATCTCCATTGTCGTCGACTGCACATTAGATCGAAATTTATGTTAAAATCAAATTTAAATTACCTAAGCAGTATCAAATACGTGCAGACTTAAAAAAACCGATAAAAACCGTATTTCCTTAAGACATTTAGGACAGTCTTCTATACAAATCAGAACAATAAACATTTAAAAAGCGATCAGAAAAGAAAAGAAAACAAAACTTAAAAAAAAAACAGATGCATAGCAGCAAAAATGTTTAAAAATACAGTGAGTAATTTTTGCTTACGAGTCGAACAAAAGCTATTATTAATTATTGAAATAACGGGATTCATTGCAAACTGCAGATTTATTTATGCATCGTGCTTGGCAACATTCTACACTCGATGGCAGTTTCGGAAAGAGAAGCGGAAATAATCAAATATCGTGTAGCACCGCCCGACGAAAATGGTGTATTTAAATATGCCTTCGCCACAAGCAATGGAATTGAGGTGCAGGCAGCTGGCAGTCCCCTTGAATCAATTGGCATTTTCAAATACGTCTCACCCGAGGGAGTACCCATAGAGGTGCGTTATATTGCCGATGAATTGGGCTTTCATGCCGTCGGCCGCCATTTACCCCGACCACATCCCATACCGGACTATATTTTACGTTCCATTGAATACATCAAAAAACATGCGCCACCACAAACGCTGACACATTAGTGAAATTGTGGAGTGTGAATGATGATTCACTAGCGACCAGCGAAGGTTACAGTACAATTAATTAGTTATGTAGGTATTTTTAGTTTTAAGAAGCTATTTTATTTGTTTGAAGAACTATTTGCTCAATTCACAAGCCATGTTGTATCGTTTAAAGTTGTATTTGAAAAGAAAATTTCATACCAATACATTTTTTTAGGAACACTCGAAAATTTGAATGTTTTTCATTGTGGAAACTACACGCAAAACTCTATTTTATAAATAATTTCTTTTTATCTACAGACATTTTGCTTAAAATTCGCTTTTCAAATACAACTTTAAGCAATACAACAAGGCTTGTGAATTGAACAATTGATTCTTTAAATACTCAGTGCTTTTTTAAAAAAAAAACCCAGTTAAACTAATAAGTTTGTAAAATGTAAATGCTAAAAAAAAGTGAAATTTTATTTAAAAAAAAAAAACTTAAAATATTGATGCATAAACATAACAAATAAATTGAGAACATAAAAAACATTAAAGGAAATAAATTATGGTTGTATATGTTGTTATCTATATAGTATGCACATATTTCATGCTCTCACGATTGACTATTGATTTTGAAAGATTTAATAACTTTAACATTTTTACAATATTTACAAACAAGACTACTGAAGCTAATTTAACATTTACCTTAGTAAAAAACAAGATGATGAGCTTACCGCCATAACCAACATAATTGAAAGAACCCAAGCCTGCTCTTTAAGGTCATGACTCACTATCATACAAAGTCGTGCGATCTACGAAAAAGTACAACCCTGGTGTGATGAATTGTTATTGTCTTTTGAAAATTTTCATAAGCTCCATCATACCAGGGTTGTATTTTTTCGTAGATCGCACGACTTTGTATGATAGTGTATCAAGGCCTTTACTAATATCACGTCACGTTGTGTGAACTTGTACTCTTGACAATTTGTAACAGAAAAATCTTTTTCTATTGAATAATAAATTTTTCAAGTCAATCACCAATTGTGTACTAATATTTATGCATTAAAATTTTTATAAATAAAATTTTAAATTTATTAGTTTTTTTTATTTTAATTTATAAGCAAAAACAGATTTGCCATTTTCCTTAATATCAGCTATGCAAAAAAATTTACTTACCTGCCTGTTCTGTAAACGTGTAGAATCGATTTAAAAACGCTCGATTTATAAAAATTAAATCCAGTGATAACGAATTTCCTTCAGAATTTTTTTATAGTTGTCTATTTTTAGCCCCCGACTAAAAAAAGAGGTGTTATAAGTTTGTAGTGTGTGTCTGTGTGTCGGCTGGACGGATTTTGATTTAGTTTTTTTTTCTGTTTGAAAGGTGACTTGATCGAGAGGGTTCTTAGCTATGTTTTAAGAATCGGTCCAGCCATTTAGAAGATATCACATCTTTTCTAAATAGTATATCGGGGGTTTTTAAAATTTTTAATTTTTGTTATTTATATTTCCAGGACATACATATATTACATTCTACGAATAAATTCTGGTCAACTCGGAACAAACAAACACATTGCAATAATTATGGAGAGGATAAAACTACCCAAATACTATTGTATGGATGAATTAAAAGTAATTTAGCAATAAATTACACTTAAATAATAAGTATATAATAAATATTTAAATGTGGTCTTTTCTTGATGAGAAGATGCGCACTCATTTCAATCTGTACAAAAACCCAAATTCAATGTATTAGGCAAAAAAGTTTAATGCAAACTTGCTTACAGTCTTTATTTATTATTATAGAATAATTTAAAATTATTTTATTGTAAAACATAAAACTTTAATTATATTTAATAATTGAAACTCCTTTATATGTATGTATGTACATAGTAAATGAAAATTATTACATACAATTTATTAAACTATAACTATACATATGTATGTATGTATGTATGTATATGAGCTAATAAAAAACCAAAAAATAAAAATCAATTTAAAAAAAATTTTTTTTTCCATGAAAAATGGACGATGTATAGTCCACTTGATTTTTTTGCATGAAAAACTTACAATGCATAGTCAATTGAATTCTTTGCATGAAAAATGACAATGCCCATTTAATTTTTTCCATGAAAAATGGAATGAATTCCTTGAATTAAAAATGGACGTTGTATAGTCCATTTATTTTTTGCATAAAAAATTATGATTTATAGTCTATTATATTTTTTGTATGAAACAATTTTTTGCATGATAAATAGACAATGTATAGTTCATTTATTTTTGGCATAAAAATTAAATATAAATAAGTTGGCACAAATATTTATTAAAATTCTTCAATTGGTGGTATGTCTCTTAAGTTTTTGCAAAATGTATACCGAAATTTGAAGGACTTAAGATAACTACACACAATTAATGAATTTTTTAAATTTCAAGTTTTTTGCTTTTATCTCAGAAACGCGAGGCCGAAAATGGCCGTTTGATCCTATTCATACGAATTCCACCTGCTCAATCCGAAAATCACCATTAAATTTCGATTCGACCGAATTTTCATACTTCCGAGTTTGGGTCTTAAGTCTTGTGATTTTTTTTCAATACAGCTACAGCATGAACATCAAAAGACTTAAGAAACATACATGAAACTGAGGCAATCCAAGGAAAATCAGCCTTAAATTGAGTTTTTTTATATTTTTTTTTGTGCATGAAAAATGGACGATGTATATATAGCGCATATACTTTTTCCATAAAATAATTTTTGCATTAAAAATGGCCCATTTACTTTTTACATGAACAATTTACGATGTATGTACTTATATGCCATTTAATTTTTTGCTTTGAAAATTATGATTATAGTCCATTTAATTTTTTGCATGAAAAATGAACGATGTATAGCCCATTTAATTTTTTGCATGTAAAATGATCGATGCATAGTCCATTAAATCTTTTGTATGAGAAAATTTTTTGCATGAAAAATGGACGATATAGTCCATTGAATTCTTTGCATGAAAAATGGAGGATGTACATTCCATTTACTTTTTGCATGAAAAATGGGCGATTTAATTTTTTGCATGAAAAATGTACAATGTCGATTTTGGCATAAAAATGCTGATGTATAATCCATTTAAAAATGATAATGTATAGTACATTATAAAAATTATTATGTATAGTTCTTTATAATTTTTGCATGAAAAAATTTGTTGCACGAAAAATGGACGATGTATAGTCCATTTAACTCTTTGCATGAAAAATGGACGATGTATAGGCCATTTAATTATTCGTCCATTTAATTTTTTGCATAAAAAATTATCATGTATACTTCATAATATTTTTTGCATGTGAAACTATCAATAGCGGTATATTTGTGCTATCGTATTTACTTAATATCTTCATTAATAATAATATCTTCATTTATTTTGTTAAGAATATTCTGAATTAACATTGGAAACACTTAAATTTTAAATATTCTGAATTAACATTAGAAACACTTAAATTTTAAAATGTTTAAAGCAATTTAAAAATTGCATATCGATGCTGAATGTGAAAATGACCAAAAATATTTAACTTGAGGCTCAATTTCTTTGAATTCTCCCATCTTCATGTATGTGTCTTAAATCTTTTGACGGTCATGCTGTAGCTGTAAGACTTAAGACCCAAACTCGGAAAATATGAAAATTCGGTCACATCAAAATTTATTGGTGATTTTAGGATTAAGTGGGTGGAATTCGTACGATAGAATCAAACGGCCATTTTCTGACACGCGTGTCCGAGATAAATACAAAAAACTTTAAAATTCCAAAAATTCGTTGTGTGTAGCTATCTTAAGTCTTTCAAATTTCGTTATACATATTGTTAGGTAGCTGGTTGTACAGACTTAAGAGATATGCCGTTAATTGAAGAATTTTAATAAACATTTTTGCCAACTTGAACGTCTAAGAAATCGAAAGCCTGAAAGTATGCTTTGGTATTTTCTTGGTAATTATTTCAAAGAATTTATTCAATGTTCCAGCGTTTGTGTTTTATGTCTTATTTAATTAAAATCAACCTTCAATTATATACATAATTCAATTACACTGTGCAACAGTGAAAAATCCACACGGTCCTGACAGGTTCAATAGTACTACCAAGTTATTCTGAAAAAAGTGGAAAAAAATTGTTTCCCTATTTTTTCCACAAAAAAAAGTGCACGAAGAAATATTTTTTGACATAAGATGTCAGCAAGATTTGTTTGGTGGACTCTCAGCTACATTATTGTTATACATAGATAAGCGCTATCACTAAGTCTGAATTAGCTGTTGGCCAAAAACTGATGACACCATATTTTGAGGTTGCACTGATTTTCGAAATCTTTGGAGGCCCATGAAAATAATTGGTCACCAAACTGAGTATAGGATTTTACTACACTTTAGTAGTACTATCGAATCTATACTGTCCGGTCCGTATGTTTTACCAAAATTCCCAATTTGTTGCATAGTGTTATTATAATATAATTATGTATGTAATTGTTTATACTTTCGCGTTTAACAATCTTACATGTAATTTAATTACAAGTTGAAAATGACTACATGAAAATCATATGGGATCAACAATATTGTTGAGTTCAACATACATAATGTTGAAGTTAAATGTATTCCTGCTAAATTTAATGATGAAATAATTGATATTGCTCTTTTACATAAATAATTTATATACATATGTAAATATGTATGTTTATACTTGTTATTTGTTAAATCCCTGCAGGAGAGTAGGCGTCAATTGTCTAAAAGCTACTACACCTTTTCCAGTTGTAATTCAGAAAGCGTCAACTTAAATTCAGAAAGCGTCAATTGTAATTTAGATTTATCAAGTTAAATTCAGAAAGCGTCAGTTGTAATTTAGATTTATCAATTTAAATTCAGAAAGCGTCGATTGTAATTTGGATTATTTATCAAGTTAAATTCAGAAAGCGTTAATTGTAATTCAGAAAGTATCAATTGTAATTCAGAAACCGTCAATTGTAACTCAGAAAATAATAAATATTATAAAGAAAAATACTACATAAAAATTGTCTGCCGAAAAATTATTTTAAAAAATGCAATGAATGACATGGTGGTCGGTCAATAATTTATTTAAAATAATACTACGGATCATCATTGCATTTTTTTTTGTTATTATAACTTATTAAATTAAATTAAAATAAATATTTACATAGTTAATAAAATTTGTTTTCTTTCTGAATTACAATTGACGGTTTCTGAATTACAATTGATACTTTCAGAATTACAACTGACGCTTTCTGAATTTAACTTGATAAATCTAAATTACAATTGACGCTTTCTGAATTACAACTGGAAAAGGTGTAGTATAATTACTAGAACAGCAAGAACTAGGGCAAAGAGGGTTAAGTTGTTGTGTAAAATTACTAGTGTTGATGAGACCTAGTATATGAAGTAGTTCCAAGGCACCACATTGCAAAGTAAATTTTGAATGTCTAAAAGAAACCTTGCACATGAAAATTGGTATCATACATCTAAAAATAATTATAATTAAACAATTACCCTTTTGTATTTTTGAATTTTCATAATTAACGGTCTGACCCACGATGTATACAAGAAACTTTCTTTCGCTTACTTGCATTGAAAATAAAAACAAATTCTCTTATTTATTTTTACAAAATAACGACAAATTTTTAATAAACTAATGCTAAACTAGTACCAATGGTGCTAGTAGTTTTCTAAACACACTAAATGCTAATTTGAGCATTTAGATGATATAGGAAAGTTTACGGTTGGGAACTAGTGGTGGTAATTTCTGCACTAGTAAAATACTAGTTGGACACTAGTTCCATCTCCTGCAGAGATGTTTTTTATGCACAAAATATGTATATGTACATAATTAAATTAAATGATTTTATTTTTTTTTATTAAAAATGTTCATAAATGCAAATGTGGTAGAATTATGCAAATATGTATGCGATTTCCAAACTAAAGTAGCATTTTCGTATTTACGGTGTTGTAGCGGTAGATTTAAGATTATTGCAAATGGGGTAAGAACGCGGTATTAATAAACGTAAAGTCACATTTTTGTGATTGCAATTCTGTAGGTGTTCAACAAATTTATTATTCACTTATAACACTGTAGGTGGTACAAAAATTTTGGAAGAGTCATAATTTTGTATTTTCAGTAATGTGGGAGTACATATTTTTTGCGAAAAGTCACAATTTCTGCCTGGTTAGCTATCCAAGACATCCAGCTCTCACCACTAAGCGGAAATGAGAAGCCAAATCACTGCATTTGAAGTACAACTTTTATTTCGTAAATTAATACATACATACTATGTATGTATATTGTACATATTTTAATTTTATATCTACATATGTACATATATACACACAAAATTTTTAAACATTAAAATTAGTTTATCACCCGTATTCTGTATGTCGAGTCAAATATTCGTCTGCAAGAATTTTGTAGTAGATTAAAGCTAACGTGTACAAGTTTTCTTTAATCTAGCACAACACTCTCGTAGACGAATATTCGACTCGACATACGCATCAATAATGAAATTAATTGCTCATAAAATGGCGTATATATACACACACTCGTAATACATAGTATTAATGCAGAAAGTAAATTTTGTGGAGAGCTTGAGAAGTGATGGAGTCCTTGAGAAATAATGCTGTAAAAATCGGAGTATCTCGTAACATATCACCCCAAGGCATGTTCATACAAGATGGACTGGCCTCAATTCGCTGTAAAAAATTCATACTCGGGATGTCAAAAAAATGTGTCGTGACATCTAAGGAATATTCAAATTGTCAGCAAAAGCAAGAAAAATAACCTGCAAAGGAAATTGTCGACAACGTTAAAATAGGGAACAGAAATCTATGTTTATAATGTGTATAAATATATATGTATGTGTGTATGTATGTGCAAGTATGTATCTCAGTGATTTTCATTTTGAGTATCTGTATCGCACTTGTTCTAAAAGAGTATTCACTCCAAATTCTAAAATTCAGTGGAAAATTTTTATATATTGAGTGGATATTCTCTTATTGATCAAGTGTGATATGTATATATTTTTATTCACTGGGTTAAATTGAAATATTTAGCCAATTCACAACGTGTTCTATTGCGTCATATTTTTTCTAAGTCATAAATAAACTTTTATGACTGTCATAAAAATCTTGCTGATATTTTTAATTTATTTATTTATTTATACATATTATACAAAGTAAATTTGCATAATATGGTTGCACAAATATGGGCGGAGTAACTAGACCATATCCCCAAGATGTTATTAACAGTATTTTAAAAAGGTTTTGTGACTAACTGTACACGACCTATGCCTTCACACAGGAAGTAGCAACGTTGTTGTTAAAGAAATTCCACAAAAGAACCGCAAGAATATACGGTTAACCGTGGCAGTACAGTCAACCAGTGCGAGCGAGACGAAAAACTCTCGAAGGCCAAACAATACACAAAAGCCTGACGGCACTTAAGAAATAATTACGATGACGCGAGAGCTGTTCTTCAACCCAGAGCTGCTTAACGACTGAGATATTTTTCATACAAAAATATTATATATATGACAGGGGTGCCCAAAAGTTCCTTATTGAAGAGCAAACACCAATACATTTGCAGAAAAACTAATTTTTATTCAATATTTTTTGTTGTAAAAACCAATACCAGCAAGGCATACGAAAGTGTTGTTGCTTTGCACTTGCGTGTATACAGTGAAGAAGGACAAAAAAAACTAAGAAGACAAAGTTGTTTGTGTATTTCGTATTGCTAGTGCTGAGTGTGTGCTGTGTGTATAAAAACGCGCAGCCTATAGTTAAGCGCATAGGGCTTGGTCACCCTTGTTATATCGTCGGTTGGTTACTGGTTTCATGTATGGAACAAAAATGTGTTTTCAAGAAAATCGATGAAGAATGTTTAGTTCATTAGTTTTATAAAAATACACGATAAAATTTTTTGTTTAATAATAAAATGTTTTTTAGTTAAACTTAAAGTTGATAAACTTTTTACATCCAACATTAGGATTTAAAGAAAAAATTACAAAAATCTTTGTTAAGGCATGTCCCAATCATAACAACAATAATATTATTGTTCACTGCCTTTCAAGTAGGTTAAATTATTGTATATGTATGTATATTTAAATAGAAAATATCAATTTTATTCATGTAACATGACATTTAAAGGAAAAACAACGGAAGAAATAAAAGACAGTTTGAATATATTTAATAAAAGAAATTTTATTAATAAAAAATAAATATCAATTTCATTTGATTAAAACATAACACAATAATAAAATTTTTTTATTTTGCTTGGAATCACGTTCGTTGAGTAGAATATGCATTGACATATGTACATACATCATAACAATTGCGAATAACAATATGAATACTTTTACGTTGGAAATGTGCCACATATC
This sequence comes from Nowickia ferox, assembly GCA_936439885.1. Taxonomy (NCBI): domain Eukaryota; kingdom Metazoa; phylum Arthropoda; class Insecta; order Diptera; family Tachinidae; genus Nowickia; species Nowickia ferox. The sequence goes on from OW387024.1 coordinate 86,964,446, forward strand.
CCAAAAATTGTCGATTGCTGTAAAACAATTTTTTAAATGTTCAACAATTGTGGAAATGGCGCAATATTGCAGCTCTATATATCCTGATATAGTCAAGATATCGGAAAACTGATAACGAATTCGGAAAGAGGACACATTATTCATATATAATCAATCAATAACTAAATTTTTTTTTAAATGTTTCATACATCAAACCAGTAACCTACCGACGATATGACAATAAAACTTTGTTATCTATATTTTTTCAATCTGCTATTTATTTTAAATATTATTTTCTTTTACCTTCAAGAATTGCGTACATACATACATACATACAAGTCGAATTGACAGCAGGTGATCTCGATTCAGAATATGGTGATGGTGTTAATTTCTCTTGTGTCAAATGAAAGCAAAAGGTTACGTTCGGAAATTTTCTTACAGCACGAAATTTTACACTAACAAATATACAAGACGAATATGACTTGCAAAACTAGACCACCTGTTATGAATTCGCCTTCCATACATATGAATATTAATTATAATTTCTATATGTTTCTGTCATTTGAATTTAACCTTTATAACAATTTGTTATATGACAATACAACAGGTCGTTCACAACGGTGCTACTTGGCCTCAAATAGTAATTTATCACTTATCACTTTAGAAGATTTTGTAAAAAAAACTATATCGCTCATTTACTCAAACGTCATGACTCAAAAATTCTAAAAAATGGAATTTGTTACCTATGTGGCGATATCTAAATACATATTAAAAATTTAGCAAGTCTTCTATTCATATGTATCATACATTTCTGTCAGGATTTATGATTTCTTTTTTGTGTGCAAAATACTAAATAACTTTCGATATTATTAATTATAAATAAAATAATATTAAGGCGTATCGTGAGGCTTTCGATTTTATAGACTTCCAAGTTGACAAAAAAATTATTGAAATTCTTCAAATGAAAGCTGGTTGGTATCTTGGTATCTTGTTTGCAATATTCCAAAGACTTAAGACAGTAAAGCACTATGGATTTTAGCCGCTTTTAGGCTGTTTGAGTTTATCTCGGAAACACGTCGCAGAAAATGGTCGGCAAAACCTTTCCATACGACTTTCAATCGTTGAAATCGAAAAAAGAAATTATTGCATTTTGATTAGGTGGAATTTTCATGAAAATCTTTTGTAATTACATGAACATATAAAGACTTAAGTCACATACATAAAAATAGATCACGAGAAAAATCGGCTTTGAATTCAATGTTTTTGGCCACTTCGGATTCAAAAATCGAATTTATTCACTCCTATTCTGATTTTCGATGCGAATCGAAATTTTCTCCGTTTGACATTTTCTTTTTATTTTTTTATTTTTATTTTTTTTTTCGTATTATTTCGATTTTGCGTCTTGTAACAAATATACAAGACGAATATGACTTGCAAAACTAGACCACCTGTTATGAATTCGCCTTCCATACATATGAATATTAATTATAATTTCTATATGTTTCTGTCATTTGAATTTAACCTTTATAACAATTTGTTATATGACAATACAACAGGTCGTTCACAACGGTGCTACTTGGCCTCAAATAGTAATTTATCACTTATCACTTTAGAAGATTTTGTAAAAAAAAACTATATCGCTCATTTACTCAAACGTCATGACTCAAAAATTCTAAAAAATGGAATTTGTTACCTATGTGGCGATATCTAAATACATATTAAAAATTTAGCAAGTCTTCTATTCATATGTATCATACATTTCTGTCAGGATTTATGATTTCTTTTTTGTGTGCAAAATACTAAATAACTTTCGATATTATTAATTATAAATAAAATAATATTAAGGCGTATCGTGAGGCTTTCGATTTTATAGACTTCCAAGTTGACAAAAAAATTATTGAAATTCTTCAAATGAAAGCTGGTTGGTATCTTGGTATCTTGTTTGCAATATTCCAAAGACTTAAGACAGTAAAGCACTATGGATTTTAGCCGCTTTTAGGCTGTTTGAGTTTATCTCGGAAACACGTCGCAGAAAATGGTCGGCAAAACCTTTCCATACGACTTTCAATCGTTGAAATCGAAAAAAGAAATTATTGCATTTTGATTAGGTGGAATTTTCATGCAAATCTTTTGTAATTACATGAACATATAAAGACTTAAGTCACATACATAAAAATAGATCACGAGAAAAATCGGCTTTGAATTCAATGTTTTTGGCCACTTCGGATTCAAAAATCGAATTTATTCACTCCTATTCTGATTTTCGATGCGAATCGAAATTTTCTCCGTTTGACATTTTCTTTTTATTTTTTTATTTTTATTTTTTTTTTCGTATTATTTCGATTTTGTGTATTCTGCAATACGATGGTAGGTAGCTACGTTTTAGTAATTTGCTAATTTAGTAAGGGAGCGTGTTTCGATTTTTGTTCTTTCCGCTTCAAAACGTGATTAATTCAAAAAAATTGCAGTATATTTTTTTTAACAAATACAAACTGCAAAGCTACTTTGGCTTGACTGCAGAGTATACGACGGGAATCGAACTTGCGACACTCCGACTACTAGACTAGTGTACTGACTACTAGCCAAGAGGGCAATAGAAGGTTTATTAATGTTTTAAATACATATATATTGCTCATTTACTCAAACAACGTCATAACTCAAAAAATGGAATTTTTGAATTAGTGATATCGTTATTCATATTGTGAATGTTGTAGGGCTTATGGGTAGGGTGATGTATGGTTATGAAAGTATAGCGATGGTATGAAAATTCGACACGTGCTAAGCTCGAGCCTGATTAATTAAGTTAAACTCCTCCATTATTATGTTAATAAATGTTGGTTTATTCCCATAATTTTGGGTAAAAAGGTTATTTTCGTTTATCAATTTAAATAACGTATCATCTCTTTTGTTGATAATACAAGTTAACACAAAAGCTTATTAAAATAGTCCTACCTTTAATCCTAGCGGGTGAGATGCTGCTCCTTAAGTCTAATTTTGATGGTAGTATTGGAAAGATACATAGGTATTAATGTTGTACCGTCTGCTGGGGGTCTAAACATGTAAACATGTAAATTCGAAATCATTTCCTTTCGTTTCGAATTACAGAGTAGGCCTCCTAGTGTTGACATTTCTGGAAAAAAAAGAAATTTTAGTCCCTTATGACATTCTGGTTCTAGATTCAGTCATCGCATAAAATAGTTGACAGTTATAGTAGTTTAGTCCAGAAACCTTGTTCTTAACAGTCCAGGGTTCCTGTATAATAACTACATGTATCTTACCTTTTGTTACTTGCTCCGTCATGTATTGAGTTGCCGTTTTATTACGATGGAGGCTAGTCTGCATAAACAGAGTCATTTTGTTTTGGCATAATAGGAGTATTCTTGAGATCGAGTAATCTCAGACTCCTCCCTCCTGTTTGGCTGCCACTCCTTTTCCAAATGCTTAGTCGGGCTATCAGGCCATCCAATTGGTATTTTGCCCACTTTGAAATAGATGACCGTGCTAGCAAAGAAGGCTTTCCCTTTTCTTTCCTCGAGGTATGCCATGGACGCTCTATCCAGGCCTGCCACGACCAACGTGCCATCTTCTGCCTCGTCCCGATGGAAGATCTCCCATTTTACCGCATCCAGACCTTTATTTTGTTTGGCAATAATTTTTTTTATTGCCTCATTTTTAAGTTTGCCACCCCATCCCTTCACGTAAAAGGAAGCCTTTGTTAAGCTTGTTAAGGATGGGAGGTCGGTCTTCTTTATTAAAGAGAGACTACCACCTTCCCATGGGGTTTTTATGCTCTTTATGAGGTTTCGTAGTATATCTACACAGGACTCTGATTCCAGTTGTAGGTACATTACGTCCCTGATAAACTTGCAGCTTTCTATATGAATTTGTGGAGCGTTCTCGTCGGTTGCTAGGACGTATTCCACAATATTCTCGTTTATGGCGTTTTCCACCGCCTTATGGTGTTCCATCAAAATTTTGCCTGAGGCGCAACTGGAGTCGATAACGGCATAGCAAAGCTCTTCCGCCATCCTCCTGCGTGCCATTATAGCATATGGGGACTGATCTTTGGCCATTCTCGGTGATTTTAAGATTTGCTTATTAGAAAATCTTCTAGTAAATAAAGATTCGCTGGACGCCATCGCTTGTCCAGATGTAGTTGGCATTTGTGAGCTCCTTTCTTCGTTTGAGCCACCCGAAAAGTATTCGTTGGATAATTGAGCATTAGCTTCTACATCCTCTACATGCCCGGAGCCTTTGGCTCTTTTATGATGGTCAACGGTGTTCTGCTCCTCCGGGGACCGACTTCTCTTCTCATTGGAAATGTGTGTAGAGGAAGCGATTCCATTCGAAACATCCCGTTGAATTATTTTATTTAGCTCTTTCTGCTTTAGCTTGGCAGCTTTCCTTCGCTGCGCTCCCGATAATTTTTTTCTGATGACTTTGGTTTCACAAGCACTTACTTCCTCAACCATCTTTTCTACTTGAGTGCAATTTTTTTCTTCGTTTGGGTCAAAGGAATCGGAGACCTCGTGCGTCGTCTTTGGATCCGATTCCTCGTTCCCTAATCTTCTTGACGCTTCTTCAACTACGGAGGCCAAGTTGCCCACCTCCGAAGTTGTCTTACAGTAGCTTGATGACGACCCCTGGAGGCATGTTTTCTCACCACCACTAGCCGCCGGTACCGAGTTAGTTAGGCTCTGCACTGTAGCGTTCATATCTTCATTTATTTTTTCCATGTTTTTGGATTTAGATTTTATTTTTTCCCTAACGATTTAGGTGATGTAAGCGGTTAATAGCCCGATATGTGGGGAGTTCCTGTAAAAGTAGAGTAAAATTAAACAAACGACTCCAGGCGGATTTTTTTTAGTTAATTAGCATGGACTAGTGTTGTTAATTATTCGTCTTTTATATTTGTTCAAATGAAATTTCATGATTTTTTTCTTGTTCAAACGGACGAATAATTTTTAAATTTTGTTGAAGTATTCGAACGAACAATGAATAAAAAAATGTATTCATTATTCATTCATATTATATGCATGTGTATTAGTTAAATTTTTTTATTAACAAACTAAAAAATAGTTCATTACACAAGAAAAACAAATAATTTTAATAACAAACTTCGAAATATTATTAAAAACCGAAAGGAAATTAGTTAAAAATAATACATCGTTGATTTCTTTTAAAATAGTCATTTAAAAACAGCAGATAATCCCACTTTTTTTTAAAAAAGAACAAGCATAAAACTTTCTTTCGCAAATTGTTAATGCTGGTGACATAATTAAAATAGCATTCAAAAGCATATACAGTTTGTGTAAGCACTTCTTTGATGTTTCCAAATAATTCAAATCAACCTCAATATTGTGGATGATTTTTATATTAGTGAAATTTCTTACTTTATTGATCACATTGTTTAGATCAGTTAATAAAACATTATCACTTGGTTTACGCGGCTGCCCACTACACGCAGGCATTCAGGTAGAATCTAGATGATTCCTTTTTGAAATCTAGACATTTTGATGTGGCATATTTTAAAAAGTTAGTCTTGGATAGGAAAGCTCAGGAATAATATTAAAACATTTAATGATTTCTTTCGTCGTTCATTAATTCGATTCTTGAGGCTTATGATTAGATCCGTAGGAAAGCAGTTATTGTATTTTAACTCTTTATCAGGAATTGTGAGACACTTTATAATTTCAGATAAAGAGGCTTTATCTTTTCTCAGCAAGAAAACAAAAGATGTGTTTAGCGAACATATACAAACATGCTTACACACGTATTTATAATTTGGAGTAATTTGATTACTTAACATTCCATTGTGAACAAATTAAAAACTTAAGAAAATTCAAATACTTTTTATACAAAGTAATTAAGGAAAATTTAAAATTTTTATTCGTTCGAACAAAAATGGAAAAAAGTTGTTGGAATATTCGAATAATTTTTGTTCGAATGACAACACTAGCATGGACTGAATACGAAAAATATCTTTTTTTATTTCGGCCATTTATCGTATAACGGTACATTTTAAAGCGCCATCTGTAATCAAAGGCTGGGGCTTTTAAATTGAATTGTGCATTGGGTTTCAAAAATGTTGAGCTATTGTGAACCAAAATGAGATGAAAACTCAAAACTCTGGCAAAAATAAACTTCCCAATATACATTACGAACAATCTAATAAACAAATGCTTAAATAAAAACCAAACTGGAAACAGTAATAATATAGCAGTAGAAAAGGTTTTTTACAGTGTACCATATGTTCCAAAGTTGACCGAAAGCAAACATTAAAACATATGATAAATGATAAAACAATAATAGTCACACATAGATCAAACAAAACACTGAGACATCTTTTTACGCAGGAAAGAACAAAAGTGGACAAAAGCTGCAGTAAAGTATACGTAGGAATAACAAAGCGAAAACTCGGGACTAGAGAATCAGAGCATAAAGCAGACATAAACAAAGAAAAAAAAGACAACAGCTCTAGCCCAAAATGTGAAAGAAACGGGACATCAAATAGATTTTAAAGGGGTCAAAATACTAGATAGAGAAAATAAAGCGAATAAAAGACATACACTGGAAAGCCTAAGAATACAACAAAGTATTAAAAATCCATCAACATAAAAGAAGACAAAGGCAACACCATACTACAATATTCCATTGCAATAACCTGACAAGTGAAGTTCTGTGATATTTTCCATTATTTATTTTTATTTAAATTAATCAAAAGTCAAGCATAAAAAATTAATATTAAGACGTTGGAAAAAAACTGACGAAACGTTGAGAAAAAAGATGAGATAAATTGGTTTTATTTGCCAGAAAATTAAGAAAACTGGCCATAAATAGCCCATGTTAGACACAGTAAAAAACGTAAAAACTCTACAATGAAAAAATAATGGTTAATACATATCTGTGGCAATAAATAATAATGGCTTAAGTTGACATAAGTGCTTTTTCATTTTATTACATATTCTTATTCTCTTCTTCAAGTTCTATCACTCAGCTAAACTTCAATTATAAAATTGTATGGAGGCAAAAAAATCGCTCAAATTACAAGGAAAATCGTATTCTAGGGATCAAAATAAGAAGCTTTGCCGAAGGAACCATACCTCTAAAATGTATTTTGATGTCCCGACTTATGATCCGAAGGTCAAATTTTGAAAAATAACAAAAATTAAAATATTAAAAACCCCCGATATATCTAGAAAAGATGCGATATCTTCTAAACGGTTGGATCGATTTTCTTAAAACACAGCTAAGAACCCTCTCCATCAAGTCACCATTCAAACAGAAAAACCTAAATCAAAATACGTCCAGCCGTTTGGTCTGTACATGGAAACATTTTATGTAAAAACTAAACACAAAAAAGATAAAACCCTTAATATCTCAAAACAAGAAATTTCGACTAAAGCCATTATTATTTATTGCTACAGATATATTCTCTTTTTACTTCCCGCTTTGGAAGTTTCTTATTTTACCCCAATTTTCGAAAATCGAGTTTTCATATGTGCATACATATGGGTAATTCCAGTAAAAGGTCAACCAAAAAGTTTTTTTTTTGCTCAAAAATTTATTTTTTTTAATAATAATGCTGAAAGGTCTATACTTTAGAAATGTAAAAGATTTTTGAAATTTTTTGACCGAAATATGCGACTTTAAAAAAATATTTCTTTTGCTGAGCTTTTCTTTTAGCGATTACTTAAACTAATAGGTATTATTTTTCTTTTTTTCGTAATTTACAAATTTTCTACTAACAATAACCTTACGCATTAGCACAAAAGAAGGAGAACGAAGTCTAATAAGGGAAGTTTTTTGAGTTTGCTTTTACTTATAAATCAATATTTATTTATTTTTTTCAGCAGTAAGTAAGCATTTGTTATTGTTTAATTTTTCAATTAAAGGTAAATCAATATTAGCAAAGTAACTTCGTTTAGTTCTCTTGGAAAAAAATTTTCGTGTCAGCCTTGTCGCGTCCGTATAAAATAAAATTAATAAAATAAAATTTTTATTATTCATAAATCTAACATAAACGATCATCTTTAAACTTAATTTGCACATTCACAAAAAAAATTGTACATGCAATTTCGCTGAATTATGTACATATGTATATTTCCATAAGTGCACAAAAATTACTTTTATTTTGTCGCGTCCGTTTCTCGCTGACATTTGCTTATATCTTTTTACTACGTTATTGATATCGCGCAACATTTTTTCTTAAATATACTTGATTATTCGTTCGAAAGGTATCGTTGACGAAAAACTTAAAAAAATAATGGTTTTTTTAATAAATTCGTTTTCGCCAATTCGATATTAGATATTCACTGACTTTTATAAAGTTAAAAAAAAATGTATCAGACGCCGCAAATTTTATCAAAATCTTCAAACGATTTTCATATATTTTTTTTTTTCACTATAGAATTTTCAGTTTTTATCGATTATACATTGGGACTTCGACTTGGTCTAGTAGATTAAGGAAGCATGCAATATTTATATGTCTATATATGGGCATTTCCACAGAAAAGTCAACCTTTTGTCACGTTACGTCTCCATGAAATTTAGCTTATATTTTAGGGCTATGCTGTTCGATTTTTTTCCAGTTCAGACATGCAAAAAAGTATGTAAAACATCAGTTTTTCTTTGAAAAACAAGCTACGGCACAAAGTAACGTAATGTGACAAAAAATTTACTTTTCTGTGGAAATGCCCATATATATGGGTTTAAGGAGGAACATAGGGCCACTTGTGGTTTCATTAATAAAATGCTTTTACGATGAACCGGGAATTAGCCGATTGCATCCAAAGCTGCTATGTTTATTGGTTTTATGGCGCAAATTACTCGCCATGAAATTTCAGAGATCATTGGCATACTCGGAATTTGTGGGAACATGAAAAACCCTCAGAGACTCTGCTCTTGAAATCGCTAACTGTCCGCGACTGCTACGAGTAGAAGCTACTCCGTATATCTACGGAACGTTTCATTATTCGCAACCTGTGAAGCGTCCATAAACATATAATATACCATCTATTGCAAAAATATAATATTTTTCTCATTTTCATTATACTTTAATTACCTTTAAGAAAATTGCATTAAAAAATTTTAAGATTTGTCAAATATAATTTACTAAAGCATTAAAATACAATACAAACAGTAGAAAAACAAATTAAAAAATAAAATAACTTATAACAGCTTAACAGGCTTTATTTGTCTACAATATATCAGCATATGTATGTACTCGTATAGTGCGAGTACATTATTGTACTTTTTGGCGTTGGTATAGTACCAAAAAAAAAACAATTGCACCAAATCTTCCATCCCTGGTTATCAATCTTATTGTTGCATTTTGCAACAACAAATATTTATTAATACTAAAAATAGTTTATTTTACTCCTGTTTGGCGGGCTGTCTGCATTAGAGCAACAGGCAAAGAAATTAAAATAAGTTGTCATGACATGTGTTATTAAAAATATACATACTAGTTACGAGTAGTATATTTTGGGATGGTCATTAGAAACATACATAAATAAAGTTACCAACAACAAGAAAATGATAAAACCCGAATTTTTTTCAAATTTCAACTCAAACTCTTCTCAAACACTTGCAGTCGTCTTTAAAATTTCGCTACGAAAACAACGGTTTGTCAAAAAAAAAACGCATTGTCCATTCGCTTTAGCAGTTTCTTGTTTCTTGTTTGTTGCGCTTAGCATTTCGAAATATTCTGTCACTAGTTTAAAAGTTCTGGTTTATTTGTTAGAATCAAAGAGGATAAAAAAGTATTACTTAACATAATGTTTTTATCAATAATACGTAAAGAATATTTCAAGGTTGGTGTTTGAAATGCAATACAAATCTGGTTCTAAGACAAAGCACAAATAAAATTGATAAAACACTGAATACAGATTAAAAAGAGTAATAACACTAATTAAGTACCTCCTATCACATACTTAATATATATATTAAGACAATAAATGAATAAATAAATTGTGTCAATTAAAATTCCGAAATTTCATTTTTAGCTCTCTTTTAATTTCGTGATCTTTTTCGTATTATGTTGTATCATTACTCATGCGTTAGCCGTCACTAGGCCTCTGGATCGAAATGCTTACACAATATATTACAACAACAAGCCGGCAAATAAGACTGGCCACTTTAGTTTTGATTTTCAAACATCGAATGGCATTACAACAAAAGCGGCAGGTAATGAGTATGGTATGAGTGGTGTGGTGCAGTATGTTTCGTTGGAAGGGCTACCCATTACCATGACATATGTGGCCGATAGTGATGGCTATCATCCAAAAGGAGAGCACATACCAAAAACGCCAAAACATATTATGAAATCAATTGATTATATACGCACACATCCAGCGGTTGATGAAAAGAAATCACGTACACTGTGAGTTAGAATAAAAATGTAGGAAATAGAGTTTTGAGCGCTTAAAAAGAATACTGGTGAAAAAAGAGGTTCAATTGAAATTCGATTAATTTCATATTCAAAGCAACAAAGAATGTTATAATAACTCAATGAGTGTGCTAAAAACAGAAATATGTAATTGGGGATTCAAACTGACTGGAGCAAGCATTGTGAATTCTTTTTGTACATCTGAATTTTTTAAATAATATTTCTTTTTGCTGTTTATGCACGTTGCATTAATCTATGTTACTATAATTAAAATAATACTTCATAGTTGTTTTAAGTTCTATCATTCATTGTTAAAAAAAAAACTGTAATGAATTTTTTAAGTCTCAATAAAATTTATCAATCAATCAATCAATCTATCTGTATGCATCATAGCTGAGTTCGACAATAATGTAATATAAAATATGACTTATATTTAAGTTAATTATAGTTAAATACTATTGTGTTCAAGTTTTAAAATGATACTTCGTTTATTTATATTCAAGTATACATTCTTAAATTTGTTTATTTTATTACATTTATTTTTTATTTATATTTTTAATTATAACAATAAAAAGATTTAAAAAAAATAACAAAGATTTATAGCATCAATTACATGTGTTTATTTCTTTAAACAAAAACAGAAATGCATAATTTAATTGAAGAATAAAAATAAAATTAGAAAGCTAAATTCGCTTCGATTTAATCATCTTACTCATTGCAGTATAACTTAATATTGCACAGGTTTTTAGTTATACTTACATATATCTACATATGTACATATGTATGGATGTTGGGCCTAGAACATGGAATAAGGGCCTGTCCCACGATGTCACCAACGTTCGACTCGTCGCACAGTTACATTGCAAACAACAACAAAATTTTAAAATTTGTTTTTGTTTTGAATGTAACTATGCGACGAGTCGAACGTTGGTGACATCGTGGGACTGGTCCTAAGTATGATTCTGCCAAAAAAAACCGACTTCAATGCAAAGATCTGATAGAACATTTTCAAAAAAAAATTTATGGGATATAAAATTAAATTTTAATGGGCGCGACCTTGCCCACTTTTTTGAGCGCAAGATTGGTTGATTTTATCAAACTACATGTTCACGCAAATATTTAGACCTCTGCGATGAAAAATTACGACTTTATTAAAGAAATTCAAACGGGCGTAATTACGAATGTATATACATATTTTTTATTGCAAAGAGCGTAACTAACATAAAAGCTTAAATGTACATAAAAAGGAAATAAATGGTTGAAAACATATAAGTATCCATACTACAAGTAAATTTCGAAGAAAATTTTAAAGAATACTTTATTATTATTGATTTTGTAACGTTTTTTTTGTTTCTCCTGTAAAAAATATAAAAGTGTTATTTACGTCCGTTTGCATTTAAGGTAACGATATGTATGTATTTACATACCAGTGATGTGCGGATTGTCAATTTTTGATACTCGCGAATAGGAATATTTGAAACAATATTCGCAACGCAAACACGAATATTATATGTGAAATTTAAATACATTTAATTAGGGCCTCTATTTGCGTTTGTAAAATGAAATATGCAAATGTTTTATGAAAAAAGAGAGAGAGACTTGGCAAAGGGTTTCGGCTCATAGAATGACATAATTTTGTTCCTAAGGAATTAGGCGGAGTCATGTCCATTAAAGCTATTTTTTTCAGAATTTTCTGTATTTGACTTTTCAAATAGGACAGCAATTGACCAGTAATTTTAACCGAATCTTGCTGAGTCAAATAAAAAGGAAAAACATTTTTTCGAAAAAGCATTGGCAAATCATTTTTCCGATTATAAACTGTAACGTTGGCGAACTGTTTTGGTTTCTTGAGTAAAAGTGATTTCAAAGTGCTACAATTTTTGTACGGTTGGGAATTTCTGCTTAGGTAGGTATTGTCATGAAAATATTAATTTATTTTAATTGGGCAAATTCGAACACCTGCTACGCCCACCTTCATATAACAGTAAGAATAGATATCCACAGTGTGTCCCAGAAAAAGATGCAAAGTGGCCGCTAGGGGATTCCTTAGGCCAAAACAATAATGTAAAATTATTCAGACCATGGCCATTGTTATGATATTTTTCATGAAGTATTTTCGGATATGGTTTACTGCTTATGGTTTTTACAAATGCTGATGGAAAATAAGAATTCTATGTGAGTTAATATGCATATTTATGCAATAATGCACTCCAAATACAATAATTTTTACACATTTATTTACAATTTTTCAGTACAAATAGTAAATGTGGCATCAAAAGCAATTATTTTATCATATATGTAATCTTCTCAAACAAGTCTACAAATCTATTTTTTGTTTCTTTCACAAGCATACATATTTTTATTTCTGTTTTATTTGCAATGCAATCAATAAGAGCTTAAATTCAAATGTACATATATATTTATGTATGTATGTATGTATGTATGATGTATAAATACTAGGGTATTCATTCGGTTCACCGTTAATAACTTAACCGTTTAATTGTTACTCGATTAACTGATGGGTTAATTCAAAATTGGCTTTTTTTCGGTTAAACCGGTTAATTTCAGTCGATTAACCGACGTAGAATTTTTTTTCATATTTTGTAGTATTATAACGTATTTTTTATGTGTTTAGAAATTATTTTTCATACAACAGTGGTCCTAACTTTAACTGAAACTTCAAAATCTTTGGACGGGACTATAAAATAGTTTAGTAAAGACTCTGCTACTCTAATTGAACTAGAGGGAATTATTAAGTTTTTGTTTAATAATTTAATAAAAGCCAATAGTAATGTTGCCAACGATTTAATTAAGGATTAAATTTAATGAGGACGAATTCAACTATTTTATACCTACACTCTGAAATATTTTCTTCTAGCAACAGTGTTTTGAGATACAGTACAAAAACGAAAACTAAAAAATTCAGAAATAAACTCTTTTGCAGAATATTCGTCGCTGACCTTTTCCAGTATGAGTCAGATGATGACCCGCCAAACAGAAAAAACTATCGATAGTAATACAAGAAATTTTCTAACAAAATTAACCGAAACAACTAGAAGTGTTAAAAATTTGAAACAAAAATAAAACAGGACTTTAATGGCATAATGAATGAATGAATATATGTTTAGAGAAATCCAGAAAAAAAAACTGAGAAACTAGATATTCTGTATTATGGATTGCTTTGGATTTAATCAACATCTACGATAAGTATAAGGATTTTTCCAAGTCAAGTTTTATCAAAACCAAATAAGATAATCGATAAAATCCTAAACATTTAAACCAAATTATTTTCCTGAAAAGAGCTGATGGCCAACGTTGCTAGTGCTCTCTAATTAAATTTAATTTTAGAATTATATTCGTAAAGATTAAATAAATAAATAATAATAATAATATTTTGCTGAAAGATTGTGTTAGAAGATATCATTAAAATATTGAAGTAACTAATAGAATGACCTCACAAGCTTGTTAATTTTGAATGAATATATTTATATTTATGATTTCCTTTTTGCTTGATTAAGTTTAAGAATTCATGGGTGTTTTTTTTGTTTTATTAATAAACTCAAATTAATAAATAATTTATGCACTTTTATTTGCTTGATTTATGAAAAAACTTTATTAATCGGTTAACCGGTTAATACCGAATTTAAGCGATTATTAACCGATTAACCGATTAAAGCAAACCCCCGATTAAATGAATACCCTAATAAATACGATATGTATGAGTTTCCTATGAATAATTATCAATTATTATTAATCCCGCCAGCTTCAAACAAGAAAATTTCGAAATTTTTATTTAACGTTTGATATTTGCAAATATGGCTTATAATGTATTTTATAACGTTATGAAAGAATGTTTTAATTAGAAATAGGATTATAATCGTACCACACGCCTTCTCTAGTTTCGAGCTTCGTTTGATTTCCATACGTTCGAAGCCGCAAAGTAGTAAGAGATGTGAAAATGAAGAAAGTTATTTTTGAAATACGGAAGTATAACCAAATATGAATGCACATGCATACATATTAAGCAAACAGGTTAAAAGTTGTATAAAAAATATAATTATACATAGTAAAAAGTACTTGGCACGCAAAGTGTTTAGATAAATCATTTGTAGTATTTGTTTACAATTAATTTAATTTATTGTTATTTAGTTATTTTATATATCTACATACATATATATGTATGTATGTATATAAAAATGTAACGCGACTGACTGACCCTAAAAGACTAAAGTAGAGACTTGAAATTTTGCATGTGGTCTCCCCACCCGATGCATAGATTCGTTTAGAAGCGATTTTCGGAAATTCAAATAAAAGCGGGTAAAATCGGTAGCTTTAATGTCACCGAAATTAAAGCAGATAGCCTCAAAATTCTGCTAAAAAATTAGCGTACAAATTGTTTGCGCAGTTACTAAAATTAAGACTATTCACTTATGTATATTTTTTAGTCATTCTCTGATAGTTATGAGCTACATACATATATGTTTTTTTAGACGCATACATATGTATGTATGTTTAACCGTTTGGCCGATAAAACGTATGTAGCAAACAAAGTTACTTTTTCATTCGGTCAGGAGACGGATGAGCAGATATCCGTCTACCTTATAAATACTTTTGTAATTTCTAATTCTATAAAGGTGTAGCAAAATAAAATAGATTCATATCGAATAAAAATTATTTGCTGGGTTTTGTATAAGTTTCTATGCCTACTTACGCTTATTTTTCTTTTGTGATTTTCAAAAACATTATTATTTGTGAATTTTCAAATGGTTTTTGAAAGTCTGTGCATAAGATAAGAGGTTTGTGACTGTTCAAAATGTGTGATTGAAGTCTACTGACGATTTGTTAAAAGCAACAATGAAATGCATATAGAAAATGTTTAACCACCAGCAAATAAATTTCACTTATGATAAAATTATCACAATATGTCGAATAATAAATTTCTTGAATACAAAACTTAAATAAAATTAAAAAACAAAAATTGTAATTGTGTCTTAAACGTTTCTTATTTATTCAGTTGATTCCTTTGGGTTTAAGATAATAATTCGTTGAAGTGAATGGCATTTTAGCCACTTGCGCATCATAAAAACTATCACGTATTTTTAATTGGACTTCACAGCCAGGTTGTTTGTACTGCTCCTGTATGTAACCCATGGCAATATTGAAGCCTAGCGAAGGACTTGGACAACCGCTTGTGATTACTCCAACTTTTTGTTCATTTTTGTAAACTTCTACTCCAGCACGAGCTGGTGGAGATTTGCCGGTAGCAGTCAATTTAACGCCAATCCGCCTACGTTTGACGCCAGTTTTAAGTTGTTTATTGATAATATCTGCTCCAGGAAAATTTTCCTCTATACGACGACGCTTAGCCACTAGCCAAGCTAGGGCGGCTTCAATGGGTGTAGTGTTGGCATCAATATCATTGCCATACAGGCAAAGGCCAGCTTCCAGTCGCAATGAGTCGCGTGCTCCCAAACCAGCCAATTTAACTTGTTGTTTTGTTTGTTGCAACAACACCTCAGTCACATATTCCACACGATCTGAAGGTATGGAAATCTCAACACCATCTTCACCAGTATATCCACAACGTGTTATGCGGCAATTTGACACACCGGCTATTTCCGTAACTATAGTATTCATAAAGTAGAACTTTTTAAAGTCTACTGATGTTATTGCAGACAAAGCTTCTACAGCGGTAGGTCCTTGCAACGCAATTAGAGATTGATCTGCTGGTGCTAGAAATTCAATTGCAACATCTTTGCCATACGATTTAAACTGATTCACAGCCGATTGCATTATTTGCATATCTTGTTGTTTCATGGCTGCATTCGATACCACATAGAGAAGATCTTCCTTGACTTTATTAACAATTAAATCATCTAAAATACAACCGTTTTCATTAGTAAAGACGGTCAAAGAACCAGTGCCATTAAGAGCACCACTTATATCGGCCGTACATATTGACTCGAAACATTTCACAGCATCTTTACCGCGTACATATGTTTGTAGCATGTGCGAAACATCAAATATCGAAGCATACTTTCGAGTGTGACAATGAGAAGCTGCTATACCCAGTTCAGAATATTGCACGGGCAATGAATAACCCCCAAAATTTACGATTTTTCCACCATTTTTAACATGAAAATCAAAAAGTGCTGTGCGTTCGACTTTATCATTCGATGAGTGAGAGGTATAGGTACGTTGTCCAGTTGCTGATATTGAGAGATTTCTTATGGTTTTGGTTTGTATCACGATTCTCCTTATCATTTTTTTTTTTTTGTATTTAACTTTTCTACCAAAATAATTTATTAAACTTGTTCCTAGGGGGTAGTACTTGTTTTCTTCTGAAAGTTCTGTTTTCAACTGATAAGCTATTTGTTTCAAATATTTATGTTAGTGAAAACATTTTTATTATTATAAGTCCACTACAGATTAAAACAGATGTAATTACTCATTTAAGGGAACAAACGAAAGCTGATAAGAATTGTCATTAACGTTATCTATGAATCCCTGCTTTAACAATGTCAATAGTTTCTCTCGATTCTCAGTTTCACTTTCAGTTTTTCTTTTTACCTGAAAATCAAAGAGAGTTTGTATAAAATAAGTTCGCTTCGCTGAAAATAAAATGCAATTAAGGATTTTTTCTTTTCGGTTATTGAAATTTATAGCTTAGTTCTGGAATAAATATAACAAGTTCTAAGGCTTAGAATCTCAACTGACCACAACATGCATGACTAGATTTTAATGGTTCTTCAACAGATAAAAAACAATTATAATGGCTTCGTTAGTCAAATCGTATCGTCTTACTTTTGAAGTTGTAGTATCGTTTAAGTCTGGATGTTAGTTAGCAAAAACGTGAGGCTGCCAGCGAAAGTGTCAGCTGTTACTTTGCTTTATACGTGTGTGTGTATGTATGTAAGCCAGAAGTTGACTTTTGCTACGTAAAAATCTATTTTCTGTAGATTTTTACGTAGCAAAAGTTGCCAACACATTTTCAATAAGCATCAACATGCTTATTAAATGTTACGGATTTTGTCAGCTGACACGCAACAGCACGATACGATTTCAGTAATTCTACCATAAGTCTTCAATAACAAATTTTTAATATTGAAAATTGATTTAATCAATTTCATGTTTTATTTGAATACAAGTAATAAAAGTAAATGAATACTCGTATACATAAATATGTACATAGGTACAGTTTTCTGATGTTTCAGTGTTCTTTGTTGAGAATAATTTTTAATTTTTGTATACATACAGTTTGTGCTGAAAAATAAGGACGACTAGACTTAAAAGAATCCACAGGCAGGCCGAAAAAGGTGACGCAGCGAATTGAAAGAAAAATAATTAGAACAGTTTAGATAACCCCCAATGCAGCACGAAAAAATTAGCTCTTCAAGTGGAAAAAGACTTTGAGTTGCGTGTTTCCCATGCAACCATCAAAAATGTGATTCAAAAACACAAATATTCGTCTAGAGTGGCGAGGAAAAAACCCCTGCTCTCAGCTCAAAATATTGAAAAGAGATTAAGATTTGCCACCGAACACGTTTCACTTTCTCCAGCGTACTGGGACGATGTTATTTTCTCAGATGAAACAAAAATTATGCTTTACTATCATGAAGGACCGCAAAGAGTTTGACGAAAGCCCCTAACAGTTTGGAAAACTGTCTGTAATGGTATGGGGCTGTATATCTAGCAAAGAAGTTGGTGTAATCCGAATTTTGGATGAAATAATGACTAAAGAAGTATATCTTGATATTTTAAAAAATAAACTGACCGCCAGCGTTAAAAAATTTGATTTTATAGACCCGGCTAACCCGAATAAATTGAAATACAAATACTATCAAGATAATCGGCCCTTTTCTGTAAACCGATCGATTTGAAATCGCACGATTTTAGAAAACTAACTCCGATAATAGAACTATTTTTTTTTATTTTTTTTTTAATTTTTCTATTGTATAGATTTTCAAATATCATAGCTGGAAGAAAATGATCGTGTATGATTTTAAAAACGTCTGCAGGACCGTTATTAATTTTTTGAAAACGAGAAATTTACTCGGATTCGGTTTACAGAACAGGGCCGAATGATCCCAAGCATAAATCTTATTTATGTAGGTCATGGTGACTATACAGCTGTACCAAATTATTGATACTCCTGCCCAAAGTCTGGATATAAGCCCTATCGAAAATTTTGTGGGTTTATCTAAAGAAAAAGGTAGGAAAAAGGTCACCAACGAACAAAAATGATTTGATATGGTTCATTAAAGAAGAGTGGAAAAAAATACCGTCTACAAGCGGTAATGGATGCTCGAGGTGGGCACACAAAATATTAGAAACAAAAATTCAAAAATTTACATCAGACTTAAGGCTCAGTGAGCCGACTGTAATATAATGTAACTGCAACGGTACGAAACAGCTGATCGATTTTGTTATGTGAAAAGTAATGGAAATGGTTATAGAGATGTAATGTAACGTAGTCTACTTCTCATATAAAAAGATCGATCAGCTGTTTCCTACATTACAGTTACATTGCATTACAGTCAGTTAACTGAGCCTTTAGGTTCTAAAATTGTAAATTACAAAAACAAAATACATTCAAAATTTGTCAACGCTAAGCGTTGCGTTTTACAAAATAAGGCCCTTAAAGTTTCATCATACTGATAGGCCGATAGTTTTCTAAACACTGTCTTGATCCTTTCTTCTCAATAGGAACTACTCTGGAAGTCTTAAAATGAGTAGGATAGCTGGAGGCCAGTATAACCGAATTAAATATATGAAGAATTAGTCTTTTTATATAAGGGAATTTTTTTTTTATAAATTTAAGTGGAATATTGTCATAACCAAGTGCGTTGGATTTTACAAGAGTAAGTGCCAGAATAAGCTCATCTTCCGTAACACTCCTAAAAGAAAATCCCAAGCGAGAGTAGTCATTAAATTTTGGATATGCATCATCCGAGGAGTCTTGAGTTGAAACAAAATGATTATTAAATGCATCTGGGTCATGAGCATCGAAACAGTTGAAACAGTTTTTTCTCTGATTATTAATAATTTTCCACATACCTTTGCTACCACAGTTCTTAAATTTGTTCTCCCAAAATTTAGTTTTATATCTCCCTAATATGCTTTTTACTTTATTTCTATGTCTGCAATATATTTTCCAGTTAATCTCATTCATATTCTCTTTATACGCTAAAAAAGCCAAGTCCCTCATGTTTCTAGCTATTACTTCCTTAGTATGTAGATAATTTTTATTTGAATGTTTACTAATTCTTTTAATGGGAATAGTTTCGTGCAGTTCAGTTAGAAGTGAATATAAAGTATTTAACTGATCTTCTACGTTATTAGGTGTGTTCATTTACTAAAAAATTTAGAATTGTAACTTTTGTTTATAAATTAATTTTTTGAAAATTTCTGAAAAATTAAAAGTCGAAAAACGTGCATTTTCTCATTCAAAAATATGTAGATGCAAAATGAAATCATATTTTGTTACTTCTATCCATTATGACTTATAAAGTCTAGTAGTTAGTAAAAAAAACAGCTACGATATGTACATGTAACACGAAATTTTGTAAAATCCAGAGTCATGCTAGTCTTCTATAAAATCTTTAGAAATGATAATCTCTTTTTTTTTTGCTGTTATTTTTTTACATTTAGCCGGTTAACGCGTAATTATCAGATTCTTAAATCAAATTTTACATCTATCTTGGAAAGATCATTTCATGTTAAGGTTGCTCATATTTTTAATTTGTTGCCGAAGTCTTTAAATACTTTCACCTATCTTATCATGTATGTATATAGAAGCAAGATAATTAAATTTCTCCTGGAGAATGATTTGATTTGTCTTAAAGCTGTTGCATTTCATCTTAGCGATTATATTATATTGCTCTCATAAAAAAAAACCTATTTATTTATTATAGAGCTGTGCCAAATCGTTCATTTAAGTGAACGCTCATTTTCGTTCATTTTGTAAAAAAGAACGAGTTCGTTCATTTCGTTCATCCGCTCTTTTCAAGAAAAAGAACGAAATGAAAAAACAAACAGTTGATTCGGTCAATAAAAAGAGACAAATTCAATGTTTTTGTTATTTTTTGGCAAAATGATCAAAACAAACAAAATAACACAATGAAAAAATCAGCAAGTAAATTTTTTTTGCAATATTAAAGTATTTTTTTTTGTGTGACATAAAATAAGGAATTTGGAAAATATTAATAGCATTAAGAAGTGTTCAAGATGTGTTTTTATTTTGCCACAATTAAGTCTCTGCTGGTAAATAAATCTATGGCCAATGAATAAAAGTCAAAAAGCGGGAGCGAAAATAACTAAATTGCGTATGTGAGAAGGCAAATGAAAACGAGAAAATGACAAAAAATCCCACATGAACGATGAAAAAGCAAAACAAAACAAAAAAAAAGAGCCAATTGCGCTCGGTCATCGGTCGTTCATTTCGTTCAATTTATTTTACTACTGAACCAAAACAGCTCAGTAAAATGACCGGCTCACTTCGTTCATTTGAGTGATTCGTTCAATTTTACTCGTTCGTTCATGAACGACACAGCCCTAATTTATTATTAAAAAAGAATATTTACTATATTTTCTTGCTTTCTTTCTGTGATTTCTCTGCGTTATATTAATTATTTTGACCTACTAATATATGATACTAAATGTTATTATCAGGGAAACCAAAAATATGCTCTATAAAAAGTGTTTTATGCGAATTCAATATGCACTAAAAACTTGAAAATGTGCGCTTAAAAAACATGCTCTTAAAAATAAAATAAGTTGGTTTATTTTTAAATGAAAATATATTTTTAATTCAAAAATTCAACATTTGCTTATAAAATAAGACAAAAAATAAATAAACAAAAAAATTAACAAAGAATAACTGGCGTATTAAAAACAATAATTTGGGTTTGAAGTACACGTTAAAACAAAATTGCCATACAAATTTTGACTTAAGCAAATAATACAAATTCATTTTTTGGATACTCTCTTAAAGACTTAGTTTCAATTTCAAAAGAGAGCATGATGTCAGGGGCAAATTACGAGTCGTATCGAATGCCGTAATTTGCCCCCAGAATTAAAACTTTGGATAAATAAGACAAGATATTTATTTATAATTTTTATTGCAATAAACAAGAAATTATTGACCCAGATTTTCAAATAAAAATCGTTGCTGTCACATCTAAATAACGTTTTATACATTAACAATGTTCCGTCCTTCAACGTCTTCTTGTGGCAAAGTCCGTCACAAATAATAAAACCGAATTCTTATTGAAACTTAGATGGCGAAAAATAAAAATTTTTACCAACACATGAGCTTGTAAGCAAATTAAAATAAAATAAAAATCTATAAAGTATCAAAATATGCCCTAAAGGCATAAATTATGCTCTAAAAATTCGAAAATACGCTAAAAATATGAGTGTAAGACTGATATGCACTAACAAATTGATGCCAAAATTCATAAAAAGTTCTGAACCGGATAAATATCTTTTATCCGCATTAATACGTCACACAAGAAAAAACATGCAATTGCATATTTGCGGTGTCCCTGGTTATTATGCTACTTATTTACTTGATGATATACATATGTATCATCATATATACATATGTATATCATTTTTTAATATTCTATTGTTGTCAAAGTCGTACTCTACTTCGAATTCTAAGAAGTTTTGCCCAAGAAACCATAGGTCTAAAATCAAAATCGAGCATCCCGTTTTTTAATAAGTATGCAAAATTTTACTGAGTCCTCTAACAAACTTGACAAAAGTGATTATGTTTCGGCTTGTTCGAAAGGAAATTTGATGAGCTTTCGAAAGTTGTTTAGATAACTAAACAATTTTGATGTTTGTTAATTTTAAAAAAGCTTTTAATGAAAATTCATATAAAATTATGGAAAAACGCAAAACTTATTAAATGGTACACGAAAAATTTAAAAAACGTTGTGATCTTTAAAAATAATTTAGATGTTTATCAAATGTTTGTATTTATATGTACATATATTGCCGTATTCATAAAAAATATTTTAGGTTTATTACAGGTTTATTTGATCAATGTCCCATAGAAATGTGTCAAATAAGCTCTTAATAAACCTTAAATATGTTTTATTAATACCTGCAAGAGTTTTAAAAGGCTCTCGTTTGAAATGCAGATAAAATGAGATTAAAAAATTGTATCTCTGAACCAGCGTTACCATTTGTCAAGTTTTCAATTTTTTTTAAGTTTTTTGAGATGCCAAAAAGTTTTTTGAAAATATAAAGTTTTGTAAAGTTTTTTATAAATATGTACATAATTTACAGTATATTGGATGAGAATATTAAGTGATGTTTATATGCAATAAAACGATCTTATATTTTCTCATTCCCTTATTACTGCAACAGTGCCTAATTGTGTTTAGTCCCTCTTATGTACGACTATGACGTTTAAATGACGTTAAATTTTAATAAAACAATGTAGAAGAAACAAATATATTATTAATTAATGTATATGATATTTTTTAAAGATCTCTAAATCTAAATATGAATTTTAATTTCTGTTTTTTTTTTTATTATATGTTATGTTTTTGATTTTAATCATTTTTATATTTTTAAATAATATGAATTCCAAATACATTTTTATGATTTCTTTTAAAATTTTGGTACTTTTGTAGAAAAAAGTTTTTTTTTAAGTTTTTTTTTCAGATATAAGAAGTTTTTAAAAAATATAAGAAGTTTTTAAAAAGTATATATGGTAACGCTGCTCTGAACATATGTATGTAAGTGGTAGGATTGGATAAATAGTGGATATTTAATACATAATACAATACGATACATACCCAGCGATAAATATACATATAGCGTAATTCCTTAAAAATCACTTGGCATAGTATAGGTCGATCTCTCCAAAAAAAAAAACTTTTCGATATTAAATTGAAAAATAAGAACAAATAATTAATTAAACAAATTGGCGGCGATCCTTAGGGCCTTATTTTGTAAAACGCAACGCACAAATTACAAATTTTATATAGAAAAAATTAAAATCACAAAAGCAAAAAACACATTAAAAAATTTTCAACGCTTAGCATTGCGTTTTACAAAATAAACCCCTTAGTTTTCGAGTTAGGGGCGTCTGAAGTTCCAGAACAAAATTGTGATTGTACGGTACAATTTTCAACGAATGCAGTAAAAATTGATATACATATGTACTTATGTATTTTGAGAATTCTTTAGTAAGCAACGCCGTTTTATGAAATGCCATGGAAGAGATATTTGCGTCCAGCCGAAGGTCGACTATGTGGGAACACCACAGCGCCGTTTTATGAAATACCCTAGCATTATTTGTCCAGCCAAGGATCAACTATCCAGGAAATGTTTACTAGGCAGCGCCGTTCCTGGAAATACCGTTCTGGCCAAACGCCGGCTATTCAAAAAATCTTATTTAGGCAGCGAAGTTCCTGAAAATACCATGGTGGAGAAAATCCTTGAGTCTATGCAGTAGGCAGCGCTTTTAAATGATACCAACCAATATTGACCGCATTAGTTGGAAAACAGCATACAATCACAATTTAGTTTTGTTTTTACACGAAATTAAACAAAAGAACCCCAGATAATGCAAAAGAACCATGCCATGGTAAAATTAAACAAGGTACTTGCACGACTACAACAAAATTACAACACTAAAAAACACACGCATTTTGTTGATAGAAACAAACGAATAAATGTCAGAAACAGATGTCTTGCTTTTAAAAATAGCAATCACAGGGTAACTAAAGTACAATTGCAGATGCGGCATTCATGCATGATTATAGTCATTGGCCAGTCACACACGAGAACAATTTTGCTGGCATAAAATGCTAGTTTGTTGGTGAGAAGGGCAAAGAGAGTGGTTTTGTGTACGGCATAATTTTTCAACCAGATACAATCCCGCATCAGCAGCACAAAACCAATACACACACAACTTTAAAAACAGCAAATGTAAAATGAATACAAAAAACACTAATCCACACAAAGCTGTGTGCACGTATACATTTTATGCCAGATGCATTAGTCTCGTGTGTTCTAAAAAGAACAAAAATTGTGCGGCATAAAAATTAGACTCGTGTGTGAAAGGCCATTCAGCGTTGGCAATATGTGTGTAATACACAGTGTGTAATTTCTACACTCATGTGAAGGCCATGTAATGAGATTCATGTATAATCTGTGTGTAATTATACTTTGGGTTTTATTTTATTTATTTTTGTTTTAATTTTAACCAACACTAAAGATGTGTAATGTAATTTTCTTCGATGTGTAATTGGAGACACAGCTATGTGCAAATTCATTGGCAACACTGTAATCATTTTATTCACACATATGCACATTTTTGCAGCTTGTAAGCAAAGTTTGACAACTATCTGCATTGTATACATTAACAGGCTGGGCTTGTGCATGTGCCTTATATAATTTTACCATGAACCATTCAAGTTGTTTTAACATGGTGCTATCACCACGGCAGGTATCTATGTTTTACCTTACCATATGATATCATTAAATATGCCAAAAATTGTTTTTGTTTAAATCAAGGTCTATTAAATACTCTTTTATACTATGTTTCCACCGGCATTTAGGCAGGTCTATTTCACAGATCTTATAGGCTCTTAAGGCGTAACTATAATGTGCTTATACTGACTTAAACTACTGTCAAAAATCAACGAAAAGCCTGCCAACAACTGTAACAACTTAAAATATACTTATAACAGCTGCTTCCTTAAACAAAGTATGATTAGATTCGTTGTTTCCTTAAGCAAATGGCACTTGACGAAAAGTTTCTTAAGTACATTATAGTTGAACTTAGATATTTATATGTATTCGCAGAGTTGCTTAAGCCAACATAAGCAAATTATAGTTAGCCCTTTAGCCACTGTTGACGAACACCAGGAAATCAAAGGAATAGTGGCATCAGAGAAGGTGAGAAACTAACAAGAAAAATCTAAAAAGCCAAACATTTTATCCAGGAGTGGCGAGCCACTGCACTGACTGGAAAACTAAATATACAGCTTTTAATTGAAACCATTAACCCACACTCATATCCAAAAACCATACTTATACTCATATTCATACCCAAACTCATAATTATACTCATATTCATAATCATACTGATACTTATACATTTTCAAACTCAAAATTATACTCATATCATACTCGTATTCATACTCAAACTCATATGCATACCCCCTGTTCCCTACCCATTGCTTGCAACCCTACAGCGTAGGAAGTGCGTATCCACAATCAGATAATTCATTGACAGAATTTATGGATATGTGGTAGTTACATATAAATTAATTTTAATATATACCCGTTTTGTTCATTTGGTAATAAAAAAAAACAAAAGCAACCACTCCTTCCAATACCCAGCCAAAAATAAAAGGAGTTCTTCCTTACGAACCACTTTTAAATTACTTCTAAAGTATCTACTAATGCATATTTTTAGATGTTAAAGAAGTTATTTTTAACAACATATCAAATTGAATTTTAAATCGCTACTTTGTTTTCAAGAAATTCATTACTTTTTGGCTCAAACCAAACACAAGTGTTTTCTTTTTATCACATTTAAGGCTTTTAAAATCACAAACTTGTTATTCTGAAAAATTACAATAAAATGAAATAACAAAAAATTAAATTATTTAACATCTTTTCAAACTATATACAAAAGATTTTACTTACTGAATAAAAAGCACTTCTTTAACTACTTTTGTGAAGTGAATTGTTTTCACATCCAAGTTTGAAATTCTTATAGCATCAAAAACATGATTTTTATTGAGTTAAAAAATATTAAAAGGAAACCACTTCCTTACAATGACACGTCAATGCAAAATTCATTGGTTTTTTACCTATGTACATTTGAAGTGGTTTGAATCAGGTGTGGTGGTTTTTCTACTTCCTTTTCCTCACTTTTTTTTGGTGAGCAACAATATAAAATCTTTAGTATTTTCCAAAGAAATACGAGTCGTTTGTGTCAGAAGTTGTGCTGCTTTTATACTTCTTTTAACATTTTGTTGGGTAACTAAAGAAAAGAAAGTTCAAATTATTTCATTTAAATTTCATTTATACATTTATTTTTGTGTTTTTTATTACAGTTTTCTGTTTAGTATTTTGAAATTCTTACATTGCTCACATTGTGTGTTTATTAAGAAAACTATATATTTATTTACATACATATGTACACATGTGCATACATATATGCATATACATACATAGTACTTGGTAGAAATAGTTTATATTATTTTAAATTTTTCTTATGACCTCAACATAATTTAAAAATCTAAATATATTAATTATGGAAAAAGCAACATATTTCAAATATAAAAAAAAAATAACCATGGAAAAAGGGATGATAAGTCTTTATTATACAAAAATACTTTTTATTAACAAAAACATCATTGGGTCATATGATGAAATTACAAAGAAAACTATTTTTACTACGATTTCTTTAAAAAATAGCTTAAGTAGAGAGAAAAATATGTATTTAAAGGGATAAATCATCGTAATAAACACGCACGTAGAAATCATAAAAATTGTACATATTAGTCGTATGTAAGAAAAATATTGGACTGTTTTCTGCTTTTGTTAAAACATAAAGTATATATGTATGTACATATATACATTATAATTATTAATGTTTGTAATGTATATACATATTTCATATATATATGTATGTATGTAATTATTTTCATTATATGTATGTAATAAATTTGCATTTAATTTTTTATATGTATGTGTGTATATTTCTCAAAACCTTTTCCTGCATGCCCTACAAAATGCTTATCAGCAACTTCTAAACAGAAGAATTGAAGACTGATTATTTATATGGCATACAAAGCCGGGCAGTCAGTTTTTATTATTTCTTTAACTAACAACTACAAAATTTCAAAAATATTTTTGAATAATAAACAAAGTTTTTTTTATTTAAATATTTCTTTTAAGATTTGTATTAAAAATTACATTTATTTTATTTAGCCATTATTATAAACTTTAGTTCTTATTATTTTTTATTTTTCTTAATAATGATTTCATTTTTAAAAGTATTTATTAGTCCTAATAACTAACGACAAAATTATTTTTTTAAAGTTATTTTTATTCAAATTTAATTGTATTAAATTAATAAAAGTGTAATGTAGTAGTCTATTGTGTTATTGATTTACATACGATTCTTTGCTGTTTTAAAGTTTAATATTTTTAGTTGTTGAAAGTTTTCTATAAATTGTAAAAGTTCCAATGGGTGGATTATGTATGCATGTGTAATTAAGGAGATGTACTGTTTTATAAATATGTAGGTATACCTATATTATAAAAAGTTTTTGTCTGACTTTTTGCTTTACTAAAAACGAATGTAAATTATGACATTAGCATTTAAAATTATAAAAATAATAATAAAACTATTTATAAGAAAGTTTTAAGCATATTTTACAACTTAATGCTAAAAAACTAAACTAATCAATATATATATTTTTAAAATTAAGCGTGAAACGCTTATGATATAAAGAACAATGGTAGCGGCGGTTCGTTTGAAGTGATATACTTGTTTTATATTTTTTCCGGTTGATTTAATAATCTTGTTTCTCAGGTTTCGATACTGACTTCCTTTGACGATATCGTTCAATAATATAAAAAAGTCTGCAAAATATATGTATAAAAAATGGATATTTATAAAATTTGTATCTGCATTTTTAAACCTAAAAAATACATAAAACAATGCGTAACATACATACAAACAACATTTAATAATTAAAAATATGCAGATTCAAAATATTTTGGAAATAAATCAGCCGTTTCTAAAATGAAACTTCACAATTCATTTTTCGTAATTCTTTTTTTACACAAAAAAATTAATTCAAAAGCATAAATAAATTTGACTGTAATTTTTTAAAGAGTTCAAAAATACAGTTTTGAAATCTAAAATCTATTAGATTAGAAAGTTCCTTAATTCAGTTCCTTAATTCAGCTAAAAAATTCACGAAATTCGCAACTTTCATATTCTGCATTCAATTTTGTTTTCTTTTCCGGTTATTTGTATTCTATTCATTACTAGAGTAGGTAGGACTGGATTCACACACGGAAATTTTAGTTGAGCAAGTTTTTAGTTCATGGACGAGAGAGGAAAATATGATGCCTATCCTCTTCATTATTTTTTCCTCTCTCTTCTATAAACTCAACATTTGCTCAACTAGAATTGCCGTGTGTTAATAAAGTGTAGCTACTTTCTTCTCACGGTTGTAAGTTGTTAATTTAGTGACGGAGCGTCTTTTGATTTTTGTTTGTTTAGCTAAAAAACATATACAAAAGAAAGTTATAAATACATATTCTTTTTACCCGACTGCGCGACGCAAAGGGTATTGTGTTTATCAGCCTATGTATGTATGCATATATGTGTGTTCCTTTGCGGCTTTATATAAACCGAACGCATGGACCGATTTTAAGGTAGAGGTCCATAGCTCGCTTTTTGCGCGTTATGCTTTACACGCGTTTCATCCTCTTGTTTCATTCTATACTTTGTTCGCGTTGAGTTACATGCACTGCTTTTCATGCGCCATTTTATTTTTGTTTTGATCAGCTGTGTGCGTTTTTTTATAAATACTTATAAAGAAAAAATGGAGTGAAATCGAGTTTTTAAAAGAATTTGTGGAGTTAGTCGTAAAAGTAATCCATAACTAATATGCAAAATTTGTTACTGAGAAAAGTGTGGTGAAAAGTTAATTAAAATACATCGCATTAATGAAAATATTCACATATTTTATTAAACAAGTTTTTTTTACTAAGAATTTTTTTTTTATTAAAAAAAATAAAAAATTTATCCACGGCAAAATAATATTTATCGATAACGTAAGAAATAAAGTATTATTTAACATCTTTAGCATTCAAGAACAGCTGACTTTCTTTCATGGTGCTTGTAACGCGTACAAAAGTAGAAAGTAGACCTACTTTTTGCTTTGAACGCGCCTACGCGTTCTGCGCGTTTTATAATGTAACTTGTCGCATACTATTACATTGATTCTACTTTTTTGACAGATGCATAGAAAGCGTAACGCGCAAAAAGCGAGCTATGGACCTCTACCTTTAATGATTCTTACGTCAATCGATTTGTCTTCATCCTGGGAGTGTCAGTAGTAAAAATTCAATATGGCGGCCAGCAGACGCCATTTTGTAATTACGAAAAAAATAAAAAGTCGGCGAACGATATTAAAATGGGTATCATTCGACAGGTATTTATATAAATTATCTTTAGGTTTCTCTTATGATTTTTTATTTCGAATGACCGTTTAGGATATTGAACGGTTTAAAGTTGTTCGCAGTCGGGTTTTTTGATGGAAAAAAAATGCGAATTTTATTTAATTTATTACAAGTCTCTTCTTCCACAAATAACACCACTGCCATCTATTCCATTTCTCCCTGAAATTAAAAGAAAGGAATCTGGCTACAGGCGAGGATGAGAAACTGCGGTCAACTGCGGCTATAAAATATTATTTGATTGTCCTTGAAAAGTGTGACAACCTTCGCCCGAGGCAACACTGGATGTGATTTTAGCCTCGACTCTGCCTTTTCAGGCAGTGTTGACAGTATGGTTTCCACCACTGTCAGTAAGGGCAGCTCAGAACTTGCATCTCAGGACAAACTAATGGAATACTTTGGCCTTTGGTTCGCCGTAGATCAGGAGTCCCTTAAGAGACTGCGGTTATTGGTGATATTGTAAAATTCGACTGGGGACTATCAGATTTAGATCCCCTAATCTGACGAATGTCAGACTTTGGGTTCCTATACACAGCAGTGTTGAGGGCAATGAAATTGCCGATGAGCTGGCAAGAATAAGGTCGGCGTTAGATGAGTGACTGTGTTACAGATCGCTTAAATTACCGATTAGACAATACTGGAGGGAACTCAGTAATTGGGTAGTGGGTAGGAACAACCGTTCATGGGGAAATCGGGAGAATTGTAGAGTATGTGGCCAAAACTTGACTCAGGAAGATCCAAACTGCTACTGGATATGAATAGGAAGGTGATGCGTGTCTTGACGGGAGAGTTGACTGGTCACTGCTCAGTCAGAGCAAAGACCACTATTTGTGAAACTGACACTCCAGTAGTACGATTCACTAATTTATTTTAACTATAATCGAATCGCATAACAGCAAAATTACCGACTTCAGTCTGCTGTTCACTTAAAGCACATGCTCTTTTAGCAGAACTCAAGTAATTATTCTACAACAATATACACACAATTTGTGTCGGTTGGTTATTGGTTTGCGGCACAGTATATGCAGAATACATTATGACTGCAGCAAACCAATAACCAACCGACGACATGTGAAAGCTTTTATTTTATAAATAATAATATTGCTATTATTTAAACATTCCATTTAACCTTTATTTCTCAAAATAAAAGAAATTAATGAAAAAATTTTTGTGTACAATAGTTTTTTCTCTCTTCCTCTTTGTGCTTTTCATTTATTTTAATAGAGCTGCCACGTGATGTCAAATTTTAACGAAGTTGTTAACATAATCGTAATTGTAGACAAAATTATCTATCTATTCGGTAAAAGTTAGTGAATTTCACTACAGATTTCTGTAGGATCTGCGAAGATGAAGACGAATCAGAAACCATTGAACATATCTGTCATTGCCCTAAGCTGCAACAGCCCGCCATACAGTCGTATCCAAAAATGATAATTTGAGCTTGAAGTATACTCGTACGTTAAAATCAAAATTTCCATAAAGATGTTAACAAAAGAACATATGAAGTTCAAATTAATTTTTTTGTGTACGACCGATAGGCTCCAATGGCTGGGGGAGTTTCCATGAGAGTAGGATATCAGGGGCTTCGTCGTGGCAATCCACTGGCTAAATGACAGATAATAAGCGTTTTCTGGGTACAATGGGGTTAAAGTTTTATTACTAGTAGAAGGGTCTCCGAGTGGAAATGTGTTGTAGCACCACCCTTCCAAAGCAAATCTAAATGTAAGTTTTGCCTGTAGTAAAGAAAATATTGTGATTGCTGTCATCATTTTGACCGGCACTGTACATACACACATGAATTTTATTTCTACATATACAGGGTCTAATTCATAAAAAATATTTTAGGTTTATTACAGGTTTATTTGACAAATTTTCCATAGAAAAACCTCAAATAAGCGCTTAATAAACCTGAAATATTTTTTATGAATATGACAAACAGTCGTTAAGCAGCTCAGCTCTCGCGTCATCGTAATTATTTCTTAAGTGCGGTCAGGCGGCTTTTGTGTGTTGTTTGGTATTCGAGAGTTTTTCCTCTCGCTCGCACAGGTTGACTGATCTGTCACGGATAACCTATAATCTTGAGGTTCTTTGGTGGAATTTCTTTAACAACCACGTTGCTACTTCCTATGTGAGGGCATAGGTCGTGTACAGTCAGTAACAAAACTTTTTTTAAATACTGTGAATAACATCTTGAGCATGGTTTAAATTTAGTTTGTATAATATGTATTAATAAATAAATAAAATAAAATAAATAAATTTCTAAATATATCCTATCAAGGTGCATAATTACACCATGTACCCTATTATTTCTGTATCGTTCCAATTGTAATCGCTCGCGGTTTGTTTAAAAAAAAAATTGCTGTTACATATGTACATACCTGCATGCACTCCAACTACCAGAATAAAAAGGGATTTCGGATGTAATTATCATTGGATGTCGTACATATTTTAGAGCAACCACCCCTAATCCGAGCCAATGGCAATTTTATCTGTGTCACCCGCTGATGCTCCTGAGAATAATAATAAGTTTTTATTGAGCAAGTTATTCAAAAATAGATATATGTAGATATGTAAGCATATATTTAAGTACGCATCGTACTGTCACTCATGTTCATCATAATTACCTTCTACGCTTGCGACATCTTTTTCGATTACACCTTCGCCGCCTGCCGAGGCTGCTTCTAACACCTGTTGTTGGACTTGAACAATCGGTTGACCATCTTCTGTGTAGGAAACAGATACAGGAATACGAGTGCCGTCTTCTCCAATGACATGAGCACCACCATCGCCGTCCTGTGACTGTTGAATGACCAACTGACCATCAGCATTCAGAAGAGAGGCATCAATTAATTGAGTTTCATTATTTTCTCCCTGCACCAACACCATTTGTCCGTTGGCATCAGTCATCATTTGTAAAGTTTCACCGTCTAGACCTTCGCCAGACTGCAATACGCCCACAGACTGGAGAAGCTGCTGTATTTGCTCTGGATCTTGGACAAGAATTTGATTACCGTCGGCATCCGTAAGAATGTGATTATCAAGTTGCAAAAGTTGTCCACTTTCGTTGAGAATAAATTTAATTTGACCACCATCAACTTGCGCCTGCATTGTAGCTTCGTCTAATTCCATTGCGACATGTTGTTCACCTTCACCACCGCCATCCGAACCAGCAGCTAATTCATGATGCTCATGAGATTGTTGGTGCTCACCCGTTTCAGTAACCTCTTGTTGTTGCTGGTGAACTTCATCGCCTGCTGCAGACTCCCCTTGTTGGTTGTCTGTTATAGTGTTACTTTCGTGGGTGGTCTGGCTATCAGATGGCTGTTCTATTGAATGATTGTTTGATGCAGACTCTTCTGCTTTATTATCCCCTTCATCTGTGGCAGGTTGGTTTCTTGAGGATGATGTTTGTTCACTATTACGATGCGCAGCTTCTTCCATATTCTTGGAGTTCTCGCTCGACGCATTTGTCGAATTAACGGCTTGCTCTTCATTGTCATCGTCCAAGCTCGGCATGCTGACTGGTCCGGTACTGGATGGTTTTGGTGACTCTACCTTCAGCTTGGTTGATGCAGTTGTGGTAGTTGTTGTTGTCGTTGTCGATGCATGTGTTGAATCATCCGGTTGATCCAGCATGGGCATATCTATGCTAACTGACACTGGAGCGGTAGTTGTAGTGGTAGTATTAGTACTATGATCTTCACTAGTCGAAACTACTCCACCTGACTCTTGGCCTGGAATAGTGATGTTAAACGTTATGCCCCCGCCAGTGCCAGCTTGTGAAGTTATAACCATTTGGTCGTTGCTACCATTGCCGGATGATGTTGTGGTGGCCGTTATCCCATTATCACCTTTGTCGGAATGCATTTTTTCGAAAATGCTTTCAATATCTGCTTCAGAAATAGTAGTATTACCAGCATTACCCAATGAAGCGTTCTGTTGCTGATGCTGGTGATGAACATTAAGGTCAGCGTTGTGATGAACTATTTCATTGGTTTCTTGCTGGGATGCTTCACTTAACAAAGCGGCTGCATTTAATGTGGACAAAGAGTTACTTCCAACTACTGCATTTGAAGTCTTTTTGTGTGTGGTTGCGGCAGTTGTAGTGGTGTTAGTAGCATTATCTCCTCTCCTGTGAGTTTCCATGTGTTGATTGTAGTAATTCTCTTGTATAAATGTCAAGGAACAAATATGACACGAGAAGAATCGTATATTATTGGCAGAAGCTCCCCCTGTCACATCTGTTGTAGCTGTAGTTGTTACTGGAGTGGTTGAATCGCTTAAAGCTTCGTCAATTGTTTCCTGCAAAAGTTTCTGTGTTGTCAGCATATTCTGGGAAGATTGCTGCTTAATAGTAATCATTTGATGTTGCTGAGTCTGCTGCTGCTGTTGTTGTTGTTGGATTTGCTGCGTATTCTGTTGCTGCTGATGCTCTTCGAAGTGTTTAACTAGCATTTCTCTCTTGGGGAAAGTCATAGAGCAAGTACCACATTTGAACACATTGCCTTGATGCTGCTTAGCGTGAGTTGTTGCCGCCTCACGCGTCTCAAAACGCTGAGCACACAACCGACATTTAAATGGCTTCGATTTCACTCCAGCCATATGTTTGCGCATGTGCTCATCGAATATTATTTTGTCGGTGGATTTGAATTGACAATGATTACAAGTGTAGAGCGGTGTAGTAGTACCCGTAGAAGCTTGTGCATTCACTGCTGTTATAGAATCAGCAGCTGGTGCAGCATTTTGCGATACTGGCAATGTTGTTGTACTTGTAACGACCACATTGGTACTATGATTTATTTCCATATGTTTACGTAGAGCCGATTCACTTACAAAATTTATATGACAAACAGCACAAGTATTGTCCATCGGTGTATTATGCTCACGAACCATGTGCTGCTTCATAGCTCCAAAGTTGGGGAAAATTTTCTTGCAATTTTTGCATTGGAAGTTTTGATGTTTGCATGTTTCATAATGTGTGTTAAATAGTCGCATATCAGATGTTTTGTAATCGCATGACAAACATTTGTAAATTTTTGTTGTTTTGCGCTGGAGCGTTTGTGTGCCAGCCGATTGTTGTGGGATATTTGCTGGAGATTGTGTAGATATTTTCATTTGTTGGACTGCGCTAACTAAAATCATAAAGTGGAAAAAAGTTATTATAAGCTTAAGACAGAAAATGATTCTTAAATAAGTAGTACAAGGATTCGAACTACATAGGTACATACATATAAAGGCAATAAGAAAAAAAAACTGAAAAATTAAAGAGAGTGTGACAAGCCAGTTGTATTTTTCAATAATAATTTAATAAATAAATAAATTTACTTCGTTTTACAAAAAAAAAAAAAAAAAAAAAAAAAAAAAAAAAAAAAAAAAAAATTGACATTTCTCAACATATAAAAAGTGCGCAAATAAGAATTGACAGGTTTTAGCTGCTTGCTTTATATCCACCAACAAAACCGATAACATTGGTTTTCATGACGCGAAAGCATTTGTTCTTGTCGTTTTCAAAACCAATTCTGACAACATTGGTTTCTATGACATCCGATAATTGAGAAATATCTAGCTAATTAGTTTTTTCGTAATATGTACATTTATTTTAAAACTACTTAGTGTAATTCTTACCTGCTGCACCACTATTAAGTTTCTGCAATTTATTAGGTGGTGCTTGCAATGTGGACGAAGATATATTATTTGTTACATTGGAAGTTGCAATAGTTGGTGTACCACTTCCCACTACAGTGGTGACATTTGTATTGCCACCGTTGTCATCATTTAATCCATATTTTTTATGCAACAAATTCATTAAATTGGTTCGAACACGTTCGACATCATTTTCTAAACGATCCAAATAGTTGATGA
Organism: Nowickia ferox; assembly: GCA_936439885.1. NCBI lineage: Eukaryota > Metazoa > Arthropoda > Insecta > Diptera > Tachinidae > Nowickia > Nowickia ferox. The sequence goes on from OW387024.1 coordinate 86,999,916, forward strand.
GATTTGTACAACGTGAACAAACAACATCCTCAACACTTACAATCACCATAAAGGCATCACCAACCAACTGACCAATTTTATTAGGAAATTTTGTTGTTGTGTGCGTTGTCTGCATTTCTGTTAGCTGATGTTGTGCCTGGTTCGCACCTAATGGGTCATCGCAAACATAACAACGATTTATGGATGTAGTGACAACTTGCTGTTGTTGTACATTATTCGCAAGGGGTGCTGTTGTCACGGTTGTTGGAGTAGTCCCTGACCCAACAATTTTTTGTTTAAGAATACGCGGCTGATTTGGGCCTGTGACAGTAACTGCTCCACTTGAGAGCAGATTATGTATCTTGCGCACTGCACTATTCATTTGATTATTCATTATTATCAATAATATTGAAAGAGTTTTGAAGACCCGTCTCTATATTTAATCTTTGTAGTGTTTATTTTATAGCCAAAAATGTCGTATTGCATTAAACTAAAAATAAAAAAATAATAAATAAAAATAAATATTATTATAACTAAAATAGATAAGGAATACCGAAGTATATTTATTTGACATTGTCTTTATATACTAGGGATTTTTGCATTTCGTTCCTGCTTATGGAACTCATCCGTTGACTTCAAAAATCGTTTCGATTTAAAGTCTACTGATTAGTTCTAACGAAATGCTACGACGCATACTATGCATTCTACGCGTTTTTCTCTGTAACTTGTTAGGTGCTCCTCTCAAAAATAAATAAATATTATCCTATCCGAAAGAAAATTGAAAGATAAGGAAAAATTAAATAAAAAAATAAAAAACACGGCGGGACTTTTTTTTTCATGATTTCCCTGTATAAAAATTTTCAATGTTTTTTTTTACAATGCATTAACATTGTCTCGAAAACTAATATATTTGATTAGAAATCTTTAACGAAATCTATATCGTTTACACTAAGCTTTTTTGATATTTTCCAACATTTTGTATCCGAGACAAAATCCTTTGTCTGAAATTTAGTCTTATATGGCATTTACATTACCTCGAAATCTAGTACTTACAAGATTTAGAGCTAAATATTGCTGCTTTTTACTAGATTTCCCATTCAAAAAAAAATCCATTTTGTCAATAGATTTGTAGGAAATCTAATGAAAATCTATTTTTATTTAGTTTTTACTACCCTGTACAACATATTTATAAAAAAAGAGTGAATTACCCACGGTCTCATTAAAAAGGTGTGTGAATTGGCTCACGGAATTTTATTCATAATTGACATCTATCAGGGCGGAATAAAATTCCGCGTGAAATTTCTCCCTTTTCCAATTATTTTTTATTTTCCCTATTACTTGCTATTAGTTGGAATTGTTCCGTGGGAAAAATTTCACGCGGAATTTTATTCACGATTGCCCTTATATCAGTTATCCGTTTTTATGAGAATTTTTTTTTTCGTTTTCTATTTTTTTTTTTTGTAGTTGGAAAGGTGCGACTACTTTGAATAAATATCAGGGCATTATTCTATCGTTAATTCTTCGTTCTATTCAATTGTGACACATGCTGCTTCGTACAAAAAAAAAATACGAACGCATGTAAAAAATAATTGAACGAAACAAAAAATGGGGGAATAAAAATTATGCAAAAACGACCGAGAAACGAGATTCGATGTGAAACAAAGTTATTAAACATACCAACAAAAGGGATACAATTTTAGAAATACATTAAAATTTAAGAAGAGATTCTATTGGTATTTGCACAATAACATCATCTTCATCAGATACTAAAAGAAATATCAAATGCTTATAGAACACCTAGGATATATGTGTATTACACACATGTTATATACATACTTTATTTCTTTTATAGGTATATGATTTTACAAATTAAATAATTCCATGAGTTTTAATTTTTTTTTTTTTGCATTCAACGTTATCTCCATTTTCTAATTGTGTATATTATTTAACCACTATTTCGTTGTCGTTTCACATACACTTTTCACAGGAAAATTATTCCCTATATGAGGCGTTCATTATTTACAGATAAAATTTGTGGAATGTTGAATAAAGCTCTACATTTTAATATATTTTTTCACATATTTAGCTTTTAACTTCAGAAACAGGACTAAATTACAAAACACCGCGCCAAATATAGTTTCAATAATTTGCACATGTAAACAATATATTTCAAAAGGAAGTGAGAAATTATGTACCTTTATTTTTCAAGAATTAACATTTCAAGCACTTTCCGAAATATGGTTTTACCAAAAAATTTATTGGCCCCTTATTTTATTTATACCGATATCACTTTAAATCAAATCTAATTCTTTTATTTTTGACAGTGATGCACACAAAGAATAACAAAGTCTGTGGCGTTACCACAATGGAAAAATGTTCAATACTAGTGCGCGGAGCCGCTACTGTACGAATGCTAGGCCAAACTTAACGAAGAAAAAAACAACAGCACCAACAACAACAGCGGCAGCACAGAGTGGACGATGAACTAAAAACTTATTATTGGGAAAATAAAACCCACGACATAAATATGGTGGTGGTGGTTTGTTTTTTATTCAATCCAAATATTTTCAATTTTAACAAAAGCTATTACACAAATAATAATTAAAACACTACGATGCAGTCCCTTTTACCACAGAAAAATCTTTATTCAGTTTATCTAAAAGAAACCTTTAAAAATGCAGCTCTAATATTTTTAATCAGTTTGTAATTTATAATTCACAAGCAACACTGTACTACTCTGTTGAAATCTTTCACACACTAAAAAATCCAACTGTTTTTAACGTAATTTCATTGAAAGTATATATTTATCTCTTTTTATCCTTTACCATAGCTTACAATACTACACATTAAAATGTAACAACTATAGTTATCATCATGTTCGTTAAGTCAAAATGGCTGTCTCAACGAAATTGCTGCAGATTCGTTATAATTGCTGTAAGCAAAAAAGTTAACGTGATTTATTGTGTATGCCAATTTTTTCGACAATATTGTGGGTGGCGTTTTTCATAGACGCCTGGGATATGCATATATACTTCGTTTTGCTCAATTTTGATTTTGATTCATTATTTATTTTATTTCCATTATTGCCTTTGGAAACCACTACTTATTTCAAAGTTGATGCTTTTATCAAAACGCGTCCTTTTTAAGAGCCCGTTTATATGAAAGGTGACCTAGCTGCGACATTTACGTTCTCTTTTGGAGTCCCTTCTTAATCCACGCGCGTTTACATGAAGCCTTTTTTGTCGCAATAATCAAGCGACTTTTTGATGTTAATTTGATCAATGCTTTTTATTCGTTCATTCGTAGCAGTGTTGCCGTAAAGGAACTAATTGTTAGTATGGGAAATGTAGAATTAATTACATACATAGCATAAAAATACGAGAGAAAGAAATATGAGAGAGAGGAGTTAAAATTGTCTTCAGTTCGCAGTACGTGCGACTTTTGCAAGATTCTCTTTACTTCTTGAAGACGACTGGTCGCAAGGCGGATTGACTTCAGGTGATCTTAATTCACCAGCTGATATAAATTCTCTGCTGTCAATCAATGCAAAACGTTAGGAAATATTCCGACAGCAGGAAATTTTACACTAACAAATATACAAGGTGAATACGCAGAGTTGCAAATTAGGATGCCACCTGGTATCAATTCGCCTTGGCTGGTCGTATAAAACTACCTTACAAGAAATGAATGGCTGAAACCATGATACAATAATACAGGTTACCTCGAAGCGCCAGCTGATGGAGTTTGTTTCGTGATGTGGTCTGCCAATTGTTGATTACGTTTTATCAATAGAGTGCCCATTAAACTGTAAGTGTCTGTAAACTGTACTGATACAAACCAGTTTTGTAAACTCAACAGAACATGCAATCATATTTTGCCAATCCACGCGCATGGTGCCTATCAAGGCATATCAAACAGGTACACGCATCAGGCATATTGCTCATCCGCTGATTTTTTGTTTACAGGTTTATAACGAAGAATTCATTTGACAATTACTTTTATGCCTTGTTTGATGCATACAATTGTTTGACAATTACTTTGTAAAACTATGTGAGAAGCACAGAGTTGCACCTAATGCGTGTGCCTATTAAAACTGTACTAAAAAAATAAAGCTTTGCATAGACAAGAGCATGATACAATTATACAAGGTACTTGCACAAGCCCATCCTGTTTATGTATACAATGCAGAAAGTTGTCAAACTTTGTTTACAAGCTGCAAAAATGTTAGTGATGTGTGTGAATAAAATGATTACAGTGTTGCCAATGAGTTTGCATATGGCTGTGTCTCCAATTACACATTGAAGAAACTTACACTACACATCTTTTGTGTGGGTTAAAATTAAAACAAAAATAAATAAAAATAGAACCCAAGGTATAATTACATGGCCCACACATGAGAGTAGAAATTACACACTGTGTATTACACACATATTGGCAGCACTGAATGACTATAATCATGCATGAATGCCGCGTCTGTAATTGTACTTTAGTTACCCTGTGATAGCTGTTTTTAAAAACAAAAGACATTTGTTTCTGACAATTATCCGTTTGTTTCTACTAACAAAATGCGTGTTTTTTGGTGCTGTAATTTTGTTGTAGTCGTGCAAGTACCTTGTATAATTGTATCATGGACAAGAGAAAAAGCAAGTACATGTCTCTTGTTTTCTAACAGTTGTCATCACAAAAGAGCAATAAAAAGCCGTGTTCAAGGCCGATTAATAAGGTCATGTTGAAAACACAGCTGATCTACTTTTTTCTCCTAATTCAAGGCGAATACATATAACTGTTGGCTCGTATGTCAAAAGTTGTTTATGTACAGAGACTTGAGACGGGTGATTGTTTTGGCGGCGGCGGCTGAGAACAAATAACATGAAAATCAAATAAGATAAAAAATAAATTAAATATTAGTTTATATTGTACATGGAGAATATGCGGCGACAAAACGTCGGTTGGTTACTGGTTTGATGTATGTAACAAAAATTTGTTTTCGAGAAAATCGATGAAGAATGTTTAGTTCATTAGTTTTATAAAAATACACGATATAATTTTTTGTATAATAATAAAAGTAATAGATACATATGTTTTTTATTCAAACTTAAAGTTTATAAGCTTTTTACATCCAACATGAAAACTTATTAGGATTTAAAGAAAAAATTACAAAACCATTTCTCAACGCATGTACCAACCATAACTTCATATTGTTCACTACTTGTTAAAGGAGGTTAAATTACTGTATATGTACATATATTTAAGTAAAAATATCAATTTGATTCATGTAACATGACATTTAAAGAAAAAACAACAGAAGAAATAAAAGACAGTTTGAATATACATATTTAATAAAAGAAATTTTATTAATCTAATATATAAAAATAAGTCGGGTTTTCCTTCCTGACGCTATAAATCCATAACGCACGAACCGATTTCCACGGTTTTGCATTCATTGGTTCAATCAGCTGCTTTTGACATACGAGCCTCCCAAGGGAACAACAAAATGCCAAATTTGTTTTTATTGTTTGTGCTTTGTTGTAGTATTAACTTTACCTGTGATGAATTTGCCTTGGTCTCGATTTGCAAATCTGCATATTCGCCTTGTATATTTGTTAGTGTAAAATTTCCTGCTGTCAGAATATTTCATAACGTTTTTCATAGATTTGACAGCAGAGAAGTTATGTCAGCTGGTGGATTAAGATCATCTGATGTGGACTCACTTTGAAATAGACTTCGTAGACTTTGATACTACTCAAGGTCTATGCAACTCTACAAAAACACATCAATACAAAAAACAACTTTATGTTTAAGTTGTCAGAATCACACACAAATAACTTTTGACAGTTTAAACACGAAAACACAGAATATCATCAGGACTATTGCATTGACCTGATAAGTAGACCTTGATTTTACTGAAGAACTTCATATTGATAAAGTTTCCAACCCTGGTTACTATTAACAACAACAATGGGAAAACATAAACACATCAAAACTGGATAACAAAAACCGGATGGACAATGTTCAATTTAAAAATGGAAAACAGGAAAATTGAGAAATATTTGTAAATATACAATAAAAATCATTTTTTAAATATATAATACTTATAAAATGAGAGCCATTTTAAAATGGATTGATAAAATTGAGTTTCCCAATGTAAAAGATGAAGACATCAGGTACATAAGCCGAAAACGATCTGACACTGACCAATATTTTTTTATTATTAAAAAATAAATTTATATTCCATAATTTTTGTAGTATCCATTGTATATGCTATAACCCGGATGCCACTCAATTAATTGTAGCTGCTCGGGAACGAATTTTGGTTTACGATCCAAAAGATGGCAGTCTGTTAAATACTTTAAAAGCCCATAAGGATATCGTTAATTGCGTGGCTTATTCTAGAGACAGCAAAAAATTTGCCAGCGGTGCTGCAGATAAAACGGTTATTGTGTGGTCGCCTCAACTAGAAGGATTACTGAAATATTCGTAAGTTTAACAAGAGTAAAAGGCGGATAAAAAATTTCGTTAACTAATATTTCAGACACGGAGACTCTGTGCAATGTATGAGTTTTAATCCAATTTCTCATCATTTAGCCTCATGCTCAACATCAGATTTTGCGTTTTGGTCTTCAGATCAGAAGGGTGTGCAAAAGTACAAGATACATTCTAGAATAAATTCTTGCTGTTGGACGAACGATGGTCAATACCTCATTTTGGGTTTGACAAACGGTTCGATAACCATAAGAAATAAAAATGGTGAAGAAAAGAGCCGAATCGATCGTCCTGGTGGTGTGGCTAGTGCAGTTTATGGTCTTCAGTGCTCTCCAGCGGTGGCAGAGCCAAATACAGATACTATAGCTGTAGCTGATTGGAGCCAAACATTATCTTTTCATACTCTGAGTGGACAAATGATTGGCAAAGAAAGATCCCTTGGTTTCGATCCTTTATGTTTGTCATACTTACCTAATGGCGAATATTGTTTAGTATCAGGTTGCACTGGCAACGTTCATTGTTTCACCCGTGACGGTGTTCGTTTAGGTATTTTAGGTGATGCGGTTGATACTTCATGGATTTGGTCAGTAGCTGTTCATCCTAGCGGATTGTCCTATACAATTGGTTGTCAAAATGGCACTTTATCAACATACAACATAGCTTTTGCCACCGTTCACGCTTTGTATCGTGAACGCTATGCATTTCGTGAACATATGTGTGATGTAATTATACAACATTTGATATCAGGCCAAAAAGTGCGAATCAAATGTCGTGATCTAGTACTAAAAATCGCAATATATAGACAAAAGCTTGCTGTTCAGTTACCAGAACGAGTTGTTATCTATGAATTGAATTCTGTAGAAGAGCAACAAATGCACTACAAGGTTAAGGAGAAGATACAAAAGAAATTCGATTGTAGTTTGTTGGTTGTATGCGCTTCCCACATTGTGTTGTGCCAAGATCAAAGACTGCAATGTTTGGATTTTAGTGGTGCCTTACAAAGAGAATGGTTAATGGATGCATTTATACGTTATATAAAAGTCATAGGAGGACCAGAAGGTCGCGAAGGTTTAATGGTAGGACTAAAAAATGGAAAGGTATGTTTACAATACAATTGTCATTATGTATTTTTTTATTCATGTTAATATATTTAAAAGCCGCACTTTAGTTAATTTTAATATACATATGTACAGTAGACCGCAAAACTAAGGACACCCCACCATATAATTAAAGTTTCTTCTATTTTTCTTCTTATTTCAAAAACTAAGCAACAAAAAACGACTAAACACACAAGAGGAAAGAAAGCCTAATTAATAAATTAACTCGAAAAATTATGAGCTTAATTTCATAAATGTAGAACAATAAAAAAAATATTAAGAGTAACATCGTAAGCTCGAGCCGCAAAAGTAAATATACATCTTGTATATTATGGGGATTTACTTTAACAAATTATAAAATTTATGCAAAATATTACTTTTTAAATAATTTTAAAAATTAATTTTAATTGGCAAGACTGTTGTAAATTTAGAGATGGTAAAATTGAGCTTTCATTACAAAAAAGCTTTCAGCAAATTGTAGTACGATGAATCAAAACAATTCACATATTCCATTTGCAATAAAAAGTTGCGTACATAAAGCAGAAATCTACATCAACTGACACCAAACACAGTGGACCAAACACAAAAGATCGCTGATGAGGAAGTGGAAGTGGCCTTCGAAAACAGCCGGTTGTTCCGTCCAACTACGTGTTTGTCAGAATATTTACAACTAACTTTGGTGTTATTTGTTCATTAATAATTATCACATGTAATTTGGCTTAAAAAGCGATACGAACTTTAGCCTGATAAAATCATAAAATATAGAAACAAATGAAGTTCGAACAATAATAATTAAAATTAACTAAAAATCAGTTTTTTTTAGCTTAGAATGCACATGAAGACCTAACGAAATAGTGGAGAGGCAGTGAAATAAAAAAAAGGGGTTGGCGATTAAATTTAAGGAATTCACATGAAAAGTGTCCCAATAGTGTGTAAATCTTAGAACTGAACTCTATTAATATGGATTTCAAATAAAAATACTTGGTTGATACATTTTAAAAAATTATATAACGAATTTCTCAAATGACTAGAACAAGAAACACACCTATCAATATGGGTCCCAAATAAAAGAGCTTTATGAGTAGGTTTAATAAATCAACATGAAGAAGGTCTCAGTTTACCACAATATCAAAATGACGAGTTTCGCGTACTTTTATATTTGAACCCTATATATTTGGCTCTCAAATGCAAGAATTTTTTTAGTACGTATAAAATACCAGCTAATAAGGTAGCGGGCAATATGCTAGTGTAATACATATTTATATTTTTGGCCTTGAAGGTTTTGTATTGCTTTGATGAAATTAATAAATTAAATTCAATTAATGTGAAGTTTTATGGCAAAACTCTTTAAGATTATATTCAATTTTGCCGCTTCTGCTAACTTCATGCCAGCTTTTTCTTATATATATAAGGCCCCTAAAAAATAAAATGAAAATGGAAAAATCGCAATTTCTTTTTTAGGTTTATCGCATTTTTCTTGACAACGCATTGCCTCTGTTGATAACTTCTGCTGTATCAGCCGTTCGTTGCCTAGATATCAACGCAAATCGCACTAAAATTGCAGTGGTTGATGATGGCGGCCGGCTTGTGGTGAGAGACATTTATAATGACACACTTCTCTATCAGGACACAGGAGTAAATTCTGTAGCGTGGAATACACATTTGGATTCAATGTTATGTTACACTCACACCACAGGCGGTTTGTCTGTCAGAGTGGGAAATTTGGCACCTCGAGCTCCTCAGCAAATGTTAGGTGTCGTTGTAGGATTGTGTGGATCTACAGCCTTTTGTTTAAGAGGCAATGTTATGCACAATGTACCATTAGCTTTGGGAGGCACAATGTGGCAATTTATAGAAGCCGGGTTATTTGAGTAAGACTATATTTAAACGCAGAATTTCTTTAATTAAATTTATTGCATGAAACCTAAATCCTGTTAGAAAAACTTATCTTCAAAAGATTTTCTTTCTAACCCAGACTTTTATCGGTAAATGAAAATCTAATTGCAGTAAATTTCATTACAAGAAATGAGCACACATACATACATATGTATGCTAATGTTTGTAATCTTTTAGGGAAGCTTTTCAAGTAGCGTGTTTAGGTGTAACTAGTGCCGATTGGGAGGGTTTAGGTAAATCTGCTTTAGAGGCTTTACATCTTAATATTGCCCGAGATGCTTATGTAAAGATACGAAATTTACCTTGGCTTCAGCTGATTGGTGATTTAATGGAGAGACAAAAGCGTGGCCAAGTACCTAAAGAAGTTTTGCAAGCAGAAATATGTGCTCATTATGGCAAACATAAAGAAGCTGCAAGATTCTTTGAAAAATGTTCTTCAAGTGCTAAAGCGTTAGAAATGTATACCGATTTAAGAATGTTTGATTTGGCCCAAGAGTACATTAGGGATGGCAGCTCAGAAGAAAAGAAAAATTTGGTACGTAAGAGAGCCGAGTGGGCATACTCTGTAAAGGAGCCAAGAGCAGCTGCAGAACTATTACTTGGTGTTGGAGAATATGAAAAAGCCATAGAAATTGTATCCGAGCAAGGATGGGCTGATGTGTAAATATACAGATAAAAATTGTATTTATATTACGTAAACTTATACACGTTCCTTTATTTAGTCTGTACGATATAGGAAGACGTTTGAGCCAAAGTGATAAGGAGTCCCTCGATTTAGTAGCTTTTAACTTGAAGCGTTTGAAAGCTTTACCTTTGGCTGCAGAAATATTCAAAAAATTGGGTAATGAAGCAGAAGTAGTACAGTTGCATGTAGAAGCTCACGATTGGGCGGAAGCTTTTCGTTTGGCTGCCGATATGCCACAGCTGTTGCCTCAAGTACACTATCAACATGCCAAATATTTGGCGGAAAACGATCAATTTATAGAAGCACATGAAGGTATGTACATACCTAATATTTTTCTTATATTTTACCATACTATACTATACTTCGTTGGCTTTTAGCTTACTTAAAGGCCGGTCGAATTAAAGATGCCAATCGCTTATTAAAGCAATTGAGCAACTCGGCCATTGAGGAGGAACGTTTTCTAGATGCAAGTTACTTTTACTGGCTTTTATCTAAACAATACTTGGATATTTATTATGAAAAAGAGTACGTGATCATATTCTGAACTTTAAATAATATTATATTATATATGCAATTCCATAGATTTCAAAATTCCATAGATTTTCATTTAAAGGAATATCACTCTCATTTACGTGTTGCGAAAATATACTATGCTTATAGCGTAATATATAATTATATGAAGGAGCCATTTACTACTTATTCACCAGTAAGTCTTTTTAATGTTTCAAGGTTTATACTTAATGAGGTAGAATATAAAGGAGCGCCTAAGGGTGTAAGCATGTTGTAAGTTACTTATTTTATTTTGTATAAATATGTATATTCTTCAATTAACGTTTATACAAAAGCGCTGTTCTGTTTACTCTGGCCAAACAAGCCAAATTTTTGCAAGCCAACAAACTTTGCTTGGTAGTCAACAAAAGGTTACAATCCCTTAAGCCTTCGTCTGCAGTTCAGGAACAAATTGATGTACGTATTATTAAGAACAAAAAGTTATTTGGAATGAATTGATATTTTTTATGTTTCGATTCAAGATAAATTATTTAAATAGTAAAGCCTGCAAAAGTGGTTTTAATGATCCCGAAGAGTTGCTGCCTTTATGTTACAAGTGTTCAAATTATAGCCAGCATTTAAATGGAAATGAATGTCCTACATGTCGACAGGATTATATATTTTCATTTATATCATTTGGTATTACCTACACAACATACATATATGTAGTATAAAAAATAAATTGAACATACCTTTTCTTAGAAATATTACCATTAGTACAATTTTATCCGGAAATGGATATCACCGACAGCGAAGCTGAAAGATTACTATTGGCTCCACCGAAAACAAATGAAGACCAGGATCCTTTTAACGAGGTTTGTAAAATGAATGATTATGAATAAATGCTAATTTTTTTTTCAATTAGGATTCTGCAAGTGCGTTACCTTTAAGTTTAGACCGCAATTCCTTACGTTCTATAAATCCAAATAATGTATTAATTTTAAAACGCCGCTCTAAATCGAATAGTAAATATATATTTTATCGTAATATCCTGCCTGATTTGCAAGTGACGTATTGTGCAGAATGTTTATTGGTAACAAGTTTCGTAGCAATTATATTCCCGATAAATTTTAAGTGTATCTTTTTCGACAGGTTTTCTATGCAGAAGATTTCGAATTGCAGGTTTTGCAGAAAGGATTTTGTCCCTTTTGTCGTACAGCAGCAGAAAAATTATTTGAAGATTATTAAAATTTTAGTTTAATTTTATTTATTGTTCGATTATTTTCAAAAATAAAGTTATGGATATTTAAGACCAAGTTTCTTCTTGATACCGTTTTATTTTGGTTAATTGCTCTATGAAGGCTTCTTCATTATCTACTACTTTTGTAAAAGCCTCTTTTACAGATTTGGGCATATTTTTGGAAGAACCGGATACCAAAATATATGCATTATTTTCCATAATTAGCGGTTTTAGTACATTTGCATTTTTTTCTATCAAATGCTGAACGTAGATCTTATTATTCTGATCTCTGGAAAATGCACAATGAAGGTAAATAAAATTTTCTTCTTGCCACTTTCTCAAGTCTTCTTGAAAATGGAAATCTTTACCTTTATTACGGCAACCAAAAAATACATATAAGATGGGCCGACAACTATTATTTTGCCATTCGTTAAGATAAAAGTTTTGAATCATGCTGCGGAATGGCGCTATGCCAGTACCTGGCCCCACTAAAATTAGCGGCGTTGTAATATCTTTGGGAAGCTTCATTGTACCAGATTTTATAGATCCATATATTTGAGTACCTTCCTTAAGACTTTTTAACCAATTTGAGCACAGACCCAGCCTAGGTGTAGATAGCTTCGTTTTATATTCTACCACGGCGACTAGCAAATCTATCTGACCAGATTGTTTGCAACTAGCTATTGAGAAGCTTCTGGGTTGTATGATTGTAAAAAGTTCTATTAAAATATTAAGATTTAGTTTAGAAGATGCATGCGGGAAATCGTATAAAACTTCTAATATATTTCTACGTGGGCGATTTATGTAGTTGATAAGGTCGTCAAGTCCTTCAGCTGTGGTAAACTCCAGCAGTTTTTCTTTTTCTAAATCATCCTCACAGTTTAAAGCTAAAAGTTCAAATGCTCTCTGACGTGGACGAAAACTTAGATCCCAAATATATGTGACCATTTCTTTTAGCATCAATCTTTGACTGTAACATTTAGGTAAAGGCATATCATCATAAATGCTACACACGTCCACCAAAGTATCCTCATTAAAATCAAGGTTATGTTTTCGAGACCATGAAAAGAAATCATCAATCTGTTTCATCGAATTATGAGGTTGAACTTGTAAAGTGTCTCCCGGGGACCAATTTGTTTCCTCTGGTGCGATAAATTCCAAAAGCCTAACATCTTGAAAATGAGATGGATCCGTTGTTCGTTTGTTTCTCTTGAGAAGAAATGTTTTTGGCTCATCTCTGCAAGGCCAAAGCAGATGTAACTTATTTATGTTATTAAAGTGATTTTCATTTGTATCATTTACTTTTTTACACTTAAATCGAAAAATCGACGAGTCATTTTTCGTCCCATTTAATTCTTTTCTTCTTATGCCGCTTTGTTCTACAACACTCCAAAGTTGACTCATCCAAGGCAGAGACACAGCACTCAAACCATGATCATGCTGTTCATCACACAATCCTATTGGTAAAATTTGCTTAGCACTTAATTGTTGTAGCCGTTTATCAAGCTTTTTGGCAGCATAATTAAACTTTGCATAACTGGAATCACCTAAGCCCAAACAGGCATATTGTAAATTCTCTAGTGAATTAGAAGATAAGCTTTTTCTAAGCAGAAACTTCCAAGTATTGCGCATATTGTCGGGTACATCTCCATCGCCGGTTGTAGCAACCACAAAAAACGCCAATGTTTGTTCAACAAGTTTGTGTATAGGAAAATCATCCATAGGTAATACTGGACCTTGAAAGCCATATTTCTTGGACGAACGCCACAACTGTTCGGCCACGTCTTGAGCCGTGCCAGTTTGACTACCGTACAAAATTAATAAATGCATTTTAAATTTTATCAAAAGTAGTAAACTTAATGGTGAAAAAACCGAAATACTTGAAAAAAAACAAGAGCGTTGCCATATATATCATATAAATCATGCGTTTATAGAAGTATATAGAATATCCGAGCGGTGTTTTATTTTAAATTTTAAATACTTCGCAATGAATTAATATTAGAGTTCATATCGGTTTTTATACATTAGAAAGAAGTTGTAATCAATGAAAAATTTACGTAGTTATAGACAATATAATGTGTCATTAATAAAGTATGTGATGCAATTTACACTGTGTATTTTCTGCTTGCCTTTATAGGCACGTTATTTTAGTTTGTCGGTGAGAGGTGTTGAGAAACTTGCGGAGTAAAAGAAACAGCACAATACGCGTGTTTTGCATATCCCTTTGCCATTTGTGTACTTTAAGTTATATTTTCTCTCCTGTCATTTCATATTCTGAAGTATATATGCACATGCATACATATTTATTGTCTTAAATTCGTTTATATTGGGCAATTAACAAAATAAAAAAGGCAAAGACAAAATGTATACATATTAATGGTCTAATTCATAAAAAATTGTCTAGGTTTTTTACAGGTTTATTTGACAAATTTCCCATAGAAATATCACAAAGTATACGAAAATATGTCAAATAAGCGCTTAATAAACCTGCAATATTTTTTATAAATAAAGCCTGATACTCTGTTCAACATTTCACGTGAAATGCTGTCAAAATACTTAAGGCAGTAAATTTCAAAAAATCCTGTTAAATTACTTTGCTCCTCTTCCATAAGCAACAAAAACACCATAAGGCATGAGGAAAAAGTCAGAATGTATGCAAGTGTGGGTGACTTTTAGTACGGGGCTTCAAAAAACTCTATTACAGTTTTTAGTACATAACTTCAGCAGGTGATTCGAAAATCAATAACTTTACTGTGGCATTGCTGTTTTGATTTATTTTGATTTTAACTGAGCAATGTTGCTCGGTTAAACTAAGATTATTAGCTAGATAATCGTTATTTGAAAAACAATATTTTAAGTTTAAACTACAGTTAACTGACAAGTAAAGTTTATCTTTATGTTAAAAACTAGCCCTTAATGTAATTACAAAATAAAAATATTTTTTTAGCTAAAATTTTATGTTTTATTGTATTGGCGATATTTAACAAGTCATTTGGCGAGGAGGCTGAAAATAAATCTGACAACACTGTATGGGATTGCTGTTTTGATTTCTTTTCCATATGTTTGAGTCGTATCAATTAGAGATGGGCGCGTGTCGTGTTTTTTTCGTGACACGAACACGCGCGACTCAACACGAAATGTTCGTGACAAAAAATCTGATTTCGTGTCTGTACGGATCGTATCGTGTTGAACAAAATTTAAACGATAAACACGAAACGATTTTTGGTGTTAAAATATGTATTCATGAATTTCCAGTAAAAAAAAATTTAATATTTTGTATCGTCAAACCAACCAATTTGTCGATAGTGTAAGCTTAAAGTTCTGATATTAAACAAAAATATGTATCTTTTTATGTTTGTCGTGTGTGTTTCGTACGTGTTGGACATCTTGGCATTCGTGTAGTGTTTGAAAAATTCGACACGCGCCCATCTCTAGTATTAATTCATTGTTCCTTTTACTTTTCCACCCACTGAAAAAGGGTGAAACAAACCACTTTGTTAATTGTGCAATAAAAATATTATTCTATTGTTAACATGTTTAAGCTGTGTGGATTTTTATTAAGAAATCAAGCAATCCCTTTTGTTGCATTACATGCAAAACAAAACGTTAATGTATTCCAAACTGCAACCAAACATCTACAAATTTCATCTATACGGAATGGAAGCTCATCACTTGCAGGACCAGGATCTCCATCAATGAAAAATGAAGAAAAAATAACTCCGTTAGGGTGGTTTTTAATGGTTAGTACTGTTTAATCGAATATAATTTATAGTTATTTCATAGATACTAATATCGTTATTGAGCTACATAAATAATTTAAAACCAAATCACCAACAACTAAATTTTACGGCTATATATATACATATATATATAATTTATAGTTATTTCATAGATACTAATATCTTTATTGAGCTAAACAATTTAAAACCAAATCACAGCAACTAAATTTTACGGCTGAGGATATCAAAAACAATAAAGTTAACATAACATAAGCAAAAAAGCGAAAGTTAACGGCAAGATCGTCCTGCCTAGAAGGGTAAAGTTGTAATAGCGAAAAAACCAACGCCGAGCACACATGTGCCCAAAAAAGCGTAACTAATTACTAATGAAAAACTGTTTGATTCACACACGTATTTAAAATAAACAGTTTCATGCATAACTTATAAACAATTTTATAGAATTCAACATGATTGGAAACTGTTTTAACTGAATAAATACGTGTCTGAATCAACAAAAATTTTTGAGCTAGCACAGATAACTTTTAGTATTACCTTCTCGATAATTATTATTTTTCAATTGATTTGTTGCCCATAATTGGCGTCGCCGTCTTTTTTCCGATAAATAATTCTCAGCTTGCAAGTGTTTTGAAATAATTCCATATATGTACGTGTATTTTTTTGTATAATGGTTGGACTACTTATTCAACTGATTCATCGTTAAAATAATTATGAAATTTTTTTCTTAAAATTTATATTCATAGCTCATTCCAGTTACTACATTTGGTCTAGGTTGTTGGCAGTTAAAACGTAAAGCATGGAAGGAACAATTGATTAAGGATATGGAAACACTGACAAAAATGCCACCAGTCGATCTGCCAGAAGAGTAAATATTTCACCAAAATACCTAACAATAAGCTCAAAATTCTTAACCAAATTATATACATATTACATATAGTCTATCAAATTTAAAAGATATGGAATATCGCGCTGTAAAAGTGAAAGGTAAATTTTTGCACGACAAAGAGCTGATTGTGGGTCCAAGAAGTTTTATAAAACCAGATGGTGGTGAAACTGCGGGAGGTTTGTTTTCACAACGAGATAGTGGGAGTGGTTATTGGGTTGTAACACCATTTAAGTTGGCTGAAAGAGAGTGAGTGTTGGAACTTTGACTAAAATTTCAGCCAAACTTAATGAATATCTTCACAGTGATGTTATATTAATAAATCGTGGTTGGATACCAAGAAAAAATCTTAAACCCGAGTCACGTTTAGCTGGTCAGATTACAGATGAAGTTGAAATGACCTGTTTTGTACGGAAGGAAGAACAAAGACCTCAATTTACACCAGAACATAAAGGGGGTTTATTTCTTTATAGGTGAGTTCTTCACAGCAAATTAAAATATTTAGCTACAATGAATAATTTGATTTGATTTTTATATTTGAAACAGAGATTTAAAAAAAATGTGTGCTTTGACTGGTGCTCAACCAGTTTACTTAGATGCTAATTATGCCTCTTCGGTACCCGGCGGTCCTGTAGGTGGACAAACTCGCGTGACTCTGCGTAACGACCATTTGTCATACTTAATTACTTGGTACAGTTTGTCTTTAGCCACAGCCTTTTTATGGTATCGCACAGTATTGAAAAGAAAACCTTTTTAGTACTAAAAATGCATTTTTATTCTTTAATACTTAGTATGTATTTATTTATCTTTATTTTTGTATAATTGTAATTTAATTATTACTTGCTTAAAGAAAATCAAAATTAATTGAATTGCAATTAAACTTTTTTATACCTAACGCATTATCAAATGTGTCTTTGTGTAATAACTTTTCGAAACGGAGGCTCATTAATAAGGTCTATCCAAGGAAGAACCTCTTTCGCAATCTCCATGTAAAAAAATTAATCAAAAATATTATATATGTATGGATGTGTATGTGTGTATATATATGGAATTTTATATTTAGTTTTCTCATCACCTTGTATAGACCTTATTTATAGGCATTGTCCAAAGCTATTTGATAGATAATTATATTTGAATTTATTGTTTTATAATTTTTAAAATCTAAATGCAAAAGTAATTTATATTAAACATTTTCCTTTTACATAGTTAAATTAAAAAATACATATACATATTGCCGCTTATTTGGATTAGGTTTCAAAGTTATTTTCCATTTAATAAATGAAAAACTAATTATTATCATCGTTCTCAAAGTTATAAAGTACATAAATATGGATTGTTATTTACATTATTTCTAGGATTTTTTCCCTTTAAATACTGTGCAAGGTTTTTTATGTGTAAAGACATGATTTTCTTTTAATTAAATTGACTGTTACAAAAACGAAAAGTGAGAAAAAGAGAAACTTGGACATTTTCGAAGTATTTTAATGCATGTACATATATTTTCACATTCTTGAAGTGTGAAGGCAATTGCTTCTGTTAGTAAAACTTGAATTAAGTTTTACTGTTTTTTTACCCTACAATTGTGGCACGCTGCCCCAGGAACGCATAAGGCCTGTACGTAAATATTTTTTGCCAATTGTTTGAACATGGAAACCGATTTGTTGCAAACGCTCATGATCTAAAATTTTGCGACCATCAAAAATATATGCTGGCTTCATCATTGATTGGTAAATTCGTTGATAGTCCAGAGTCTAAAAAGAAATAAGAGCATTTTTATTTATTAATTAATATTATTTTCATAAAGTGTCTTGTACAATTGTTTATTAGAGTTCACCAACTTACTATAAACTCGTCCCATTCTGTACACAATACAATTGCATGTGTTCCTCTAACAGCGCTATAAGGATCACTGTGTATTTGTACAGCTTGTTTAACGCTTTCAGGAGATTCTGTAACACAAGGATGTGTCAAATCGTCTATAATTTGCTCTGGCTCCACTTTAGGATCGTAAATATCCAATTTGGCACCTTCTTCTAGAAGTGTTTTACATACAGCTATAGCCGGTGTCTCGCGGGTGTCACCGGTGTTTTTTTTAAACGCAAAGCCCAATATAGAAATGTGTTTATTTGAAACCGTATTGAAGAGGCTTTCAATAATTTTCTGTGAAAAGCGATTCTTTTGATATTCGTTCATATCGATGACCTGTTGCCAATAAGCAGCAACTTCCGGTAAGTTAAGACCCTCACATATGTAAACTAGATTCAGTATATCCTTTTGGAAGCAACTGCCGCCGAAACCAACCGAAGCTTGCAAAAATTTCGGTCCAATGCGAGAATCTAAACCAATGGCTCTTGCTACTTCGGAAACGTCCGCTCCCGTTGCCTCGCATACTGCAGAGAGTGAATTAATACTAGAAATTCTTTGCGCCAAGAAAGCATTAGCGGCTAACTTCGATAATTCTGAACTCCAAGTATTCGTGGTTAAAATGTTTCCTTTGGGAATCCAGTGCTCATATATCCATGATAGCTTTTCTACGGCCTTATGACCATCTGGTGTCTCTTCACCACCAATAAGAACACGATCGGCATGCAACAGATCTTCAACGGCAGTGCCTTCCGCCAAGAATTCGGGATTTGACAGGATATCATAACGTATACCCGGCTTCTGATTGGCGTGCAAAATATGCATAATACTTTCGGCGGCTCTCACGGGTACTGTACTCTTCTCAACAACAATCTTATTTGATTGGGCGATTTCGGCGATCATTCGGGCAGCACTTTCAACATATTTTAAGTCAGCAGCGCGACCTATTATTATGCATTTCATATAAATTTTTTTAACATTGGCGGTATTCGATGTTTGCTGCAAATTGTCTTGTGTAAGTGCAAATGCAAAATATCGTAGCTTTTCTTTGGATTGTGTGTGTATTTTTTTGTTGCATTTGAAAGAAAAGCTACGATATTTCGCATTTGCACCTACGCAAGACAATTTGCATCAAACATGGAATACTGCCATTGTTTTTTTTTTTGTTGTGAAGTGTTATTTCGAAACAATTACCTTTTCCATTACCAAAAGTCTTTGTAGGTGTGTTAACAGATATGAAAATTAAATCGGCTTCTTTAATGGCAGTCTCAATATCAGTCGAAAAAAATAAATTCACATTGCGGCATTTTTTGACAACATCATCTAAGCCGGGCTAAAAATAAAAAAGTACAAAATTAAGAGTCTTGGGGTCTGATGATGTGATGCAGCATCCTCTTTTTTCTTTATAACGGAAAAACTCGAGATACAGAGTCAATTCAAAAAAAACTAATTTATAAGCATTGATACTTAGTATCAAGTGTATACAAATTGACTACGAAACCTTTGACCTTACGATTTCGAATTATTGTATAGTTACGTCCGTTTGCATTTAAGGTGACGATATGTACATATGTATATTAGTTCGGATAATGTTTATATTTAAATTTAACATACATATGTACATATGAAGGGCTTATTGTAAAAATACCAAAAGCCAACGGAATTAAAAAATGAGTTATGTGTTTTTCGTATCGTTTTTTTGCAACTTTCTTTTTCAAGTGTTTTTCGTATCGTTTTTTTGCAACTTTCTTTTTCAAGTAATTGTCGATAAAAATTGCATTCCGATAAGTGTATATATATGTACATACATATGTATGTATGTTAAAAAACAACTAATTATATGAGTAGAACATGTTTTTGAACAGGAAAGATATAAATAATAAAAAAACATAAAGTAAATATTAATTGAACAAAAGAAGTATTATTTGTTTATTATTCCGTAACTATTTCTGTCACGTCACATCAATACAATACCAAAATAAAAACTATTTAGGGCTTTCGATGAGATTAGTAGTTTAACGGCCTGGCCCACGATGTCGACAAAAAACTTTCTATCCATATTGAAAAAATAAACCAACTTTCTTATTTTGTTTTCAATATAAGTAAGCGATAGAAAATTTCTTGTCGACATCGTGGGCCAGGCCGTAAGAAAAAAATTTCGAAATACACATACTTTCGAAAATTCTCAAAATCTATCAACTGGAGTCGTTTCATTACTTCACGAGATCGAAGTGAAGTAAATATCTTTAGAATACTCCAAATTCGGTTCCGACTAGTTAAGCTTTTCGTAAATTATGAGGGATATACAACCATACAAACACACACACACAAAAAGATTCAAGCAGACATAATCGTAAAAAAGTCAGAATAGATTCTCATGAATTGAGATCTGATGAAAAATCGATTTTCGAAAATAGGGCGAAATCATAAACCAATATTTTTTATATTTAAAATGAAAAGGACATACTCTAAAACTAACATTCATATTCTGAAAATCACATTTTTCAAATCACATGTGATTTAAAAGTCATAATGGTCATGCAGATATTTTTTCACTCTTTTTTAATTGTTCTATTACGATTGCGAACAGTGAAATAAATAAATAAAGTATGAAATATCATTTCTGAAAGAAATTTATTGCATATGATTTTAAAAACGTCTGCAGGACCATTACTACTTTTAAGATCACATGTGATTTGAAAAGTGTGGTTTTCAGAACATGCCTTTAAATAAAATATTTATAAAATATTTGGTGGGTACATACATATGTATGTCCGACTAACGACTAGTCGACAAAATCTTCCGATTTCGGAACCGAAATATTACCGAAATCGCAACGATTTTTGTATGTCAACTCAAATACATATATTTAATTCAATTTCATTTAATGCAAAATTTTTACCTCAAATATATCTTACTCAGTAACCATTTTAAAATCTAATTTTAAGTAATTTTTCTTTGTTATAATTTAAAATTATTATCTTATGAAGTATGTAAGCAATGCGCTATTGGCCTTAAAGGTTTTTTTGTATTGCAGATAAATAAATAAATAAATAAAATAAAATAAAAATGCTTGACACGACTTCGCAAAGATATGCAGTTACGAAAGCGTAAAGACATATCGATAAGAAATCGCAACGATATGTCTGTCAGTAGGGTTTCTTTTTGTTTATACAGCAGAGTACCGCTGCACCGTTGTGTTGCTGCTTTTGTCGAAATAATTTGCATACACATATTTATTACATATGTACTAGGGTGATCGACTCGGTTTTTCAACCGGTTTTAAAACCCGGTTTTTTCACAATACGGTTGTAGGGTTTTTTCAAAATGTTGATTTTTCGAATGCCGAATAGTTCGGGTTTTTTACAATTGAAAAACCGGCCGAGTCGATTTGTATATTTTGCATAAAATAAAACTTATAAATCAAAGTTTTAATGATATTATTAAAAAAACGTTCAGAGAAACTACCGAAATGTCTTAACGAAACGTCGGACTTCAGAAAAAGTCGAAACATTTGGTTTGGGGGTATTAAAATGTAATTAAAAAAGTTACAAACATTACAACTCACCGCATAAATACATACATACATATATGTACATATGTATATGTACATATGTATATAAATATGTAAAATAAAAAAATTTAAATTATTTCTTTTAAACGAAGGTTAAATACATATGTATATATGAATGTGTGTATATGGGGCATTCCATGAAATTTTTGTTTGTTTTGATTTCCCAAATTTTGTGATATTTTTTAGTGCCCCTCAAAAAGCTTTCCTGACAAATTTTTATGTACTTAAAATTATCAAACACCCCCTTATTTATTTTTTTATCCATAACTTTCTTAATAACAGTGCAAATTAGATGTTTTTTACAAAAAAAAAAAAAAAAAAATATTTCAAGTGTGTTTGATTAAGATTATTGGATTTTAAATTTTAAATCGTGTTTTTGTTTTTTTTTTTGAAAATGTTTAATTTTAAACTTTTATCCAACCAACACTTTTTAAGCCTGCTTCGTTCGGTAGTGGGCATTCATTCCATTACTACAGTTTATTTAGAGTTTTTAAAATTTGAAAAATGTATACTATAATTTAAAAACAAAAGAAATAATTGCGAGAAGCAAACGTATAACTTTATGTACATACATACATACACACATCTGAATACATAATTTTAAAGTAATTGTTGTACAACAAATATTCAAGTGAACATATTTTTTGCACTATTAGTTTTTTTTTCTAAAACAATATTTAAAATCCAAAAATCTTAATCAAAAACATTTCTATTTTTTTCTGTAAAAAACATCTAAAAACAAGAACTTTGGACCATTATTAAAAAAAATAAAATTTTCCTGGCTTTTTTGAGGGGCTCTAAGAAATATCACAAAATTGAGGGAATCAAAATTTTTTTCAAACCGCTTGAGTTGGCGTGGAGTTACCCATATGTATGAATATGATTGTGTGTATACGTATGGGTGTTTAAAAAGTATTTGCATAAAAAAGTTAATTAGTATAATCACTTTAACAACTGCAACCATAAACTTTTTTGTCTATTACCTTGAAGGTTTAAAAGATTTGATTTGCAATGCTAACATAAACTTTGTTCTAAGCAATAAAAAAAAAAATAATAATTATACAATTTTATAAATAACACAAATGATTTATAAAATAAACTGTTGCATGTTTGTTGTATATACATATGTACATATGTACAATGTACATACATTAAAACAAGAATTATGATGAAAAAGAGAAAATTTTATGCAACTCGCATATTTGAGATTTTTTTCAAAAAGACGAATATTATTTTTGTAAATTTATTGCGAATTACAACATATTCATATAAAATTTGTTGCATTATTGTTATCCTAAATTTTATTTTTCATGCCAAATATTCTTTAAAAATGTGTTAGGTCATTTGATATGTATTTGTTTTACTTAAGTACATAAATGGAAAATAGGTACATATATGGGCATCAGTACACAAATATTTGAAAACTGAAGAAGAACTCGTATGCAAAAGTGAGAAGTGATGTATTAAAAAAATTGAAATTTGAGACAAACTTATTTACCACAGAGACGTTCAAATAAATAAAATATTGGGTGTGATGCTAATGCGCACCACAGGCGGTAGATAGCAACAACATAAATAAAAGAGGTGAGTTGATTTTCTATTTCATAACTTCATATGGACCATAATGAGTTATTTATTCTACATTCAGGAATAGGTATAGGGAGGGACTTATTTATATCACTTTGATCAATGGAATGATAGGAAAATTGTGGAAAACTGGAGGATTGCAACAGAATGTTGCTTTCACTGCAGAATATCCTTCCGTTTGAACTTTATAGGAGCATGGAGTGTACGGATCACTCAAAAGGAGACCTGGAAAAACAGACTGGGATGCCTGTAGGTTGATATAATGTAAATTCATTGGAGGAAGTGGACGGAGTGGTGAATTTGTTTACCAATATCTGTAAGTATAGCTATGAGTTATTCTTACTGCTGACTTTTCGGACAAATTTATCATTCGACGTGCAGGAGCAGGGGTCTACAAGATTAAAGGTCGGCCGATTTACATATTTTTGTTTGTTTTTATAACAAAATTTTTTTGTTAATTTCGCTTGAAAATATGATACATGTACCTATGTTAATGTATTTGGTTTGTTTCTTGGGGTTAAAATTTTGAAATTTATCATCATAAAACTAAAAAAAACGAAGATAAAAAATAGATTGACCAATATGCACCGATTTTCACAATAACTAGAGTTTTATGTTAAACTTTCTTCCAAGGACAATATAATGCTATTTTTATTTAGAGTTAAAAAATCATTGATTATTGAGTTCTAGTTCATCATTTTTTAAATTGAAGTTTAAAATAATATCTCTATTTCTGCATTAGCAACAGCGAAATTAAATATGAACAATTTGATCACAGATTAATTCAGGTTAAATTTATATTATGAAATTTTGCATGGCATTTTTCTTAATTCTCTTTTAAAGTTGCTACAAATTTCATTGCATGTTTATTTGATGCAATTTTCAGAATAATTAAAATTACATTTTTTAATATACATACATAAATATCTCTCTTCGATTTTATATTCATATTTATTATGTATGGCAAAAAAAAAATGTATATAATTCGGAATGAATGCGTTTATAAAAAGCGAATGTCAAAATATATCTACATCTAGGAGTATATTACATTTCTTGCTAACAAACAAAAAATATCATACAACTTAATTCATGATGCAAATTCAGTTCAAATGCACATATAAAGATAGTGAGAAAAATAAAATAAAAATACTATATGATTATTTGGTTCATGAGATTTTGCTAAATTTTTTTTGTGTTTTTATCTAATTTCTGAAAGTAAATATTTACATAAGAATGCAACGTTTCAACTGTTTAAAAATATGATTGAATAAGGTGGCATTGATAAGGTGGCATAGGAACTAGAAAAATGCAGGCAATATGATTATATTATAACGGATGGCATATAAAAATTTAATAAATTGAGCCTTTCTATAATCATATGAAGTTTCTTAGCTTATTTCAAAAATCTTTTGGCTGAAGTGTACTGACGAGATTCTTGAGCAACAAGCAAACATACTTACTAATACATACATATGTACATATGTACATCCATTAAAGGCTAACCCCCTGTTTTCACAACCCAGACGGTCGACTTGAGCACAAAATGTATATGAAAGCACTAATTCTTTTGAGTAATTTTCATAAAAATTTTGTAGACAAATCGGCTGTGTTTTTCTTTTTGCATCTAAAAAAAAAAATTATTGTTGCGTCAGGTGCAATTAATTGTAAAAAGTTGTGAAAGATGAAAAATGGGTTCAAAATCGAATGAAGATATTTGCTTTGTGAATATTATATTGGTTGAATTATACTGACGAGATTCCTGAATATTAACGAAATGTTAATATGCTCATTTCTATTAAATCCTTGCATTAGTGTAATAGTTTCACTTAAAAAATATAGGTACCTACCTAGTTTAAATATAAAAATTCAACTCATTCTTTATAGAATTTATTTATTTGTTCATATTGTAATACAAAAGCATATAAATTAAATTTTTTTATATTTTGAAATATGCTTTTAAAAAATGGTTGCGAAAATATGCAAAAATATGCACTTGGCACGAAAATATTAAAAAATATGCAATTACAAATCGATGCCAAATTACTTAAAATTTGATGATTCGGATAGATAATTTGTCAATAACTCTTTATCTATCACCAAAAAAACATGCAGTTGCATGAAAACTCGAGCCCTGTTCATTTATTTATTTTTTCCGCAAAAAATTACTTCTAAACATTTAATTTTTATTAAGATTTGCCAGTAACCACCTACGACCCTGAAGCAACAAAAACGTGCAAATAAAAGACTCAAACTTTCAGCACAATTGTTATGTACACGTAGGTACATATTTATGTACAGATGTATGTACATAATTGTGTATGAACATATTTGTGAATATGTATGTATGTATGTATATATGCATATATACACATATATGTATGCATGTATATGAATACATGCATATATTTACATATATCTGAGGTTTCAATTACAATTGACGGTTGATATTTCATTAACATTGCATAAATGTTATTGCTTTAGCCATTTTTTATTGAAACAAATTTAGAAATCTAACCATTTTTGAATTGGTCATGTAAATATTCAAGTTATAGTATAACATAGGGAACGAGACAAATTATTCACTTTGGAAATAGGTATTTGTGATAGTAATCTACTTTTGCTTTTGTCAAGTCAATGAACGCAGGAAGTTTTGAATTTAAAAATAAACAAAATTGTATTTTTGGTTAGAGGCAACAACAAAGCTGAAACAGGTTTGTCGCCTGGCATTCCTTTTAACATCACCATCATCATTATTCATCAAATTTGCATACAAGCATTCAATTAAGAATTTTTTTATTCTTTAGCTATTTATTTAAAATAGTCAACACACAGTTTTTAACAGATACAATATTACAAGCAAGGACTTCTCGTTACTTACCTCGTAAATAGGTAACTTATCAGAATTCCATTGGGCAATACGTTCCGAACTTTTGTCCACCACTGTCACTGTAATGTCGGGACATTTTAAGGCCATTACAGAGCATGTGGGTCCACCGACGTAACCAGCTCCTATGCAACACACTTTCATTGCACTCATTTGCTTTTTCTTTAAACTTTGGTAAAGTTATGTGAAATATATTTTATCTTAAAAATTCTTAGAAAACAGGAAGTTATTTTGTTGTTGTACTTGACAACGCACTATAAAGAGTTGGGTAGCAAACAGAATTACTTGAAATAAAACCTTCTTCTTTAGTATTTTAAACAGCTTTTTTGTACATTTCTGCTTTTTTATGATTACAAAGTGATTAAATTTTATTTTTCACACATTAAAACACCAAAAATTCACAACAAAACTGAACAAAAATAATTAAAATGGCCAGTGCATCCGGCCTTGCAAACACTTTTTTCCAAACGAATTCTTTTTGCAGAATTTTGTGACATTTATATAGAGTGGGCAGAGAGCGAAGCCGATATTGATTTTTGGCGGTGGCAGCTGATCAAACCTATCTAAGGTGGCGGCTAAAAGTCGACTTGGGATGGAAAAATCCTCAGGGTCCGCCAACTAAATCCGTCGGCGGTTAGTGTATGTTGGTCGATGACAAAAATGTCAGAAGCACATATTTTTCCGTTGGTTCAAAAAAAGGGGCATGTTTTGAAAAGAATGGGATTTTCAGAAAGCGGCTAAGCCGAAAATTAGCCGTCAGCGGTGGTTGTTAGTCGACTCCCAGTCGATCAGCCTCGTACACTGAGAGTGGGTTACCATGAGTGTCTTTATCACGGTTGTAAATTGTGTTACTATTTATTATTTATTATTTTTAGTACTCGCCATAGAACGAAAATTATAATCATATCGTATATGGATAATTTTTGAGGTGCTTGGTGATGCTAAAAACTTTTCTAATAAAAGTAAAAAATGCTCTAACCTCATAGTATGATCAACCGTTTTGTGCGACTTATTGAGTGAAATAATTTGATGAATACACCTTCATCATCCGTCTTTATTAAACTAAGTGCCTGTTTTGCTCACAGTGCATTTTATACAACTCTGCTCTAATTTGTTTATTTCTTATTTGTTTTTTTTTAGGTTTGTTTATAATGCAGCTGCTTTTGAAATTCAATTAAGTTTTCTATTTCTCTCATTGCTTAATTTTAAACTTTATAAACATGCTGAAGTTATGGTAATGAGTGATTCCGATGATACAGATATACTTCTGCTAATACCACCGAGTTATTATTTAGTGAACGCCGAACAAAAACTTTTGTATGACGATATAAAGGTATTGCAAAGGCGGCAGTTTTCTAGTTTAGAAGAATTGGAGTCACTCAAATTACATTATAAATATCAATTCCCTAAAAGAGATTTACCCAGCCAGTTAGAGTCCATGGATTTGGGTGCCTGCAAAAATATTGATGGCTCCGTAATCTCGGCTTCTGGACGACCATTGACATATCAATTTATACCACCTGCCAACAAATCTGATTTAGATCATAATGGTAGACTTCGCAATATAGAAAGGGAAGATATTCCTTATATTGATAATCCATCAGATTTGTCGAGTATTTCTACCAACACAGTGCGCACACAGTTTGACTTAAACAAAGCCAACAGACAACCTGTAGGTATGGTACATTCTACGCCCAAGTATATGAGTTCATCTTTTAAAGAACAAATTCCAGCTACTTCTGCTTATGAAAAAGAAGTCTCATCAGACATGTCAAGCATTTCTGCAAATACCGAGCAAGCTCAATTTGATGCTGTTAAAGGAAACAGGGAACCCAATTGTGCGAATTCATCCTTTAAAACACAATCACCGGCGAAAAAAGTTTATTGTGAAAAAGGGAAATTTTCCTCTAATTTTCTACTTAACGATGTCATAGTGGACAACGAAAACTATTGGCATCAACTTCACAGTGCTGATTATCGCTTGGAACAGCCATCGCAACAAAATGGATTTTTAAGTTCAAACGAAAATCGTCCAACACAAGCCGACATGCAGACATTGTCTGAAGAAAGAAAGCACGTGTCAAGTTGTTACCAAATGTCTAAAGCTGACAATGACCTCATCAGTTTAAGTGAAATTTGGGGTAGAAGTGGTCAAGCTACTGCTATCGCAACTTCTTCGCAAATAAATTTAAAAGAGGAGCAATTGAGAAGGCAGCATTTGGAGAAAACTATAAGGCAGTTGCAAGCGCGGCTACTCGAATATCAGCAGAGACTGTCGGTGGCCATAGAAGTTGATCGTACAAAGGATAATGCTTTAAACAATGCTAATATAGAAATCAAAAGGTAATTGTTGTCTGCTGGGGTTCAACGTAATTTTAGTTTGCTTAAAAATGCCCTTGTTAAATTTTTCTCTAAAAAAATTCTAAAATTTCTTGCCATTAAGATTAGAGTTAGTTAGTGGTTGATAGGAAAAAAATTAACTTTTAATATTGATGATTTATGACAACGTTCTGAGCATAGTCGACTGATTACATCCATGTACATGCAGTCTGTTTGAGCTTCAGATGAAAAAAGGATGTAGGGAAGTTTCTTATCTTGTTTATGCTAAAAGCTAATTTTCTTCTCCTGCATTAATTTCGAAATAAATTTATTAAAAATAATCAATTTGTGTTATGATGAGTTGTATTATAAGCTGGCTGGCTGATATCGTTATTTTCAAATATTCAGCATACGTTTCTTTTTACAGCTTAAAGCAGGAATTGCATCTTACACACAAGAGTCTCCAAGAATTCGAGCAACAGCGAAAAAGCTACGATGAAAAAATGGAAATATTGCAAAAGGAATTAACTCAAGCAGTCGCCTTAGCAAGCAAATTCCAAGAGAAAACTGAAAAGTTAGAACAAGAGCTTTCTGATTGTTCAAGGTAACGTGATTACTTTTAATATCTTTTCCGTAAAAAAAATAATATAAAAATAATTTTTTCCCTTTTAAGAAAAACAAATGAAACTTGTAATCAATATAAACGAAAAATAGACGAATTAGAAATAAGAACTCATGCAAACAAAAGATCAGAGGAATTGGCTATGAACGAGCTACACAAGCTACGGGATAAATATGCAAAGTCCGAACATTTATATGAAAAGGTAAAAATAAATTTTAAACGAGAAACACCCAAATGTGAAATTCTTTTATTTTCTTTTTTTCTAGACTAAATTACGATGTGAGGAATTAGAAAAGGAAAATTCAACGTTGAAACAACAAAAAGATATGTTGCAGGATTACCACCAACGGCAAAAAACTAGAGCTGATAATTTGGAGGCTCAAAGGAAATCTTTGCAAGAGTCTTTAGCTCACTCAACAGGAAACGAGGTATGTATATTATAGCTGAAATGCAAAATCAAGTAACTAAACTATTTTAAATTTTATACGATAGAAAAAACTAAAAAAAAATTGTTCAACTGACTGCCGTAAAGTTTATGTATTTTAAAAAATACATAATATTTTAATTTTTAATTCGGTTGATGGTTATGATATGATAAAGGTTTGAAAATCTGTAGGGACATGTGTTTCGATGTAATATCTACCCAATAATTAATAATAGTATATACGCAATGATTAATTTAAAATTCGATTTTAAATTTGCTGTTAGTTACGTGGTTTAGCATTTCAGCTGACGATATGAAGATATTTCGTGCTGTAAATAAAATCTTTTGTAATTACATACATATGCAACCATAAGTCCTAATTTACACTATGCAAGTCTTATTGCTAAGCTGATTAGTTTGTTAGGAAAGAGGGACGAGGGGAAAAGAAACGTTACTGTTCCCCTCGTCTCTCTCTCCGTCAAATAATACATAAATGTAGAAAAACATAAACAAAATCCCTTTAACCAAGCTAATTCAATTTATGGAGCTCTCTTCCTTTAAGAATAATTCTTTCATAACAAATAACCCAGCTGGAAAAGTAGGCATTAATTACACAAATAATGGGAGAAATAATGTATTATTTTCCAAAGCAAGACAATGCATTCCCTTAGGAACGAGAGGGTAATTTGATCAAACACAATAATTACACATTGATTACCACATGCATTACAACATCTGCAGAAGAAGAATGTATAGTTTTTGTTTGTGACGAGTGTTATGAATTATAGAATTCATTCATTGGACATATAAAACAATTCATTACTTTACTAGGACATGTTATGTTAACAGTAATGAATTCTGGAATGAAAAATTATACATGCTGTGCATTACCTTCTCCTTTACTATTCATTACCTTTTCCCACTGGGAAGATAAAAAATGTAAGTTCAAGAGAAATACTATAAACACACACACACACACACACACCCACGCACACATGTTTTTAAGGTCGAGTTTACATATGTGTGCCATTTGCCCAAAAAAGCGTAACCACTAATTACTAATGAAAAACTGTTTGATTCGGACACGTATTTATTAAGTTATTATACATACATAACTAATAGACAATATTGTAAAATACAACATGATTATAAACTGTTTAAATCAATAAATACAATGTCTGAATCAAATAGTTTTTCATTAGTAATTAGCGGTTACGCTTTTTTGAGCAGATGGCACACAGATATGAAATCGGTGTGTAAGCTAATACATGTGTGTGTACTATATGTGCATGTAGTAGTAACAACTTCAAGCGCTTAAGGTGGATTCACCCATTTTTTCGGAACAAAATTTTAGTCCGGAGAAACTTTTTTTATATGGAGGTTGACGCTTCTCTTTCTGGGAGAGAGAGAAGAGAAAAAAAAATTTTGTTCGGAACATTTTCTGCTTGAATTGGTTTAATTTTAATTTTTGTCCGGACAAAAACGAACTGAGCTGCCAACTATTTTAATTTTTCAGCCAAAGTTGAACTGAGCTGCCACATCATGTTATATGAATAATAAAAGCAATAGAAATAAAAAAATTAAATTAATTAAAAACAAAAAAACATATGCAAATCGAGTTGAACGAAACAATTGCATTAAACAATTAAAAAGATATGCCTGACACAGCAAATTGTAATCACTTGCCGCTGTGCTGCTACTTGAATTGAATTGAATACCATATTTCATATGGTAGCTTTGATTTTCCAGACAAAATGTTCGAAATGGATGAATCGTCTTGCAAAAAACTCTCAGTAAAAAAAAATATACCCCAGACAAAAATTTTGTTCCGAAACAATATATAGCTCCCAAAATACTTAACCGATTTCAATGTGCACATCTGCACATAAACTCCTTTAAAATCATATAAATCTTTGCAAAATCGGTGCAGGAGTACTGGCGTAAAAGGGATTACAAAAAACGTGCTTGCTAATTAATTATATACATACTCGTATGTAGATAGATATAGATTCCCCGTCGGAGAATGTGTGGTTGACTACAAAAATAATTAGCTTATAGTTAACTTTTCTACTAACTACAATGTCATCCAGAACAAATCCAAAATTAATTCTTAAGTTGAGTACGTAATCAAACTACAAATTTATTCTCAGCTACTTTGAAACTCATTTCAGTTTTATATTAACATTTTGCTGCTATTATTTTAGATGGTACCTTAGCTGGGTAGAAGTGCGTTCAGTACACAACGTGTGATGATACATGTTCGAACCCTAGAAAACATTTTTAAATTTACTGACTACCAGGTGATTTAAAAAAAATCAACTTAAAGTTAGTTGAAAAATAATGCAAAGTGAGACAATTGACTACCGCCTATGACATCGCAATGTTAAAATAGTCGCTTGATTACATTGAAAAGTAATCCAAGTTACTTACAGTCAGTACTACTTGCGAAATAGTTAGCTTAAATAAAGTTAGTGTAAAGTTAACGGAATTTCCGACAGGGTTATTAATCATATATTTCCTATTGGGTTCGATTAATTACTGAAATAAAATAAAATGAAATTCCTGTGATTTCGAATACAATCACATATAACGCAAAAATTTATAATTTTCAGAGCACTTTAAGGAAAAAGTTAGATTTGCAACAAAAAACTTTGAAATCTCACTACCAACAACAACTGGAAAATGTAGTGGCGCAAAAACTGAAAGAATTCCAAGAACAATTGGACAACACCGAAGCAACACTTAGATCGGAAGCACGAGAGCGTGAACGCTTAATAGCCGAACGTGCTGTCAAACAATTAGAATTGATTAATGAAAAAAATGATTTGGAACTAAATTTACTTCAGGAAAAACATAACGAAGAAGTTGAATTGTATCGCATCCAATTGGCAAATGCGTCCAAGAAAATCGATGATATGGAAATGAAATTAAATGTATATAAATCGAAACGTGCTGATATCGCAGAAAAGTTGCACAATGTTATGGAAATACAATGGCAAAAAGCTCTAGAAATATTAACATCCCCTCATAATCTTACACGAACAACACATAATGAGACTGAACGTGAATCTCCCTCCCCAAGCACCAATGAGACTCATAACACAGCGAATAAAGAAAACGAATATGAGACTCCGAAATCAAGTAAAAAGGAAAACAATTTAAATGTTATACATCAGCATGAATCGTCACCAAGGGATAAATTGCAAGCGTACATTGAGCTGGTAAGTTTTTTTGAATCAATATATGTACCTACAATGATGTTTCTTTAACTCCATGCATTTGATTTATCTAGCTGCTTTCAAAATCTCCCACTGATTTCGATAAATTAGATGAAATTTTAGCACTGACTTCAAGGGCTAAGGAAACAAAGGATAAGTGTGAAAAATCCGCCAAAAGACATTGCCACTCCAAACCACCCTGGAAGGCATAGATTATTTTATATTTAAAATTCCATTTTTTAATACTCATAACTAAAGTGCTCTTGAAAAGTTTTAATTTATTGTTAAGAAAATATTTTTTTTAAAGTAATTAAATGGTGTTACAATGTCAATTGTATATATTTTTCAAAATATGTATTGTACTTAAAGTAATTTTTTATTACACAGTACATGCATTCATACATATCGTCAAATAAAATCCAAAAGGGCTTTTTGTGTGATTATGATGTGATTAACCAAAATACATCTTTTCTTAAAATTTTACTCACATATGTTCAAAACTACCGATTTTATTAATTATACAATTTGGCAACTAACAAATAAATAGTCGTAAATTCATAAGGTTTTTTGCTTTTTCTGCAAAAAAGTAAACAGTTTACTTACGGCTTTTAGGATTTTATGTGACGATATGTGCATACATGTCTGTGGTTATCAAGAATAACGGCTGTATGAAACAACGCCCAAAACAAACACTACCGAAAAATGTGAAATAATTCCCAAAATTACATTTTGGAAGTTATTGCAAAATTTTGGAATTTTTTTATTTTTTTTTGGGAATAATTTTATTAGTTTCTTGGAGTTATTTTATTATACCTAAGAACTGAAATTGAAAAACCTCCCAAAATTTTTTTTAAGTTTTTTCATCGGCGAGGAAATTTGGGAGTTATCTAATTTTTTTTGGGACTTACCTAATTTTTGTAATTTCGCTTCCCAAAGAATTTTTGCGGTATGCGAAAAACAGGTTTCGCTTTCCAAAGCACTTTTACATTGCTCAAGGATTTTCTCCTCTAAGGCATGCCCAAGACCGACTTCGCTTTCCAAATGTGTTCTGCCTTACCGGCCTTTGGTCGGAATCAAACATTTTCTCCTCGAGGTATGTCCAAAACCGGCTTCGCTTTCCAAAGCATTCCAGTATACATACATATGTATATATATGTATGTACAAATATTAAGAAAAAATAAAGAAATGTTTATACTTTGTCAAATGTTACCAATATTAAAGTATTTTGTATGTCGCTATTCATGAAACGATGTGTACATATACAGGGTGTTTTTTAGAGGTATAGAACTTCGAATTGAAATAAAACACAAGAAAATCGTTTTAATGTCCATCAATTTGGCTTTATTGGAAGGATAATTTTATGCCATTAACGTTTAAATATGATTTCGGGCATGTGGCCGCCGCGGCTGGCTCGAATAAAGCCAATTCTACAGGTCCAATTTTCAACCACTTTTTCGGGCATATGGGGCCGTATGTTGGCAATAACGCCACGAATGTTGGCTTCCAAGTCCCCTAACGTTTCTGGTTTGTTGGCGTAGACGAGCGACTTCACATATCCCCAAAGAAAATAATCCAATGGTGTCAAATCACACGATCTTAGTGGCCAATCCATGGTTAACCGAATTAATTGCTCTGATGGACGATTATGTCGACCATAAAATGGACGGAGCTTGCGGTAAACTTCGCGAACTGAACCATTATTTTCGAAATAAATTTGCACGATTTGCAAGCGTTGTTCTTTTGTCAACCTGTTTATGATGAAATGGCAAACCAAACTAAATATTAATCACTTGACAGCTGACAAAATGGCCGCCAGTTAAAAAAGTGATGCCAACTTAAAGTTCTATACCTCAATAAAAAACACCCTATACATACATACATATCGTCACCTTAAATGCAAACGGACGTAACTACTCAAAAATTCGAAATCGATTTTTTTTTATTGATTATAGTTCATTTTATCAAACTACATTTTCACGTAAATATTTAGACCACTGCGATAAAAAAATGACGACTTTATTAAGGAAACTCAAACGGACGTAATTACGAATGCATCTATTTGTTATTTGAAAGAACGTAACTAACATAAAAGCTTAAATATAATATAAAAAGGAAATAAATGGTTAAAAACATATATGTAAGTATCCACACTACAAGTAAATTTCAAAGAAAATTTTCAAGAACAGTTTATTATTATTGATTTTGAAACGTTTTTTGTTTCTCCTGTAAAAATGTAAAAGTGTAGTTACGTCCGTTTGCATTTAATGTGACCATATGTATGTATGTACTTTTTACTTATAGTTACATGTTTCTTAAACTGAATTGTTTTACCATTATTTTTATACGTTTACTATAGATATTTTTATTAAAATTTTATAATAACATTTCTCAATTCATTATCAAAACATAAATTTGCAGTTTATATACAATACATTACTTTTGGGTTAAAGCTATTTTTGTCTTAATTTTCCTTAAGTTAGAACTTAGATTAATTGATCCATCCCTAACATATAATGATTGCTTAATAGATTTTATATTAGATAAGTGTAAATAATGATTAAACTTAAATATATTGTTTTGTATAATTGATTTTATGTCGCAAAAAATGATATTTGTTCTTAAAGTTTTGAAGTCTTTATTTATAAGCAATTTGTGGAAATTTCGGTGAATTGCCACACAGTCCTTTAGTTTCCCAAACTTGAATGTGGGATTGTTCTGTTAATACCACCAAATGCTGATGAGTTGAATATGTAAGGCTGGAAATATAAATATTTCAAGTTTATTTGTTTGTTAAAAAAAAAAATACGTTCAAGGAATATCTTCTGTTTCAACAGAAGTGCTGGCAAAGACTTGAATTTAATTTTTTTCAGCACAGTTTATTTTTGGCTCGAAATGTTACATCTTTGCAAAATAAGTTTTCATACGGATAAAATTCCATAATTTCAGTTACAAACTCTGGTCATCGTCAGATAAAATATATATATATATATAATAAGTAGAGATGTGCACTTGAGCGTTTTTTGACTCACGACACGCACGCTCATGCAGAAAAATATTTTACTCATTCACTTTCACGCACGAATGCTCTTGAAAATGTTCACGATCACACACTCTTACGAATAAAATATTCTTAATCGCGCACGAGTGGTTTGCAGCTTATCTCGATCACGCACGCTTTCGAAAAAGTATATAGTTCAGTTTGTATGTTATTTGGGTTGAAAAATAGGTTCTTACACATACATACATTGCATCATGGTTTTGTCTAAAACCATGATGCATTTTTAATTTTGTCTTTCGAAGGTTTTTGTCTGGTCAATAAGCAATTATTGTTAACTATAAAAGCCAATTTTGAATTGATCATATTTAAAAGTAATTTTTCCATACAAAAATTAATGAAAATCGACATTTAAATATGAATTGATATTTAAATAGAGTTGGTGAAATTGGCCCTAAAAACTGAAACGGATTTTTGAAACAAAAAACTGCACGACTGCTCAATAATTAAAAAAAAATGAGATAAAGAGATAAACTGCACATTTGACAATTATATTTACCCTGTAGGGCTGAAGAAATTAATGAACTAGTCCCTTTTTTAACCGACTTCCAAAACGAGAAGGATTTGAGAAATTCTTTTTTTTTTTGTCTGAAAGGAGAGTGGGACACTTATCTACTTTTACTTATGGGATTCCTACGATACTTATAATACACCTTGCACGCTCATAATGACACAAATTTAAAATACTAAATGGGCCCATCTATATTATAAAATATTTCACGTACTTCTACTTAACCGATTTTTACGAAATTTGACACACACCCTGGGTTGTGAAAATTATACGTTCTGGCATTTGAAAAAGTGGTAATTATTATTTCATGTCCTTCTACTTGATCGATACATATTATGTACCTACATATATAAATCAAATTCTTTTATCTAATATAAAAAAAAATATTCTGAAGAAGTTAACGAAATATCGAAGTACTAAAATAATAATAAACATTGACCTAAAGCTCAAAAAATTAGTTTAATTGGATCTACATATATAAATATTTTTTTCAATTAGTTATTTTCTTTTAATAAAACATGAAATGTGAATGTACTAGTGAGTCAATGTCTACATATGGTCCAAAAATAACTACCTAGTCAATAGTACCAACGGCAGAAGTTGATTTTCAATAACATGCACATGTTAAATGCCTAGAACAAAAAACATTTTCTGCGGTACAATTCGCCAGTAGTACTGGTGACAAAGGCACTGGTGAATCAGTAGTGTTTCTCAATTGATATTTCCTACATACTCGTAGTATCTAATCAGTTACATATGTACCTACGCAGGCATGTTATCTCGTGAGAGCGTGATTCTTAAAAATAGCTCATGCACGAATACTTTTTTTAAAGTCACGTGCACGCACTCACGCGTGATTAATAATAAATTTGATCACGATCACGCGTGACACGATAAAATCACGACATTTGCACATCTCTAATAATAAGTCACTTAAGAGCATTGAGACCATTAATGAAAATTCTTGTAGATGCTATTCGACATTTATGTACAAACATACATACATACTCGTATGTACATCATTGCATCCTTCAAAAAAAAAAAAAAAAAAAAAAAAAAAAAAAAAAATACAAACCTTCTTATATTTGATAAGCCGGTAACAATTTCTGTAATAAAACTTAAATTCCAACTAGACCATAATCGGACAATGCCCCCTTCCACAGCCGTGGCAATAGCATTAATGCCAACACCTTCTTTTATGTATGAATAGCACACAGCAAAAATTCTGTCTTCATGGACATTGTGCTGAATATAGCGTCCATTAACCGAATGTAAACGCAAAATGGATTTGCCATTAGGATTTATTGAAACATTGACAAAATCGTCCAGATTCTCTTCAGTAACCTCAAAGCATTCATCAGCCGGTGGTGGAACAGCAGTAGACGACATATGATTTGGTTTCTCCTGCATTTTGCTATCTAAATTTAAAGCTGATGTTGTTGTTGGCTGTATTAATGAGTGAACGGTGACAATGTCACCCAATGTGGGTGATATGCTCAATAAGGTTATGGGAGAATGGTGAATTTCTGCTGGACGTTCTATTGTGCGAACATAAGTCCAACTATGGCGAAGCAAGCAAATAATAAAGATTAATCCATAAATATATGCGTGTATGTAATAATAATTTATGTAATGTCATACTTATTTAAATCCCATATTACGGCGATGCCATCTTTACCTGCCGTCACGGCAACTTTGAAGTCCACCGATAACATTATACAAGTGATTTCATCAGTGTGACGTATTAATACTGTAGGACCAGACCAACTTAAATCAGCTCCCTCCTTATGCACAGCTGCTTCTACGAAATTTAAAGAATTCGATGATATGGTTGAAGAAGTCAAATCGCTATCAGAGTCCACCGCTTTGCTGGTAATTTTTCGAAAAGCCGAATTGTAGGACAGTTTTAGACCCTTCACATAATTTTGGCGACTTTTTCCTGTTCGCTGATTTACTTCTACGCTGGTACATTTGTAAATAGACAAACGACCCGATTTGTGACCAAACCAAAGCTGATTCGAATTGGCATCACAGCCGCAGGCGGTTATGTCATCAAAAGTACTGTTGTAAAGCAGATTCTTAGGTTTGACATTTAATTTATTTAAGGGCTGAATCCGCACAATACGGTCATCGTAACCCCAAGATATTACATTGTAGGTATCAATTTCGGCACCTTGCATAACACATGAACGTGACGGCAAACCATAAACTACGTTGGTATTGTTAAACGATAATAAATACTCTGCGCCTAAAAGTTTGTGTGTATTTCCCAATGTGGGCTCAGGTAGTTGAGGCGATCCCAAATAAACACCCCATCTTAAGCCGTGCACACTCGTCAATATTTGTTTATCATTTTGATATTGTAATGGCTTCGAAGGTGGGTGTGGCGATTTGAAAAGTTGACGCGGCATTTGACCATATGTTTTAATCATAGTTTCTACAGCTTCTCGTTCAATAGGATCATTTATCTCTGATTCTAGGAAAACCGCATATGTCTAATATATAAAAATATATAAAACATTAGATATTTTATTTGATAAATAGGTCATTTAAGCAGTGAACTTACCGCCGGATGAAAAACATTTATTGCTTCCACAGCAGCTTCACCAGTTTGCTTAAAGCCAAATATTAAGTCAATCCAAGAATGAAGATTATTACGCACTAATTCCGATTCTAAGGCCTGGCGGTGTATTAGAACAAATAGACGGGGATCTTTCAAACTCCAAGGTGGCAAGGCCACATCTTCAACACGTTCGCCATTTTGCCGACAACCGAAATTGAAACGTTCAAAATTTTCAAACATCTCTGGTAAACAATAGAACTCGGGTATTAATTCCTTAACATCGGTGGGGGAATCTCGACTAGCCAAACAATATGTTGTGCTTAAAGCATGAAAAGTGCGATCGGGTATATCAAAATTGTTGTCTAAATTTGGCAAAACATTTTTAAATTCGCAATGAAATCTTTTTTAGCTAAACCAACTAACTAACCTTGATAACGCAAAAAATAACTGGTGAATGGCGGTACTCTTACCAAAAAATGTAAAACCGTTCCAGAATTTGAATAATGTGAACTGTAATGATATGGCTTTAATATCATTGAACCCATATTGGTCATGGTATTTTGTATGTACTATAAAAGAAACGAAATGAATTAAAAAACGAAAACATCGGTTTACAATTATAAACAAGTTCAACTATTACCGTATAATTTGTTATGTAGTGTTGTTCATTTTCCTCATTTTGTACGGCTATGGGTCTGGCCAATTTACGAAAGTTCTTTGGTTCCGTCAAGTCCAAAATATCCGTGGAATAATTCGATAGGATCCAGGGGAATACCGGATATTGCATGAGATCATTATATGTGCGACCAGATATTTGATTTAGGGTCATTATATATTCCCAGTTAGTAAGTAAGCCCTCTCGCCATTGTTGCGTTATCAGCAAGACTTTATTGTGATCGGGTGGTGTAACGATTTTATCGCAGAAAACATCACGCATTATCTTCCAGTCTTCTTGATTTTGCAACGAAAAAAATAGCGATTGATTTGTGTCTAGGAAAATTTCAAAAGCTTTTTCTTGATGCTGGTAGCGTTTCAACCAAATTTCCGTTATATTGGAGATATCACAGTTAACGTAAAAATATTTACAACGATATGTGGCCAAAAAGTAAAGCTTGTGATCAGTAACAATTATTTCACCATCTATTTCGCCATCAACGGGCAGATATTTAGCTGGGAAATTGTAGAGTATTTGAGAATTCAATGATATGTTTAACTGTTGATCATAACTGGAAATCAGATATTCCAGAGGCCGTGAATATTCTGAACGTTTAGTGGACGCATTTGCTGTGTTGCTGTTGTCGTTATAGTCTTGCATAAAAAAACGTTTATCTAGATCTAAGTGACATCTACGCAAACGTGTGTGTACACGAGACGGTCCTTCGGTATCGTCTAATTCCCACGATCTTAAAATAAAAATTACAACAATAAATGGGTTAGCTGTGGCGCTTGTTTGCGAAAAATTAAATGTGTTCAGTTTATTTTCCACTTTAGCGATATTAGAAAAAAAAGAACCAAATATTGAACTTTGAATTGTAAATTCATGTAACATATTTGTACATATCGAGTCATAACCGCCAAAAAAAAGGTTAACCGACACATTTTTTGGAACTCGTTTTTTTTTAACGAAAATCAATTATTTACGATCGCAAATGATCGATTTTAGCAAACAAATTGAGGTCCATCATTACGTCGCTTAAGCTTTTTTTTTTTGGACTTATGGCACGATATGTTAGTATGTGTATTTATTTTAAATATTAGTAGTGTAAAGTTTTCTAAGAAAATTTTATTTTCGGAACTTTTTGAAATCAACCGAACCGAATTGATTCACTATCTTACGACATCTAAGTGAGTTCGAAATCTTTCAAATGCAAATATGCTTTCAATCATTTTACCCGTTCACACACATACACACACACAAAGCACATGAGAAGTGTTTGATGCCTGCATCAAGGAGAGGACATTTCCCAAGATATGAACAAGGCAAAGGTTGGTCATAATCCAGAAAGGTAATAACGCGCTAAGACGCTTCGAGATATCGCCCGCTCTGTATGATTGATACAGCCGGTAAGCTACTGGAGAAGATCATCAGCCAGGCTTGTCAGATCGAAATTTGGCTTTCGGAAACTATGCTTTATTGTAAACGCCATAGAAGAGGTCATAACCATGGCGAAAGATGCCATTAAAGGTGACCGCTGGCTTGAAGGGGATAAAGAATACCGCGTTGTCATCAGTGTAGATGTCAAAAACGCGTTAAATTCGGCCGAAGCGGTGCACTCGGCGGGAAGCGTTTACCGAGATACCTCCTGGAGGTAACTACAAACTGCTTCAATAACAGAGTGTTTTAATACGACACAGCTGATGGTAGAAAGTTATATGCGGTATCATCAGGAGTTCCACAAGGCTCAGTGCTGGGCAAAATTCTATGGAACATCATGTATGATGATGTACTGGGGATTGAGCTCCCTATTGGTACGCAGGTAACAAGCACCTTGAAACACCTTGACAAGCTACAAAGAACGTGTAAGCTGGATCACAAGCGTAGGCCTCCGGCTTGCTGATCACAAAACTGAGGTCCTACTGGTAATCTGGTAAGCAGTAGAATGAAAATGGAGCTCATCACAATAGCTGAGGGAGATCAGCGAATAACCTCTAAGCATGCAATCAAGTATTTGGTGATTATGATTGACAAAAGACTAAAGTTCAAGGAATATCTTAAATATGTTGGAGATAAATGTGCATTAAGAACTTGCGCACTTGCGCGACTAATACCCAACCTGGGCGGTAGAAAAAAGATGTTACTGATGGAAGTAGTCAAATCAATTAACTTATATGCAGCCCCCATATGGGCTGATGCTATGAGTAAGAAAACCTATAGGATGGGAACAGATGCAGCCTACAGAAGGAGTGCTCTCAGGGTCGTTTCTGCCTTCCGCACTATGTCGACAGATGCCTTTGCAGCTGGTAGTGGATATGGAAAAGGAGAAGCATGTTGAAAGGAATACTGATGATGAACAATGCAATGGAGAGATGGCAACACGATTGGACCACTTCCACAAAAGGAAGATGGACCAATAGACTCATCCCTACAATAGCGGTTTAGGTAGAAAGGAAGCACAGTCACCTAACCCAGTTTTTAGTCGGACACAGATGCTACAGATCTACCTTTTCAAGTATGGACACGACAACGGAGATGTGTGCCCAGAATGTGTAGGTATAAGGGAAACCGCGCAGCATGTCTTCTTTGATTGCCCGCGATACGACACCCAGAGAAGATCCCTGGAAAGACCCATCCAATCGCAGATCACGGCCGACAACCTTATTGATCTCAAGCTATCATCAATTGAGACTTGGAATTATGTGTGTGTCTTCACAAAAGAAGTTTTAGTGCAGCAAAGAATATCAGAAAAAGAAAGAAAGCAGCATTCGCTGCATCACCACCCCGCGAAGTAGTACTTAGCAGTGGTCCCCGGGGGAAGAAGAACGAATGAGCATAGGGTTTAGTGCATAGGCGCATTGGTAAGCCAAAGAGTAAGTCTTGCTGCCAATATCTTTTGAATATTTGGAAGATTTTTCGCGAAAATAGTCAGAACCAACTCCCAATATCTCAAACGTCGAAATATGATGATCTCTGTTGTAAATATTGTTTAATCCTCTTTTTTACACATTAAATTCTTTTTTGTAGGTTAGATTGAATCCGATTAGAAGGAAGGCTCCTTTGTCGAGGCAACCCAATTTGGTCCGTCAGTTCAATACGATTGTGATACTTAGAAGCAGTCGAACCATCCAATTTACTTAGATAATGTGGTCATCTTGGTTAACACTATCCCTGTGCCTCGTTTCTGTAAGGAATGTGAGAACTTTTCGAGTCGAAAAAATTCTTATCATCCTGTGAAACACAGGGCGAGTAAGAAAAAAACTGTATTTGTTGAAAGTTTATATAAGTTTTTATGTGAGTAACCCTGTGTAAAGTAGGACCACCAATATAATTATTTAATTTTTCTCGATGGGAGAGCTTCTCACAATTTACAGAAACAGGGCACTGGTTTAGTATCCCAGTTTTGCTGGTTTATCAGCAAAGTGCAATTTTATCTTCCCCCTGATCATCAAATCTTTTACATTTAGACCTATTCTAATAGCATGAGTTCCTATACACCAGTGCCATTGAGCATTGCTGCTAATATATTCATATAAATTTGTTAAACCCGATTAAATCACAATTTCTCTGTTTGCTATATTAGGTTAATTGATTATTGCAACATTTTAAATGGATTCCAGTGAAAAGCATTCCTTGGTAACATCATTCACTTTATAGTTGCCTGGACAGTTCATGTGTCTGGGAACATAGATCAGGGCTACCATATCTTTCTGATAAGAAATGATAAACAAACAAAAAATTATTTGATCATAAAATTGTATTTATGTGACTTAATCAAAGAAAAATAAAAAATTCAGAAAAAATACTTTCTTTTTACAATTGTACGTACTCATAGAAAGAAATACACATTTTTGAGTTTTCCTTTTTCAGATATTTTTCAAATGATTAATTTGAAAACAAAACACAAAACAGCTGTTTGGATAATTTAAAAAAGTAAAAATTTTAACAGCAATTCACACTGCGCCTTTTCTGCTTGCC
The DNA here is from genome assembly GCA_936439885.1 of Nowickia ferox. Lineage (NCBI taxonomy): Eukaryota > Metazoa > Arthropoda > Insecta > Diptera > Tachinidae > Nowickia > Nowickia ferox. The sequence continues at coordinate 87,043,659 of OW387024.1, forward strand.
TGTGCAGGCAAAAAATAAAAAAATTTTGGTGAAACAAAAGGCACGTAATGAAAATTCGAGTTGATTTTTTACTTTTCTCTTTGCCCTTTTCGTACTCTCAGCATTAACCGTATAAATGTGCGTGACTTTTCGTAGGGGACTTAAAAGAAAATTGTCAAAACCAGGAAGGATAAAAAGGCATAGTGTGAAATGGCACTAAGTGACCAAACAGAATAATTCTGCAACTTCAAGAAAAATCGCTGTCAAATTAACAAGACCCATAACAAAATCTACGTCAGTAACTTCAAATGCTCTCTAATTTTTGTTTTTATTTTCCTTTGTGATTGTGTTTCTTTACAAAATGTATGAAATTTATTGAAAGTATGGTAGCATTGTTGAGAGAATGAGGAGTATTTATATGTGAGAGCATAATGGTAGAATTAGTCGATTCGTATCGTGTTACTTTTGAAGTTGTCGTATCGTTTAAATCTGGATGTTAATTAGTAAATATGTGGGGCTGCAAGCGAACGTGTCAGCTGTTATTGAGAAGTTAACGTCTATTTTCTGTAGATTTCGTAAACTCACGATACGAATCGACTAATTCTACCATGAGAAAAAACGCTCTCAAAATAAAATAGATTCTATTTCTCGACTACTTTCTGGGGCTGCTTTTTTTGTGTTTGTGTCAATTTGTATGGAAAATGTGTTTATGCCGCAATTTTGTTTAATCATTAATAATTTGTACGAATTTGTTGTCTCTCAAATTTTCTCTCTCTTTTTACACTCTCTATTTGCAAACTTTTTGAGTTAATAAACACTTGTACAGTAACAATTGTTACAAATTCGTAACAATTTTTTTCTTCTTATTCATTACTCGAAAACAGTTTTAATACATATAATTATTGAAAAAAAAAAAACATTCATTAATACATACTTTTCACCGTTATGTTCACTATACCAGGGAGCACCCTCATGAGTCAGTCTTCGAACAATTTCCAGCCATTTCGTATATGTGTGTGCATCATCATAATCTTTCATGTGGTTCATTAATAATTTACGTTCGGAATTCTTAGGGGAGATTAAAATAAATATACAGATATAAGAATTTGGTACAAGTACATATCGTCGGTTGGTTGCTGGTTTGCCGCATCAATATTGTATTCTCAATACCTGTGCGGCAAACCAGTAACCACCCGACGATATGTAATACATATTCTTGCATTTATATTAATATGTATGTAGATGTATACAAGACGTTTGAAAACCCACCTGTAGTTCTGCCACTCTACGTGTTGTTATCATTGACGACTCAATGCAGCCCTGCACCAACGTTTCAAATCGGAAAACTGTTTTTTCTAAAGACGTTTTCTGTTTAGCCGCTTCGCTAGTTTTATGCATATCGATGCGTTGCAATTCGTTTTCTAAATTCCACGTTGAATCGTTCTCGTTGATACCCAAACGTTTACATAAAGCTTGTAAATGTTCAATGGGTTCATCTAGATCTTCTAGCAGACTTAACCATATTAAGGCCTTAATCATCTTACCGTCGCAAATAATGGCGGGCATAAATTCATCATCACATGATACCCATAAAGCATTTACAATGAAACAGCGTAAATCTCTCGGCTGAGAAGGTTGCAGACCCCAGGCGATGAAATTGTTGCAACGTTGATTAGTTGCTATACTATATGACACCAATGTTTTGAACAAATCCGTCTCATTTTGCGTGGGCGACAATTTTTCACCGAACACCATGTAAAACTGACAACAGCGATTAATTAGTAATTCCAGTCTTGTTTTTGTCTCGGACATGGAAAGATTAGCAAATTGAGAAACTGAAATTAAATGATTAAAATTTTAGCACTTTTAACAGAATTTTCTTCTTATAAAATAACAGAATTAATTTTGTTTGCTTAGGATATGTTAGGTTGAATAGCAAGGCAAGCGTAGTTTGCCCGATCCCATTACAGGAGTCCACTACTCGTTCGGTATGTTGTGCGGTCTAATTTATTAATAAGGCATCTTCCCTAGTTCCTTAGCATCTTTTAAAGTGTCTCTATTCTCTATTTTATTCTGTTTCAGGCAAGATATTTATTTATTTTTGTTCGTTTGTTTTATTTTTTGTGTGTTTAGATGAAATGAAATGGTTTCAAAAACGCATTTAAATTATACATTAAAATTCGCTACAAAAATTTTCACGATTACAGTTCGCAAGACTGAAGCAATGGTGGGCAAATTTTAGCTATTGGGACAAGTTAGTTATTAGTGAATTAAACTAGTGCACGTCTCTGAAGAACAATTGATAATATTGCTTTTGTAGCCCATAGTGATGAGGAAAACACAGGTTTGACCATTTTTCGTCGATCTTTGGACATGTGCATTCCAGAAACAACAATACGCCGTATTTTGCATAAAGTCTTGGGTCGTCAGTCTTTTAATGTTCAGTTAGCACAATAACTCACGCCTTTTTCTACCGACCATCAACAACGTCGTCGTGTCTTTGCATCAAACTGATATTGAATCACAATTCGCCATGGATATCTTAAGGTTTAACAATCGATTCATGACCTTAAAGATGGAATTCTTGAACTTATCGAGGACACATAGCCGTGAATGTACGAATTGATGATGGAAAATGTCATGAAAAGAACATGATCCTGCAAGCGTATCAGTGATGGCCATTTGGTTCATATTATTTTCCATTACCTCCTCCTTACAACTACATAAACATACGATGATTTCATTTAAAAATAAAATTTTACATGTAAAAAAAAAATAACGTTACGGACAGTAGGACACGATGGAATAGTGATACCAAGGTTCTATAGGGCAACCCGGATGGATATAAAACAAGGGGGCTGTTGAAACTAAACAAGCCCGAGCTAGGAAAGTGGACCGGCATCTTAACAGGGCAATCTATGCAGAGCATGTATGCAGGGCATCGAGACAATGAAGCACTTCCTTTGCCATTGTCCAGCTCTCACACAGCCGAGATCCGGATAGGCTTAGAGGTATTGACTGGATAAGTTTGAGTGACTACGTGAACGATACTGAGTTCCTATAAAGGTGGGGTACGGTTTTAATTCACACGAGAGCGCACAACAGGCCTATACTGGCTTGTGTGTACTCGTATGTATGTCCGCGGACATAAGCGTAATGGCTCCTCTTTTCAACCTAACATAACCTACATTTAAGGGTATAAAAAATTTGGCACATCCGAAGATATGTAAGTAAATAGGTTTCTTGTTTATTTAAATTTAAGCTTATTAAGATTTGTGTGATTTACATTACCTTTAAAACTCCATGGCACATTTGTTTTTATGAAAAACATATTCAACCAATTCAATTGTAACTTGGCTTGTATGGAGCGGTAGTTTTTTATAATGTTTTGTGGCTGTTTTTCTTGATAAAATGACAACATATTGATAACGTCCCACAGAACCTGTAGTGAAAGAAAAGCGGTAGTGTTTTGAAAATGAGTTTATTTTATTGATACTCGTATATTTCCTTTTTTAAACCTACACTGATATGACCTATTGATTTGAGAGATATTTCACCAATAGTTGTAAGAAAATCTGCTATAGATTCTTCAGTCTTAGTATTATATGAAGTAGTTTTGGCATAAAGATGATGCAAAGCTTTAACGCAGCATTGTATAACACCAGCTTCAATAATAGTTTGTTGTTCATCAGGATCCTTTAAAAGAAAAAAAGAAAAAAAAATAATACTATAAAAGTATAATAAATAAAAACTTTTAACTGATGACGACGCACCCATAAATACAACTGCTTAAGAACTCTAAAAGCCTTCTCAGTAAAATCCTGTTGAATATTGCTAGTGGCAGCTGATTTTGAAGCAATGGCTAGTAACGCATTTAGGCCAAAACGATTTTGTAGGCGCAGGCTGATATCACAGTTTAGTATTGTATCCAATGAGCTCATTGTACCATACACCCATTCAAGGCACGATTCAAACATGTTGCTGTCACAAAACCCAATAGTTAACTGATTGGCCAAATGATGAGGGTACAAGGCTTTAATGCAAATTTGTATATCTTGGGGAAACAGGCGTTGTGTTAAAGCACTTGTCAGCTTAATAACCGCACAACGTACACTAGTGCTATTGTGATTAGCTAACACAAGCAAAAATTCTACTTTGATATAATGATTGAGTACATCATCGATGTCATTGTCCGGCAGAAGACAAAGAAAATCTTTAAGCAATAGTAACAAACCGCTTTGCAATGCTGCTATGCCAGGCGAGCTGAACGTATCGATTCTGTGCAGTGGTTTAGATTTTCTATGTGGCAAAGATGTTTTAGATTTGGAAACATCATTGAAAACTGAGCATTCTGAAAAGTCCATGTTTAGAGAAGCCGCCAAAGAATGTAAGCTGGAATCGGATTTTCTAGGACCCAGTCTCATGTGCTTTCCGCCATCGGTTAAAATTAGAGAACGCGTTGAATTGGCACTAGTCAAACGCATTCTCTTTCTTTGAATTCTTTTATTGTGAGGTGACTGTTTAAGACAAGGCGACATCTTTGTAAAAGTTCTGGTTTTGTGGCAGGAATGGGCATGCAAGTGTTTAATAGAAGTATTTGCAGTGCGTACCGTAGTTGTCTTTTTAAATTTCGAACGCCATTTTGAAGCTTCATTAGGATTTACTAAACGTAAAGCCTGCCTATTGAGTTTTGTGCAGTCAGCCATGTTCTCCAGATTTTCTTCAAACTCTTCTAGTGGACGACTGTAGGCTGAAACACTCTTATGCATTTTTCTTAAACGATTTATACGTGCCTGTCTAGCAGCATCTACATCACTGGAAGAATTTGAATTCGAATTCGAATTTGTGCTTATATCGCTTAACGGCTTGGCTTCTACCGGCTTGTTTGCCTTATTTGAAATTCTTTTAAAAGGTGCTGTAACACGGCCAAAATTAGCCGCTGCTGTAAACGAAGATTTCTCTTTGATGGGTATCTCCGATGTTAAAAGGAAGTAAAACTTTGACCTATCATGTGTTATATAACACTCACTGGGCTTATGCAATAGCAACAGCAGTTTCATTATTTCATCTAATAGACAAGGTTTAGGTGGTGAACCAGCAAAAACTGATATTATATTGACGAACCCCTCAGCTGCCTTTGTCGATATAAATACTGGATTCGGTGATTCAATAACATAAACTTTACACAAATTCAATAACTCCCTCATCAGACCTTCTTTAGTAAATTGCTCGATATTAAAGTCACACTGTGGATGCTTTTCTCTTGTCAAGGCCAATATACTTTGGAAGAGCATATCCAAGACATCAGAATTTTCAGCGCCTGAACGATGCCAATCTGAGTATCTGTGTAAGATCGATATAAACATTTTTGGATATACCACAGCAGCCACGGTTGTGTCATTTACTTCTAGCTTATCGCTCTTCTTCAATATCAAGGGTTGAGAGCAGGCATTATTAATAATACTTCGGAGTAAATTGCAATCTTTGGTGCATCTTTCCGTTTTAATTACATAACCGATTAGGTTTATGTAATCATTACGTTGAAATTCGGTGTATAATTGAGATTCAGAAGTCGCAACATTGAGTAAAATATCTAAAGCCATCGATTGAGTTGTGGAGTTTGAACTAATTTCGACGATCTTGAAAAAAAAAACAAGTGAAATAAAATATTTTAGGTTTATTTGTTGCATTACACAACCAATAGTTTCTTATGAATTTTTTATGACGCTTATATAATTTTTTATTTGAATCTTAATAAAATTATTTACATCTAGAATACGGACGATAGCGTCGTTCATTTGGTATATCTAGTATTATTTTATCGTGATACTCCCAGAAGCAATTTGCATTTGGAACCAAGGACTTGGGTGTCAGATTTTTTGCAATATTTGCACCTTTTTTGGATTTTCTATCGATCCAAACAGGAAAATGATCGACACCATCGAACCGAACATCAGCAACTGGACGAACAGCTCTTTTTCCCATATCTGATGTGCTAGAATGTGCTTCGTCCAATTTTTGAGCAGATGGTCGCCCTACAGAACGTTTATTTCTGAAGGTAACAAGTTCAACAGCTATTGCATTAGGGAAATCTCGGATATATTGTTAGAAGCATTGAACTTTGCGGCTTGTCGATGTCTCAACAATGATCAATTTAATAATATCATCCGTGAAAAAAATAATTTAACAGTTCCATTTCTGTTTAGAATGAATGGAAGTGACGGGTAACCTCGATAGGTTACATCGTTCACATGTAAACACATTGAAAGCTTATGTCATACTAGTTTGGAGAGTGCTTTCCAGATTTTAGATATTGCGTTCACAGCTGTTTAACAAACAGAGAAAATAAATACTTTTAAAATAAGCCAAATAGAGTCTACATCTACCAACAACCTCTAGGATTAGGTTAAACTAATGGTCCGATAGCTTCTGCTATTGGCAAATAGAGATCGGGGTCTTTTGCGTTCGAAGGATGCCTTTGTTGTGGTTGCAGTTGATGTCGACGGATCTTCTGTTGGATCGATTTCAACTACTGCTGCATCTATAACGAAAGCCATACTTTAAACGAATTCTGCTATGGTCTGTTCTGCATTATGCTGCAATATTTTGGTCTCGATATTATCGGAAGTATAAGTGGGATTCTCAGCACTGTCATCGCTATCAAAACTTTCATCTGTGATCTCTATAGAACTCTCTATAGAATCGATGCATTCGAGGACTTGTTCATCAGACATTTGATCCAAATTTATACTTTTCTTATAAGCACGTTTAGTAAGATCTCTCTGATGAAAATAATATAACAATAAGCCAACAATAGTGTGTTCATATACATATATATATATATCAAAGATGAAAACATTGAAAAAGAGGTTGATATTTTTGTACACACAAACCGGCAAGACCCTCTTGAGACGGTCTTCACTATTTCGTTTCGAAAGCATACTTTTTATTTTTTGACTGCCAAAACATAACAAAACTCAAATATAATATGTATATTAACTACTCACTGTAAAATTTTAAAGTCGATTGCTTTATTCTAAATGTGTTTTTTTAATAGTTGCGAAAAATTAAATTTTCGCCTAAAATAAAAAGTTGCTGCAAAAATAAATTGCAAGTCTGGGGCGGGACTTTGAGAAAGACTGTAAAATAAATTTTATGGATTTTTTTTCAAGTGCACCCTACTTCCAGCATTGGCCGGATATGGTATACATATAATTGGCGACAGTGAATTTAAACCGGGAACAAATTACAAAATTCTATGTATATTGAACGAAATAGAACTTATGTGGAATTTTCTTAAACTCTTTTCGATATGGTATGGGGTAATTTGTTTTCATTGCAACATTTAGGGCCGTTTTCACAACTTTCCGTTAGCTAAGGAAAGGATTTTGTCGGACCGATAAATGGCTTTGCATAATAAAACCTTCATTTATTATTTTCTTATCCATTAAATATTATTATTATTGACAATAATAACAATAAAAAATGGAGGTTGTAATAATGCAAAGCTATTTATCGGGCAGACAAAATTTTACCTTTAGCTAACGGAATGTTGTGGAAATGGTCCTTATTATATTAAAATGTGCGCATAACAAATGAGGTGGGTGCAAATTACACCACTCGGTATTGAACGAAATTTAAAAAAAATGTCAAATGTCATATCTTCAAATCATAACTATAATATTCGAATTTCGATAAATGAACAATTCTTACTTAGATTCTGCAACAACTACGATTAAGTAGTAAAAAACTCACCCTGGCAAATAAATATAAAAGATTCGATAATCCACCGCACAAAATTGTGGCAGCCTGCAAAGATTGCAAACTATTTTGCATAAGCTCACCATAATGTATCACACCGCAAGGACGACCTAAAAAGAGAATAAAATTTTGAATTTCTCAGCTTAGTTCAGTATTAGTTTTAAATAATCTTTTTCTACAAAATAAAATCGAAAGTGTAAACAAAAAGATGAATTAAAAAAGTTGGAAATAGACAAGCCCCTTCCTTTTTCGAAAACACACCGCACTTGGCCATATGAAAGCTTATTGAAATTTATATTACAATAAAAAAATAAAATAAAAATGTTTATGTGTGTGAAGATAAATTCGAATTTGAGTGGCAGAGACACAAAATGTAAAGAGTAACATGATTCGTTTTGCACCTAACAGATCGCTGTTAATCACATAACAGTAGTCGTTAAATAGACAGATGTTCGAACAGAAACGAGAACCCTTAAAAACGATATTATTAAAGCGAATTTGAAACAGAAGTATTTAATTGATTATTTTAATTTAATTACACACTTCATGTACAGGGTTCGCCATCTAACGTTTTTTTTCAACTGGTGCTTATTTCGTGAATGGTAACACTTAGCTCATGTCTGATTTGACAATTAATTAGTTTTATCCTTCAGCTGAACGAATATGGTTGTGTATACGCTTGAACAACGCTTCGCTAAGTGGGCCTGCGATCGACTTACAGAAGATGCCGTTTTTGCGAAAAAAATCATCTTTTCAGATGATGCTCATTTTGATCTTGGCGGGTATGTAAACAAGCAAAATTGTCGCATTTGGGCCACAGAAAACCCACACGCATACATTGAAAAGCCGACGCACCCAAAACGAGTCACTGTTTGGTGCGGATTTTGGTCCAGAGGCATAATTGGACCAATGAGCCAGGAGTGGCCGTTACAGTCAATGGCGATCGTTATCGGACCATGTTGAACGAATTTTTGTTCACAACAATTGAAGAGGAGGATATTGGCAACATTTGGTTTCAACAGGACGGCGCTACGTGCCACACAGCCGAAGCTACACTCGATGTTTTGCGCCCTGTTTTTGAAAAAAAAAGTTATCTGGCGCACCCTATAGTTTCTAAATAACCTTTTTTTTAGAAAAGTTTATATTCCAAAATTTGATGTCTCTTTTTAGATGTTAGGCAATAACGTTATGTCGAGTACACATCTGGCATTTCTTGTGTTGTCATTTTGTGGTGACATTTTCAAAATGTGTGCAACGCCGTTCACATTATGTTTTTTGTAGGGAAATCAATGTCATACAACGAAAAAGATCGGAAATGGCAAACGTTGCCACTATTACACACTATTGCGATATCACAAAATGCCATACTGTGTACTCTAGAGATGAGCAATTTTACGAAACTTGTTACTTTTTCACAGCGATTGAAAAATCACTTAAGCCCCGTTCAGACTATTATACAAGTATTAATACTTTCATCACATTTTACGATACAGAAATCTAAATACATTCGTTGCGACTGTCAAAAAATCTAACGTAAAATCACATATTGTGTTCAGACCATCACACTTCAAATAAAATGTGTAATACAAGCAGAAAGCAAACAGCTGTTCAATGAAATTATCTGTGCTATTCATTGACTAGCGGCGGCAAAGCGGTTTCATGTAGGCGGGGACGTGCCGGCACTTGAAAAAATTCAGCAGTTAAAAATATTCTGTGTAAATAACAGAAAAAATTTAAGAAAAGATATTACAAAAACGTTAAAAAATTACGTCAACGAACTATACTTCTATACGATTCACTTATTCCAAATTTTGAGCCGATATACATGTGACAAAACATTACATCAATGACGACACGCTATCGGCGGCGAAACAGCCCACTTGGAAATTTGGTTTGTGTGAAAATGCAACCCTGATCTAATGAAAAGTATTATCGTTTAGAAAATTTTCTAAAAAAGAAAAAGTCTTATGGGATGTCAAAAGTTTTATCGTATTATTTGCCACTTCGATGACATTTTGCGTTCAGACTATCACACTTGCACGTGTTATTTGAATTTTTGACAAGTATAAATACAAAGTATAATAGTCTGAACGCGGCTTTATCACAACTGTGACTGAATTTATCAAGTAACAGTTTTTGGAAATATAGTTCTTTCATACAAACTGTGAATGTTCTTGTATGCTTACTTTACAGTAAACAAAGATACCACATTATTTTTTTTTATACCTTCACCGTTTGTCGAAAAAAAAATCGTCAAATCGTGTCAACTCGTCTTTTCGGGCAACTACTCGTATGTGTAGCTCGCACATTTTTGTATTTGCAATTTTACTGTCTCTCTGCCTCTTATACGACAATTCCCAATATTTGGATGGGGTCAAGGCGAATTGATACTAGGTGGTCTTAATTTGTAACTCTGCATATACGCCTTGTATATTTGTTAGTCTAAAATTTCCTGCTGTCAGAATATTTCCGAACGTCTTGCATTGATTGAGAGCAGCTAATTTTTTGTTCTTGTCGCTCTTCTTACTACCAATAGTAATAAATACTTTTAAAGCAGAAGGGCTGAAATGTGTTAAACCGTGATCACAGTCACTGTTTAATTTCACTGCTGCTCTTCTTATTAGATTTTGTCAAAATAACAGAACTGCTACAAACAAAATATTGCTAACTGTGACCACAGTCACAGTTTAATAGAACAGCGATTTAGAAATCACGATCACAAGGATCAACATTATTAAAAAATCACAGTATCGCTCAACACTAGTGTACTCGGCATTGCTCTCTATGGAGACTTCACAAGCTTTCCGATGGCTGATTTTAAATACAGTGTTTTGGGATTCATTACATGGGAAATATATGTGTTTGCCTTTTATTATTTTTTTCTCTTTAAGCTTGTCTGTATTTCCTAAATACTTTCTGTTGTATGTCTTGAAATTCATTTTTGATGTTGGTTCGGAATCTGAAGCGAGTTTCACCATCACAGCACGATGATTTTTTTTGAATTATTTTCATTATCTTATTTTTTATTATTATAAATACTTAAATAGCACAATTTTTCAAGCTTGTTTAAAAATATCAAATAAAAAAAAAAAAAAAACTTACCATAAGTAATATTATCTAATTCGACAGTAGTGTCATAACACATCACCATATCGGGCTGTGAGGCACAGTAACACAAAATTCGAGAATCTCGCAGCGTCTTCAAAGAATCAACATGACTGCTAAAGTTTGCGGTTTTCAATTTATTTGTATTTAAATATCCATAATTTGGTTTCCAATTGGCTACATGACATTGTGTCAATTCAACAAAATCGGGACCCATGGCAGTTAAATTTAAAATTTCCCCTTTCTTATTAAGAGCTCTATTGAATAACATTATATTCGAAATGGATAAACGCTTTGGAAAACTATCTAATGTCGAACGTGACTCATTATAGCTGGTACTGGTGGAAGATTTAGAAATGTTGCCATCGCCTAGGGCAATCATTTGGAAGACATGAGTTCTGGCCAGTACGCGTATATTGCGAAAAGGCAACACTAAACGCTGTTGTTCCAGGCCATCGATAAGTACGCCTACCTCTAAAGCATCCGTCTGCATTTCTACACTAAAAGTTATATGTGTCCATTTGTTTTTAGTCACTCGGAATTGTTTTAAGTCTAGGTGTGTCCTTTCAAAGGCAGCATCGGTTTCCAAATGACCATTAAATAGATGCATGTTAGTAAAACTATTAAGAAATGCCAGTTTAGTGTGTTTGAAAGCTTTTGAAATAGGCGAAGCACCACCAAAACCAGCAGTGCCCGAACTAGTTGCTGCAGCAGAATCTCGACTAAAGAAATTGTTATGATGATTTCTTTTACTTATTTTGTTTTCTAGATTTTGTGCGCCATTGTTGACCACATTTTGTTTGATATCAAATTGTTCCTCCATTGGTGCTGCAATCTTTGTTGATATCTCAGCATTTGGTTTAAAAGTCTCAAAAATTAAATTCAGATTGTTGCTGAGATACAAGCTTACCATGGCTTGATTTGTACCCACCGACAAAATGTGGAATTTCTGAAACATGAAACAAATCAGAAAAACAAAGTTCCAGATTATTTTACACGTTGTTGTTTATTTAAGACCTGAGGGCAAATAACGGCATTCGATACGACTCGTAATTTAAAAAATTTTCAAGAGTTTATATGAAAATATTTTTAAATTATGAGTCGTATCGAATGCCGTAATTTGCCCCCTGTTTTTCTAAATTGAAGCGAACGTTTCGTTTCGATCGCATATTATTATTGCAAACATAAAAAATAAATTTCAATATAAATATGCATGTACGAGGAGGTCTGATCATCAAAATAACCGTTATTTTCAAATTTCGTGAGTTACGTATGTTCGATTTTCGCATTTTTTTTCTGTTATGTTGGTACACATGTCTATTATATATGTATGTTGGCAATATCAGCCATTTTGGATTGTCAGTTTGTTTTTGACAGATAAAAAGGTTAGTCGTGTTTTGGTGTGCTCTTCGATTTTTTACTATTCGAAAAAATGGATCAAAGAAACTGTATTAAGTTTTGTGTAAAAATGAAATTAAATGCGCAAGGACATTTGAAATGTTGACTGGCGTTTGGCGAGTCTACTATGAGCAGAACACAAGCTCAATTGTGGTATAACACAATCGGAAGGCCGAGAAGATGTCAATGACGATGCTCGTCCTGGTCGTCAAGTTCGGTCAAATGTGAAGGTTAAGCTCACTTTTTTCCTCGACTGCAATGGCGTGGTGCATCATGAATTCTTGCCACAAGGTCGTACGGTCAATAAGGAATACTACCTTGAAGTTATGCGCCGTTTGCGCGAAGCAATTCGTCAGAAACGCACAGAATTGTGGAAAAAACAATCATGGATTTTGCACCATGATAACGCACCAGGCTCACACATCGATGCTTGTGCGTGAGTTTTTGGCCAAAAGCAAAACCGTTATCATGCCTCAACCACCGTATTCACAGGACTTGGCCCCCGCTGACTTTTTCCTCTTCCCAAAACTGAAGACACCGATGAAAGGGAAGCGTTTTGCTACGATTGAGGAGATAAAAGAAAAATCGAAACAGGAGCTGTTGGCGATACCAAAAAGCGGGTTTCAGAAGTGTTTCGAGGATTGGAAAAAATGCTGGCGTAAGTGTATTATATCTGAGGGGGATTACTTTGAAGGGGAAAATATAGAGTTATTGATGCATAAATACTTTTTGAAAAAATTTAAAATAACGGTTATTTTTTGATCAGAGCTCGCATTCGTTCGCATTTAAAGGAACAGGTTCTTAAAAACTTTAATAATCTTTTTGGGCTAACCATATCTATGTCACTGGATGATTTCGTATCATCTTCCGTTATCTGGCTAGAACTTTTGTTATTTTGCGATCCTTTCACTTGTAGCCACAATGCAACCGTGAAGCCTTCATTATTCCAAAGGCGCGCATGTGTTATGGGTATAATACAAGGTGATCTAGTAAAAGGTGTATTAGTTTGGCAGTGTAAATGATAATTACGTATACGATCGATATGTTCGCTAACTGTTAGATCACTTGTTGAAACACAATTGCCATCTAAAAAAGAAAACAGTTTTATTAGTAGGAAAGAGCACAAATTGAAAAAATAAAATAATAAAATTCTCGAAACGTATACTTTTTTATTTTAATATTTCCCTCTGCTTCCACAATACGGACGGCCGACTTGAGTATACAATTTATATGAAAATCGCAAATTTTTATTTATGTGATCTTCATAAAAATTTTCTGCACGACTCGTTGTTGTTGTTGTGTTGTACAGGTATGTGCATTCTTACACTCTTTTGCATTGTTTGCTCACTCTGAAAACCCTTACTGTTTTTGCTCAATGATTTTTTAGTGCAAAAGAAGTAAAATGAACCAAATTGCAAATATGTAAATATTTTAAAAGTAAATCCTGCCTATTCTGTAAATCGAGTCGATTTAAAAACGCTCGATTTATAAAAATTAAATCTACTATAGCGATTTTTTTAGTTTTCTAGTTTTTAGAGCTTGAAATATCATATCTGAAATTAATTTAGTATGAATGATTTAAAACACATCAATGGAGCCATTATTTATTTTTGGAAAACGAGAAATGTACTCGGATTCGGTTTGCAGATCATGGCCGAATATCTTTCAGTTTGATAAAAAAAAGTTTTTGCCAAACTTAAAAAAAGAAAATGCAATTCGTTTAAAAATGAATCCCATCTCTCAACAAAATTAAGTAGTGACAAATGAAACTTAAGAGAACATACATATGTAGTGGTTTTTTAGAATCTTAAAAAGTTTGCTTACCAACATTAACTGGAAATTCCAATTCTACGCTCGGTTGACATTTCTTTAAAGTATTCGTGCAAATATAATTCAAATATTTCACTAAGATCTCTACTGGAGGATTTTTTGATGATAATATGCCGAAAAACACTGCCAGAACTTCTGGTGTATTCAAATCAACAATCAATTCCAAAATACGCTGTTGCAATTCTCTTAAGTGCGCATCGTGGCATTTTAGAACAGGCGCAAAGCCCTTAAGCAAAAATAGGGGACCACCCAAATATTCACGTATTACAAAAAGACGATTAATCAACTGCGCTAAATTATCACACCAGACTGTAGGATTTTTAATGCACTTTTCACTGAGTTCAATTAGTATATCAACCACTAAACGACTTATGCCATCATGAAGAATATGCGTACGATAACGTGAGGAGGGCTGGAAAGGTTGCCATAATTCCGCAGCTTCAGAGACTCCTTCAGTTTCAGAAACATCTTGTATTTCACCATCTGCTTCATAGCCCTCATCGGCCGTTAGGTAAAAATCATCTTGCTCATTTTCACTGAATTCCAGCTCACTATCCGCGCAAATGTAGGATGCGCGTGTGGTGAAGTAGTCTGCATCGCAGCTATTATTCGATAAAGGTCCTTCTGGTGGTGTTGGGGGTGTCAAAACACTATTTTTACTCGGCAAAACTGTACACAAGGGGTAATTGTAAGGTATTCCGCCAACCAAGCGAGAGCTTTTAAATGACATCGTATGTGGCCGGACATCGCTTAGATTTGTTTGATCTTCAGTAGCTGATGTTAAGCCACTTGTACTCACAACTGCTGCTGGTTCATTGGCACCATTCGACAGTTCGGCTATTTTAAGTAGACATTGCAACGTTTGTATAACAGAATTTTCTCTTGAATGCTCTTCAGCATGTTGCTCCCAATTATCGCAGGCATTTGCTAATATGACACTCTTAAGTTTACGCAAATGTTTTTGCATTTTTTCCACTAGATACGATATACAAATAGAAATAAAACGCTTGTTAAATTTTAATGAATTATACCAAAACGTAATAACACTTATTGTTCACTGGTAGGTAGTTGCAATAAAAACGTATTCATTTAATTCTTAATTTAATTTTTTTTCTTTTAATATTCTTATTTTTCACCAGATAAGATCAGTTTTTTTATCAGTTCAGCCTTCTTACAATGTTTCTATTATCTTATTTGAATATTATTTTTATTATAAGGATTTTAATTTCACTTCTTTATTGGATGTAACGCAAGAGGTTGTTAGAATAAAACTATCATAAAATTTTCAATATTTACTTTATCTTGACGAGCAGCGAACAAACGAACGAACGAACGGTGTGCATTATTTGCTACAGATGTTATGCATACGAGTATGTACATATATTTTTTTAGCCGCATGCAATGTGCGCGACCACATTGAAATAATGGTAATTTAATCCATCCAGTTATTCTTTAATGCCTCAACATACTCGTACTGACTATAATAGAGTTAACTGAAAATGCTAAACAATGCAGTTTATTTACTTCTTGTTGCAATAAACACTCAAGTTCAGTTCTAAACTAAAAAAAAAATACAATAATAAATGTCTATTGCAGTACATAAAGTAGTGTGTTGTTGTTTTTAAGAAATTATTATTCTACACAGTGCTACACATTTCGCTTTAATTGAATGCAGTTTATTACAGTTCAAATCTAATTGTAATAAACTTTAAGATTAAATGCAACTTTTTTTTAAATAACACAGTACAACAGCCAATCTGGGGGGTGAGAAATTCCAAGTCAGGGTGATGGTACTAGGTCAGTATAGTAAAACCCTCAAAGGGTTTGGCGTTCGTATGTGTCAGTTTTTTTTATGACCTTTTAAATTTTTTCTTTTTCACTTGTCCGATTTTGATGAAACAAATTTAGAAAAATTAAGAATTACAATTTCTCTAATCTGTTTCTATACCGTTTTCCTATATGTGCAACACTTTCGAAGTTAAAAATAAATTTGTGGAGGCAAACAAATATTTTTTTGCCTAAAAATTTAATTTTTTTTTTTAAATTCATAAAAAATCCAAAATGGAAAAATTATTAACAGTCGCACGTGACATTTTTCCCATCATGACATTTCTGTTGCTCTTCTTACGAAATTATGAATATGAAATTATAATTTATGAGCTTCTGCCGACTTTGTCTCCTACGTTTGCAGTTATTCAACCTTTTCGCTTCAATCATTTCACTTTTTTCATTCAACCAACTCTTTCTACTTTTTCCTATTATTTCGCATTCTTTCTTTAACTTAATTTTTGCTTTTGTAATAATATTTAATTTTCTTTAAATTTTTATCTCCACCGTTTGCAAGCATTTAATTTTTTTTCGCCATTTTGGCTTATCTAAATTTATTTTCTTATTTTATTTTTATTTAACGCATGTCAAAATGAATACGAACTTAAACATTTTATTGATTGTTGGTTAAGCACGTTTAGATGCACTTCGTTGTTAGTCAAGCAACACATCAGTGAGCTTTTCTTGAATTATGATTGATGCAGTCTACTGATGTGTTGCTTGAGCAGCAACGAACTGCATCTTTACATTCTTAACCAACAGAAAACAAGCAAAATGTTCAAATTAAATAAACACTTTATGCCAAATAAATATACTTGGATATTTCTTATAAATTAAAAGTATATTTATATCTTTCTTAAGTTTTTTTTTTAATTTTATACTAATGATGTCGCACGTGACCAACTTTATATAGATTTTTTATTTTAATTGTATTGAATATCTCTGTTTGTGCTGAATACTTGATGAGCTTTCTGAATGTACCTTCGACGCACTGATATCAAATGTTGTTTCTCAATGTTGCACGTGACATCGCAATATGCGATTTTGCCAAGCAAAAGTTTACAGTTACTTACAATCTCATAGTTTCTTATGAATTATTTTTGAACTCTTTGTACCCTCAGAAAAATTTTAGGGAGCAAAAGTCAATGGATAATGCCTCTATTTAAGAACGTTTATCAAAAAAAAAAAAAAAAAAAACGAGCAAAATAAATATCCAAATGAAAAGAAGTTGCGCTTTTGTGAATTTGCATTCGAATATCTTGAAATGAGTTATTTTTAAATATAAATTTTTTTTAAGTTATTTAAATTTTCCATATTGTTCTAATCTATTTGAACAGTGTGAAAAAAATGCTCCATATTTTTTTTTAAATTTTAATAATTCATTGGGAAACAAATCATATTATATTCTTATTTGTCCAGTGTAAGTATTGCAAAATAATTCGATTTTCTGTATACAATTCGCAGTTTCTAAGTAAATAAATAACTAACTCATAAATGTCTACTTGTATGGCTTCTTGATGTTCTAAACAAATGGCATGCATTCATTCATTGGCTTGTTAGAAAGAAACATACAAAACGAACAAAACAAAGGCTTTCATAGAAAATGCATACACACTCTTGTTAACAATAATAATAATTATTATTTTTTATTACTCACCTTCTTCGTTTTGATACCCCTTAATACAAATTGCCATAGTAGCTTCGAAAACTTTTAACAGCAATTTCTTGCAATCACTATGCGTTTCATACAAGGGCAATAAGTCCACATCTATATCCAGTTCTTTTTCCGATTCGTCGTGTTCCCCTTCTTTGGCGTTTATATTCGATGATTTAATGAAATCAATCAAAGAATTGGAACGACTCAATGAGAATATTGAACCAAATATATTGAATAGTTTGTTGATAATGCCCTCATTTGACACTTGTGCGGCGAAATTTGCTGTAAGTGTTTTGGGGTCATCACCTGAACAATAATTAAATGTGGAGGTTGAGTTTTTTGTTGTTGTTGTTGTTGTTGTTGTGGTTATTTGTTGTGTGAAACGATCGATATTTTTGCAGCTGTTTAATAACTGTTTTTGATTGCGTATATCAAATATTGTTATACTTTCATTTAAGGAACTTTCCTTTAACTGCAAAGATTCCTTTTGACGATGCATTTGCAATAGAAATGATGATTGCTGAACACTTTGTTGCGCAGGTTCATGTGGAAGTTGCAAATTGAATGTGGCTTGGGTTGCAAAAGAATCGTTTGATGTCGCTATCGACGACAATGAACCGATTTCTGTTGAGTGTATGGAATTTATAAAATTCTCTAATATTTCCCAGCTTGAATCGGATTCATTGTTTGCGATATTTTGTTGTTGCTGTTGACGTTGTTTGGATTTCGCAGAGAGTTTTGTAGCCTTTGACTTACGTTTGGGCGGTAACATTAGAAATGCCGTTAAGGCGTTATAATTCAATTGTAAGATGTCAATTATGGTTTTATCCCCCGGTTTCAAAGAAATTTTTGCATTAATAGTAGAATTGTTAGAGTATAAATCACTTTCACTAGAATCTCGCGTTATTTCCTCGTCATCTTCTTCTTTATTAATCAAGTAGATTTTAGCAAATTCATTGTAAAAATATTGGCTCGTTTTCAAAAGTTCATAATTCAGTGCCCATTGTAGGGCAACCATATGCAAAATATCTATAGTTTTCAATTGCAGTTTATTCGATTTCACCACTTCAGTTGCCTGGACTGGATCTTCAAATAGCCAAAACTGAGTTTCTGGTCTGCTTTGATTGAATTTTTTAGCTTTCAAGAGCAGGCAATTAAATAAAAGTTGAGCTCTTTCGGAACTATTGAATTGCAAAGTTATCAGTCTGCGGCTTAAAATGTTTTGCTCTTGATTGTTATCACCCAAAAATGTTATATTATCTATGCCTATTTTTATCAAATCACACACAGCTCTTATTAAAAAAGGCTCCTCCAGTAAATCTTCCAAATGTTTAATGTTTTCTTCATTGTAAAAAGCTTTTACAAGGCGTATATCTCTCAAATACAAGGCAAATATATTTAAGCACTCGAACAGCAGCTTACTAATATCCCCGTTTGAATTATCACTGCAGTTAAGGTTTAAGGTGGGAGTTTCGGTTGACGGCGACTTTTGCCAGAACTTCAAACCGTATTGAGGGCTGTTTCGTGGACTTTTCTGTGCAAGCAAACACAATTTGTATTTACGAAATATGGGCAAAACTATTTCTGCCAAAACACCCGTGGCAATGTCATTTGTTAGTAAAAATGACAAATGTTTGAGATGTTTAAGGAAATAGAGAAGATTTGTCGCTCCATCGCTAATATTATTTAACTTATTATAAAAAACCTTGTAAATATCCAGTAGTCCTTTATGAAAATCTAACGATTTTAACTTCATATCACACTTCACACAGTTAAACACTCCAGAACGCTTATGATATGTGGCCGCAGGTATGGTGTGTGCATTGTCCAACGATGATTTAAGAAATAAAGTGCTTAATATTTTGTGATAGAGAAATTTGTAGGCACATTTCTGATAGTAGACTGCTAGATTGAGGAGTATAGTATTCAATATGGTATTGATTAAGACCAAATTATAATGGCAACAACACAGACCAGAACGTGCTAAATAAAGCATGGCTTGTTCCTGCAAATCCTTGGGCAATGAAGGCAGTATTGATATAAGCATATTTTGGAAATAACATGATAACTTGGGTGTGCTAGATAAACAATGCTGTTGTTTGGTTTTCATTTTGCGATAATGTATTGTTGAAGGCTTCGCCGTGCCAGTGCCAGTGCCAGAATTAGATGATTCGTTTAAGTAATTATTGCCCAGAGTGGACATCATCGTATCATATTTGTTTAAATTTTCAATTATTTTAAGCAATGTACGAAATATTGAGTGATACAAAGACTTAATATCGTCCTGCTCGGGCGGTTGATGTTTAAGCAAGTGTTCCATAGTCGAAAGGCAACAATCAATTATATTCTCATCTATAAATTTTAAATTGTATAAATTGACTCTGGCATTCCATAAAGTTTTCTGGCTATATATGGCCACCACATTATGAAGTATAGCAAATATTACATATATCAACGCATAGAGTAGGCGAGCAGTTTGTAAATTGCACTCTAAAGCGGCAATAAGTTTAGCGAATATGCATTGAAATTGTATGTTATGCAGTGAATTATCCGCCAAGGAAAACATGCAATTCAGACACTGTTCGTTTAATTTTAATAAATAACATTTTATGACTTCAGCATTTTGTAGCGAAGAAAACGCTTGATTTTCCACACTTAGACAATCCAAACTAAAATTTAAAGTTAACATAAACATGGACTGGTCCGTGTGCAGCGGCGAAAAGTGTTCATTTTCTATGCATTTTATTAATATCTTTATTAAAATTAAGGCGATTTCATCACTGGTTTTTGCAGCCTTCACAAAATCCTCGAAGGAGGTGCTAATCACAGCGCTCTCAACTAAAGCTTCCTCTTCGATTTTAGCTACATCCACATTATTGTTGGATTTGCATTTCAATTTCTGATAGAATTGCAAATTGCCTATAAAAGCAAATATATCTTGTTTGTTGCTCAATTCACAATAATCTTGCGACCAGGGACAGTTGGGAAATAGATTTATACACAAGTTCCCTAAACTTTTTTGGGAAGCCACTAACTAAAAAAAAATAAAAACAAAATCGTTATTAACTAATTAATAATTAAAATTAATTTCCATGCTTATTACCTTAATATCCACTTTTAATAAAAACTCTAAAAGATGTTGTCCTAGTTGATGGGTTAAAAATTGCCTTAAAGCTATTATTTTACTGCAATCGCTAGGTTGTTTAAGTATTAACTGCAATGAAATTAAATAATGTTCATTAGTAGTATGTACTCGTATAACAATTTTATAGATAATTTTTTTTTAATAGTTTACCTGGGCGAAATTGTGATTCTTTTTTAATAATTGTAAAAATTGCTTATTTTTCTCGGACGCTTGGTTTTCATCAATATCATCTTTCTCATCAGTATCAAAAGAGGTTTCGCTACTTTTACAAACTTCAACTGACGGTATGTAGAGATCTGATTTGCTGATAATTTCATAAACTTGTTCTAGTAAATAGGAACATAGCTCTTCAGGAATGGGATGAAAGAAACTAGAAAAAAGGAAAAACAAAGCACGCTAGGATTTAATAGTGGCTTCAAAAACTACATTATGTATGGAGGAACTCGTTAAGACCATGTTGACAAAATTTTTCGTTATGCATTTAAATGGCTGTAAATATCCAAGTTAAAAAATAGAGTCGAAGCGAATGATAGTGACTATGGAACGTACGAGGTCTGATAAAAAAAAATAACCGTTATTTTCAAATTTCGTGAGTTACGTATGCTCGATTTTCGCATTTTTTTTCTGTTATGTTGGTACACATCTGGTCTGTTATATATGTTGGCAATATCAGCCATTTTGGATTGTCAGTTTGTTTTTGACAGATAAAAAGGTTAGTCGTGTTTTGGTGTGCTCTTCGAATTTTTACTAAATTTTGAGCAAAAACAACGCCGCATGGACATCGCAAAGGAGCTGTTGAACATCGTCAACGACGATCCAGATTTCCTCAAAAAGGTCATAACTGGTGACGAATCATGGGTGTATGGCAATGACATTGAAACGAAAGCCCAATCATCCCAATGGAAGCGTCCAGAAGAGCCAAGACCGAAAAAAGCAAGTCAAGTTCGGTCAAATGTGAAGGTTTTGCTCACTGTTTTCTTCGACTGCAATGGCGTGGTGCATCATGAATTCTTGCCACAAGGTCGTACGGTCAATAAGGAATACTACCTTGAAGTTATGCGCCGTTTGCGCGAAGCAATTCGTCAGAAACGCACAGAATTGTGGAAAAAACAATCATGACTTTTGCACCATGATAACGCACCAGCTCACACATCGATGCTTGTGCGTGAGTTTTTGGCTAAAAACGAGACCGTTATCATGCCTCAACCACCGTATTCACCGGACTTGGCCCCCGCTGACTTTTTCCTGTACATATGCTGTATTTAATCTTACGGTGTATACCGAATTAAGCGGCCTTGGTTTATGTACGAAGGAGTTTATGCAGAATTTAATTTTTATTTTCTAAAACGTTACCTTTGAAATTCCCCATTCTCCGTTAACTCCTCAGAGACAAATTGAAAGTTATATAAGAATAACTGTAACCAATGTTGCTGAAAGTTAAAAGAAAATAATAGAAAAATTAGTATAACTACACACAAAAAAGTAATATGAATAATTTTGTAATATCAATTAAAATATTTGTAATATCAATTAAAAAATTAATTAAATTTTTGCCTATAAGCAATTTGATGATATCAATTATGTTTTTCCACTCAAACTAATTAATACAATTAAAAATTTAATTGAATCAATTAAATTCTTAATTGAAAACATTAAATGGTGAAGACTTTTTTTCTGTGTAAACTAATATGATAGTCTCTTACATAGTGTCCACACCTGATGAATTTATATCATGATGAATGTCAAATTGATATCATGATGAAAATTCATCATGTATAGACTTCATTTATTAATATTATGTCAGCATTATGATATAATCATCAGAGCTCACGGCTTGATAAATTCATCTTGATATCAAATGCCATTTTATGTGTCACTGTGCATTTAACGTTTATTTATTACACAATTTTCGTTTAAAAAAGGCAGCACAACAATTATTTGTTACCTAAAAATTAAACAATACGCAAATTAGATATTTTTGGCAACTATTTTGCAAATATTTTTTTGATTCATCATGATATAAAATCATCACCGTCTACCCCTTTGTGCTGATATTAATGAAAAAATGACAGTTGCTCTGCCGGCGTTATATTACGAGTTATGATATAAAATCATCAGGTGTGGACACTATGTTATAGGACTATTGATAAAATAAAAGCGTAACTTAATATTCTTAAGGGTTTGTGTATGTATGTATGCATGTACATATGTACTTACATAGATGTACATATGTACACATGGTAAAATTAAATATGTACATACTTAAGTAGATGTTTGTAAAATTACCTTGAGATCGGCATTGTTGAAGGCTTGTAAATAATTGTGCCAAAGGTTTTTCAAAGTATCGAACAGTAAATTGTACTCGCATTCTGCATGATGATGATAAACTTCTTGTTCTAAATGATTGTTGCCAATGCAAGTTGTGTCCATGGCAAGTAGAAATGTGAACTAAGACAATAAGCAAAGCAGCCAAGCCAAGCCACCAGCCTCAGTAGTATACGAGTATATTCAATAATTTTGCAGAGTAATGAGAAATCATAAAGTTCATGACCAACCAACCGCCTTCGTTATGTGTAACTAAAAATAAGTGAGTATGAATCAAGGCATATCAAACAGGTACATGCATCGGGCAAATTGCTCATCCGCTGATTTTTTGTTTACACGTTTATAACGAAGAATTCATTTGACAATTACTTTTGTGCCTTGTTTGATGCATACAATTTTTTGACAAATACTTTGTAAAACTATGTGAGAAGTACAGAGTTGCCACACTGTTTTCTCTAATGCATGTACCTGTAGTAAATGTGCCTTGGTATGAATGTATATATAAAAGACGATGCCAGATTATGTATGTACATATGTATGTATTTCCCTGCCTTTCATTCCCTGTAGGAAGCTTGGGATTAGGTGTCTTTCAGTGACCACTTTTGCCACCTTTTTTGGTGACTTTTAGGCGACCTTGCTTTTCATTTTGTCAGATACACTCTCGAGTGATAATTTGTCATAGGCATAAACTTTTTTATTCAGAGTATTTTTTTTTCAATCGTGCTGTAATATACATATTATAATGTATACCCATATACATACATACATATGTGTTTATATATATACATATATGGTCCCAAATGGAATATATAGTCAATAGCAGCAACGTCAGACAGTGTAGACCAGAGAATGACAATAAATAATCAAAAAATATTTTATTAGTATTTATTTTTAATTTTAGTAACTGCATAGACTCATAATTGTACCACAACAAATTCGTACGCTTACATACTTTCTTACACGAGTGACTCTACTTCATTTAGGCGAAAAACTTAAATTCTCTATAAATAGAAAGGCACATGCGTATTGTGCGTATTGAGGGTCTGTCATTCGAATACTCGTAGTATACTCATGCTCAGAGTTTGGGTATTTATTCGGACAAAATAAGTATACTTATGATACTCAAAGCATTTATTCATCACAAGCCTTCGCAATTGATCGTTTCTAACTTAATATTTACTACAAATACATTTATGGCTTTACAAATTATAAAATATCAGTTCATTAACGATTTTTGTTTGCAAATTTTACAAAAAAAAAAATTAGCGATGTATTTTTCTATCCCACGCCAATTGTGGTTCAAGACGCCTTTCCTTAAATATGTACATACATACATACATACATACATACATATCTGTGGCCACAAGGAAAAAGTGCTTAAGTCATATTTGACTGTTTTGCAGGAGACCACTTTTAAGCGTTCAAGTCGATTTTCAGAAATTTATTTCTTTTACAGTTAAATTGGGAAATGCTCTGTTCACCTTTATTTTTTTAAGCAAACATCATTCTACACACTATAATTAATACATTTAAGTTGTGATATACCAAAGCATAACCTAAATTAAGCAATTATTCCAAATGATAAGCCGCAATTCATTTTGCTATAACTTCTTGAAAACTCGCACAAATTAATTGAGATTTTACCCAGGGGTACTTTTAAATTTGCAGATTACGGCGGTACCATTAACTCAAAATCAGGCTATCTCGACTTAAGCACTTTTTCCTTTTTGCCAAAGACATACTATGTGCCCTTAATTATGAAAGTGGTTTAAGTCATATGCTTTTTTGCCTCAATAAATATTGAAGAAATATTAATAAATATATATTAATCGAGACTAGTACAAGTCTAAATTAAATTGCTGTATAATAGGTATAAAAATATACTTTGTTTTATTCAAATGTAATCTACTAAAGATTGCGACCAAAGAAATATATGACTTAGACCACTTTTATAATTAACGGCACATACTATGTACATACATACCCTGTCGGATTTTTATTAGCTAGCTCAAAATATGGGTGACTTTTTGCAAACTCATTTACAACTAGCTTCTGAACTAGCTCATATATGATACAGGCGCGAGTCAGTTGTTTTTGGTACAATTGTACTCTTCCCGATAAGTATTGAACTAACTTTAAGATAAATCAAAACTGATGCAGACATTAGTGAGTTGTTAAGTTTTGAACAAACTTTAAGGTAACTCAAAGCTGATAAAGAGATGAATCAAAGTTTATCGAGAAGATGTTAGCATAAAACACATGTTTATGTTAGTTCTGTGCCGTCTACATTTTATATGGCGCGATAGCAAAGTGTTAAGTATGATGGCTGACAAACAAAGTGATCACGGTTCGACACCCACCCATTCTCGTCTCTAAAAAAATATAATTTAAAATTGTTTCCAATTTAAGTTCACTAAAATGTTAATCATTTGTAAGTTAAATCATACATAGCTCAAATCATGCTCTTTTTTGTTGCGCCGCAAACTAACTCATCTTGGGTCAACCATTAGGTAGTCAGTTCCCAGCTCACTAATAGTGCACTTAAATTTTATCAGCCAAAAACTAACTCGAAATTAGTTAACTTGTGGTCATTTGAAACTTATGCAACGTGAGTGAGTACTGACTCATTCTGAGGACATTACGTTGAAAAACTGAATAGCGTTTAACATGTAAAATGAGTTAGCTTTTGAGTCAGTTGTCACTCGTGTCTGATTAACCATTCGTTACCTTTAAATTAGCTCAAATCCCGACAGGGTACATACATATGTACATACATATGTATGCAGCACATCTATGTACATCGATTATATTTCTTGAAATAGAAAGTTCAATTTCGATTTAGTAGTTTAGTTCCGTAAATATAATAATTTGAAACTTTGTTAATAATAGACAATCATAAAGGATTTCAGTAAAGGCCTTCGTAAGATAATAAAAATAATTTACATACATACGTATATATGTATGTGCATACATATTATGTACATATGTACATACATATGTATGTAAGTTAGTTATTTAATTGTTTTTTTTTTTTAATTTTTCTAATAATCAACGATGCATGACAATATTTGTTTCATATTTTAAGTTTTTACTAACTTATTGCACTTCAGCAAAAAATGTTAATATTAATAATAAATCACTTGGAAAACACATACATATCTGTACATATGTATGTATGTACATGTATACGTTTTTATTTGTATATGTACGTGTGTAATAAAATAAAATCATATAAGAGTACAAAAAAATAGTTTAAACAATTTTTAAATATTCCGAACAGAGATGTATTTGGAGATGGTATAGTGAGTAGGCTTCTACTTGCGATTGTGCATTGCTGCGCAGAAAAAAAAATTTTATGCACACTCTCTCGAGTGTAAAGAAAAATGAATCATACACTCGGCTTTCGATCATTTGAAACTCAATTGAGAAGAGAAAAAGTTTAAATACCGTAGAGTTCAAAGAGATAGAAATTTTTATTTTAATATATTCTTTTATTTAACGTTGCAACTAAGCAGCACCTCAATGGACTTCAATCACAATTTAAAAAGGTAAGACCCCTTTTCCACACGCAAAGTTTACTTTGCAAGGTCTTAATTCAGCTGGGAGAAAGACAGAAATAGATAGTATTCCTATTTGTATATTGCAGTCTAACACGCATATTTTGAGCATTTTTCGAATTTTCAGAGCATATTTTACGCTTTTAGGGCATATTTTGGTAATTTATATATTGTTTTTTTATTTTAATATATTAATAATAAAAAATGTTGCTAAAACTTTCTACTTTTCTCCGTTTAAATTTTATTTGGAAGAAACAGTAGTATGGGAAAGGAAGATTTATAATTTTTTGATTTCTTACTTTTGACTCACTTGTAAACAGTCTTGTGAAAGAAAAACGAAACAAAAAAATCAAAACAATTTTAAATCGTCCATTTCCAATTTTTTTTACTAAATTTTAACGCTGGAACAAATACAACTGATTTGTATTTTCCAAATTTCAACTTAAACAGGTGTAACATGTGTTTTAACATCCTCACTGGACGTCAATTTCAATAAAACTTGGTCTGGCCAGTGTGACGGATTACATCAGTTGAGGTTGACATAAGTGAATATTTTTTGTTTATTGCAATAAAAATTATAAATAAAAAGCTTGTCTTATTTTTCAACATACAGTTCCAAAGTTTTAATTCTGATATCGTGATCCCTTTTGAAGTTGAAGTTAAATTTTTGTTCTTTATTATTATTTTTAATTGTTTCCTTTAGCTCTTTATGTTATTTTTGTCTTGTTTTATATACAAATTTTATTGAATTGTTGAATTAAAACTAAATTTTCATTTCCAAATAATCCAAATTATGTTATTTTTAAGAGCATATTTTTTGAGTTTTATTTTCAAGTTTTTAGTGCATACTGAATTCGCATAAAACGCCTTTTTATTTCTGGTTTCCCTGGCTTCAGGTCCCTGAAAATCCGTTACAACCGAACTATAATGTACTTTTACTACTAGCACAAGGATTAGTAAGTATAGAATTTATTTTTTTATATTTAAACTTTGTAATTCAAAATCCTTACTTATTGTCCAATTTTTATGGGTTTCTATGTCTCAAGCACCTAAATTAAAGGGAATTATTTTAAATTTTTTAAATTGCATGTTTTCAAATTGCTCACTTATGTGCTGATTAAAAAACTCATTAAGTTCTGTTCAAAAGTTCTGAAAATTTGTGAAAAAATATTCTTATATAAGAAATAAATATCATAAATATCAGCATTTTGTGGTAACGAACGAAGTAAACAATCAACGGACAAAGAAAGTGGAAAAAAGAAGTAAAATTACAGATTACTATGCATAAAAAAAAATACATATGTATATAATAATATAAATGGTTAATGTTGGAAAACTATTTGTATTTAAGCTTTAAATAAAAATTAAAATATAAACAACTTTTCTTAAAGATTATACATAAACAAATAATGCCGGGTTGAGAATATAAGTACACACGAAGTAAGCAGATGCAGTGTTATGCATACATACTTTGTATGGATGTGTATGCACATAGAGTAAAATAATATAAATCATTGTTGCAGATTATAGTTTGTTGACATAGCAACTTATTATTTTTTACAACTATTTAATTATTTAGTTAAATATGTTTGTAAAAATAATGTAGTCATATTTCAAGTGCTAAGATTGATAACAAATGTGTAAGACTACAATTAATAGTAATTAAATTAACAATAAAATAATAAATATTGATGAAAATGTTTCAAATCTTTGCGATAATTCCCTTCGCAGATTAACTTCCATATGTAATGTATATAAGCAAAAAAATAAAAAAAGTGACAATTTTTCCATTTGCTTATAAAAATGTAGTAAAAATCATTGTACTTTGGCTTAGTATGTACGCGAATGTTTCCATTTTTACTAGGTAGAGAGAAGAACTACCTAAAAGGAGGAAAGCTTTTGTTCATGTGGCCTCATATTGGGCATCAGCGTTGTATTACTTGGTGTACGTCTAAAAAACACACATGTGGAAGCTGTCAAGGGACAATATAAACTGGGATATGACGCTCAAACTACTGGTTGTCTATATACACTTACATAAATCCTACCAATAACACTGTACAAACTAGAAAAAAAAACTTTAAAAAAATAAAAAAAAAATTCAGATTCAAGGATTGTTGATAGTGTATCTTTAGCTGATTTTGGCCTAACTTGCTGTATGTCAATAAAAGTCTTTTTGTTACATATTTACCCAACGTTTCGTCAATTTTATGTTGACTTTTTCAAGGGTTTCGTCTATTATAAAATAAATAAAATTTAAATAATTACAATATTACACCGAATTATAAATATGTACATACTTACAAATTGAATTCAATTCAAATTACATATATATGTAAGTATAAATTTATTGATTAAAAATTAAAAATTAAAATTTGAAAAATAATTGGTTTTTTGTGGTAACACCGATATAAATTATTTATTTGTTTAAGGCGACTCCATAACTCGTACTTATGTTATCTGTATCTTCCTAAAGATTCATTGATCTGTTAATATTTTTTTGGATGTATAGACTTTCCATTGTGTACCGCTTTCTCCCCTTTTCCTCCCGATCTAATATTTTAACATTTTTGAAGTCTGTATAGAATCAATTATTTTTTTCTTTTATATTATTCAGTTACTCCAATCGACAGATTCAATTTAATAAAACATTTTTATATGTGTAAAACGGTTATAAGTTTTATTTTAAAAATTACTCTTTAATCATTATTTCTCGATTTTTATTTATTCCTCAGAAAATAAAAGTTATTTTTTGAGTTTTATTTTTGCTTAGAAAATAAGTTACTCTTTGATTTTAATTTTATTGCTTAAGATCTGATAGAACATTTTCGAAAAAAATATAATGGGGCCAAATTGGAAGTAAACGCTTTCAAACAAAAAAAATTTGAAATTAAGTTGGTTAAGAAGTATGTACCACTTAAAACAAAATAGTAAATTTTAATGGGCATGATTCAGACCATTTTTTTAAATGGAAGATTGTGACTATTTTAGTGCTCAAGATATGTGGTAAGTTTGGTAAAAATTGGTTAAGTAGAACCACTTAAATTTAATTTTTTTTTATGTTTAAAATTGTTATTTGTTGAGCTTCTCATTTGCTTAAATGAAAGTTTAACATATTAACTCTAGTTGTTCTAAGAAATTTTTGGGTAAAGGTTCCCTGATGATCTGCATTAGCAACAGTGAAATGCGCATAGGATCCAGCTAAACCCCTCAATAATCAATTTCAATGTATTTTTATTAAAAAAATATTTTACTTAATAAGTAAAATAATAATTTGGGATTACTAGTGCGTTAAAAAATTTTAAACTTAAATTGTAACAATTCCCACAAAAAACACTAATTTTTAATTTTTTTTGTTTCAACTTTAAAACTGGGTAACTACAAGAACCAAAGGTGTTTGCTAGGTTTCGCAGCTATCAAATAAGCAGAATATCATAAAATCAAATAAAAAAATTTGTGGCCCACTTTTTTTACAATGGGACCAACTGAGAGTCTACTCTGTAATGCGAAACGAAAGCAAATGCTTTCGAATTGTAATGTTAATAACATACCAATTCGAAAGCAATTTCCCCCTGGAAACATACCCTCTCAGACAAAAAGAAAAAAAAGAATTTTTACAATCGGTCTAAAATGTACCGAGTTATAAAGTAACAATGTCAAAAACAAAAAAAAAAAATACACATGAATTGATAACCTACTCATTTTTTTTTTGAAGTCAGTTAAAAAGACAATTTAATGTAATACATAAAGCTGCCCATCCATTATACAATATTATTGCATATGTTGTTGTGCATATTATTGACATTTTGACCTATACTATGCAATAAATGGCACAATAGTTTTAAAGAAAATATTGACCAATTTTCCTGGCAATAAAAAACTATACAAAATTGAACAATGTTGCCACCACATTACACAATTGTCTTGATTGTACAATAAAAATCAAGTCTTTTGATATTTGCCAATATATTGTGCCATCATCGAATATGACATACACATTGGCGATATTATTGTACAATACGAAAAATTGTGCAATTATATTGCAAGTGGGTGGGCCGCTTAAGAGTTTTTTTTACAGACTCTGGAACGGACTGTTATTTCCTGAGGCATAAATAAAATTAAAAAAATAACTTTTACTTTTTGAGGAATAAATAAAAATCAAGAAATAACTTTTATTTTCTGAGGAATAAATAAAAATCAAGAAATAATCGCTAAAGTTGAGTTTTTTAATAAAAGTTAAACAAGTAAAGATTAATGCATCTCAAGGTACAATCAGGCGTGCTATAACCATAACCATAGAAAACAGCCGTTCGAACCAAACTATTGGGCATCACTTTATTTGATTATAGGTGACTCGCCATAACGCCATAGCAATTGCCATAGACACCAATTGAATTTTGGTTTGGTTATGGCTATGGTTATGGCACGTCTAATTGCACCTTAAAGGTAGTCCATGTAATAAAGAGTATCATGGTGTATTCCTTGTACACGTAGCATTTCCCTATTAGACCCGGTGCCGACTTGCAAATTTTTGTTGCAGCAATTCTTGAATATGTAAGAGTGTTGAAATAGAAGTATATACATTTTATATTCCTCTTTCGCTCTTTCTAACTAAAAAGTAAAAAGTTGCTGCAAAAAAAAAAATTGCAAGTCTGGACCGGGACTTAGTTTGATTTTTTTTAGTTTTAATTTGGAAAATAATTGTTATATGCGGTCGCTGGTGCTAACGAATTAACAATAACGGACATAGAGAAAGGAATGATTAGACGAAAATCACTTGTCGATTAAGGATTTTTAAAACAAAATTTTATAAATATGTATATTTATGGGTGCTGGGTTCTATATTATAAAAACTAAGGTGACTGAAGGCGAGGAGCTTACCAACTATGTTGACGGTCTAGGCTTTGAAGCCTAGACTGCAGAGTGCCTGCCACTCAATCAATCAATCAATAATTAGGCTCAATATTGAATGAGCTACTGAAATAGGAATCAGTAAAGCCTCCGATTACACCCTACTTTGGGGATTTAGTTTTGTGATTATTCCTTATATGCGAATATTTATTACAAAATACTCTTTTCCTAATTTATAGCAGTAAAATAAATCATTGTTTTTAATTTATGATTGTCACATTGGTGTTTGGTTCATTGGTTCATTCTGCATTCCAGTTTCTTTTTTTAAATGTATTTAGTTTATTTTAAAAGCCAAAAATAATTCTTATCATTAATGCAAGTATTCACAGCTAAATATATGTATATACATATGTACTCGTATGTTCAACTTTAAGCTGTTCTTGTTTTATGTTGTTTTTGCTGGGTGCATGAATAATAAAAAAATTAACAATCATACAAACAAATTTGGGTGAACCGTCATAATAATAAAATAAATATTTATATTTAAATGCAAAAATTGGGGAAGTAACCCAAACTTGTTCTTCTTTATTTCGTGCTTCTCTACTCTCTACATTTCTCCAAAACCGTTTCCATATCCAACCCAAACTTTCTTCTTCTTTTTTCATATTTGAACACTTTGTCAACTCCCATCCATGTGAGCTGAACACTACTTTTTTCTCGTCGATCTGACCTAAACTTAAAAGCGACGCTCAGTGAAATCAAATTATATTACGGACGGTTAAGATTTTTTTTACTTGAGAAAGTACTTGTTGTGAGCAAATAAAATTTCAAATGATCAAGTTTTTACTTGTACGACTGTACCTGTACAGTTACTCCCGAAAACAGCAGTAGAAAATAGATTAAATTCGATTCGCGAGTGTGGTTGACTACAAAAATAATTAACTTATAGTTAACTTTTCTTAGACTAACTAAAAGCTAACTACAATGTCATCCAGAACAGATCCAAAATTAATTCTTAAGTTGAGCACGTAATCGAATTTGGTAAG
This sequence comes from Nowickia ferox, assembly GCA_936439885.1. Lineage (NCBI taxonomy): Eukaryota > Metazoa > Arthropoda > Insecta > Diptera > Tachinidae > Nowickia > Nowickia ferox. The sequence continues at coordinate 87,076,140 of OW387024.1, forward strand.
AGCCAACATATTTATTCTCAGCTACTTTGAAAGTCATTTCAATTTTATATTAATATTTTGCTGCCATTATTTTAGATGGTACCTTAGCTGGGTAGTAGAGCGTTGATTGCACAAAGTGTGATGGATGATACATGTTCGAACCCAAATTTTTTTTTTTTAATTTACTGACTACCAGGTAATTTAAATAAAATCAACTTTAAAAAGTCATGCAGAGTAAGACAATTGACTACCACCTAGGATATCGCAATGTTAAAATAGTCAGTTGATTACATTGAAAAGTAATCCAAGTCTTAGTCAGTACTAGTTGCCAAATAGTTAGCTATGTATGTATATCGGCGGTTTTAACAAGATATCAAGTACCATAAAGAACCAGATCTCTTAAGAAATCCACAGGAGGATAGATTGAAAAACAATTTTTCAGTTCTTCAGAAAAACAACAAGTTTATAAACTCCTTATAGAACTGACCAACATCAATTATTTCAATGCAAATCAATATTAAGCCAGCATTAAGGGAAAAGAAAAGTAAAAAATTAATTATGTATGCTTCTTTTTAGTATGGAAATTTACTTGCATATTGAAGAAATATAAAATCTACGAAGGAAAAAAGCCATTGACCACAAAATTACACTTGCTTTAGTTGAAGCACAAGAAGAGTTATGAATAAGTTTCGAGTCCACTTTTACCGAGTATAAACAACTCTTATGTACTTTTATTCAAGCTGAATACAAATATTGTGTATGTCCATCTAGTTAAGGCATAATCAATCAACCTAAACCTAAAGAAAACAACAGCAAAAAACACTAAAAGTAAAATTATCACATGGAAATTATGTACATATATATATGTACATATGTATGTGTGTAATAAGTGCATGGTAAAAGATGCAGATGAAGCAGCCCATTTTCAATATTTCTTACACTTGACTTTGCATAAAAAAAGTATAGTGCAAAAGTATCTGGTTGGTCAGTATGTTGGTCGGTTAAATGGACGATTTACTGGTTGAATATAAATTTAACGGTGATAAGAAAATATTAAAGAAGGAGGACAACCATAAACATTGTATACTGTGCAGCTTATCTGCAATTATAATTAAAGCAATCTTAAACGTAATTGCAAAAAGTATACATACATACATATATACAAATATATAATTAAATACAAATTTTAATTTCATGAAAAGCTTGATATGTATGGTGAAATTGCGTTTTAAATTAATAAATCACCTGTGAAATGAGCTCATGCCTCATTTGCAACTTATATCGATCTTAAATTAAATAATCTTACCAAATTGTTAAAATTAATTTTGTATCCTCCTTTTGAGTTTTTCACTAGATAGTTTATATATATGTATATAGGTATATTTACTAACGACTTATTAAAACCTCAGGTTTTTTTTAGTTAAAATTCAATCAATTGAAAGTGTATGATTAATTTTCTTTGCACTTTTTTAACATATTATTGATAGAATAAAAATTTTGTATTCTTTAGTTAAAGTTTTTTTTTGTAAATCACCTTTTGGGATTTTTTATTCTTGCGATTTTATCAACTTTCTGTTCCAACTTAAATACTGAAAATGAAAGCTTAATAAAAAATTATGAAGAGAATCATGCTAAATGCAGCAGTAAGAAGAAAAACATATGTATGTGTATATAAGAAACGCAATTGAAAATAAAAACAAAAGCACAAGATGTAAACAAAAAACAACTGTTAGGAAAACAGAGTTGCATGTTCGTAGTTAATAGCAGAGATGGGAACATTACAAAATGACAAAATTTTTAGCATTCTAGTTTCTTATTTTTTTAATTATGCGTATTTTTAACATAAAAACTCGCACACTTACAATAAACTATCTCTGTTATATCATATGATAGCTGCAGTTGTTGCAGATACGGTCTTACCTTGTTCATAATACAGCATTTAAGTTAAATACTTATAGCTGCCGGGTCTTGAAACTTTACTAAGGACACGGATACAATCGATTAATGTGTTAATGTGTTAAAAGAAATTTCTTTTAATACAAGACAAAACTTACATCTAACTTAAATACAAAATATTAAACATATAATTTCATGTTTACAGATCACAATGACATCTTAAAACGTCAACAATTATTTAGTGGAATCAAAGCAAATTTCATTCATAATTTTAAAAACAAGAATTTAAATTTTTTTTGGTCCTAAGTCAAATACTGGCAATTTGTCGGTTGGTTATTGGTTTGCGGCACAGTATATTCAAAATACATTATGACTGCAGCAAACCAATAAACGAACGACGAATTAACTTAATAACTGTTCCCCTTTGCGGGATTTTTGGGGTATTTTTTAATCAATATACGAAAAGAAACATTATAGAGATCACCAACCCTGTAACGACTTATTGTTTAAAAAAGCTCCCTTGAAAAATTAAAGCTTTTTTCTCTTATATTTATTTGTATTAATTTAATTTCTTTATAAGTTTAGTAGTAATTAAAAGCACAAAGTCTCTTTTAGTTCGTGGATCTTTGTTGCGTGTTCTGTGAATTTTTAGTTAAAAATATTAAGAATTCATTTTAATCACCTGCCAAAACGTGGAAAAGTACTGCTTTCTATTTCTCAATTCACAAATAAAAATTTGCTAAAATGTTTGTGCAACAATCAAGACGTATATTTTTCAACAACTGCTTTTACAATAAAACAAGTTCATTTAAGGTAAGACAATAATGGTACCGGCGCTTGGAACAATTGAAAATTCTAGGAATCTTGGAGTAGACGTTCTTACTTATACGTAAGTACATATGTACATATGTATGCATATACCCAGCTAACATTTGGGTGAGCATTTTTTGCAAAGGATTAATTAAGTTTAGGGGTACATCTCAAAAATTAAAAAAAAAATATCCTATGCTATAGAAAATTAAAAAAATTCTAGTACAATACTGTGATCATACGGTGTTTTCCAACGAATATGACCAATATTTGTATAATTTTAAAGCTTTTGAGAATACCTTTTATGGTAAAATGAAGTCCTGGTCGGTCATGCAAGAAAACGTTATTAGGCAAGAAAACTTTGCAATGCAGAAAATCTTTACTAGGCTGCGCGGACTCGGGAAACACTATGGAAAAATATTGAAAAAATACTTTTAAATTTTTTCTTTCTAACGCCACCCTAAAAAGCTTAAAGCTAAACTAAAAGTTACGGGCATTACTTTTTTTTAATGATTTTTTGTAGATATATTGAATATAGATATATTGAATATATGAAAAACGTATTTTTGAAGTCAATTAACCTCTTTCCGTATGTTCTACAGCCTCACAAACATGGCACTAAAAAAAAAAAGGAAAATTAAATTTTTTGTTCTCGTATAAACAATTTTTCCTTGTTGCATTGAAATTAAGGTGGATTGCCGAATGAAAGTATTAAAGCTAATGTAAACATCACGCATGTATCACCTAAATCGTTTCACCATGATTCAACCCATGATTCGTCATGTTTTTTTTTTGCTGGGATATTATTAGTGAGTTTGTTTGTTTGTTTGTTACGCTTTCACTCCCAAACCGCTAAACCGATTTTGACAATTCTTTCAGCAATGGAAAGCTTTGTTACCAGCGTCAAATATAGGATATTTTTTATTCGGTTCGCAACCGGTTTTTTTATTTATATTTGGGGATTCTTTATTGGGCAGGTTAGGGTAATTTTCATTTCTGGTTTGATTGTTTAACCAGTTCAACGCGAGCGGAGCCGTGGGTGGGTAAAATTTTCTTCATAAATTGCCAAAATATTTCGCAATCGTATGTGTTTTTTTGAAACAAACTATTCAAACGTTCGGAAATTTCCATGTAGAATTTTATTTATGTATGATAAGCCTGATGACAAAATAAAAACTTTTACCTCTTTTTAGATCATTTGTTGCTATTCCACTAGTGGAAGACCAGCTAACGGTAAAATCTATGCAAGTGCTAATGATGCTGTCTCCGATTTGCCTGATGGTGCCAAAATCTTGTTTGGCGGCTTCGGCTTATGCGGAATACCAGAAAAAATGATTGCTGCCATTAAAGAAAAGGGCATAAAAAATATTACAGCCGTATCGAATAATGGAGGTATGTACAACAATTTACATAAAAAACGAAATACATATGTATGTATGTATTTACTATGGTATTCATAAAAACGTTTGATTTGCCTTCATAGTTAGTTTATTCATACATTTAACATTTTTATAGTCCATTTTATTGAAATTTTAAGGAATATCTGAGTTTTTGCAAAATTCGAGCTTTACTTCGAATTTTCGAAATATGTAAGAAAATTTATTGTAAGGGCCACGTATCTTAACAAATAATATTATGCATATTTATTTATTAAATCCTACAAATAAATTTCCAAACTATACGAGTATAGCAGCTTATTTTGACAAGTGAAACAGACCAGAGTCTTTGGTGAGCACTGATAGCCTGACACTACTCTCACTAGGCTACCGGGCCACCCAATCATAACAAATATGTAATTTTTTATGCCAAGAAGAAAATCTTGTTTTTCAAAAAGCAATTTTTAATATTTTAAATCGTTTGGGCGAAATTTCGAATTTGATTTCGAACATTCAAGAAATTTATTATTCGACATATTGTCATAATTATATTATAAGTGAAATTTATTTGCTGGTAATTAAGCGATGTCTATATGCATTTCATTGTTGCTTTAACAAATAGTCGGTAGACTTCAACCACACATTTTGAACAGTCAGAAACCTCTTTTTATCTTATGCACAAACTTCCAAAAACTATTTGAGAATTCACAAATAAAAACACTGAAAGAAAACTAATTTTTAGGCTGTAGTAAACTGTAGCAAAAATTTCGAATTTGATTAAAATATAAATTAATTTACTTAATTCGAAGTTCAGTTTTCTTGGTATGTATTAGTTCGTTAGTTTATATCAGTTAAATATTTGTTTTGGAAATTTGGAAACGTTTACTAAATTCTGTGCTATACAAATAAAATATCTTTCGCAATATCGAAAATTCAATTCCTTTTTTTTTTGTGAAAAATAAGTTATTGAATAGTTATGATAATTGAAGGAAAGCTAACATTGAAAATTCGAACTCGATTTCGAACTTCAGGGAAATATCTAATCGTTTTAATTGACTAATATTGTAGTGCCATTTGTAAAGAGAATGTACATATGTACATACATAAGTAAGAAAATAGGAATTTAATTTCAAAATTAAAAAAAAAAAACAATGCACTGCCATTGCAAGGAAGACTTACTACCCCCTGTTTCCATAAGTCAGGCAGGCTACTCGTCTAGAAAATTTGTATGAATCACTCAAAAAAATTAGTCGTTTTCATATAAATTTTCTACTCAGGGGGTTATGATTTTTCATGACAAAACTGTTCGACAGTCGTAAAGCAGCTCTGGGCGAGTCAACATCAAGCGTCGTTGGCAATTATCTCTTAAGTGCAACCAGGTCACTGTTGTTTATTGGCCTTCGAGAGTTTTGCTTCTCGCTCGCACTGGTTGACTGATCTGCCACGGATAACCGTATATACTTGCGGTTCTTTTGCGGAATTTCTTTAACAACCACGTTGAAGGCATAGGTCGTGTATAGTCAGTCACAAAAACTTTTTTAAAATACTGTTAATACCATCTTGGGCCCATAGTTGTGCAACAATACTTTGCAAATTGACTTTGTAAAGTATTTATTAAATAAATAAATAAATAAAACTGTTCGATTGTATTTGAAGTGCATTAGGTTGTATTGAATATTTGAATTTGAATGTAGTACGTATAGTGTAAATGTGAATGTTATTTATATTTTGCAAAAAAATTACTATGCAAAGTTTCCAATCATAGTATATCATAAAATAAAAACTAGCAAACTGACATGCAAGGAGTTTGGTGAAAGTTAAACAAATTTATGAGCCTAAAATTGATAATAATGATTTTTTAAATTTAATTTTAAGGTGTTGATGATGCCGGTTTAGGTATTCTCCTAAAATCACGACAATTGAGTAAAATGATTTGTTCATATGTTGGTGAAAATGCTGAATTGGTCAAACAATACTTGTCCGGTGAGTTGGCTATTGAGCTGACACCACAAGGTACTTTGGCAGAAAAGATAAGAGCTGCCGGTGCGGGTGTGCCAGCATTTTTCACACCCACCGGTTATGGCACATTGATCCAAAAGGGTGGTGCACCCATCAAATACACTAAAGACGGCAAAGTAGAAATTGCCAGCAAGCCAAGAGTCGTACAAGAATTTAATGGCAATAATTACGTCATGGAGGAGGCTATCTATGCTGACTTTGCTATTGTTAAAGCACACAAAGCCGATCCCTATGGCAATTTAGGTGAGTTAAAAAATTATATATCGCTCATTTACTCGAACAACGTCACAACTAAAGAAAAACCAGTTTGCCAGAAAACGAGTTTGAAGTTTTCAATTGACACTTGACTTGGTGGAAAAAGAAAACTTTACTTTTCTCTCAAGACTTGAATGAAAAAGATATTTGTATGAAATTTTTACATAATATGAAGAACGATATGAGGGTTAAGGTAGAAGTCTAGAAGTATCGTGCGTTTGCAAACTTTACCGCATGAAAAATGGCAAGTTAAGGCCGGGGCACAATGAATCCGTCATACGTTAAACTTCGCCTTTTTCAACTGACATTAACGCAACGACGGAGAAGGTACAATGAGTACTTTAACAGCTTCAATAGGTTGGTTCTACATTTTATTCATTAAATTAAACTGTAAGTGAAATTTATTTGCTGGTGGTTAAGCAATCGTCAGTAGACTTTAACCACACATTTTGAACAGTCACAAACCTCTTATCTTATGCAAATAAATCTCACTTACACAATGTTAAATTAAACTTTTTTTTTATTTATTTCGTTTATTTCTTTTGTTTTATTTTATTTTTGCTGCCGCAAAGCACAAAAACCTAAACCAGAACATATAAAAAATCCAACCAATATATGTATGTCAAACTACTGAACGTACGCAAAAAGTTAAAAGTTGACCAATTTTTGTACTTTGCGTACACGTACTGAATGCAACAGACCGCATAAAAAACCATGTACAAGGTGGGCCAAAAGAAGTCATCCGATGTTGTTTGTCTCTCATTTTTTTCCATGTAAATGAAAAACTTCGATTCTTTTTTTTGCTTATGTTTATTTGAACCTTTAGAATTTTATTGGTAAATTCGAGAAGATGATATCGGCCAAATGGGCACCGGCACAATTGATTGCTCCTCGTTTTATGGCATTTTTCATCACTTTGGCGAGAACTTCGGGCGACAGATTCTCGCACTCCTGCCGAATGTTGTCCTTGAGGACTTCCAGGGTCTCGGGCTTGTTCACGTAAACACGGGACTTCAAAAAACCCCACAAAAAAAATTCTGGAACTGTTAAATCGGGCGATCTTGCGGGCCAGTGTAAATCGCCAAAACGAGAGATGAGGCGACCCGGAAGAAATAGACACGATTATTCCGCGTTCTTGGGGAGTGTATCGCTCCATGGCTTGTTCACTATTTCACCTTTAATTATTCTGCATCACTAATTACAAAATTCCATTTTTTGACTTATGACGTTTTTTGAGTAAATGAGCGATGTGGACATTTCATTTCATTTCTAGGGGTAACCTCATTACTATTGGATTTGTGTTTTTAGTTTTTAATAAAGCTGCACGCAATTTTAATGCCGCCATGTGCCGTGCTGGGAAAGTCACCATTGCTGAGGTTGAGGAGATTGTGCCAGTGGGTGCTATTAATCCCGATGAAGTTCATATTCCTGGCATTTATGTCGATCGTATCTTCAAAGGCACCAACTACGAGAAGCGCATCGAAAAGGTTCGCATAGCTGAGCCAGACAGTGGTAGCGAGAAGAAGGATACCTCACCAGCACAAGCCATGCGTGAACGTATTGCTAAGCGAGTGGCATTGGAATACCGTGACGGTATGTATGTCAATTTGGGTATTGGTATGCCAGTACTCTCAGCCAACTATATACCCGAGGGCATGCAAGTGATGTTGCAATCTGAAAATGGTATTTTGGGATTGGGTCCCTTCCCCACCAAAGATCAAGTTGATCCAGATCTGATTAATGCTGGCAAAGAAACTGTCACTGTTGTGCCCGGTGCTTCTTACTTTGGATCCGATGACAGCTTTGCTATGATTCGTGGTGGTCATATGGATATGACTGTTTTGGGTGCAATGGAAGTCTCTGCCACTGGCGATTTGGCCAACTGGATGATTCCCGTCAGTTGTTTAAATAAGCATTTGAAATTATTTTTGTATTTTTTTTATTTATTAAATTGTGCAATTTTCAGGGCAAAGTTGTCAAGGGCATGGGTGGTGCTATGGACTTAGTAGCCGCGCCTGGCACTAAAGTTATCATCACTATGGAACACAATGCCCGCAATGGCTCTCCAAAAATCTTGGAAGAATGCTCTTTACCTTTAACGGGCAAAAATGTTGTAGATATGATTATTACCGAAAAAGTATGACGAAAACTTTCTCTTAACTTTCTATTAAAATGCATTATTTTGATTATTGTTAATGTATGTATGTATTTAAATCTCTAGGCGGTTTTCGAAGTCGAAAAGGGAGTAGGTCTTACTCTTGTTGAAATTGCTAAAGGTTTTACTGTTGATGCTATTGTCGCTAGTACTGGGGCTAAATTCGTTGTCTCGCCTAACGTCAAGGAAATGATACAGATTGACTCGTAGTCGATTAAATTAAAAAAGAAAAGGAACGGGCTGGTTTTATTGCTGTCATACCTCGATTCTCCCCTTAAGCTTAAAAAAGAGTAGTAGTGAAATTAAAAAAAATGTCTAACATTTCATTCTTAAAAAGATGTTTATTACATTTGTCTTGAAACATGTACAACATGTTAAATGTTATTTACCTGTTTGTTTGTATGTATATATGTATGTATATAGTATACAAGTGATTAACGATTGCATTTATTTTTTTTATTATTATTAATTGACGAACAAAAATGTGAAATGTTTACAAATACTGCAAAAATTTGTAATAAAATAAATAATTTTTAATTAATTTGTTGCATTGCTCATTTCATTAGATACTACGGTTGTCATTCAAACAAGATTTTTTCGACTAATCTTGGTTTTTTTGTAGTCGAAGTTGAAATATACAGCCCAATTATAAATATTCCCCGGGAAATAATTCCCACGGAATTAATTTTTTTTTTCGAAAAATAAAATCCAACTACTTTAACAGATTGAGATAAAAATTAAAAATTAAGGGCGAACTTCGAATTTTCGAAACGAAAGCAAATGCTTTCGAATTGTAATGTTAATAACATACAAATTCGAAAGAAATTTTATTCCTTTCGAAATACAGAGTAGACAACCAGGTATTTTGTTTCCAGTTGTTCTATTTTAAGTAAAATCTTGCAAATGACTTTTTATGGGAGAAAAATTAATAGTGAATAAACTCCCGGGGAGATGTTATCCAGAATAGGGCTGATGGAATAGTTTGGAAAATATTTTTCAAAAACTGTTTAAAAAATCGATTTCCTCACATATCTGTACCTGGATTCAGTAACTTTTACTACGACAATCGTATCGCTGTAATAAATATAACGAAAATTTATCGACTTTACTATTCAGTAACATATTTTAACGATATTCGCTGTCGGTTGAAGCAAAAACAAATTAAATCACAAGCTCAAATTCATTTAGTTTTTCCATGTTTTTCTTTGTGCTTTTCGCTTATTTTGAAATTTTCTATTCAGAGATACCACATGATATTGAATCAATAGGTGATTAAAATACCGATGGAGACTATCGTAAAAAGGAAATTATAGAATCACATTATCATTACAGCGAACGCATAAATATGTCGATAAATATTGCGATTTTCGGTTCGCCAAAAGTTACATAATCCAAGCATTGAAGTATGTATAAATAAAATTAATGGAATGCTATTAAATTCGCATTTATCAATGTTTTCTGCTGAAAATTCTTTCTCAGGTGGAAAATAATAAAATAGAACTTGCTTTAAAGTTCCGGGCAATTCCCAAAAAAATTTCACAAAATCCCAAAATGGAATTTTTTCAGTATTTATGCTGTAGTTTTCTTATTTTTCGCCGGGCGCAGATAATATGTTTGGAAACATTTAAAAACATATCATGTCTTAAGGTGGCATGATGGATTTTTTGATTCCAGCTTTGGAATTTAAGAGGGTGGCGTTGCTGTAGTTTTCTTATTTTTCGCCGGGCGCAGATAATATGTTTGGAAACATTTAAAAACATATCATGTCTTAAGGTGGCATGATGGATTTTTTGATTCCAGCTTTGGAATTTTAGAGGGTGGCGTTGGCTGAAGTAGTTAGCACGTTGACTAGAAAACCGAAGGTCCTGGGTTCGGGTCCGGTCTCCGACAGTCATTAAATAGCAACACCACGCACTTTTCTGATGTGCATTAGTGTCCATTTGTATTAGTTGTTGTAGGAAAGTTCAAGTGATGAAGGCATAGACACTGATCACTGAACTATACCGGCTTCAGCAGCTACTAATCCTAATGTAACATCAAAGCGTCAGTGTTGCGTAGCAGAATGATCGGCGAAGAAAGAGAACCAATAAAATGGCTACTAAACCGCAGCTTCAAGAATTTAACACGCCTCATTGACACCAGAGGCGCTGCAACACTGCATTGTTAAAAACGTGCAAAAAGCTGAGTTGTAACAGAATGAAGCTTTCCTCTATCTCTTCCTTCACCACCTGTCTTCTCTATTCCTATGCCTTTCCTAAGAAAGGTACCACCTAATAATAGTAATAGGCATTCATTGCCTGAGGGTCACTTCTATTTAAAAAAAGGTCTTAAATTTGATATTTAAAACAAAAATAGGTCTATTTCGAAGCGACATGGTTCCTTCAATAACGAAAATTTTTAACAAAAAATTTTTTTCTAATATTTCTTAAAGTATTACCTTTTAAATAAGTTTAAATGTGGGGTTGGTATTTTTGCAAAATTTTTTTATAATTGCCAAATAGTTAACATACTTTTTTCTGCAAAAATCGAGTTGTTTAAAAATTTGAATTTAAATTGCGTACAACTTTTGACTAAATTGCGATTTTGATACCAATTTTTTTTAATATTAAACATTTTGTTTTACATCCATAATAATTTTCTTTTTCCAAATCGGGTAAGATTTGACTTTTCCATTAGCAGAACAGTGGACTAAGCTTGATAAAAAATTTAAAATTCTAAATTTTTTTTCTTGAAAATTTCCTAAATGCAGCAGACTTTTTTTTTGCTCTTAGATAGAAACATCTACTTGCAAAAAATCTTTTTTTCTCAGATCAAAAACATCAGCTTGGCATCGGTTTGAATTTTTCACTAACCCGAGCTTACCCGCTTTGGGGTTTTGTGTACAGTCCCCTTTACAGATATGTGGTTCAAGTTCCAGACTTAAGCTCTGTAACTGCTCTTCAAATGCTATATGAGATTTTATAACAATCGGACGAAAAGTGCAGAATTATTGCCATTTCCCCCACTGTGCACTGCCAATGTGACGTTATGAAACACTACACTTTGCTCATGTTTTAAAAGTCAGCCATACTGATACGGACACCACATTAGTTTTTAGTTTCCAAGTTTTTTAATTTCATTATAAAAAATTTAGATTATTAAGCCGAGATCCCAATATCGGCACAATGTACCGATTTTCGTCGGCTCACTGCAATAAAGTCATAAGTAATAAACCAAAATGGCTTTATTTCTCAATTAAATCTGGAATAAGTCTAAATGGCCTTATTTCCAATAAAATTATGTTCTTATACCTCAATCAGTTCAGAAATAAGGCCAATTTAGCTCTCGGCTTTACAAAAAATTTTTTTTTATGAGTATTAATTATTATAATTTCTTTGTTTTTTATTGGGACTTTTTTTTGATTTAGGTTTACTGGCAGTTTATAGAAAACAAGTAAATATTCTCGTCTGCCTATTTACATTGAAAACCAAAACAAATTTGAGTGCTTTATATTTGTTTTCAATATAAATAGACAGACGAGAATTTTTACTTGTTTTCTATAAACTGGCAGTTAATATTTTTGTCGCACTCTTTCCCGAAATGAATATTTTACTTGTTTAGTAAAGTATGAAAGGCCGTATTAAGAAAAAAATAATTCAGGTTTACAAAACGTTTCACAAACCAATTTCCATACAAAATTTGTTTTGTAAACCTTTTGTAAACCAAAATTATGTTTTCTGAATACGTTAGTAAGTCCAAGTTTACACTATGCAAGTCTTATTGCTAAGCTGATTAGTCTGTAGGAGAGAGAGAGAGAGACGAGGGGAAAAGAAACGAGTACTCAGCTTCATGTACTTTCAATGCGTTTTGCTTTCTCATTCGTAATGTTAAAAAAGCACACATGCATACACAAAACTATGCATAAAAAAATTATTTATTTAATTATTTCATAAATACTTTACAAAGTAAATTTGCAAAGTATTGTTGCACAAATATGGGCGCGGTAACTAGACCATATGCCCAAGATGTTATTAACAGTATTTTAAAGGCCTTCACATAGGAAGTAGCAACGTGGTTGTTAAAGAAATTCCACAGAAGAACCGCAAGAATATACGGTTATCCGTGGCAGATCAGTCAACCAGTGCGAGCGAGACGCAAAACTCTCGAAGGCCAAAAACAACAGTGGCCTGGTTGCACTTAAGAGATAATTGCCAACGACGCTTGATGTTGATTCGGCCAGAGCTGCTTTACGACTGATGCATAAAAAATATGAGCTGAAAAATAAGACTTGCATTGTGTGAACGCCAATGAAAGTTAAAAGAAGATAAAGTGATAAGCTCAGTAATAAAACTTGACTAGTGGGAACTGGGACTAATTGTTTCTTAAAAATACATTGAACTTGATTAAAAAAATTAAACATTAAAAAAATTCTGTGACATCATATCCAGTAGATCAGTCCAACCAACATTATGGTTTCTAAGTTATTTGAAATGATAGTTTGTTATAAAAAATTTCTAGTTTAATATTTTAAAAGAAAATGTGTGCACCATTTTTATTTAATACAAACTTTTTGAATTGAAAACAAAACAAGCAATAAATAGGCATTTTCCCATCCATTTACAAAATATAAGTATGTTGTACCTATTTGATATGTCCTAGTTTACACTATGCAAGTCTTATTGCTAAGCTGATTAGTTTGAGGGATAGAGAGAGTTTTCTCTCTCTCTCTCTCTCCTAACAAACTAATCAGCTTAGCAATAAGACTTGCATAGTGTAAACTAGGACTATATACATAATTTTGGTAAATATTTACTGCATAAAAATAATTTTGGTTTAAAATCTACATATGCATGTATGTATGTACGATATGTATTAGTGTGTTTTGTTATCAACTTATGGCCTTGGTAACATCTTTAAGTGTTTTGGATTGGCGAGCAGCTCTCATTTGCCTATTCAAGGTTAGAAATATATCCGCTTCAACCTCCGACTCCGAACGGCATTTTGCACAAAACTGAGAAGTCACAACATGCAAAGGACTGCGATAATAATAATTCTTATCCATATTCAAACCATTCTTCAGATGAGCCCAAAAATGAAAGAAAGTTTCCAAAAGCATTACAATCATGGCGGCATAAATGTTAAAAAAGAAAAATGTGGGCAATAGAAGTATGCGATAGTTGGATTTATTATAACCCAGAATTATATCCTTCAAATAAATAATTAAAAAAAAATATGTATGGATATATTTTATAATATAAACTCTTTATCAAAGTATTTTACATTAGAGACCCCCTCCATATTTATGTAGTCATCCCTTTCATACAATTGCTTTTTGGATTTTATCGCTTCCGATTCTTTGCTTATTCGAGCATATGGTTCCTGATAGATTTCCTCCTGCTTACCCAACATTTCCTTTTCGAATTCCTCACATTGTGAACCGCGTAAAAGTTTTTTGGGAATTTGAAAATGTTTCCGTTTTATATAGCGCACCTTCACTCTACCCATGATGGGTTCGCCCGTTTCGGCATCGTAACTGGGTTCAGTTACGTTGGCGGCATCTGTTTGTATATAGATTACCTCACCTGTTTCGGAGTTCTGTAATGAGAACAGAATAGGAAACATGTAAAAAAATTAAAAGATTTAAATTTCAAAATGAATACGAATTTAAAGAGTTTTGTTTGTTGTTGGTTTTAGCACATCTAATGCATTTCGTTGCTGCTTAAGCAACTCATTGGTACACTTCGACCAGAACCACAATGCTTATGGACAAACTTCCAATAAATTATTGAGAATTAAAAAATTACAAACACTGTAGGCCAGAAATCACAAACAATTGGGAAATCGAACGTTAGTCTTAAGTGTCATAATGTTTTAAATTATTTTAATATAATTTTAAAACATTAAAATTTAAATTATGTCTCTTAAGACTACCATTAATGCTTTCCAAAAAAAAAATCAAATTGAAGTTCCCAATTTAAAAGGTCCCAATGTAAAAGAAATAAATTTCCAAAAATCGACTTGAAAGTTTGAAAGTGCTCTCCTACAAAACAGTAAAAGATGACTTAAGCACTTTTTCCTTATTGCCACAGATTTAAGCTTAAATTAGACGTGCCATATCCATAACCAAACCAAAATTCAATTGGTTTCTATGGCAACTAGCGGCCTTTACTAGCAATGAACTTGGTATGGACATCAGGTCTCATGGCAACAATGTTCGCCATGAGATTCGCCGTCCGCAACCAAAGAGACAGCACAAAATTGGTAAATATTCCATCTCTATTGCGCTACCGCAAAATAATTTGGTATGCCTGAACATGGACGATGAATTTTTCACAGTTGCTCTGCCAGCGTCATGTTCATATCATGCCCAAGTCGATGGCTCGTGAAGACGTAGGGTAATGGCTATGGCGTTATGGCGAGTCACCTGTAATCAAATACAGTGTTGCCCATAAGTTTGATTCGAACAGCTGTTTTCTGTGGTTATGGCACGTTTGATTGAACCTTTAGTGCTGTTACGTTTTTACCTTTTAAAAAACATTATTTTTGTTGGTTCGAATATTTGTAATTAAATTATTATAAAGCCAGAGCTCACTATATTTACTAAACACTGATACATAATTCAGTTCCAGAATACCACGATGTTAACTTCTTTGTGAAGTACGGTCTGCCAAGCGAAGGCATCGCTGTTTTTATACTTAACATAAAGCTTTGATAGGAATGTTAGCAACATCCAGAAAGTCAGAGCACATTTAAGGCTCAGTTTGCCGACTGTAATGCAACGTAACTGCAACGGTAGGAAATTGCTGATCGATATTGTTATGCGAAAATGGTTATAGAACTGTAATGTAACGTAACCTACTTTTCACATAACAATATCGATCAACTGTTTCCACCCGTTGCACTTACATTCCATTACAGTCGGCTAACTGAGTCTTTATTCCTGTTACAATTCAATACTATTTGTTTGTGTATATAGACATTTACAATAGCATGCGTGTCAAAGCATTAAGGGCTTACCAGACACGTTAATATTCAGCTTCAATATGCATATGTATTTGTGTGCGTTTGTTTACAACAAATAGTCACACATCCTACTTGACCAACACTTTCGTGATGCAACTAATACATCGTCCATTTTTCATGAAAAAAATAATTTCATCCAAAAAACAGAATGGACTATACATCGTCCATTATTCATGCAAAAAACAGAATGGACATCGTCTATTTTTCATGCAAAAAATAATTTCATGCAAAAAACAGAATGGACTATACATTGTCCATTTTTCATGCAAAAAATAATTTCATGCAAAAAACAGAATGGACTATACATCGTCCATTTTTCATGCGAAAAATAATTTCATGAAAAAAACAGAATGGACTATATATACATCGTCCATTTTTCATGCAAAAAACAGAATGGACATCGTCTATTTTTCATGCAAAAAATAATTTCATGCAAAAAACAGAATGTTTTCCATTTTTCAAGCAAAAAATAATTTCATGCAAAAAACAGAATGGACTATACATCCTCCTTTTTTCATGCAAAAAATAATTTCATGCAAAAAACAGAATGGACTATACATCGTCCATTTTTCATGCAAAAAACAGAATGGACTATACATCCTCCTTTTTTCATGCAAAAAATAATTTCATGCAAAAAACAGAATGGACTATACATCGTCTATTTTTCATGCAAAAAATAATTTCATGCAAAAAACAGAATGGACTATACATCGTCCTTTTTTCATGCGAAAAATAATTTCATGCAAAAAACAGAATGGACTATACATCGTCCATTTTTCATGCAAAAAACAGAATGGACATCGTCTATTTTTCATGCAAAAAATAATTTCATGCAAAAAACAGAATGGACTATACATCGTCCTTTTTTCATGCGAAAAATAATTTCATGCAAAAAACAGAATGGACTATACATCGTCCATTTTTCATGCAAAAAACAGAATGGACATCGTCTATTTTTCATGCAAAAAATAATTTCATGCAAAAAACAGAATGGACTATAATACATCGTCCATTTTTCATGCAAAAAACAGAATGGACTATACATCGTCCATTTTTCATGCAAAAAAGTCGTGCGATTTTTGAGAAAATACAACCCTGGTATGATAGAGTTTATACAAATTTTCAAAAGGGTTGTATTTTTTCGTAGATCGTACGATTGTGTAGCATAGTGAGTCATAGCCTTTAATGATATCGATTTCGAATATATCTCGAACATTTAACGTGTAAAACTATCGAGAATAGCGCTCAAAAATGAGTCGAAATAAGTTTACCTGTCGCTTAGTTTTGTAAAAAAAACATTAGATTTCGAAGGTTCGCTAGCAATATCAAACTAATTTCGCAATCGCAAAACGGCAGCAGAAAGAGTAATTTAAATTTTTAATTACTTAATTTAATGTATTTTTTAATTCTTTTTTTTTTTTTTTTTTTTTTTTTTTTATATAAACAAACACAACCCGCAAAGCGATTAGCTTGTCTGCAGAAAACACCCAGGGTCTATGGCGGGAATCGAACCCACGACCTCTGGACTGAGAGGTTAGCATCGATACCACTCAGCCACAGGGGCACCCAACAGCAGCAGGCAGCAGGGTTTGAACACAATACCTCCATTCTAACACTTTAGTACTTTTTTCTGTTCAATTGTTGCACATACGAGTATGTATGTAAGCATGTGTTTTTTTTCAATTCTTTAACTTACGTTGCAGTCATGGCTAGAACTCGTTACCTCTAGACTAACAGACTAGCACACATTTACTAGGCTGTCGTCACACATTCGAGAAACTATCGAGAGAAGTTAGATTTTTACTTAGATTCGTGAGCAAATATCGCACAATTTTGTTTCGAAATTTCTTCGCCTTAGTGAGCATTCGTTTATATCGAATCTCAGGTCAAGTGGGATATACATACATAGTATACATACATACTGTGAGCGTCAAAAGAAACTGTACAGCTGGTTCACATTTCTGAAAGAATTTTGACAGACACTCCAGAAAAAGGAACGTACCCAGCAAAAACCTTCTGAAGGAAATTTTGTAGGGGGAGTGGTCAAAAACGTCAATGGAAGTATAAATAAAAGTATAAATAAATTGATGGAAGTAATGCCTAGAAAGCTACAAGCAGTTCTAAAAGCAAACGGAAATCAAACAAAGTAGTAACCATTATTTGTTTTTGAATATTGCACAACTGTACAATTTCTTTTGACGCATTAAAAATGCAGTGTTTTTGGTTTTGTTTCAAATGTTGTTGTTAGTGTTAAGGTATTTTAAATTTTTATTTATTTATTTTCAGAGCATTGTATAATGTTTTGTAAATAACAAGAAATTTAAAAAAAACTTTAATTTTTTAATACCGAAATAAAACTTTTTATATAAGTGAACCAGGTGTACAGTTTCTTTTGACGCTCACAGTATATGTTTTGCATTTACATGTACATATGTATGTATATTTAAGGTTTTGACTTTTTAACCTTTACTATATTAAATTTATATCAAGCACGTGTAACAAGTTGATCGCTTTCAATTTTGTTCTTAATTATTACATTTGCTTTAATCATATTGCAGTTTAAAACAAATTATTACGGGTACTTGTAATTTGTTTTTGCAAAGTTTTGAAAATAATTTATACATAATTATTAAGAATATACTAAATACATATTTTTGTATATACTTATGTATATTTCTTACTGGACGAGTCCTTACGCACAAGCAAGGTTTAAGGCTCAGTTAGCCGACTGTAATGTAATGTAACTGCAACAGTAGGAAACAGCTGATTGATATTGTTATGTGCAAAGTAATGGAAATGGTTATAGAGATGTAATGTAACTTAACCTACTTTTCATATAAAAATATCGATCAGCTGTTTCTTACATTACAGTTACATTGCATTATGGCTCAGTTAGCCGACTGTAACGCAATGTAACTGTAATGTAGGAAACAGCTGATCGATATTTTTATATGAAAAGTAGGTTACGTTACATTACATCTCTATAACCATTTTCATTATTTTTCACATAACAAAATCGATCAGCTGTTTTCTACCGTTGCAGTTACATTACATTACATTCGGCTAACTGAGCCTTTACAATCGGCTAACTGAGCCTTTACAATCGGCTAACTGAGCCTTTACTTTGCAAAGTCTTGAGTTTTTTGGAGGGAAGGGAAAAGAACTGCTATAATTTTTTCCTTCCGCTCTCTCTCTGAGAAGAGAATGAGAGTTTTTTTCTCTTCTCTCCCACAAGCTCAAGACTTTCCCGAGTCCTCAAAACTGAGTACACAGAAAAAAATATTCTTGCAGTAAACAACTTTAATTGAAAATAAAACCAAAATTCAATTAAAAGTGTATTTAAGTCAATTAAACTTTTGTTTAAAAATTTAATTAATTACAAAGTTTAATTGACTCAATTACATTTTTAATTGATTTTTGCTTTTATTTTCAAATAAAGTTGCTTATAGCAGAAATATTTTTTTCTGTGTACACCAGATGTTTGTATGAAATTAAAAAAAAAAAATATGAAGAACGATATGACGATTAATTCTGCTTTATTAATTTAAAAAACACGTTTTTTGAGTTACGACTCGATTGCAGCAAAGGCTCGATATGTATGTAGTTATATTACACTTATTTTTGCACTAAAAAACCTATTTGTATAAGCTGTTAAAATTTTTAATTCCTATTTCAGCTATTTATATTATTTATTTGATTTGAAATTTAGTTTTAAGTATTTATTGTAAATTAAACTTCAAATAAGTGCCAATATATTATCTAACACACACACTCCTAATATCATATCGCTTGATTGAAACTTAAAGTTTATGAAAAAAAAACAACTACCTTAATATTACTTTGATTACATTTCACAAGTATTTGTTTTATAAATTAAATAAAACAATTAAATTGTTGCATTGTCTATGATGTGGAAACATATTAAGTGAATAATACACTCACATACATACATGACACATTTATTATAAAAATATGGAACTTTCCATGAAATTTTTTTTTACATTTTCATGCAATAGATGAAATACAAAGTAAGACAACTAAAACAAAAATACTTAGCTTAAAATAATGCGCCTACTTGACACCAGAGGCGTTGCAACGATGCTATATAAATTAACAAAACGCACAATAGCAGAGTTGTAAAAACAACGAGTCAAGCCTAATGATTTAATACTTCATCAGCTGCCTTCCCTTCACTATGCCTTTTCTAAAAAAAGGTAACACACATACATATGTACGAGCACATACACGCCTGAGTGTTACTTCTCTTCAAGAGCATACGTTTTTCTTATAAATTTTTATACAAAAACCATTCACTCCATGGTAAAATTATACATACAAGGTACTTGCACGACTACAACAAAATTACAACACCAAAAAACACACGCATTTTGTTGGTATAAACAAACAAATATATATATGTCAGAAACAGATGTCTTTTGTTTTTCAAAATAACAATCACAGGGTAACTAAAGTACAATTGCAGACTCGCCATTCATGCATGATTATAGTCATTCAGTGTTGCCAATATGTGTGTAATACACAGTGTGTAATTTCAACTCTCATGTGTAGGCCATGTAATGAGATTCATGTATAATCTGTGTGTAATTCTACGTTGGGTTCTATTTTTATTTATTTTTGTTTTAATTTTAACCTACACAAAAGATGTGCAGTGTAATTTTCTTCAATGTGTAATTGGAGACACAGCGATGTGCAAATTCATTGGCGACACTGTAATCATTTTATTCACACGCATACACTAACATTTTTGCAGCTTGTGAACAAAGTTTGACAACTTTTTGCATTGTATACATTGACAGGCTGAGCTTGTGCATGTACCTTGTATAATTTTACCATGATTAACTCTTATTCCAGTTGTGAACATCGACGTCACGTCAATAAAATACCAAAAAAATTTCGGCTTGTCTACTCGCTCTCGAGAACAATCTTGTGCTTTGTGACAGTATACATATGTATTTCTGTTCCCTAAATTCTAGAAAATAGCATGAGCCTGTCTGTCAATAGCAGTCAGTTGTTTTCCACAACTAGTAGACCAGCTCCAATTTTTTTTGGTATCATATTGACTGACGTCGATGTTGACAACTGGAATAAGGGTGATTGCTTTGATATTTAACAACAATATTTATTTACCTGTATTAAGTATCCCATTTATTAGACTTTCTGCAGACAAGTTTATTGGCTGGGTGTTATTTTACGCGATTTCAAATACTTTGTGTTCTTAATGAAAAACTATGGCATACGATTTGCCAGCTGGAAAAAGCATTACAATATTAATTTAATATTAATTTTTATTTGTATACAGCGAGTGGCAAATTTAGTGGCAGTTCGTTTTAGTAAGTACACCATTAATTTTGTATTATACTCGTATACTGAAAGTAGTGAAGTAAACTAATTAATTAATTGTTTTTTTTTTAAATAATTTTGATACTCGTATTAATAAAATTTTAACATTTAAATGCACGTATCGAGCCATAACCGCTAAAATAGCTTAAGCGACACATTTTTGGGACTTCTTTTTTTTAGTTGACGAAAATCGACTATTTACGATCGCAAAAAATCGATTTTGATCTAAAAATGAAGTTCGAAAATATCCCTTCATTTTTATTTAAGGCCAAACTCACGATGTCGACAAGGTTCGACTTGTCGCACACTTACATTAAAAACAAAAACAAATTTCAATATTTTGTTGTTGTTTCTAATGTAATGCATTAAACACATTCATTACAGCAGGCTACCGACTACAAAATGTCAAGGATAGAATACACATGTTCATATGAGAGTGATTCTTTTGAAGACAGCAAGGCAACAGGGCGGCAGGTTGTTGTCTATGCTGATTTTGTCGTTGTAGTCCAATTAAACTAATTTCAGGTTCTTTGTCTGCAATGAGACAATTCAGTGTTGCCAGTATAAGACAAAATGTTGAATGAATGATATCGTACAATTATTTCATATTATTTAATAGAAACAATATCCAAAAATTGATGTAAAGCATAAATTGATTCATTTTTATACTTTTACGTCATATAAGTACATTTTGAAAGAGTAATTTAATTTTTATAAATGCGAAATATTTGAAGGTGGCAGGGTGGTTGGTTGGTTTACGTGGCTGCCCACTACACGTAGGCATTCAAGTAGAATCCAGAAGATTCCTTTCTGAAAGGACCACTACACTCATCGGTGTCAACCTATGTAGAACCGTACCTGAGTATTCTGATACGGTGATCGTTACTAGATCCAACCCGTCGCATTGAGATATCTGATAAGGTCATTCAACCCAATCTCAGATAGATCTGATAGATCATCTAGTACATGACTGCCTAAAAATTTGTGTCTCGAGAGATGCAAAGCTGGGCATTCGCAAAGAAAGTGAAAGTGAAAGGCAGAACTCATTGTAGGATAGACCTATCCTACTAGCATGTCTGCCGACCTTCCAGTGCCCCGTCATGACTGCAACGAGTCTCGAGATGTCTCTACGGTTTCTGTTTGTTAATTGTATTGAGCGCTTATCATTGTAGCAAGGCCACATTTTCTTAGCAACCTTGCACGTGACTATATTACGCCATCTACTTTCAGCCTTATAGAGATAGTGCTTGAAAATATATTCATTTATACTTAAATATGAGGTCCAGAAATGAATTAATTTAGCTTTACATAAGTTTTTGAATATTGTTTCTGTTAAATAATATGAAATAATTGTACGATATCATTCATTCAACATTTTGTATTACAATGGCAATCCTGAATTTTCTCATTATAGCCAAAGACATAGAAATTAGTTTAATTGGACTACAAAGACAAAATCAGCATAGACAACAACCTGCCAACCATAGGCAACAAGCTGCCTTGTTGCCTTCCTGTCTTCAAAAGAATCACTCCCATATAAACATTTGTATTCTATCCTTGACATTTTGCAGTCGGTAGCCTGCTGTGGTGAATGTGTTTAATGCATAACAGAACATGTAGAAACAAATTTGGCGACGATTTGCAACTCACATGCAGTTTGAAAGAGATAAGTTTCTATTAAATAAAAATTAATAACTCTGATAAAACGATTTATACTATTTAATATAAATTTTTAATAGCAAATTTTACTTAAACAAATTTTTTTTTATTACATTTTGCTCAATTACTTTGAATTGGTAACTTTAATCATTTTCACCGGTTGGTTGGAGCAATTTAAATAGCCGAAATCGATTAGATTTGCTTATAGATTTTCTATCCATTATTTATACATACAATAAGATTTTGTTTTATTTTTAAACACAAACTAACAGAAATATACATTTTTATTATATTGTAGAAATAAGATTTACAATTTCACAACAATTACAAACTAAACTATGAAAATGATTTAATTTTTAATCTACGACTTGCTAGACCTTATAAATTAATGTCTGGTGCTATTAAAAAACAAATGTAAATGTAAACAAATAGTAATACCATATTGCTCATTTACTGCAATAGTGTTATAACTCAAAAACACTAGTTAAGCGTTTAAAATGTCCAATTTACCTACAACTGAATGGAGACATGAAAAAATATTCTTCTCTCAGCAGTAAAAGCAATTTCTTTGAAATTTTTACACAAGATAAAACACAAAATGCCGAATTATTCTGCATTATTAACTAAAAAAAACATATATTTTGAGTTATGACACTATTGAAGTAAATGAGCGATATGTATTGTATATATATCTCTCATCGATAACGATAGACATTTATCAGATCTAGACACTAGCTAATATTTATTATTTCTTTTGCTTAACAATAAGAAAACTACGTTTCTACCAAACAAAAAATAACACTATGCAACAAATTGAGACTTGGAAAAACACACACGGACTTAAGTGTAGTAAAACCCTTTACTCAGTTTGGCGATTTTGGTGGCCAATTTTTTTATGGGCCTCCAAAGATTTCGAAAATCACTGCACAGCTAATTCAGACTTAGTGATAGCGCTTAGCAAGAGTTTTTGCTTCTTCGACTGTGACTGCGACTTCCAAAAGCATATAGACTGCTTTTGCTTTTATTTGCGATACTAACCAAAAGCAAAAGCAAATCAAATTCAAACTCTTCAAATCGTCGACTGCTGAAAGTACTGCGCAATTTGTCATAAATCGTTTTGTGATTTTGCTTTGACTGCAACTGTTGTACATATTTTGCAAAAGCGAAAGCAGCAGCAAAATCAAATGAAATGAAAATCATTACAGTTTTTTAAACACTGGTCAGAACTGTGTGGATTTAACACTGTTGCACAGTGTAATTAGTAAAATTTTTTTGTTTTTTCTTATACGCACAAAAACTGAGACATTTTTTTTCCAATCACTGTATATATTTTTAACATTCGCTTACACCTTTCAGGTGCTTTTTAAATAGTTTTTGTTGCTGCTTTTGTTTACGATTATTGCTTGTTTTGTTGTACACAAGAAAGTACATCAGTTTTGCAACGCAACAATGCAGAAAAAAGTTCCCCTACCAAACTGGTTGTACAATTGCCTGAAATTTCATTTATAGTCTAAGCACAAATCAAATAAAAAAAAAAATTGAACTAAATGTTAATGTTAATGGGTAATTTTATGGCGAAACTCTTCAAGATCACCTTAAATTTTGCCACTTATGCTAACTTCATGCCAGTTTATTCTCTTATACATAAAGCTGTAAGTCTTGAAAATAGTTACAACTTTTGACCTACACTGTCAGCTTGAAAGTATAGGCGACTTTTGGTAGTCAAAACTATAAGGAGCGATGAACAATATGCAGCTAATTTTCTTCACATCTAAAAAAAATTCGCAGCATTAATTATTTAAGCAAATACTAAGCGATTTCCAGAAATATTATAAAACATTAACATAAAAAAAAATGACATCAACCTGAATAAACTTATAGAGTGCACTGTATGCACCTTTTTACACTTCACTCAGTTCCCTTAGTTCTTTCTCTTCTTTTATCACTAACTTTCTGCTTTAAATTTCTAAGCATTCCAATGCTTTTATTTACTTTTTATTTATTTATTTATGCAAAATTAAAATTTACAAAACCGATTAATTTCTTTTAAATGAACTTCAAATCGAATCGCAGCTACGAAGTGAGTAAATGACCAAATGAATGAAAGAGTACAACTGAAATCAATTTAGCAATATTTGTTTAATTTTGCTTCTACTTTGTTCAATTTAAATAGCACATTATTCTAACACAACAACAATTTAATATCTTGAGTGTATTTTACTACCTGTTGACATGTTTTTTTATTTAATGTTTTCTATTTGTGTTGTATTTAAGCTTTTTTAAAGAAAAAGTAAAGCTTTCTAGTATAAATTGAAACATTTTTTATTCACCTTTGCAGTAGAGACAATTAATTTTACTACACATGGGTAATGTTCCCTAACTATCAAACTAAATTTTTGAAACTGTAAAAAAATTTAAATTTCCCAAATATGATTTAAAATAGTTTTCAATCTACTAACTTCCACCCTATACTACTCCATACTACAATAAATACACTAGACTGTAATGTATGGTAAAGTACGTAAAGTTGTGCTTTTTGTATAAAACTCTACAATGCAGTGTAAGCTACTGAACAATGTGCAGTACTGTGCAGTACAGTGTAAACTAGTGTATAGAACAGTGTACACTACAGTAAAGTATACTGTACTATATGGTGTAGTATGCTTCACAGCACACAATGTTCGGTGCAGTGTACTTTACTGTGAGCTGCAGCAGATAGTACTGTATGGAACAGTGTACAATACTGCACGGTACAATTTATAAAACTGTAAGGTGTACACTACCTTGTATTCAGTGCCGCGTTGGCTGAAGTAGTTAAACCATTGACTACATACCCGAAAGTCTTGGGTGAGAGCCCGCTCTCCGACA
This sequence comes from Nowickia ferox, assembly GCA_936439885.1. Lineage (NCBI taxonomy): Eukaryota > Metazoa > Arthropoda > Insecta > Diptera > Tachinidae > Nowickia > Nowickia ferox. The sequence continues at coordinate 87,101,520 of OW387024.1, forward strand.
GTCAGTAAAATAACAAAACCACGCATTTTTCTTGAGTGCATTAGTGTCCCTTTGTATCAGTTGTTGTAGGAAAGTTCAAGTGATAAAGGCATAGACACTGGTCACTGAACTACACCGCTGAAGGATACTAATCATAATGTACTCGTAACATCAGAGCGCAGTCCTTCGTCGGTATTGTGTAGTATAATCATCGGCGAGGTCATTACCAATAAAATGGCTACTAAACACAGCTTCAAAAATTTAATACGCCTCATTGACACCAGAGTCGCTGCAACAGCGCATTATTAGAAACGTGCAAAAAAAAAAACGGAGTTGTAAAAGAATGAAGCTTTCCTCTATTTCTTCTTCTACCTATTTTCTCTATCACTATCACTTTCCTAAAGAAGGTAACACCTAGTAAAATTAGTAGAAATTCTTTGTAAAAAAAATCGGACAAAAGCTCCGATCTTTATTATTGGGCAACTTAATCAATTAACATTAAATGGACGGTTAGTTCTTTGTTGGGCACTAGTGTATCCTACTGAACACTATTGTATCCTTAGTGTATCATCTACTGTAAATTACTGTATATTACCGAAAACAAGTGTTTCCTATATTTTAAACTAGTGTAACACTATAACGTACGCTAGTGTACCCTTTACTGAAAACTGGTCTGACAAATACTGTATTCTACTGCACCGTATTCTCTATTCTACTGTAACCTATGCTGAACACTAGTGTAAGCTAGGATGTGCACTACCATACTGCAGATAACTAAACCTGTTAAACTGTGTATGGTTTTGCTATAAACATTATATAAAACTCTAATACTGAGGTAGAAAAGGTATTTTTTTACCTTTTTTAAAACGAAAAAATTTTATATGGAAAATACAAAAACTAATACAATTTCACCAACTCTATTTAAATATCAATTCATATTTAAATGTCGATTTTCATTAATTTTTTTATGGAAAAATTTCTTTTAAATATGAATTGATATATAAATAAGTTGGTGAAATCGGCTCTCAATATTTGACTATAATTTATTTAAATAATTAATTTAAATTTTCTGTAGCTTGCTTCATTAATTGGGAAAATAAAAATGTAACTCATAACCGCTAACAATAAAAATTAGGCATATTTAGTACCCGCCCATACAGTGAAATATTTGCTGCGAAACATTTTTGAAACTGTATTCGTGTGCACACGGTGAAGTTTTTGTTTTGCAGCTTAATAAATTTTCTCATCTATTTCTCAAGTCAATGACAAAAGACAAAGACGTACTCAACAAGAACTGCATGTACATGAACAGGGTTCCCAGATGTTTTTCGACTGACATCCCCAATTTTCAAATTTGTATCCCCAAAAACTCCCCAAAGGGCAAATTGTACTAATCTTACCATTTCTGGAGATGGATGTTTTAAAGTGTCAAAACAAATTCTATAACTTTTAAAATATATATTAATTGTTTCTAATTATAGTTTTTATTGACTCCATTGCCGAAAAATCTCGTTCAATGCAAGCGTTGCTCGTTGATACACAAAGTAAATTTAATATATACAATACTCTACGAGTTCTTTAAACGACCGTGATCCAGCGGCATCCTGATATAAACAAGCTTCTGCCCAAAACATGTTGAAGTTGTTTGTTATTTGTATATAAAATTGTAAGCATCAAATAAGATAAAGAACTAATTGTCAAATAATTTGAAATATATATATAATACATACTCGTATGTACGTGCAAACAATAAAATCAGCTGATGAGCAAAATCGCCAATGCGAGTACCTGTTTGTCTTGTAATAAGCCTTATGCAGATCTTTGCTAACAACAAATGTTAAAGACGAGTTCATTGTTGTAATTTATCATTTTAAATTATTTATGAACTAAAAATAGAATAGAAGAAGGAATAAAATTAAGGGCCTGTCCCACGACGTCGACAACGTTCGACTTGTAGCACACTTACATTTGAAACAACAACAAAATCTTAAAAAAGTCCCCAAAACATAAAAGTTATCCCCAATTAATTCCTCAATCCCCAAACCAAAATTCTTATCGCCATTTCGAAAAAAAATTCCACGACAACACTGTGCATGAAACAAAGTAAGTACCCTTTTCCATTCCTCTTTCCCCCTTCATGGGCAAATTCAAAAGTTTTGCAACAAATGCTTCATAGTGTGGACGAGGACTTACGGGATACGATAAAAGCGTTAGATATTTGTTTATATTTCATTTTACGGAAAGCTTGCATCTGTTTTCTATTATTTTACAAAAGCTTTTAACGGAAATTATTCAAATAACATTTCGTCTAAAAGCGATTGGCAGAAAGCTTTTCCAGTAAATTAAACCGGTATACAATAGATGGCAAATGTATGTAAAATAGTTACTGCCATATTCATAAAAAATATTTTAAGTTTATTAAGCGCTTATTTGATATAAATATTTCTATGGAAAATTTGTTAAATAAACTTGTAACAAACCTAAAATATTTTTTATGAATATGACAGTAAAAGTATAAATTGTGATTAAATAAGATTACAAAAAAAATATCAATTCATTCTGAGATGTACTCAATAAATTAAATAAAAAAAAAATAAATTATAAAGTTTTTTTGTAAAAGGTTGTAAAATCAAAAATTTTACCACAAAAATTCAACCTAGATATATTTAATTTGTTTTGAACTCCATATTTGTGAGAGATAATTTTCAACTGAATCAACTTTGAAAGTAAATTTTTCTGTTCGAAACTGTAGGCTGAACTTTTCACCTGAAAATTAAGCAAAATTACAAACTGACCTTAAGTCAGTAATATTAAATACACATTTTATTACTTGTTCGAATATTCGAAAAAAATTTAAAATTAATTCGCTTGTTCGAGCTAGAAAAAAAATTACAACTTTTGTTCGAACAAGTTTAAACTCGCGTAAATCAATAAAACTGGCCGCCAGATGTGACGTAGAGTTAAATCAGATTTATCTAAAAAAAAATTGTATAAGCATTGGGCGCACGTTCATCCGTTCATTTTGGTTTTGGAACAATATAATTGTCTCTATACATTTACCCCCATATTCATAAAATTTAAAATGAGTTTGAAATGTATTTTATTTAAAATTTTTCATACAAAATTTTCTTAAAATGGATTTCAAATACAAATAATTTTTTTTTATAAATATGGGGTTTAAAGTTCTGACTTATCGCTTTCATATATTTAAAGCGATAAGTCAGAACTCAGTAAAGCGTTATTTTTTACACTATTGCAATAAATTTTTGTGATAAGGTGTATTTGTGTGAAATGTTTTGGAATCACTGAAAAACTCAATTTCGTGAAAATACGAGTTAGCAAGATTATCTGTATCTGCTTTAAATTTGATTCTAAAGGGTGTTTTTTATTGAGGTATAGAACTTTAAGTTGGCATCACTTTTTTAACTGGCGGCCATTTTGTCAGCTGTCAAGTGATTAATATTTAGTTTGGTTTGCCATTTCATCATGAACAGGTTGACAAAAGAACAACGCTTGCAAATCGTGCAAATTTATTTCGAAAATAATGGTTCAGTTCGCGAAGTTTACCGCAAGCTCCGTCCATTTTATGGTCGACATAATCGTCCATCAGAGCAATTAATTCGGTTAACCATGGATCGTTTTCGCACTACGTTTACTCTATGTGATAATACGCATCCGCTGAAGTCGCTCGTCTACGCTAACAAACCAGAAACGTTAGGGGGGGGGGACTTGGAAGCCAACATTCGTGGCGTTATTGCCAACAACGGCCCCATATGCTCGAAAAAGTGGTTGAAAATTGGACCTGTAGAATTGGCTTTATTCGAGCCAGCCGCGGCGGCCACATGCCCGAAATCATATTTAAACGTTAATGGCATAAAATTATCCTTCCAATAAAGCCAAATTGATGGACATTAAAACGATTTTCTTGTGTTTTATTTCAATTCGAAGTTCTATACCTCTAAAAAAAACACCCTATATCTATTACCTGGAACATTTATGAATACAAGCAACTATGAAGTGAACTTATCAATTACAATAAAATAACTTATACAAATTGCTCAAAAAATTTAATGCTCTACGTACGAGTATAAGTTTTCCAGACGAGTTGGCTGCTTGTAATGAATGCATTAACCACACTTTAATGCTGTCACAAAAACAAAACAAATATACGTATACGTTACTCAGTGTTAAAAAAGCTGCAGTCGAAATAGCAAAAGTCGTAAAACTGACTGCCCAATCACAGCCTGTTGCTTATACTTCATCTGCTAAAAATTGTAAAGAGTCGCAGTCGAAGCTAACACAATAAACGTAAAGCTATACACAAGGCAGAGCTCCAGCTGCACAACATGTTCTAATAGCTTTCGGTTTGACTGACTGCTGCTTTAAATAAATACGAAGTTAGCGAAGCAGAAATGTTTGTGTGTATGTGTTTTGTGTGTGTATGAGTGCTTTTTTCCTGTATGTACAAATATAATAGTAAAAAAAACAACAACAACATCATTTCCTCCAGCACGCGATTAAATACGCAATTGAAAATGCAAAATCAAAAGAGAAAAAAAAACAAACAACATCTCTACTACTTTAACTTCCGAATTTATTTAAAGTAGCAGTCAGACAAACAGAAAAACTTTTTGAACATGTCAAAAGCTGAAGCTCTTCGTTGTGTATAGCTGTTCGTTTATTGTGTTCACTTCTACTGTGACTCTTTAAACTTTCAGAAGCAGAAGTATGAGCAGAAGCAATGAGACGTTTTCAAACGCTAATTTTATTTGTTAATTAATGAGCCCAGTGCGACTTAATTGCTCTCTGTTCTTAATTTCAATAAAAAAAAACATTCGGATGCAATGCAAACCGTTTGATTAAATTTGTGTAAATTTTCCGATAAATTTTTGATAAATTTGATGAGTCTTTCTGTCTTACTTTAAATTAAATTTTGAGTTCGTTTTGACATAAAATAACATAATATCTTAACATTGTGTTTGGAATTTCTGAGTTGCCCTCGTAATTAAGGAAAATAAACAAAACTGTGTAATAATGATTATAAAACAAAGGCCATTGTGAAAATAAAGCTACAGACAGTTCGTTATAACAAAATAGCAATAAAAATAAAAATATAGATACATTTTGTTACAACTTGTAATAAAACTGTTAGATAATAAAACTGATATTTACTCGTATGTTTGATTATTAAAAGAAATTAAAAAAAAGAGACTGGATTCAAAACTTTTTGAGAATAGAAAATCGTAATACATACTCGTATTTAAGCCGCGTTCAGACTATTATACTTTGTATTTATACTTGTCAAAAATTCAAATAATACGTGCAAGTGTGATAGTCTGAACGCAAAATGTCATCAAAGTGGCAAATAATTCGATAAAAATTTTGACATCCCATAAGACTTTTTCGTTTTTAGAAAATTTTCTAAAGCCCCGTTCAGACTATTATACAAGTATTAATGCTTTCATCACATTTTACGATACAGAAATCTAAATACATTCGTTGCGACTGTCAAAAAATCTAACGTAAAATCACATATTGTGTTCAGACCATCACACTTCAAATAAAATGTGTAATACAAGCAGAAAATAAAACAGCTTTTTAATGAAAATGTCTGTGCTATTCATTGACTAGCGGCGGCAAAGCGGTTTCATATAGGCGGGGACGTGCCGTCACTTGAAAAAATTCAGCAGTTAAAAATATTCTATGTAAATAACAGAAAAATTTAAGAAAATATATTACAAAAACGATAAAAAATTACGTCCACGAAATATACTTCCATAACATTCACTTATTCAAAATTTTGACCCGATATACATATGACAAAACATTACATCAATGACGACACGCTATCGGCGGCGAAATAGCCGACTTGGAAATTTGATTTGTGCGAAAATGCAACCCTGATCTAATGAAAAGTATTATCGTTTAGAAAATTTTCTAAAAACGAAAAAGTCTTATGGGATGTCAGAATTTGTATCGTATTATTTGCCACTTTGATGACATTTTGCGTTCAGACTATCACACTTGCACGTATTATTTGAATTTTTGACAAGTATAAATACAAAGTATAATAGTCTGAAAGCGGCTTAAACGATAATACTTTTCATTAGATCAGGGTTGCATTTTCGCACAAACCAAATTTCCAAGTCGGCTATTTCGCCGCCGATAGCGTATCGTCATTGATGTAATGTTTTGTCATATGTATGTATATCGGCTCAAAATTTTGTATAAGTGCATCGTTGACGTAATTTCTTAACGTTTTTGTAATATCTTTTGTTAAATTTTTTCTGTTATTTACATAGAATATTTTTAACTGCTGAATTTTTTTAAGTGCCGGCACGTCCCCGCCTACATGAAACCGCTTTGCCGCCGCTAGTCAATGCAATAGCACAGGCATTTTCATTGTACAGCTGTTTTGTTTTCTGCTTGTATTACACATTTTATTTGAAGTGTGATGGTCTGAACACAATATGTGATTTTACGTTAGATTTTTTGACAGTCGCAACGAATGTATTTAGATTTATGTATCGTAAAATGTGATGAAAGTATTAATACTTGTATAACAGTCTGAACGGGGCTTTATTAGTATTGATAATGTCATTCTGTAATAGTGTACAGCGGTGTTGCACTCACGATTTAATTCTATATCATGTGGCATCTCTGAAAACACACTGTCAAAAGAAGCGAAAAGCAGAAATAAGAATAATAAAATACTAATAATAGGTCTGTTTCTTTACTTTTTGGGTAAAGTTCGGTAAAATGAGAGCAAACTATAATTTCTCTCAATAAAATACAAAAATGCACAAAAGTGCGGGAACGCGGAAAACCAACATTTTTAACACAAAAGGAAATGTCAATGCATGTATGCATATACATACATACATACATACATTTTTTTTTGGGGTGTAAGATGGGAAAATGATTTATTCATGATGCGTGGATCGTCATCCACACCTATGCCGGACTCCCGTGGTATAACGTATACCGGCTAAAAACCCACCTCACGATTTGGATATGTTGCCCATCTGGGTACCGCTGTTACCGCATTACTTCCAGATGGATCCCTCTTGGATCCTGAGATCATCTTCTTCTATTTACCTGCGTCCAGGCCCCCACTTTGTTGTTGCGGTCAATTAAGCTGCAGCATCTAAATCAGGCTTTTTTGCCTTAAGAATATATTCGCAGTACTTTGCTACTGCTCGCCATATACTCTCATTTGCTGTCATGTGATATATGATGTTTCCAGCATTTAGCTCGTCCGTTAATTCTTCGAGTTCGCGTCTCTTTTCGGCCCATTTACTGCATTCAAAAAACGTGTGTTCGGCATCATCTATTATGTTTTCTCTTTCGTATGGGCAGTATGGTGTAGTGCATTTACCTATATTGTGCAGATATTTCCAAAAATAACCGTGCCCCGTCATCATCTGGGTCAGATAATAATCAGTTTCACCGAAACTCCTGTCTAACCACGCCTTTATATTGGGCAGTAATCTTCTTGTCCATGCAGCTGTTGTTGCTTCGCTCCATCTAGTCTGCCAGCTCTGGTAGGTTTCCTGCCTTATCGCCTCTCTATCGCTCTGTTCGAAGTTATTGGCCTGCTTCCCTATCCATATTTTTCTCCTTTCTTCAACGAGAAGGTCTATTGGGATCGCTCCCGCTAGAACGAGAATGGAGGGCGTAGACACCGTTCGGTAACCTGAAGCTATCCCGAGGGCGTAGGTTCTTTGTACAGCAAGAAGAGCATTTTTGCTGCATTTCTTTAGCCCTTTGCCCCAGATCTCACTGCCATAGAGAAGTATGCTGTTGCTAGTCTCCATTAGCAGCTTTCTCTTATTTTGTCGTGGTCCTCCTATATTTGCCATCAATCGGCTCAGTTGAGATACTGTCTTTGCCGCTTTTCCTGCTGCATGTTGTATTTGGTTCAAGAACGTCATCTTGGTGTCGAGTCGGATGCCAAGGTAATTTACAAATCTTCTAGATGTGATAGTTTCTCCTTCTATTTCGATACTTATGTCTCTAGGTATGTTTTTCCTCGTTAGAACTACAATTTCAGTCTTTTGGAGCGCTAGTTGGAGCCCGCGTGTGTCAAGCCACGACTTCGTTCTAATCATGACTTGCCTTAATTTCCGTCTGGCTTCTTCGATGTCTCTAGCACTTATTACGGCCGCTATATCGTCTGCGTAGCCAACCAGAAAAGTGTCCTGTGGCATTTCGATTTTGAGTATGTCATCGTAGCTGATGTTCCATAAATCCGGTCCGAGAATTGATCCCTGTGCAGCTCCTGATGTGACTGCGATTCTTCTTTTTCCCTCCTTCGTATCATATATGAGCTCCCTCTCCTTGAAATAACTTCTTATTATTTTCGAAAGATACTTTGGTATCCGGAAAGTTCTTTCCAAAGCCTGCAGAACGTCTGGCCATCTGAGACTGTTAAAGGCGTTCTTAATATCTAGAGTGGCCAGGATAATAATTGGTCTACTGAAGTGATTTATACGCTGAGCGGTATCAAAAACATCCACGACCTCCTTTATCGCTCCAATAGTGGATCTCTTAGGTCTGAATCCGTGTTGTCTTTCTGACAGTCCTCCTCCCATGTCTATAGCTTACTTTAACCTAGGTTTCAGGAGTCTTTCGAGAAGTTTTCCAGCAGCATACATACATACGTACACACATAACTAAACACATACTTTTGTATATACACACGTACTTATTTACTTACATGATTCAGCAAATATATAAGGCTTTTTGTCTTAATTTCATATAAAAACTTATAAAACTTTGCTCGCCACTAGTTTTTAAATATATTTGCATACATTTTTCCATTTTTCTAGTATGTAATTTTTCTTTGTTATTGTTTAGTTTTCAAACAGCTGATTGATTTTCTATGTGCCCAAACTATCGCGAAGGAAAAGTACGGACTGTTTCGTGCAAGAAGAAGAAGAACATTACTCTCACAAATATCTCAAATATCGTTAAATTATGTTACTGGATAGCAAAATCGATTAGTTTGCGTTGTATTTATTATAGCGATACGATTATCATAATAAAATTTACTGAGTCTATTACCTGGATTATGTAACTTTTATTACTTACGAGTATATTATTAAATTTAACGAAAACTTATCGATTTTGCAATCCAGTAACATATTTGAACGATATTTGTTGTCGGTTGAAGTAAAAAAGTAAAATCACAAGATCAAATTCGTTAAGTTTTTTTTCTTTCGCTTATTTTTTGGTGAGTAAAAGACAGCTGTACGAGTACACTATCGTAAAAAAGAAATTACACAATGACATTTTCGGTTAGCAAAAAGTTATTGAATCACACTATTGAATCGCTAGAAGTTAATTATTAAATCTAGAAATGGGATCGGGGGTATCTTTTTATTCATGATTGTGCACGCATGTAAGGAAAAAAATATACTTATGCATGCTCATGCAAGCATGATTTCACGTTCATGCAGTCGTATGTGAGTGCGCTGATTAACACGGGCATAATTGTGCTGGCATAACATGCCAGTTTGTAGGTGAGAGAGGCAAAGAGAGTGGTTTTGTGGTTGGCATAATTTTTCAACCACCCTGCAGAAAATGCGAATAGTAAAATTGTAGTGATTTACTAGTGACTTTGTCACCAGTACTACTGACGAATTGTACCCCAGACAATGTTTTTTTCTATAGACATTTACCATGTACGTGTCATGATGACACATTGAAAAGCAACTACTGACGTTGGTACTACTGAGTAGGTATTTTTTTTGGGACCATATCGAGACATTGGGACTAGTACATTTTAGTAATTCTAATGATAATAAAACTGAATATTTTATTACAAATTTTTGTTTTAATAAAAAAAAAATACATAAAAAAAGGGAACATTCGTTCAGCAAGTAAGGATTTAGTTTGCTGTTTAAATATAAATGAAAAAATTATGAATCTGGACTTACAGGACTGGACTTTTTAACTGATCCCACAAAATCTTCTACAGGCTCATACAAATTTCCACAATTATTTCATTTTAAAATATTTTTATTTTTATAATTACAAAAAATAAAAACAAATAAAAAGAAATTGCAAAAGACAAATAAAAAGCAGTCTTTTGCAATTTCTTTTTATTTGTTTTTTTTAAATTATTTTTTAATACATTTTTTTATTTGCCTTTTATAGTGATTTCGTAGACTAATTTTCATAAAAACTTGAATTTTGCTGGAAGCCACTTGTATTTTCAGCAAACCAATAAAACATTAAGAAGAAGCATCAAAAACAATGTTAATATGTAGACGCTCGTTTGACAATGTCACCAATATAGTCGACAAAAGTGGTGACTTGGGGACACTTAACACCATGTTTTCTGCAGGGCAGCTACAACCCCGCATTAGCAGCACAAAACCAATACACACACAACTTCAAAAACAGCAAATGTTAAATGAAAACGAAAAACACTAAAGCTACGGTCACACTTGTCAAACATTTGCCCAAAAAAGCGTAACCACTAAATGCTAATGAAAAATCTTTCAATTCAGACAAAAGTTTGTCAAATTAAAGAGTAGCCAATATTATTGGATTCTATGACATGGTGCATTAGTTGTGTTCGAAACTGTTTAATATGATAAAAAAGTGTCTGGATCAAAACTTTTTTCATTAGTGTTTGTTGGTTACGCTTTTTTGGGCAAATGTTTGACAAGTGTGACCGTACCTTAACACACACAAAGCTGTGTATACGTATACATTTTATGCCAGATGAATTCGTCTCATCTAATTTGGAAAAGAACAAACATTGTACGGCTTAAAAATTGTTCTCGTTTAAACTATCTCAGTGGAAAGAGAATTAATTATATACAATTGCGAAAATTCATGCTTCAGGAAAAGCTCACGAAAATATTTAGGCACTAATTTTTACATGGAAACAAAAACAAAATTTTTAAAATGTTGTTTGTTGTAGAAAAGAAAACACCATTAGCCACATCGAGACCTTAAAATGTGTAACAAAAGCTTATGCTTATTGATTATCCCATAAATTATGATTTAAAGAAGATACATACTTTTATTCACTTTGCCACAAATAGTGCAATCTATTTAGTTATTTGGTTTAAAAATTTTTATTACTTTGATAATTATTACATTAAAAAAAAAAAAATGCTACACCTTTCATATGGAAAAATCAAAACATAATAAAAAGATATGAAACCGTTGACAAAAAGAGGGCTTGTTAGAGGTAAAATAGTTAGACCAAGTGAAATGAAAACAGTTCAAAAGTAAGACAATTAAAAAACAAAAAAATAAAAGTACAAAATACATATAATATCACAATTATGACGATAATAAATTCTAATTGCCCCCACTTTAACTGAGATTACACACTGATTAAAATTAAGAAAATATGACGAGAATAGAAGATAGTAAACACTTTTTTTTTTATAAAATTGTTTCATGAAACACATGAAATTTATCGACAGGTATTTAACTTTCTGCCTCATATTTAGTCAAATCGCGACTTTCGTTCATAAAGGTTGTTAATTCAAATAATTATTTTAAAAATTAAAAGAAAAATTAATAAAAACAACAACAAAAACAAGTAAAACCAGAGAAGGATGTAAAAAATATTTTTACATAAATAAAAATCAAAGTTTTCAGTTTTAGTAGTTACATACGAGTACAAGAATAATTTCATTAGAGTTTTCTGTAGAGTGTTTGAAAAATTAGTGCATTTAATACAAAATGAAGTGAGTATGGATTAAAAAAATTCACATAGAGGGCAATCATGAATAAAACTCCGCGCGAAATTTTTCCCTGGGATCAATTCCAACTAAAAGCAAGTAATAGGGAAAACAAAAAATTCTAATTGGAAAAGGAAGAAATTTCACGCGGAATTTTATGCATGATTGCCCTGATATTAAAAATATTAAATGCAGTTTAAGAAAAGTTCCAAGAAAGTGTCATATGAACGAAATAAATATAAAAAAAATGCAGTGGTAAAATAAAGAACAATAAAAAAGATTGTGGTGGTTCTTCCGAGAGGATGGTGCAGGGATTGATGCCCGGGCAGCATTATTAAAATTATTTTATTTTTTAATTAAGTAAACTGACAATATAGTGACTTCCAACTAACTGTCTTTGGTTGGTGGTGGGGGTGGGGGTGGTGGAGGTGAAGATGGTCGGACCGTCACGTGTATCATACGGAAGTTCAAATATTGTTTTTACAACATTTTTTATTTGTTTGTTGGTGTTTTTAGTGTGATGTTTTTTGTCTTTTATGTAGATATATTTATATAGGTGGCTGTTGTATTTGGTACATACTTACGGTTAATATCGACATAGTGAAAAGCACATGTATGTATGTATGTATGTATTTATGTGTGCTGTATTTTATTTATTTGTATATATAACTAACTTCTAAATAGTGAAAAATTGTATCAAGAGGGAACTGAAAACTTTTTACGCTGATGTATTTCACCTAAACTAAATATGTGCAGCATACACTCAAAATATTCCATGCTTAAAAATACGAAAAATTTTTTCGTAATTAAATTTTTGTGCATTAAACAAAAATTTTGTACATTTTACGAAAATGTTTGTAGCTTGTGCAGGAAAACAGATTTCGAAATTTTACGAATTTCGTTTAGTTTCATTAATTATTTCGTATAATAATTTTCGTATTTCGTATAGTACCATTATTTTTTGTTCGTTTAGTTCATTGAATTTAGGAGAAAATAAAACATTTTTATAAAATTGGAAGTTTTGTCAAATAAACAAATTTTGTTTTGTTATCATTTTGTTTACAGTACATAATTATTCTTAAATATTCAGGAAATTTATTATTCGACATATTGTCATAATTATACTATAAGTGAAATTTATTTGCTGGTGGTTAAGCGATGTCTATATGCATTTCATTGTTGCTTTGACAAATCGTCAGTAGACTTAAATCTACACAAGTTTCGTGAATTTTACGAAAAAAAAACTTTGAAATAGAATATACATAGACTGTTGTTTTGTTTAATTTTTTAATATTTTCTCCATTTATTTTCATGTCATTGCATGTACGAGTATGTATATATATATTGTATAAAAAATTATTGATAAAAAATTAGTTTTCGGTTTATACTTTGAACACACAACTGGGACGAACGACAAAATTTGGTTCACGGCACACCAACGACTAATAAAGGGCCACTCAGCCTATTATACTTTGTATTAATACATGTCAAAAATTCATGTTTTTTACGTCTGACATGTCAACTTTTCAACTCAGATGTAATCATGATACAATTATACAAGGTAATTGCACGACTACAACAAAATTGCAACAGCAAGAAACACACGTATTTTGTTGGTAGAAACATACCTATAATTGTCAGAAGCAGATGTCTTTTGTTTTAAAAAACAGCTATCACAGGGTAACTAAAGTACAATTGCAGACGCGCCATTCATGCATGATTATAGTCATTCAGTGATGCCAATATGTGTGTAATACACAGTGTGTAATATTTACTCTCATCTGTAGACCATGTAATGAGATTCATGTATAATATGTGTGTAATTCTACTTTTTTAATTTTAATCTACACAAAGCATGTGTAGTGTAATTTTCTTCAATGTGCAAATTCATTGGCAACACTGTAATCATTTTATTCACACACATACACTAACATTTTTGCAGCTTGTAAACAAAGTTTGACAACTTTCTGCATTGTATACATTAACAGGCTGGGCTTGTGCAAGTACCTTGTATAATTGTATCATGGATGTAATTCTGCATGTCTGTCAGAAATTGTGTTTTACAGAAGGTTTATAATATTCGATCACAAACGTGCATGTACAAATACGTCTGACATTGTCCGTGTTTGTATCCAACAGCTGATCTGTGCTCAAATTTTATTAAATATTTCGTTTAAAGTGGTTATAAAATGAATTCAGAAAATAATACAATTGCAGTGTGCAGCATTATTTCAATTATAACTGCAATTAAAGCAAAATCAAATATAAAAAAATGTAAATATTTTTGAACAAACCTATGTCGTTCTCCGTTTCAAAATGGAGTGTTGCCGGCACAAAAATGTTTCTTTACGCCATAAAAAGTTCACTCATTTTAAAGAATTTTTTTTTAAATTCGAAGAAATCATGTTAGGATATAAATATGGAACGCAATTTTATTGCATGTACATGATTGTTATTTAATAGTTAAAAAAAAAACATAAATATATCAATCTTGTAATATATCAACTTTAGGCGGCTAATGCTTCCGTCAATGTCGGAACGCCGCTGAATTTTTCCTCACGGCATAGATTTTTGACGACATATTTTGCTTTTAAGAAAAACAGCTGATGTCAGAAATTTGTCAGAAGAAAATAGAACACGCTCTAATTGAAATTTTGTCAGAAGACTTTGCGTCTGACTTTTACAGAAATTATATTTCAAAGCTAACACACGACATGTACATCAGTCAGATGTAAAAACCATGTCGTCTACGGGGGGTTTAATACGTGCAAGTGCGATATTGTGAATGCAAAATGTTATGACGACCATTTTTTGAAATTTTTCTAAACGATAATACTTTTCATCTGATCAGAGTTGCATTATTACGAAATCAACTAATAAACAAACTGATAAGTCGTCTGTTTCGACGCCGTTGCCGTGACGTCGTTTATGGGAATATATATTCGTCTGCAATCGGCTATAAATATTGAATATGCTTATCGTATTGAATAATTTTTCGTGTAAGCCATGCCTGAAAACGAGCGAAATTATCGAATTTTCTTTTTCTTTATAAATATTATTTAAATCAACTACTTTGAATGCCGTTTATTTTCAAGGGCCGGCACGACCACAGCTTTCATGAAACTGCTATGCCGACGGAAGTCAACGATTAATGCAGGCATGTTAATCCTGAACAGCTGTTTGCTTTCCAACTGTGTTTTTCATGTAATATGAGGTGTGATGGTGTGAACACAAAATGTAACTTTACGTTAGATTTTTTGACAGTCGAAACAAATGTCTTTAGATTTCTTTCTAGCAAAATGTGATGAAGTCTTTATACATGTATAATAGTCTGAGTGGCCCTTAAGTAACAGATCTTGTAATTGAATAATTCATCGAAGTAAGAAAAAGAAATAAATCTATTGCAGAGTTTGTCACGCACCACGAATTTCGTTGGACGGCGGTGTTGTGTTAATTTTCATATCAACAAATGTGTTTTATTTTCTATGAAAAAAGTTCGCAAAGAAAAATTCGTTGTTCGTCCCAGTTGTGTTCCCAGCATTCCCAGTTTGATTCGTGAGTTTCAGTGCAAAATATGTATGTATGTATGTATGTATGTGATGTATGAGAAATACAGAGGCTGTAACAATTCCCCTTAAATTATCTTTTTCCTTTCATAATTATTACGACCTTTAATTTCAAAAATTACAGATTATTCAACGAAATTATTTTTCAAATGTAAGAAAATATATATATATATATATTTTTTTGCAGATTTTTATACATATATTAACTGCCGTATTCATAAAAAATATTTCTGTTTAATAAGAGGCTTATAAAACAAATTTTCTATGGAAATTTGATTAATAAACCAAAATATTTTTTATGAATTAGGCCCTAAAGATTTAAATTTACACAAAATTTCGTATATAACACAAAATTGTTTTTCATAAATTTACGACAAAAAAAATGCAAAAATACAAAATTTTGTTATTTGCAGACAAAAAGTATTTCGTAAAATAAACAAATATTATTTCTACTATTTGCGAAGCATTTCGTACCGCAAAAACAACGAATATTTTCGTAAAATAAACCAAATTTGTCGTTTGTTTTACCTATGAAATATTTTGAGTATACTTACGGCCCTTTTCACAATGTATGATTAAGAGTTAACGTGGACTTTAACTGACAGTTCTCCATACAAAACTCGCCCTTAAAGTCCCTGTTGGATTTTAATTGTATATACATTGCGAAAAGGTCCGTTGTAATCGATCTGTAGATTTTATTTACATATTTATTTGTAGTAGGACTAGCACGCAGGGGATGGGCCCTACTTATGCAATGTATTGCGCTAGAACTAGAAAAACAGGTTAAGGGGAGGAGGATATTACGTTATACTGCACATTATAAAATTTTGTGAAATCGCCAGCAAATATGACAGTGTGTACTAGTGGAACACGTTTGTAATTTCCATTATTTTTTGTTGAGTGGCATTGCGCTGCAAGCAAATGTTGCAAAAACACAGGTTGAACTCCAGAACGTCAATTGTTTCGCCTTCGAACAAAGTGTATTCTTTTAGGACGCTGCAGTATAAAACGTTGACAAAGCACACCTTTTCAAAACGTCGTCGACAAGTATTATAAATGGCGCAAAGAAGCAACCAGCGATTCGGCTTCACAGTTGATGCTGATGATTGCAATGTATCGTAACTTTGTATCTGTATACAATATAAATACCGAACGCATTGTTTACATATACACTGACGATTTTCACAAACAGCTGACCTGAAGTCAATATGGTAAGTCGCAAGCAAAACGCATGAGTTACAGAGCATGCTTGGCGATTTGCAACTCACATGCGATTTGAAAACCATGCGAGCGTTAGAACATACCTGTATAAATTAACCATGAATCGACTTACAAATGAACAACGCTTGCAAATTATTAAATTTTAGTATCAAAATTCGTGCGCTTCTTCCATTTTATTGTCAGTTTGGGCGACCTTCTGAGGCGGCTATTCGGCATCTTACATTATTGAACATTAAACTACCAAAACGCATACATACGTAGAGTGCGGACAGAGGAAAATATTGCAGCTATATCCGCCAGTGTTGTTGATGACCGTGTCATCAATTATCAATTCGGCGCCATTCGGCGCAATTCGGCCTCTATTACTTAACAAAAAAAAAAAAAAATGGAAGAGCCGGACTTGACTGACATGTGAAACAATGGCCCAATGGAGAGGCGAGTTCGGTGAACAGTTTATTTCACGTTTGGGGCCGGTCAATTGACAGACTAGATTGTGTGATTTTAAAGCCTTCAGACTATTTATTGTGGGGATATGTTAAAGCTCATATCTATAGGGACAAGCCCGCAACGGTTGACGCACTGGAAGACAATGGTGAAGAATTTATTTGTGAAATACCGTCCGATATGTTGGCGAGAGTATGCCAAAATTGGTCCCAGCGTATGAACCATTCAGGCTTAGCCGCGCTCAACATTTACATGAAATCATCTTTAAACATTGAATTATATAAATCGTTCTACCGACTCAAGCAAAGATTTCATAAATTTCTCTAAATTTTATGCGTTTTTTTTATAAATCAAATCCGCAAGCACTGAAAAAATCACCCTATACATACCTATATTCATCAAACCAAATAAAGACAATAAACAATAAAGCTTGGAATCAGTTTCAAAAACATGTTTGTTAAAAAGAAACCTGTCATAATCTGTTCTGTGTGAATATTATGCATCGGAATTTTTAATTAAACTCTTATTTGATGTCTTGGCCTAATTTAATTTTCCACTTCTATTATTTGTTCTAGTTAAATACAAAATTGAAAAGAAAAATGTTTTATGATTTTCAAATGGCCAAAAAATATTACTATCTGTAGAAGTTTTATAGAATTATCTTTATGATGAATTGCTCAACTGTTTTGCTTTTATCTTTATTATTTATTTAAATTTCCAGATTCTTATCTTGTTTTGCCCTTAAGAAATGTTTTTGCTCTTTTGTCTTTAATGTTTTTGATCCGGTACACAAGAAAAAAAAACATCTTTAAATACAGAAATACTAAAATATTTAAAATCATTGAACGGAAACTTTTTATTATTCGAAAAGTAAAAATAATTAAATATTTTTACTTTTCGGAGAATTAAAAGATTTCGTTTATTGAATGTAATCAGTGAGATGATTGTTTGAATAAAATTATTTTTAATCACCTGGGTTAAAGCTTCTGGTATGAGTGGAGTCAAAACGTGTCCCTAAATTTTGGACATAATCCAAAGAGAGTTGATTTCTTACTTTCATTTTTATTTGCAATTGCAACATAAGCTGTTTTAATATTATGATACTTTTATTTATAATAATATCACTCCTAAATTTTTCACATTAAAAAAATTAATTGGATGAATATAAACTTTTATCTATATTTTATGATTTTATCAGGCCAAAGTTCGTATCGCTTTTTAATCCAAATTACATGTGATAATTATTAATGAACAAATAACACTAAAGTTAATTGTAAATCCTCTGACAAACACGTAGTAGAACGGAACAACCGGCTGTTTTCGAAGGCCACTAAGCCTTCCTCATCAGCGTTCTTTGTGTTTGGTCCACTGTGTGTGGTGTCAGTTGATGTAGATTCTGCTTTATATACGCAACTTTTTATTGCAAATGGAATATGTGAATTGTTTTGATTCATCGTATTACAATTTGCTGAAAGCTTTTTAGTAATGAAAGCTCATTTTTACCATCTCTAAATTTACAACAGTCTTGCCATTGTCGTTTGTTCTTTACTAATTATGCACATGTTAGTTAATTTGCTTATTTTTTGTTCTACTTAAGACAAACTTTTTTGGTTTGATACTATAGTATATTTTTTATTTATTTATTTATTTAAGAAATACTTTACAAAGTAAATTTGCAAAGTATTGTTGCACAAATATGAGCGGGGTAGCTAGACCATATGCCCAAGATGTTATTAACAGTTTTTTAAAAAGGCTTTGTGACTGACTGTACACGACCTATGCCTTCACATAGGAAGTAGCAACGTGGTTGTTAAAGAAATTCCACAAAAGAACCGCAAGAATATACGGTTATCCGTGGCAGATCAGTCAACCAGTGCGAGTGAGACGCAAAACTCTCGAAGGCCAATAAACAACAGTGGCCTGGTTGCACTTAAGAGATAATTGCCAACGACGCTTGATGTTGACTCGCCCAGAGCTGCTTTACGACTGTATAGTATATTTTTATTTTTAATTTTTGCCACTGGCCCATGGCTATTAATTTTTAGCTAATTTTAATTGCCAGTAAGGCAACTGGCAACTGGCAACCTTTAGAAGTAGTTTTCGTGAATTTCAATATTGGTGTTTAAAGTTTCACGATTTGATATACATAACTGAGATAGCCTATTTTGCGTTATTACACTCATGCATTAAACACATTCACCACAGCAGGCTACCGACTACAAAATGTCAAGGATAGAATACACATGTTCATATGAGAGTGATTCTTTTGAAGACAGCAAGGCAACAGGGCGGCAGGTTGTTGTCTATGCTGATTTTGTCGTTGTAGTCCAATTAAACTAATTTCAGGTTCTTTGTCTGCAATGAGACAATTCAGTGTTGCCAGTATAAGACAAAATGTTGAATGAATGATATCGTACAATTATTTCATATTATTTAGCAGAAACAATATCCAAAAATTGATTTAAAGCATAAATTGATTCACTTTTATACTTTTACGTCATATAAGTACATTTTGAAAGAGTAATTTAATTTTTATAAATAAGAAATATTTGAAGGTGGTAATACTGACTTATGTATTTATACTTAAATATGAGATGCAGATGGTGCTGCTGCCATCTTCAAAATAATTAAGTAGCTGGGCTGGGCTACGAGGCGACAAATGCTGCAAGCGGCATTTGAAGTTGTGTGTTCGTGTAGCCTGCTGTGGTGAATGTGTTTAGTCCATATTTACACTGTGCAAGGGAACAGTAACTTTTCTTTTCCCCTCGTCTCTCTTTCCTAAGAAACTAATCAGCTTAGCAATAAGACTTGAATAGTGTAAACTAGGACTTAATGCATCAGTCTTAAAAAGCTTGGGCCAATATTAAATTTTGTATATTTTAACACACTTCGCTTTACGGAAAGAAGTCGTCATTAAATTTATTCGTATTCGGCTAAATGTCTGTTGCACTCTAAACAATATTTGATAAACTTATGATTTTTCTTGTTTTTCTTTTACTTATTGATAAATAAAAAAATTATTGACCTTATTGTTATTATTGTTATCAAAAAACCATAAACAAATATTTACATTAAATAAATAAATATTTTTCAATTGACCAACGAAGTTAAAAAAAAACACTCATTTCAGCAACAGTTTAAATTACAATTAAATATATTGATATTAATTGTTATTGATTGTTATTGATTGTTATTGATTAACTAATTGTTAAAGCTTATAAATTACTTTTGAGAGCGAAGGCCAGTTTAATAGCATGGAATTATTGCTTGTTGGATTCATTCCTTAGATTGCATTACTTTTGAACTTTCAATTACATCGAAGCTAATTTGTTCACTTCCTAATATATAATTTTCTTTTAAAATTTTAGGACTGCTGCTCTAGAGAAGAATTCCCACAAAACGGACACAACAATATCATACGCTGAAAACGATTATGATCCCCATGAGCATCGTAATGTTAAAAATCCCACTACGTAAGAGAATTGGTTTTTTTTTACTTTTTATATTAAATGATTAAAAATTTTATTTCTATTCTCTTAAGCAATTGGCAGACAATGGCCCATTTTCTTAAGGCCAGTGTAGGAACGGGCGTACTGGCCATGCCCAGTGCCATATCAAATGCTGGTTACATTAACGGATTCGTTTTGACGGTGATTGTGGGTCTCATTGCTCTCTACTGTTTACATATGTTGGTAAGTATCTTGTGTGCGTTTGTGTGTGGTTGCATTGTAATTGCATTTTGCATCGCCATCAAGACATAATAAAAGTTTCAACAGTGCATATTGTTATTTGGCCTTTAATATTTCTGACGAGTAACAAGGGCAACCTGCGGTATGAAAAAAACGTGTTAAATTTTATATATTGTTGGTGGCTTAGTCCCGGTTCACACACGTCAACTTTTAATTCAGCTGGCAGAAAAAAAGAGCTATTTCGTCGGCTTAGAGTGTAAACCTGCTAACTCACTTTCAGCAAATTTTCAGGAGAGACAAAATACTGTTAACGGTTTCTATACAAACCTTAAGAAGTTCAAATTAAAATAAATATTTTATCAAGTCTCGATGAAGCGTCTCTTTCTCTTTCGAACGGCATTAAAATGTCATATGGGCTATTTCACAGAATGTCACGTGCGATGTCACGTACGTTGACCAATCAATTAAGCTTGTAAATATTTCATATCAATGCGTTTAGATTTTTCCTTATATTTTACCAAAGTTAGAGCTAATTACGCTGCTCAAAAGCACATAAAGAAGTAAAGAAAAATTTAAATTTTCTCTGAAATAAAAGCTTAATTGATTGCTCAACGTACGTGACGTCGTATGTGACAATATATAGTACTTTGAATTACAAATATTTATAACGATACATATTTATGAATTGTAAATAAAAATATGTTTTAATGAAAATAAGAAAATCATTTATCGAAACCTGTTTTGTAACTTTTTTTTATATTTTTAGATTAACTCCATGTATGTGCTGTGTAAGCGGAAACGTATACCGTATTTATCGTATTCAGAAGCCATGAAAATGGGTTTTCAAGAGGGTCCCACATTTTTTAAATGTGTTATACCTATTACAACGTAAGTCATACAATCATTACTTTATGGTCAGCATTTTTTTTTATATATTTAAATTCTTTGCAGTCCATTTATCGATGGCTTTCTGGCATTTTATCATTTTGGTATTTGCTGTGTGTACGTTGTTTTTATCTCCGAGAGTAATAAACAAATCATTGATGAATACGTTGTGGTGCTTGACATACGACTTCACATGTGTTTCGTGCTGGTGCCATTATTTTTAATTTACAGTATTAGAAGCTTAAAATGTCTCTCCTATTTTTCATCCTTCGCCAACTTTGTGATCATTGTGGGTAAGGGACATTAAACGTTAGTTTAAATACTATTGGAAAAAATATAATATACTCGTATTGTATAAATTTTTATAAGGATTATTATATTTATATTATAGGCTTTGGCGTTGTCCTATATTACATATTTAGCGATTTACCTTCTTTATCCGAACGTAAGCCAGTCGAGGATTTACACAAGTTGCCAATTTTCTTTGGCACTGTTCTATTTTCATTGGAGGCTGTTGGTGTGGTAAGTATTATACATTATTACTAGCTGAGCCCGGCAAACATTATCTTACTCCCAATTATTATAGCTATGCTATTTATGTCACTGATTTTCTGATATGCATTAGTGTCCTTTGTATCAGTTGTTGTGGGAAAAGTTCTAGTGATGCAGGCATAGGGCACTGGTCTCTAAAAACTACATCGACTTCATCAGATACTAATCCTAATGTAACATCAGAGCGCCCTCCTTCCTTGTATAGCAAGAATCATTGGCGAAGTAAAATAACCAATAAAATAAAATGGCTACTAAACACAGCTTCAAAATTTAATACGCCTCATTTAACAGCAG
The DNA here is from genome assembly GCA_936439885.1 of Nowickia ferox. NCBI lineage: Eukaryota > Metazoa > Arthropoda > Insecta > Diptera > Tachinidae > Nowickia > Nowickia ferox. The sequence continues at coordinate 87,123,861 of OW387024.1, forward strand.
AAGGCGCTGCAACACTGCATTATCAAAAAGCGTGCAAAAAAAAAATCAGAGTTGTAAAAGAATGAAGCTTGCCTTTATCACTATCCCTTCCCTATCACACTCTCTCAGTATCTCCTCTTCATTTAACAGGTAGCACAAAGGGATCATTGTATTGGATCCAAGTGAGCTGGACTCTAAATTTCGCCCTTCCTTACCAGCTGCCTGCTAACCTAACCCATGTCACGACACATGAGCTAGGACGTAATTTTCTTAAAAAAATTATCCACCCTATTACAGTTATAAATTTATTATTGTTTTGATTTCTTTGTACTTAAAACCAAAGTACGAAAATAAACAAAACAAATTGTTTGATTTTGTTTTGTTGCGTTCTTTGAAATGAGTTGAAAGGAAAACATGACGAAAACAATGAGAAGGATTGCTCAATTTGCACATGAAAATCACGTCCTAGCTCATGTGTGGTGAAATAAATAGCATAGCTATAAAAATAGTTTTAAGACCGTTAATCAATAATGTTTAAGAAAACTTACTTATAAATAATATATGCACATATCGCTCATTTACTCAGGCAACGTCATAACACCAAAAAATAAAACAGTTGGTCAGAAAAGGAACTTGAAGTTTTCAATTTACACTCAACTTAATGGAAACGGAAAATTTTATTTTTCTCTCAAGAGTTGAGTAAGCAAGATATTTGTATGAAATTTTTTTGCACAGTATGAAGAACGATATGAGGATTAACTCTGCATCACTTACTCTCAAAAATTCCCTCTATTTGAGTTATGACGTTCTTTGATTAAATGAGCGATATGTATATAAAAATTATTATATATGTACATACAACTGTGTTTTTTTAAATTTATTCTTATTCAGATTATAGCCATTGAAGAGAAAATGCAAAAACCGAAAGACTACATTAAACCATTCGGCGTTTTGAATATTGGCATGTCAATTGTTATTGGTCTTTATGTTATTTTGGGTTTCTTTGGCTACTGGAAATATGGTGATGAGGCCAAGGGTAGTGTAACATTAAACATACCACAAGATGAAATGTAAGTAGATCAGCTTAATGCTACAAATGGTGCTATGATTGCGAAATTATTTATTTATCTTATATTATTATATGGTATACGCTCCGAATTAAAATATTTTTCATCAGTATTTAGTGGAATATAATTTTTTAATTTCATTTTCATTGCTTACAGTTTGGCACAAGTAACAAAAGTCCTCTTTGCATTTACCACACTGATAACGTATGGCATACAGGGTTACGTTACGAACGATGTCATCTGGCACAAATATTTGTCGAAGAGGGTAAAAGACACATCAAAGCATGTTCTCTTTGAGTTGTTGTTGCGAGCGATCATTGTTGTTTGTTCATGTAAGTTTTTGCGAATTCAAAAAAGTTTTTTTTTATACAATTTAAAAATCACCTAAATTTATGAGTACATTGTGAAGGGTGTGTATACGAGGGTGGATCATTAACTCAGTGACTTTTTGAAGAAACACAGGTTTTTATATAAAAAGTTATTTTATTTTTCAACCTAGTCTTCTTTGAGTTCTAGACAATTAGTCCAACGTTTCTGCAGTTTTTGTATCCATTCCAAAAAAATAGGATTTTTCGAGTTCCTTAAAATAGGCATTTGTTTGGTCAATAACTTCATCGTTGTAGCTAAATCTCTTTCCACCCAGCCATTTCTTTAGGTTTGGAAATAGGAAGTAGTCACTAGGAGCTAACTCAGGAGAATATGGCGGATGAGGTACCAATTTGTAGCCCAATTCATAGAGTTTTGCCATTGAGACAGCACACGTGTGCATCCGTGCATTGTCTTGATGAAAAAGAACTTTTTTCTTGGCCATATGGGGTCGTTTTCTTTCTAAATCCTCATTAAATCGGTCTAATAAGTTGGCATAATATTCGCCGTTTAGTGTTTTTCCCTTTTGAAGGTAATTAATGTGGATTATCCCGCGTGCATCCCAAAAAACTGTTGCCATCACCTTATTGGCCGACAAACTTACCTTGGCCTTCTTCGGAGCAGGTTCACCCGGAGGAACCCATTGCTTAGACTGCTGTTTGGTCTCCGGAGAACAGTAATGGATCCATGTTTCATCCACAGTTACAAAAGGCCGCAAAAACTCAAACAAACCTTTGAGGTTGTCACACGTTTACGTTTATGGTCAATTGAGAGCAAACGCGGCACCCATCTTGCAGACAACTTTCTTAAACCCAGCTGATCACTTAAAATCGAAACCACACTGCCATATGAAATGCCTATGGCATCAACAATCTCACGCACTTTTACTCTTCGATCGGCCAACACCATGTCGTGGATTTTTTCGAAATTTTCGGGTGTACCGACCTCAATTGGCCGTCCAGAACGTTCAGCGTCATTTGTATTTGTGCGACCACAACGAAAGTCAGTAAACCACTTTTTTACCATTGAAATGGAGGGTGCAGAGTCCCCATAGTATTTATCGAGCTTTTCCTTGGTTTGATTGACGGTTTTTTTTTTTCGCAAAAAATCATGTTTAATGAGTACTCGAAATTCACTTTTTTTCATTTTTCGAAAAATACACGAGGTTGTATGTTTTGAACAGCTGTTAAACGCAAAGTAAATGACGACACTTGCTCAAAATTTGACAGTAGTCTATTAACAGGTGGTACTTGATGGGAACAGTGTTGCATTTCATATAACTACGAAGGAAGTTAAAAAAGTCAACGATTTATTGATCCGCCCTCGCATCTTTAGCATATATATGTATGTATTTATATCTGTTGCATATGGGGGAGGGAGGGGGCTGGGTATAAGAACTTCGAAAATAGCCTTACGTAATATATATGAAAAGCCCCTAAAACTTGTGGAAAGAAGAGCGAAGTTAACATCGGGGCATTCCAACAGTGAATTTAAATTTTAATAGTTCTTAATATCAGTGTGGAGTAAATAAAGTGTTCTGATTTGATAAGTACACTGGTGACAGGACCCCCAATCGTCAGGACCGCGATGGTATTTAAGCAGAATTTTTCACCTCAACAAACTTCACCGGACAATTTATTAATTAAACAATTTTCACACTCCAATTGTGAAACAAAAGCTCAAATGTTCTTCATCAAGCAATTGCATTTTTATTACTAAATTTCATTTTAAGAAGAACAACAAATACAATTTCCTTTCTTTTTCATTGCAGTTTGTTGTGCCATTCTTATACCCGATTTATCGCCATTTCTCTCTTTGGTCGGTTCATTTTGTTTGTCCTTTCTGGGCATAATATTTCCTGCATTGCTGCAAATATGTGTACAATACAGCACCGGCTATGGACCATGTAAGATCTCTTTAATGAAAAATATACTACTGGTGGCATTTGGCATTTTTGGTGGCGCCGTTGGGACTTATGTCAGTATTGTTCAAATTGTTGAAGCATATAACAAATAAAATAATAGTTTGTAAGAAAATAAGTTAAGAAAATAAAATTAAAAAAGAAATAAACAAGTAAATTGTAATTGAATGAAATATGTATGAATGCACGTATTTTAAATATGACTGTGCACATTGGGGCCACTGTCCATATAAATGGTAATAAATCTATAACCGTTAACTGCTATTTCTATCAGCCGATTGCTTGTAACTTGAACTTTAACTTAAACTTTAATTAACTGATTAGTCTGCTTCTATTCAGTCAACAGAATTCACAAAATTATATTCACGAAAGATTCGACTATATTTATTGTAGCTATGCTATTTATGGAGCGATACAGGAGTTATGACGTGATTTTCGTAACAAAAATAATGGACACCATTACAGTTATAAATGTATTGTTTGATTTTGTTTTGTTTAGTTCTTTGAAGTGAGAAAATCAAAAACAATGAGAACGATTGCTCAATTTATTTTTGTTTTGTTTTTGCACATGAGCACAAACCAAGAGAACACAGCCGATTGGCTGTAAACTGGCAAACAGCCGCCTCCGGCCACAAAAAAGACATTAATTTAATCGTACGCCACTAGAAAAGAAAATAATGGGAAATAAATGGAAACGTTTTGAAATATTTGCAGAGAATTTGACATCAACATATAATATAATTGTATTGCATTGTTTTTTAACACATTAAGTTTGTTTTATAAAACCAAGCAGCATAGCTACAACCGGGTTTCCTAAGACACCTCTCTTCTTTTTTTTATTCCATTCCTTAATTAAAAAGTTCAAATAAAAAAAGAAGAGAGGTGTCTTAGGGCACCCGGTTAAAGCTATGCTGCTTAGCTATATAAAACAAACTTAGGGCCATTTTCACAACTTGCCTTTAGCTAAATATAGGATTTTGATTGCCTTATTTTACTTACTTTACTTACTTACTTTGCATTATTACAATTTAAATTTTTTATTGTTATTATTATCAATAATAATAATATTTAATGGATAAAAAAATAATAAATGAAAGTTTTATAAAGCAAAGCCATTTATCGTGCGGCCAAAATCCTGCCTTTAGGTAAAGGCAAGTTGTGAAAATGGCCCTAAGTTTGTTTTATATAGCTAAGCAGCATAGCTTTAACCGGGTGCCCTAAGACACCTCTCTTCTTTTTTTTATTCCATTCCTTAATTAAAAAGTTCAAATAAAAAAAAGAAGAGAGGTGTCTTAGGGCACCCGGTTAAAGCTATGCTGCTTAGCTATATAAAACAAACTTAGGGCCATTTTCACAACTTGCCTTTAGCTAAATATAGGATTTTGATTGCCTTATTTTATTTACTTTACTTACTTACTTTGCATTATTACAATTTAAATTTTTTATTGTTATTATTATCAATAATAATAATATTTAATGGATAAAAAAATAATAAATGAAAGTTTTATAAAGCAAAGCCATTTATCGTGCGGCTAAAATCCTGCCTTTAGGTAAAGGCAAGTTGTGAAAATGGCCCTAAATGTATTAAATAACAATGCAATAAAATTATATCCTATGATAATGTCAAATTCTCTGCAAATATTTCAAAACGTTTCCATTTACATCCTATTATTTTTTTTTTAGCGGCGTGCGATTAAATTATTGTATTGTTTGTGGCCGGTGGCGGCTGTTTTCCGGCTTACAGCCGATCGGCTGTGTTCTCTGGCTTGTGCTCATGTGCAAAAATAATACAAAAATAAATGAAGCAATCCCTCTCATTGTTTTTGTTTTGTTTTGTTTCACTCACTTCAAAGTATGAAACAAAACAAAATCAAACTATTTATTTCGTATATTTTCTTACTATGGTTTTAAATACAAAAAAATCAAAACAAAAATAAATTTATAACTGTATTAGTGTCGATTATATTTGTTACGAAAATTACGCCCCAGCTCCTGTGTCGTGAAATAAATAGCATAGCTATAAAAATCAATCTCACGACAAGTGTGAGGATACATTTGAAAGTTGTGAAAGTAGGAGTTTTAGAGACAAAAGTGAAAGCAATAGTGTTGAAAGCAAACGCGAAATTGACGAAAACGAATTTAATTTGTGCCATTAAATTTCAAATAAGCTTTGTTGCAATAAATGAGCTCTTGAGTTTGTTATTAAAATGCAATATTGAAGAGCCTTTAACAGCCAGAACCCTTTTAAAAATTGCGTGGCTGCATAGAAAAATAAGCATTTCCCCCAGCTAAAAAAAAATCTAGTTTAGCTTTTCTTCTCGTCTTTAGAAAATCACATTATCTAATAAAAATATTCCATTCAATAAGAATGGAAAATACTGAACTTAAGCCCGATTAAGAAATTATTCCTGATTAAAATTAACTCTAGTTCAATTAAATTGAATAAGTATCCCACCACTGTTATGAGGAGAAGTGTTGGTGAAGGAAAATACATTCACTATGGGTCATATGCGCTTATTTTCCCTCAATGGTAATTCTCACAAAATTCGAATGTAGTACACAAAGCTAACTGGGTAAGTGCTCTTAATGTAAAAATGTACATATGTACATATATGAGTATTTGCGTTTAAATGTTTCATAAATGTGCATGAGCATATCAATTTGCAATCAAACGATGTATGCATGTAAGTTATATTTGTATGTGGCATTTGTGTAAGTTAAAATGTTTCCAAACTAAAAGTTACAATATTGCAGTTAAGATAAGGTGACCATACGTCCTCTTTTTTTAGAGGACAATTGTCTATTTTAGCTCGCTCATCTATAAAATTTGTGTCCTCTTATTATCAATTCGCCTAAAATCAACCAATCCGTAAATGGACCTACACGATGGCCTACAAAACTGACCATTCTGTCCGATGTATGGTTTTAGCCCAAGACACGCTACCAGAATCATTCGCTCCCATTTCATCTATAAAATTTGCGTCCCCTTTTTATCATCTTTTGTCATCTTTATCTATAAAACCATATATCCTCACTTTCATCTGCATTCTCTAACTATCAACCAAGCTCCATAAATAATTTTCATTTGTTTATTTTGGTTTTATAATGAGGTTGACAGTTAGATAAACAGCTGCTTTATGGGCTTATCTGGTTTGAGTGTACCCTGATAAGCTTAACGTGTACAGGGCTGTGATATTGTTGCGATTTTTTTTGTTTTTATGTTTTGCTACAGCTTCAACAGCATCGAGGGTTTTTAAGATTTTTAATTTTTATTATTGAATGTATGTACATATGTACTCGTATATATGTTAGACGAACACACGTTGTATGGAGGTAATAACTGCGACTTTGTTACCCCTCTCAAATCAAAGATTAGTCTATTTAATGGGGACTCCCAAAACATTTGAGGGGTCTAGCGCTGACCGTTCGTGAGCTGGACCGTGTCTAAAAAACGTCTATTTTTAAAGTGTGTTTTTTTGCATATTTTCGTATTTTATCCCAAGACGCAAGACGACATATTAAAAAAAGTACAACATCTGAAAGATTTTTTCAAGCCGCTTCCAATGATGTATTAGGTGCTACTTATCGTATATTAAAATAAATTCTATTATTTGATTTGAGTCATTCAATTCAAATATTTTTTTTTCTATCTTTTTCCTTCTCTGAAATCTGGTCACCTTAGTTGCGGCCACACTGAAAGCGTGGAAAAAATATATGTACACGGGACATTGTATGTATCCTTTTAATTAAAATGTAAAATATATTGTTGCTCTTTGTGAATGGATAAATAACTGAATATTTTATACTTGTAATCCACATTTTTTTACTTTTAAAAGTGAACATTTATAGACGAGGGTTCAGTGCTTGATGTAAATCGCAGGGCAAATTCATATAAGGCATACTCGAAATGAATTCGTTTTGAAAAATTTATACATTTGGTGTCAAAAGAAATGTACTGAAAAAAAGTGTGTTTTGACATCGCACGTATAATCAAATTACAAGCGCCGAAAATAGTCAGTCAGTCACCTGATAGGTTGCGACCACCTTGTGTGAATTCACCTTGGTATGAAAAATTTTGTATTTCCCTACAAGAATAGTATCAGTCAATTGACCGGTCATTTGATCGGAAGTCATGCAGGATATATTCATCATTGGGTAGAACAAAGTTTCTATCACTCTAACGAATATATAGTCGCACTGCTCACTCTACTGTTTTTTACTTATCAATGATAGCATAAATATTAGTCAAGTTTGAATGATCATAATTGACTAATATACCCCCCACAATTGAGCAATCATACATGATTGATATACTGACAATAAATATAATTTTTATTATTAAAATTTTTTTATTATTATTATGAAAAGTCCCTTAAAAAAATATAAAAGTAAACAAAGTATTCAAAGCAAAAGATATAATTAAAAAAACCGAATAACCTAGGCGGTATCTAGCCCTCTTCACACCTTTTCACGCCCAACGCATCTTGCTTTTTACTAATACCTAAAATTATGAAAACAAATATAAAATTTAATTTTGTAAATTTATTTTATTCACTATTGTTTTTACTTATCTTTTTTAGCACTTATAAATTTAATTTTCACAGACAGAATGAATGTATTTTTTTTTTAAATAAAAATCGATGTTTGAAAAGTTTTGGCATATGTACATTAGATGTTCCACTCTAACATACATATGTATATGCTAGAGTAGAGCAACTATAATTAATAAATAAATCCATCATCACTTCCGATCAAATGACTAGTCAATTGACTGTCACTATTAATTTCAATGTAAAACTGTTGCAAATGTGTTAGTGAAGAAATTTTGTTTGTGTTAGTTTCAGTAATTCATTTCTTGTAGGGTTGTATTTGAATTTATTATTTTCCAAAACACTACAAAAATTATTTAATTCTAAAAATTAAATTTAAAAATCTTCTATACAAAAATTTCTTTACATGCTAAAACATTTACCAAAGACTGTCAAAGTAGGAGAAAAAAATGTTCATTATATATATACAGCCATTGTTTTAGTAATTTAAATTTTTATATAATTCCTCAAAAAAGGAAAAATAGGGAGGCTTAAATTAATAAACTTATAACTAATTTCATGCAACAGCAAAAAAATAAAACAAACAAACATGAGAATTAAAATGTTCATTGAATAGTTTTATACACCGTGTCATTTATATTTAACGACCTTGTCCTCCTATGGTAGAATAAGACATCTTGAGCCTCATACAAAGCACCAGCACTTCCAAGCATCAACAGGTCCATAGGAGAAAAATATCTAGACATTTGAACGGTTTGCAAATTGCTAGAGCCATCGAAACATCTTCTTACCAAAGTATTCTCCAGAGAACGTGCACCTTCCAGAAACCTTAAAGCCCTTTCAAGCAAAAAGACATCCACTGGCCTAAAATCAACCGATCCGTAAATGGACCTACACGATGGCCTACGAAACTGACCAATAACAAGACAAGCTACCAGAATCATTCGCTCCCATCTCCATCTGGGTTGAAGAAATTGCAAACCAAGTTGGAAAGGCATAAGAGACGATTGGACGAACAATCCAATCCACTTTTTTTTTTATTAAGACCGCCTCTACGCCTTAAAACACTCTGATATGATGAGTATATTCTCTTGGCCTTTTTAATAATGTCATCAATATTTTTTTTTTCATATATTTATTTATTGTATCTTCAAAAATGAACTAACAATAAGTAATCAAATCTTAAATCCAAACATAATTATTAGGCCCGACCAGTGTTGGACATAAACTTAGTGATAGTTATAAATAATACATAAGTAGTGATAATCAAAAAGGAAAAAAAATAAACATATTTTCAAGAAGTTCCATCTGGAGTGTTGAGAATAAGAGCCCTTGTGTCCCTCTTTTTTAAGCGGATATGTCCAGTAAAGTTGAAGATATTACGAGCGAGCGGATTAGGATGTGACTCGAGTGTTGTTAAATATTTGCCTGCGTATTTTGCAATTTCTTCAGTCACTAGTGGCATATTTAAATCGCGATATATATTTGAATTTTTGATGTACCACGGAGCCGATGTTATCAAACGTAAAATTTAGTTCTGCCTTCGTTGGATTTTCTCAACACTTGAAGCTGAAGCAGTGCCCCATAGCTGAATTCCATAGCACCATATTGGCTTCAAAAGCGACTTGTATATCAAAAGTTTGCAGTCTAGGCTGAGTGTAGAATTTCTGCCAATTCACCAATATATTTGAGTTAATTTAAGTTTCATTTGAGTTAACTTAGAGTCAATGTGATATTTCCATGTAAGCCTTCGATCAAGGTGTATGCCAAGGTATTTCACTTGAGAATGTTGAGGAATACTTTGATTGTTGATTCGAATGAGAGAGCAAGTATCTCTTCTTAGGGTAAACGTTATGTGGACACACTTTTGATCATTTACTTTAATTCAATATCGCGATAAAATTCAAAGTTTTCATGGAAGGTGACGCCAAGTTATTTCAGGTATGAAACATTTTTTTCAGTGTATTCTGTTTAAAAAAAAACTAATTTTTTTTTTATTAATTGTATTTAATTTTTTATTTTTATTTCAAATTCCTTGACATTTTTAATATTATAAAATTTTATAATTTTTGCTTGGAAATATTAAAATCGTAGTGTAAAATAAAATTGTCTAGTAAATATAATTATTCTGTTGCTCTTCAGTATCATTTGGGATAAATTGCACAGAGGAGTTTGTATTGAAAGTATGAATTAAGGAGAACGAACTGTGCAGCAAATGTAGGATTTTTTTTATACTTTGGCCAAGTGGCCAATGATGTTATTAAAAAGAATGGAGATATTTTGAAAACACAACGTATTTGTGTGAAGAATTAATTTATTTATTTTTTTAACTTACATTTTCTTTCACAAAGAGTGCTTAAATGTGAAAGTATTAATAAATTATTTTTTTTCTTGCTTTTTCTTTTCCTTTTTATAATCTTGACACTTAATATAATTGATTCCATTAAGGTCTTCGCAAAAAATTGAAACTGCTATTTCCCACAGCGCAGACGATTATGATCCCCATGACTATCGTGATGTTAAAAGTCCTACCAAGTAAGTAAACCGTGTACGAGTACAAGTATTTATGCCACATGCAATAATAATTTTCTTTTAATGAATTGCAAGCTATTGGCAGTCGATGGCACATTTCCTTAAGGCCAGCATAGGGACAGGGGTTTTGGCCATGCCCAATGCATTTGCGAATGCCGGTTATATTAATGGTATCGTTTTAACTGTCATAATTGGAATTATTGCCGTTTATTGCTTGCATATACTGGTAAGTATTGTTCGAGCACTTAAACTGGATCATGAAGGAGTAGTTTGTTCTTTCAAAGGACTTTTATATACGAGTATCTCTTTAACCTATTTAAAAACTTTGATGGTATAAGTAAACCATGCAACTATTTTATTCCGGGCATAAGATGTTTGCTTTATGGGTATACCACTGTCGTAAGACTTTGTTCGTTATGCAAACGTTTTAAGGTCCTTATTTGACTTCTTTATGGAGGCAGATTAAGAGATTATATGTAGCAACGATATCCTTGAACTTATTTCACGTTTTAAGTGATTTCTGGTGTCAAGCCCGACCAGCCAAGCTTAATAATGTCTAAAATCAAGCATTTATCGTTTGACGAGTCCCTTTTGAATTAATTTATTGAAAATCATAAATATTTTTTCGTATCGCTTTGTAAGCCAAATTACATGTGATAATTATTAATGAACAAATAACACCAAAGTTAATTGTAAATATTCTGACAAACACGTAGTAAAACGGAACAACCGGCTTCATCATCAGCGTTCTTTGTGCTTGGTCCACTCCGTGTGGTGTCAGTTTATGTAGATTTCTGCAACGACAATGGCAAGACTGTTGTAAATTTAGAGATGTTATAAATGAGCTTTCATTACAAAAAAGCTTTCAGCGAAATGTAATACGATGAATCAAAACAATTCACATATTCCATTTGCAATAAAAGTTGCGTATATAAAGCAAAAATCTGCATCAACTGACACCACACACAGTGGACCAAACACAAAGAACGCTGATGATGAAGGTGCAGTGGCCTTCGAAAACAGCCGGTTGTTCCGTTCTACTACGTGTTTGTCACAGTATTTACAATTAACTTTAATGTTATTTGTTCATTAATAATTATCACTTGTAATTTGGCTTATAAAGCGATACGAACTTTAGAATGATAAAATTATAAATATAGAAACAAATGAAGTTCGAACAATAATAAATATTTTTGTTGGTGAAACATTTCTATTTAAAGAATTTCTTTTACTTGTCTACTTTAGATTGACTCCATGTATATTCTGTGCAATCGCAAGCGAGTGCCGTATATAACATACTCAGAGTCCATGAAAATTGGCTTGCAAGACGGACCACCAAGTTTGAATTTCCTTGTGCCAATTATTATGTAAGAAAAGTTTCTCACTATCCCATCTCTATTGAACATGCTTAAGCCGGCATCCCACTATCATGGGCACAGTGTACCGATTTTCGCCGGCTCATAAAACCAAACTGCCTTAGTTCTCAATTAATTCCGGAATAAGTCTATCTGGCTCTATTACCCATGCAGTGTGGTGCAATTATGTCCTTATACTTCAATAAGGCCGATTTCAGTGAGCCGGCAAAAGTCGGCAGATTGTGCCGATAGTGGGATCTTGGCTTAACATTCATAAATTATTATCCAAATGTTTTTATTTTGCAGTCCTTGTGTTGATGGCTTTATGGCTTTAAATCAATTTGGTGTTTGCTGCGTCTATTTGGTTTTCATTTCTGAGACTAACAAACAAATCATTGATGAGTACTTTGTCATCTTGGACATTCGAATGCATATTTGTTTTATGTTGGTGCCGTTGTTGATAATCTTCAGTATTCAAAGCTTAAAGTTGTTGGCGTTTTTCACTGCTTTTGCCAATATGCTGCTCATTGTGGGTAAGACTTATGTTATTGCAAGGATTTATTTGAAGTTTATTTATGTACTTTTTTAAGAAATTTCTAGTATGTACATAAGGCTTTTATGCTTGAGAACACCCACACACAAGCTGCGTTTACATAGACCCCTTAACTTATGTATCGTTATTGTTATTGTTATTGTTATTAAGGATAAGCGGTAACTAAGTTAATTATGTTTCTATACACTACAGTGGGCGGTGAGATATTCTCAAGGGTAAAAAAGCCATGTTTTATTATAATTGAGAATATCCTTTTTAAAAAGGGATAAAATGTTTTTATTTAATTGACTACGAGCATGAATTTTTTTGTCAAAAATATATTCAGCAAAAAAATAAAACTTAGTTAACAGCCTGTTTGTGGAAGACGTTGACGATGCAAATCTTCACGTTTCTGATTAAAGATTAAAGGAAAGTTTACAACTTTTCTTCAATCTATTGCAAAAACACTAAGATATCTAACGCCAAGACTAAGATATCTGTCTTACACAAACAGGCTGCAAAAAAAGAAAAACCTTAGAGTTTAAAATATGAAACAGTATGAGTAAAATACATTTATACTCGCAGCATTTTCAATCGTGGAAGAGTGTGCTGGAAATCTCCTGAAGATGTGACACGAGCTTATTTTTCTGTGAGATTCTTCCACAACACAGCGAAACACGCTTATATTTATTATAGAGAGCATCGTTTGAGATGTGTATAGAAATTATCTAAAGAGTAAAGAATCGTGTGACGCTCATGTAGGGATTCTTCTGCAACTCGTGAAATGTCAGCCGTGCAATTCTTATATGATTCATGCAGCCACATTTATTTAATTTTTTAAACTTAAAAAAATTAACTACAAACCACCTGCAGTTCAGTTCTTTACTTTAAAACAAAAAGAATAACAAGCATTTTGAAGCATCGCCCATTAAACATTTCAAGATTAAAAAGCGAGTTTTTCCGAAAAAGCTTTAAAAAAAGATAAATAAAGTGTAACATTGTTATTCAGGAAATTTATTATTCGACATGTTGCCATAATTATATTATAAGTGAAATTTATTTGCTGGTGGTTAAGCGATGTCTATATGCATTTCATTGTTGCTTTAACAACATATGGACATCGCTTAACCACCAGCAAATAAATTTCACTTGTAACATTGTTATTTTTGTACTCTTCAAGTAATCACTAATGTTAAACATTCCAAGATTAAAAGACAAGCGTGTCAGAAAATGTGTAAAAAATTAATAATTAATAATAAATTCAGTAAATTGCGATTTTGACTCCCACACAAAAGGTTTCGTACGCACACTATACACCTGATACTATACGAACTTTAGCCTATATATGAGGGCGGATCAATAAGACCGTGACTTTTTGCATAAAACACAGTTTGTTTTGCAAAACAAAAATTTATTTTTCAACATAATCGTCTTCTAACTCAATACACTTAGTCCAACGTTTCTCCAGTTTTTGTATCCCTTCCAAAAAATAGCATTTTTCGCAATCTCTTTCCAGCGAACCATTTCTTTAGGTTTGGAAACAGGAAGTAGTCACTAGGGGCTAAATCCGGAGAATATGGCGGATGAGGTACCAATTCGTAGCCCAATTCATAGAGTTTTGCCATTGAGACTGCACCCGTGCATTATCTTAGCCATATGGGGTCGTTTTCTTTTTAAGTCCTTATTAAATCGGTCTAATAAGTTGGCATAATATTCGCCGTTTATTTTTTTTCCCTTTTGAAGGTAATCGATGTGGATTATCACGCGTGCATCCCAAAAAACTGTTGCCATCACCTTATTGGTCGACAAACTTACTTTGGCCTTCTTCGGAGCAGGTTCACCCGGAGAAACCCATTGCTTAGACTGCTGCTTGGTCTCCGGAGTACAGTAATGAATCCATGTTTCCTCCACAATTACAAAACGCCGCAAAAACTCATTCCGATTGCGGTTAAGCAACTCCAAACAATCCTTTGAAGTTGTCACACATTTACGTTTATGGTCAATTGAGAGCAAACGCGGCACCCATCTTGCAGACAACTTTCTTAAACCCAGCTGATCACTTAAAATCAAGCATCAGCAATCTCACGCACTTTTACTCTTCGATCGGCCAACACCATGTCGTGGATTTTTTCGACATTTTCGTACCTCAATTGGCCGTCCAGAACGTTCAGCGTCATTTGTATTTGTGCGAACACAACGAAAGTCAGTAAACCACTTTTTTACCATTGAAATATATGGTGCAGAGTCCCCATAGTATTTATCGAGCTTTTTTCTTTGGTTTGATTGACGGTTTTTTTTTCGCAAAAAATCATGTTTAATGAGTACTCGAAATTCACTTTTTTCCATTATTCGAAAAATATACGAGGTTGTATTTTTTGAACAGCTGTTAAACGCAAAGTAAATGACGACACTTGCTCAAAATTTGACAGTAGTCTATTAACAGGTGGTACTTGATGGGAACAGTATTGCATTTCATATAACTACGAGGGAAGTTCTAATAAGTCATGGACTTATTGATCCGCCCTCGTAAATGCGGCACACATTTTTTTGTCGGTAGACTTTTAAGTATCTTATCTATCGTCCACCAATTTTAGTGAAACATACATATGTATATGGTTTAAAAGGTATTTTTGTGTAGATATGCACAATATAATTGTCTTTTCAAATTTCTTGGCCCAAAAGTAGTAAAAAGCGATTTAAATTTGCTTGAAAAAGATACAACTTTCTGCTTTGTTTTTGTTTGCTTGTGATAAATAAAGACATACAAGGTGTCAAGGTGGTGTCTAATTTAGACCACCGGGCGATGCCAGTAATATATAATAAAAAGCTTTTAA
The DNA here is from genome assembly GCA_936439885.1 of Nowickia ferox. NCBI lineage: Eukaryota > Metazoa > Arthropoda > Insecta > Diptera > Tachinidae > Nowickia > Nowickia ferox. The sequence goes on from OW387024.1 coordinate 87,138,997, forward strand.
ATGCAGACATACTCGTATAATCCAGTAATATTGCATTACGAGTAGTATATGGCATTGCATATTAGTTATGCATGAAAATATAAATATAACTTAATAAACACGTGGCTGAGTCAAAAGGTTTGCCAAGTGGGGCCTTTATGTACATACTCGTATGTGTTTGAATATCTTCTTGAATGATACATATCTATTTATTTATCTATTTAAAGGCTTTGGCGTTATTCTTTATTATGTATTTATCGACTTGCCTTCTCTAACGCAACGAAAACCAGTCGAGGATATTCTCAAGTGGCCAATTTTGTTTGGCATTGTGCTGTTTTCCATTGAGGCTGTTGGTGTGGTGAGTAAAAAAAAAGCAATTTTATTTTTTCAATGGAAAATCTGATTATATTTTTACTGTCTGGACTTGTTTATTATTTATTACTTTAAACAGCTTAAAACGGCTTTTTTATTTATATCAATTTATTGTTGTTCTTGGCTTGCGTTTATTATTGTATTGTTTAGCATTAAACAAGTGTTTAAATTTTTGTAAATATTTTTTAATAGAGACACAATTTCATGTTATTCAGTTCTTAATAAAAGCACAAGAAAGTAAGAGAAACTAAATTTAAATAGTTGAAGCTGCACAGAAATTTTCTTTCTGCAGTTATCGCTTTTGATTGAAAAAAAAAAAATCAGTTAAAAATTTTAATTGAAAGTATTAAGCTATTGCTTAAAAATTTACAACCTCATTTATAAAAATTATTAGGGCTTTTTTATAAAGAGTTTTTAAAACAAAATTTCGTACAAAATTTTTCTTATTAAGCCTTAATAATTTTTATAAATGAGGTTGTTAATTAATTGAAATTTTAATGAAAAATTTAATTGAGCCAATGAAACTTTTGCTTAATAATTTAATTAATTTAATAAAATTTTTAATTAATTTTTGTTTTCTTGTTCATTAAAGCTATTGATTGGAGTGAATAAAATTTTTTTTAAAATTATATTAAATAAACATTTCGTTCAAAACTTAGTACAAAATTTATTCAATTAATTTTTTGTCTAAAAATTTGCTTAATGAAATAAAAAATTTTGCTGATTTTTGTTTTTCTTCATTAAGGTGTTGATTTGAAAAAATAGTCGATAGTTTAATTGCAGTTCTGGTTTAGTCGGTTAATCAGAGCTTCATTTTGGATTAACCGGTTGATAAATAATTTTCATAAAGTATTTAATTTCAATAAATAATAGTGCAGATAATTTTTATGCTTTTAAGATTTTATTTTATAAGAAATTTTTGAGCCGAAACGTACAAATAATATTTACAAATATATCCCAAAAAAATATTCGTTTACCTGGAATCAGGTTGGTAAGGGAGAGAAGGTACAACAAAACTCTCGCTTTTACCAACCTGCTTCGGTATCACATGATTTTTGTTCCTGATGTCTCACTTCGTAGGTCTCCAGGTATGAGCTTCTGAATGCATATAGAATGTGCAGAAAGAAGGCCCTTCATGCCTTTTTCATATGTGTGTATATAATTAAAAATTTGCTCTTTAGATTAGAATTTTATTATACTCTTAGATTAATTTCCAAATACTATATTTTGTTTTTATATTTATTATATGTATATAAATACTTTTTGTTCACGCCTTGAATCGGGAGTCGATCTCAGGATCTCCTTATATTAGGCCAGAACACTACCCACTGAACTACCGAGGCACATATTTATTTTCGTACACAATTCAATAAACAAATAAAAACTCGGAAGTAAAAATTTCATTCGCATCCAAATTTGTATCCAGGTAAGCTAGAGAGGATGCACTATAAACAACTTTGAGAATTTGAGTATAAATAGCAGACCCACGTTACGTTATTGCATCCTCTTAAGGCAGAGGGTATACACTGTGTGTTTTTCCGCGCTTCCGAAGCGCTTCTTTTTGTCTTAGTGCTTATTATTAATTGAAAAATAAACAAACAAACAAGTTAATGAGATATTATTATTCGTAAGTGCAATAGTTTGACTTGTTGCACACTTACATTTCCGATAAAAACCAAGTTTTAAAATTTGTTTTTGTTTTGAACGAACGTTGTAGGCCCACGATGCCTGTCCTATTTATATGTTGTAGGTTAAGCGTATCTAAATGTATTCCGTTGCTGCTCAAGCAACGCATAAATTCAAAAAAGCTTGTAGACAAACTCTCAGCATATCATTGCGAGTTACAAAACTTCAATTACAGTAGGTTAAGAAACTTAAAAAAAGAACCAACAAATCAAGGCGAATCTACATCAGATGGCCTCAACTGCTCAGCTGACTGTTTTCGCCGCTAGTACTTTAATATCCATCCCTCAGATGACCACGCACAGTATTCTGTAATTTTTTTTTTGGCAAAACATGCACTTGTTTTTGAAAGCGAATTGAGGCGCCGTAACCTTATCTGTTATTTGTAAAAATTATGTAATAATTTTGACAAGAGCCATTAGCGAACTTCCTAGAAATGTTTTTGCAAACTTTAGGCTCATCTTATTTTATTTTCCAAAATCACTCACAACAAGAAAAAGCACATTTTTAAATTCCTTTCATATCATAAAATACTTTATTTATCCTTAGTTGACTCACCACATTTCCCTCCTCAGCAAATATTTTATTTTGTACACAATTTTTGCTATTTCGTTTCATTTTATTGCCATTTTAATTTGTTTATTATTTTAGTAATTTGCCCACGCTTTTTGGGCCAAGTTGATAAATATTTATGCTTTCTTGCTACAGTCTGTCATTTCGCCGAATTGAACGAACAACACGATGAGGGATTTGCATAAAATTTATTTGAATATTTCATTCCTTTTTTTTAATACTTTTATGCATAATTTTACATGTAATTAATTATTTTTCTTTTCTATTCCAGTTTTTGGCCATTGAAGAGAATATGAAAAAACCGAAAGACTATTTAAAGCCATTTGGCATTATGAATATGGGCATGCTAATAATTATTATTCTCTATATTACTGTCGGTTTCTTTGGGTATTGGAAATATGGTGATGATGCCTTGGGCAGCATAACATTAAATATACCGCAAGACGAAATGTAAGTAATCTTGTGTTTCCATAAGCCATTCAGTTGATTTGTCTAGAAAAATTTGTATGAAAATCATTAAAAAAAATGAGTGTAAACTGAGAGTAACTCATATTTTATAATGGGTTATAATGAATTGTAATAGTAATGCATTCGATAAATAGAAAGATGACTTTCTATAAGTTACACTTCACTACTCTACTGTAGTTACCCCAGTCAGCATTTTATGAAATTAATGATCATATTCGAGTCTTTTACGACTCATATGCATTTATTTTCGAGTAGAAAATGACTGTTCATTCGGCAGCAAATGGTACCCTAGCCGCCACTCTTCTAAAAGAGTCTTTCATGACTCGCACTTCTCATCAATTCCGACTAATTTTTGAGACAGTTTGTGGTAGAACTTACAATCGCTTGCGAAACAATGCTTCAAACAGTCACATTTCGAGCATATCCGTGATCAATTTATGATTGCGCAGATACTGTACATTTTGTTTTTAAACAAAGCATTTTCTAAGTATTTCCGGGAATCATTTCGAGTCTTATTTTAAGCGCAGAACTGATTAATTAGTTTTTGATTATCTAACATAGTCGAAAAAGACTCCGTTTGGTTAAACAATCCTCCACATTATGTTTTAGGATTGCTTTCAAAATAAAAGATTATCAAAAACCACCGCATTAGATGAAAGCTTTTCATTACGGTAATGTTAGTGATTGTATTCTATAAGAAAATAAAATATTATAACTAGACATCATACTTGATCGACTACTAATAGTGAAAACAAAAACAAAGTTTTCTTGTTTTACTGTTTTTTTCAATTCAAGTTTGTCGACCGAACGTTTTCTGTCGACATTATGGGGCAGGACGTTTGTTTTGTTTTTCAATACAAATATTCGTTTAAAATGTGAAAAAACTATGTACTCATTTTTATTCCGATTTGCATCGCTATAAGCGATAAAATTTTTTAAACTAAAATCATAAATGATACATTTGACAAATTTTTCAATTCGCGTGAAAAGTGAGAAAATCGTATTTTATTGCATTATGCATTAAACACAGCAGGCTACTCGAACACACAACTTCAAATGCCGCTAGCAGCATTTGTCGTCTCGTAGCCAGCTACTTAATTATTTTGGAGACGGCAGCAGCACCATCTGCACCTCATATTTAAGTATAAATACATAGTTCAGTATGGCCACCTTCAAATATTTCGCATTTATAAAAATTAAATTACTCTTTCTAAATGTACTTATATGACGTAAAAGTACAAAAATGAATCAATTTATGCTTTCAATCAATTTTTGGATATTGATTCTATTAAATAATATGAAATAATTGTACGATGTCATTTATTTAACATTTTGTATTATACTGGCAACACTGAATTGTCTTATTGTAGCCAAAGACATAGAAATTAGTTTAATTGAACTACAACGACAAAATCAGCATAGACAACAACCTGCCGCCCTGTTGCCTTGCTGTCTTCCAAAGAATCACTCTCATATGAACATGTGTATTCTATCATTGACATTTTGTAGTCGGTGGCCTGCTGTGGTGAATGTGTTTAATGCATTATTCTAGACATAATGGTAGAAAGTAATAAGTTGAGGTTCTATCCGACCATTGCGATTAGTGTTTTCATAATCATAAACAGCTGTTTGTGTTTTCATTTGTTTATTAATTTCAAAAGTGCAACAACAAATGTGTGTGTCTACACAGCAAACAGCTGTTTATGGTTACGGCAAAAAACCAAAATTCAAATAGTTTCTATTATTATGGTTATGGCACATTTAATTGATTGAGGCAGTAAAATGTCTTAGGTTGAAAAGAGTAGCCATTACGCTCATATGCGGGGACATGCACATAAGCCAGTATACTCCTGTTGTGCGGTCTCATGTAAATTAACAATCGAACCCCACCTTTATAGGAACTCAGCATCATACTGTCTAACTTTTCCAGTCAGTACCTCTAAGGTGGGTAATGCCCGACAAGATGTCATCCCCAAAACAATGGGATATCGGCTGGGGGAAAGCTGGACAATGACAAAGGAAGTGCTCCATTGTCTCCATGCCCTGCATTCATTGTCATTCGTGGCTCCAATCCGGTACAAATGCCCTCGTAGATTGGAGTGCCCCGTTAAGATGCCGGTCAACTTTCCTAGCTCGGGCTTGTTTAGTTTCAACAGCCCCCTTGTTTTGTCTTCGCCTGGGTCTTGAATGGCTTCGCATTAGTTGAGAGTTACTGTCCGTAATGTTCTGGCCCTTTTGGCCAGTTCATTTGCACGTTCATTAAATGTCTTAAGGAAAGGCACTATGTGGTTCGTTTATTAAATATTTTAATTTTAACCCACTGATTAACGCAGCAATTGCGGGCTCCCGTGTACGTAATGCATATTGTAGTAGATACTCAAAATGGAAATGACTAGCATACATATACATACGAGTTCGGATCAATAAGTCCGTGACTTTTTGCATCCCAAAAAACTGTTGCCATCACCTTATTGGCCGACAAACTTACCTTGGCCTTCTTCGGAGCAGGTTCACCCGGAGGAACCCATTGCTTAGACTGCTGTTTGGTCTCCGGAGAATAGTAATGGATCCATGTTTTATCAACAGTTACAAAACGCCGCAAAAATTCATTCGGATTGCGATTAAACAACTCCAAACAATCCTTTGAAGTTGTTACACGCTTACGTTTATGGTCAATTGAGAGCAAACGCAGACAACTTTCTTAAACCCAGCTGATCACTTAAAATCGAAACCACACTGCCATATGAAAAGCCTATGGCATCAACAACCTCACGCTCTTTTACTCTTCGATAGGCCAACACCATGTTGTGGATTTTTCCGACATTTTCGGGTGTACTGACCTCAATTGGCCGTCCAGAACGGTCAGCGTCATTTGTACTTGTGCGACCACAACGAAAGTCAGTAAAACACTTTTTTACCATTGAAATCTATGGTTGATTGACGTTTTTTTCTCGCAAAAAATAATGAGCACTCGAAATTCACTATTTTCCATTTTTAGAAAAATACACGTGGTTGTATGTTTTGAACAGCTGTTAAACGCAAAGTAAATGACGACACTTGCTCAATTGACAGTAGTCTATTAACAGGTGGTATTTTATGGGAACAGTGTTGCATTTCATATATCTAGGAGGGAAGTTTGAAAAGGCACGGACTTATTGATCCGCCCTCGTACATACGAGTACATACTTAAGATACTTGCCAAATATTTTAATCAACATATTTTATTTTTTTATTCATAGTTTGTCACAAGCTACAAAACTGATATTCTCCTTTACAATATGGATAACGTATGCGCTGCAGGGTTACGTTAGCAACGACATCATCTGGCATAAGTATTTAGCGAAGAGAGTGACTGACACATCGAAGCATACACTCTATGAATTACTTTTACGGGCTGCATTTGTATTTCTAACATGTGAGTTTTTGCTTTAGTGTACAAAGAAAATAATATTGAAGGTTAATATATTTTACACTCCTAATCAGTGCCAAATTTTGGCATTCAATATCGAGTAAAATTAAACGAATTCTTTCATGGAGTTTACTTCGAAATATTGCCAATTACTCGATATAGATTACCGTAAATTGGTCCCTTAAGTTATTGCATAAACAAATTTAAAAATATGCAACCAGTTGGTGCCTGTTTCGTCATACACAAAACTCTGGTTGTCATACCCTTCGTTAAAAATACTCGATTGCAATATTGATCTAGAATCCAGAACGTAGCTGGCCAAAATGGCACGAGACCGAACTTCAATAGGCTTCTTATACAAATGAATGCACATACACGAATATATTTCTCTTGGTGGCCAGCAGTAATCTAGAACACTAAGGTCAATGTAGAGAATTTTCAATGTCAATTTTTACCCCCTAACCTTATACATATTTCAATCTGGACGATATGCTATTCGTCTAATACATTTCATACAAATACGTTTTTGCGTTACAATGGAACAAGCATCCAAACTCACAAACATTCACATTCACAGTAATGGGTTAATTCAGGTCAAAAATCTCCAAATTCTTTTCTTAAGAATCTTTTTCATTCTACAGGGTGTTCGCCGTGTTGGTATACTACTTTGTTTGTTTATAATTTTGATTAAACTGGCATATGTACGGCGGCGTAAATGGTCTTGTGGAAGAAGCTCTTGTGTCAACTGAATCTTATATGAAAACAAATGCAAATCCTTGTGCAAAATTGTGGCCAATGAAGACCAAGCTCCTGAGCACGGCGGCGAATTGAGGTTGAACACTTTCTTGAGCAGCAGTAATGTTTTCAGCTAATCTTGCAGTACGTTGTGGTCCATGCTTGGGCCTATCACCTACAGACCCTCTCTCTTCGAAATCATTCATTACACGATAAATAGTGCGTTTTGTTGGCACGTTGTTTCTCATCGTCACAGTAATCGATGATTGATTTTGATAAAATGTTTTAACGATTACAACACGTTTCCATAATAAATTTGCCACGTGTCTACTTCACGACTGCCAAATATGAACTGTCAAGACTAATGTTTACCAAAATGGCGGCAAAACAAAGTAGTACACCTTCCCGGCGGACACCCTGTATTACCAAACAATAGGCTATTTTCGCAATAAAAAGTACCCTGTTGCAATCCAGCTTATACCGAAAATGTGTAACGAATTTTATTAAAATGCATCCAAATATGCAAACTTTCACATTTAAGGCCTCATTAGTTTTTACTTTTCGTTGTCGTTCTGTGCCGTTCTTTTCCGTACAAAATATTTTGCAATTACAATTTTCTGTGCAAGGAATCAGCTGGCAACCCATAGAACTGATTTCAGTTGTATACAAAATATCACAACAAACTAATACATACATACACACTTTTGGCTGTCACTGACGTTGAATTCTATTTTCTACAGATTTGGCCGCAACGGAATAGAACGAAAAAGGAAAAACAAACCACACACACAGACTTTCAATTGAACAGAAACAAAACAGCTGATTCCGAACGGAACAGCACTTACAAACTAATTCTGCCTTTACTCGTATTATATTATGGGCCAAACCCACCATGTCGGCAACGTTCGACTTGTCGCAGACTTACATTCAAAAGGAAAACAAATTTTAATATTTTGTTGTTGTTTCAAAAGTAAGTGTGCGACAAGTCGAACGTTGTCGACATCGTGGGTCAGGCCCTATAATGCTTATAACTATATAAACTATTATTTTTCCACCCTGTATTTGCATTTTTAATTTAAAATAAATTATAATTTTTTTTCATTCCAGTTTTTTCTGCCCTGCTCGTTCCAGCCTTGGCGCTTATTATCCCACTGGTGGGTTCATTTTGTTTGCCTCTTTTGGGTATAATATATCCAGCCATGCTACAAACTTGCATACAGCATAGCACTGGCTATGGACCTTGTAAAATATATTTGATAAAAAATATTTTACTGGTCGTATTTGGTATATTTGGTATGGTGGTTGGGACGTACATTACTGTGGATGAAATTATTTTAACTTTTTATGTTTGATTGAATAAATGATGTACGAGTATGTATGTATGTCACTTATTTAAAAAGTGACAAGTATACTTGTAAAAAAAAATAAATTATTCTTGATTGATTATACAAATGAACAGGTTTCTGTCCAATTCACAAACTGTTTGCACTTTTGGATTTTTTTTAGTGACATGGAAATTATAAACAACAATTGTATAACATACAACCTCATGAATTCAGCATATGTATTAAATTCTGCTTCTCTTTGTTAATTTTTTGCGCTCGCTTTATAACTCCTTTCGAACAATGATGACCAAGGATCATAAAGTAAATTTGTAAATGAAAATTGAATGAAATATGAATGTATACAATTGCTGTAGGTAAAATTAAAGTTAAGTGCGTTGCAAATGTATTTTAAAACCAATTTGTACTTCTATATGATACTTTTTGTTGAAGTTTTGTTTTTATTTACAGGGGGTCTACTCTGTAATGTAATATGTTGATAACACGCAAATTCGAAAGCATTTTCTTTCGTTTCGAATTACAGAGTAGACCCCCCAGAATATAGAAAAAATACATACACCATGTTTTTTTTAGAGTTACTGAACTTTAAATTAAAATAAAGAAAAAAAAAACTATTTTTATATCAATTCAACTGGCTTTAGTGGATAGATAATTTGATGCCATTAATGCTTCAAAAATGATTTCACCAAGTGGCCATGTGGCCGCTTTGGCGCGTTCTAGAAAGCTAATTTTCACACACTTAAGGCGGTGTCAGATACAACTTCAACGCTTTGCGTCACATTTCTAGCGTTGGCAGAAAAGCATAAAGCAAAATGTATATGACACAATAAAAACTTTGACAACACTCACTTGTTTTACTGCTTTATTTAATGCATAAAATACAACACAATTCACTAACTCTTTTTTTTATGTAAATTTACCAAAAGTTTAATGAAACTTCATATTTTCGTGCTAGTCTGGCCAAACAATAAATAAGATAATTATACCAACTCATTGTCAAAGCACGCAAAAAGTTGAGAGTTGCCTAACTTTTCGCTTCACTTTGCGTTAAAAGTACTTTATGTGACATGTTTCATATAAGCATGTACGTACACACATTTCATCTTAGATGTCAAAGCGAATCTTCAACGCAACGCGAAGCAAAAGTTGTATCTGACATGGCCTTTACTGCAGCATTTAAGGCCGTGTTTCGCCTATAACTTGTTGAATCTTTATTTCCAAGTATTCAATTGTCTCTGATTTATTGGCGTAGGTAAGTGACCTTAGATAACCACAAAGAAAAATCTTTGAGTAAACTGCCAGCATTCGCTCTGTGGCCGGCATCTGAATCTATATATTATTTATAACTTCTTATTTATAACTTTTTAGTGCTTATTTATGAAGACGGTTAAATTTTTTTTGCATATAAACAATAAAAACAAAAAAAAATTACGTACTAAATGGTTCAACAAACGTCTCCAAAGCATTGAAAAATTGCTTATGCTTGTACACTTGTTGATTGCAGCTCAAATAAGTTTTATTGCATGTTTATATACATTGTTGACATAAAAATTGATGCTTGGGGCTCATTTTAATTATGTATCTTTCATTAGTTATTGATCTCTGTCAGTTGCGTTCGGTCGTTAATATGTAGTTCGCGTTCTTAATTATCAATTATGGTAATTAAAAGTGCAGCGATTTAAATGAAATTAGTCTTAAACTAAAGGTTAATGTGCGTGTTAATAAAGTGTGAAAAATTAAAGTGATTGGTCGGGTACCAAAATAGTTATTTGTGTGTATTTATTTGTGAAATGAATGCAGCAAATGTTGTGCAAAAAAAAAATGTGTAAGTATACCAAATTTGTTACTGTTGTTGTTGTTATTGCTTATTTTTTATGTTGATGAGGGAGAATACGAAGTTCTGTTTGTTTTGCTTCTGCATTCAGGGTTCCCAGATTTCTTTCGACTGACATCCCCAATTTCAAAATTTTTATCCCCAAAATTCCCCAAAAAGCAATTTGTACTAATTTTACCACTTCTGGAGATGGATCAGAAGTGTGACAACAAATTCAATTATTTTTAAAATGTATATTAATTCGTAACAGAGATTTAAGCACTGAATTTTGTTTCTAATTTAATTTTTTATTGACTCCATTGCCGGAAAAACTCGTTCAATGCAAGCGTTGCTCGTTGATACACAAAGTAAATTTAATATATACAATATTCTACCAGTTCTTTAAACGGCCATGATCCAGCGGCATCTTGATATAAACAAGCTTCTGCCCAAAATATGTTTAAGTTGTCTGTTATTTGTATATAAAACTGTAAGCATCAGATAAGGTATAGCACTAATTGTCAAATAATTTGTAAGTTATGTAGTACACACGTGTAAACAATAAAATTAGCTGATGAGCAATCTCCCCAATTCGAGTACCTGTTTGCTTTCTACTAAACCTTATTTAAAGCTTGCTAACAAGAAATGTTAAAGAAGAGTCAGCATTGTTGCCATTTATCATTTTATATTATTTATGAATTAAAAAAGAGCAATTGGAATATGTATTGATATTAAAATATTCCGAGAAATAAATAAAAAAATATTAAGTAATATACAAATCCCTAAAAAATCTCATAAAATCCCCAAAACATAAAAGTTATCCCCAATTAATTCCTCAATCCCCAAACCAAAATTCTTATCCCCATTTCGAAAAATAAATCCCCAATTTGGGGATAAATCCCCTAATCTGACAACACTGTCTACATTTGCGACTTAATGCGATTTAATTAGTGTTGCCAGAAATAGTGATAATAAAATCATCATTTGATGCAGTGTTGCCAGAAAATGATGATGATAGAATGCTAAATCACTCAAAAAATTCTGCTAAAATGTTCTACAGAAGAAAAGTATAATGCCAGATTTAAATGTAAAAAAAAATATTGAAATAGCTTTGAATTTCATGTTTATACAAACTGATTAAGGCCACTATCACTATCATACAAAGTCGTGCGATCTACGAAAAAGTACAACCCTGGTGTGATGAATTGTTATTGTCTTTTGAAAATTTTTATAAACTCCATCATACCAGGGTTGTATTTTTTCATAGATTGCACGACTTTGTATGATAGTGTATCACGGCCTTTAGTATTTACAGGTATTTTTATAGCACTTACAAACAAAAAAAAAATTTTTTTTAATGCCCATTTTTTCAGTTGGTAAAGGCCGTGATACACGATCATACAAAGTCGTGCGATCTACGAAAAAATACAACCCTGGTATGATGGAGTTTATGAAAATTTTCAAAATACAATAACAATTCATCACACCAGGGTTGTACTTTTTCGTAGATCGCACGACTTTGTATGATAGTGTATCACAGCCTTAATCAAATTGTAATTATTTTTAAGTTCTAATTAAATACGAAATTGTGTTTTTGAGTGCATAATTAAATAATAATTAAATGCCCAAATTTGTGTAATTAAGTATTATTTAAGTTTTATGAGCACACCATATGTTTTTATGCGTGTATGTGTTTATTGAAAACATACACATGAACATCATGTGGTCATATTGAAAACATCATGTGGTCATACTAGAAAGAATTTCCTTTAATTTTTATAAATATATAACATATACAATTCGTAATTTTATATCATGGAATAAATAAATAGAAAAATGCATTCTGATGTTCTTTTGGTTTCATAAAATGTGTTTTTATCCAATTTTAATTTTCTGCATTTTGATAACCTAACTTTCTCTTATTTATGTTAAACAGTTGTTGTTTGAAAAGCCTTCCATAATACTGGGAAATTTTGCAGTGCTACCGTACTTTCAACGTAATTTAATAAGAACTTTAATTAACCACTGAAAAAATGAAATCGTATTTAATTACAACTTAATTTTAAATAAAAATTAGCTAATTACGTACTTAATTCTTAAGTTAAAAACTAGGGGTAACAATTCAAGTACGCTGAATCCAATGGTGCCAACCATTTTATTATGTTAACTCTTGTTTAAAAAATAATTACGATTGAAAACTTGGTTAAAAGCACCTAAAAATCTCAATTTTTCCTAGTTTATATGTGTATGTAGATACATTGAAATTAATTATCGAAGGGTTAGCTGGATCCTATGCGCATTTCACTATTGCTAGTGCAGATCATCAGGGAACCTTTGCCCTGCAATACATATACATTTATGAGAAAAATCCTCTATACAGAATAATTTTCTTTAACATTTTAAGATTGTTTATTTTTTTAAGTTTTCTAAACACACCAGTTCTTATGGAAACCTCAATGTCCGTATAAAATTCATTTTAAATTCACATGTAAACTTATGCGTTACATTATAATTACGTTTTACAAAATTAATCTCTATTTATTGACTTAAATAGAAATGTTGTGACTTTGGACAACAATGTGTGTGTTTGAAACTGTTTCAATTAAACCCAATATTTTGCTAAGCAATCAAACAATCCATAACCTTGGGAAGCGCTTAAGGCAAAAATATGTTAAATACATGCACTATCCAACAATTTTTAGTTGCAATGTGACCTTTGCTAAATTACAATCATTAACATCCTTTAGCCTTGCCTTGCCTTGCCTTGCCTTGCCTTGCATTCCGCCATTAGTAATTTCAGATGGTTTTGTTATTTAGTTATGCAAGTGAATCCATAGTCAAGTGTGCACTTACTTACATACATATGTACATGATGCAAATTTGCATGATGTTAAGGGAGGTTTCATATTCAATTGAAAAGCTTTGAGTTTGATAAAACTAAGTCGTACAATAATATATTGTTGCACACAACTCGGCAGCAGAGTTTTAATAAGAGAGCTGGAGATAAATAAATAGAAATAGAAATAGAGAGGAAGATAGAGATAGCGTTGGAAACAAAGATAGAGAGATAGAGATAGGGATAGGGATAGGGATAGAGATAAAGATAAAAATAGAGATAGGGATAGGGATAGAGATAGAGATGGAGATAATGATAGAGATAAAGATAGCGATAGAGATAGAGACAGAGATTTATGTAGATAGAGGTAGCGATGGAGATTGATATAGATTTCACGAAGGTTTAATATTATTGTTATGTGATTAATGAAAGATTTTTTTCATTTTGTTCGAATGAACAGTTGGGCAATTACGGAGTACAGTCAAAATTCAAAATTCTTAGTTGCCATGAGTCAGCAGCTAGCATTTGTCCCTCTCATCTGAATTTTGGCTGTAATCCATAATCGATCAATGCGAGAACTTGTTTCATACAACTGCCGCAAATATTTAAGACGAAGAATTATAATTTATTTTCCTTAATTTGCTAAGCATGCGTAGTGTGCAGTTTCAACACCATTTATTTCAATGCCAGAAGAATCAGTTCGATCTTCCCAAAAAAAGCTTAAGCATCTACTTTACTATAGAAGAAAGGCATTTAATTTTACTAAAGCTTTTGCGTAACGAAAAAAATAAATTATTCATATTCTAATTATGTGTTTTTTTTTATCTAGTTCTTTATATTTTCATATGAACTCCTCCACATGTACAGTACAAAACGTGTAATTAAAAAAGGATATTGCATATCCGATTTATATCCGTTCGAGTGCCAGCCACATTCGTATATATTTTGTTCAAGTTGCCTATTAAACATGTTAGTTAAAGTTTATGTTGTTCCGCTGGCGATGAAGTAAATATTTCTGTTGCCAATATGGTTGTATGCTTTGGGTGAAAGTCAGACACTTACAACAACAAATTGTTGGTATAATTTTCATTAATACCAAATAATGTAGATGCATTTTTTATTTCAATCCCTGCATTAATCATATGCGAAAAGTATGCAAACATATAAACATATTTATGTCAAGTATCATCATGTGAAATTTTTTGTTAAAAAAAGCAACAACAAAAACTTGAATAAATTTCAGTTGAAAGAAGAGTTATGAAAAATTTGACAAGGAGTAAACGTCGATCTCTTGAGTGCTTGCATCGACCTTTCATTTATGAGTAATAGATCTCAATTTGCATTTTTGTAAATGTTATCTGTGGAACTTTAACAAAAAAATTAAAACAGGCATTGAAAGTGCACAACCTTGTTGTTTTTATAGAAAGTGGAAAATAAATTAAATTTGTGTGCTAACTAAACATTATTTGTTACGTAAAACAGACAAAGAAATCAAAGAAAGGCTTGATAAATGCCATTGGCACTCTGCACCATGAATTTCTTAAAAATTTGCTCACTGAGTTTCCTTGCGGTCGTACCAGCAGAAATGATACTAAATGTTTCGGGTTGCCCAAAAACGGTCGGCACGTCAGAAATCGTCGATAAGATGCATGGAATGATATTAAGCGAATGGAAAAAGATATTGCGTGAGCTGGCTGAGGCTGTAGGCACCTCGATTGAGTGACAATCAATTGCACTGTGGTGGTTTTCTATTGGTAACCAAGTGACCAAGCAGTCTTCTCAAACAATCTGGAAAATTATTTTGAATTTCAGAGTTGCGGTGTAACGATTTTTATGCTGGTAACACTGTGCGCAGAGTTGTTTCTTTTATGTTGCATTTTAGTTCGTTATGTTTGAATGCACGTTTGAATTTCGTAAGAATATGATAGAAATATGCCGCAACTGCTTACACTTGACTATAAACGCAACTGTGTGACCGCTTCAAGGAGTATATTGACAAAGTTCAGGTAGAATCCGAGCGCACCGTTTTGTAACTATGAACGAAACACGAAAAATGTTTTGTGGTGCTGGTTCTGCATTCAAAACCGTAGATTTCTTCCAGCGAACATGCGCCGGAAAAGGCTAAGCGGAATCTGCCGTTCAAAAGATATTTTAGAATGAACGTGGTCTTATTTACATCGATTACCTCAAAAGGTTCAAACGACTACCGGAGAATATTACTAAGAGCGGTTTGACGATCTCATCTCACAGGTGCACATTTGTGTTTGTGTAGTGGCAATGGCAAAAATCCAAAGATCCATGAATTGAGCTACCAACTGCTAACCCATCCATCATACTGTTTAGATTTGGCCCCTAGCGACTATTTCCTGTTTCCGAATTGGAAAAAATGGCTGGGTGGTTGGAGATTTGAATCAAACAAAGTGCTCTAATTGAAACAAATGTGCATATATTTCTAGGGTCTTGAGAAATCCTAGAAATAAAAATAATTTAAGTAAAGTGCGGCTTTGACTCGCACACGAAGAATACCGTACGTTGCTTGTTTCTTTTTTTTTGGAGTTTTTTAGATTTTTGGCGATTTTTTCGGTTTTTAACGATTTTGTTTTAAATATTGACGCCATTTTATTTTTTTACAAAACATATTTTTAGTTTAAGCAATTTTTTTTTAGTTTTGGCGCAATTTTTCGTTTTGGCGATTTATTTAAATTTTTGGCCAGTTTTTTAGTTTTGTTTGGCGACCTTTTTACTTTAGCTGAGTTGTTTGCATTTTAGCGATTTTTTATATTGTTGGCGGTTTTTTCGGTTTTAACGATTTTGTTTGAAATATTGACGCTTTTTTATTTTTGTTTTTTTACAATACATATTTTTAGGTCTGGCGATTTTTTTTGGTTTTGGCGTTTTTTGGTTTTTGGCGAATTTCTTAGTTTTTTTGGCGACGTGTTTACTCAAGCTGATTTGTTTGCATTTTAGCGATTTTTTATATTTGGTCGATATTTTCGGTTTTTAACTATTTTGTTTTTAATAAGGACGCTTTTTTATTTTTGCCGTTTTGTTTTGTTTTTTTACAATACATATTTTTAGTTTTAGCGATTTTTTAGTTTTGGATATTTTTTTCGTTTTGGCGATTTATTTTGGTTTTTGGCGATTTTTTTAACTTTTTTGGCGTCCTTTTTACTTAAGCTGAGTTGCTTGCATTTTAGCGATTTTTTCGGCTTTTAACAATTTTGTTTTTAGTATTGACGCTTTTTTATTTTTGCCGTTTTGTTTTGTTTTTTTTACAATACATATTTTTAGTTTTAGCGATTTTTTAGTTTTGTATATTTTTTCGTTTTGGCGATTTATTTTGGTTTTTTGGCGATTTTTTTAGTTTTATTTTCAGTTGCTTGCATTTTAGCAATGTATTTTATTTCTGATGATATTTTTCATTTAAGCGCTTTTTTCATTTTGACGATTTTTCGTGTCGGTTTTTTTTTAATTTTGGCTTAGGGCCTCTTCTTCTAAATGCGAACGATAGATTCGATCGAAAATTTATATCAAAAACAAAAAACTCAAATATTAATATTCGAACGAAATGTTCGTTCGAATTTAGAATGGAAGCTAAAAAAAAGTCATGGAATTATCTAAACTCGTAGCATAGCATGTGTGATTTAATATATTTGCACATATTGTTCTACTTTATAATTCTGTCCTTGTAGAATTAGTTAACGCTTTTTTTTTATTGGATATTTACGCAAACATGCACATGAGGCGCACGATTGCAAACACATTTTCTACACTCTCTAAAAACAATGTAAATACTCGTACTTTTAGAATTTTCTATTAAACGATTTTCATTTAGTTCATTCACTACCCATCACACCGTCTCGTCTACACTACCATACATACTTGCATGAATACCCTGCAGTTGGTGTAGCTAGCGAATGTCTAGCTATTTCCTTAACTACCAATCATTACCATTAATTGCCAGCCTAACTACTAGCCATGTACACGACTGACGATTTTAACATGGGGATGACATTGGCAGTAGTCAATTGACACCATCTGCATTACCCTTCGTCAGTGATTTCGCTAGTATATATAATTAATTTTTCTATTGATAAAACACTTCTTTACTTCTGCTGCTCATTTAACCATTATAAAATAAACGACCACGAACTTTCAATTGTAACTGACGCCAACTCAAAATCAAAGTAACTATAGTATACTTAAAATAATTTTTTTCCTGTTGGTTTTCTTTGGAACACCAGCACAGTTTTTTTTTCACTCGCAAAATAAATTTTTTTTTGAGATTAAAGGCATTTAAATACCCATGAGTGAGAGAGCCAAAAGGCGAACTCATGCATTACTTGTGGCAACTGTAGTAGGTAGTGGATTTTTCGTTAGGGAATTACCTAACGATTTTGAGTCAATTTCTACTTTTAAAACTGCAGGGTACTTCAATAACACACAATCTCATTCTTAATACCACCGCAGATACTTACACACTTACTTATGAATGCAATCGCCCAGTTTTGCTGGAAAAATGCTTTAACGTGTATTTTCCACATTGTCTGCGTTAAGGATAATCATTTTGCCATTATCGTTATTGCTTTTAATGCTTTGGAAAATAGCTGTCATACTAAATGCTTATTTTCTGCCACTCAATACGATTTACTATACGCAATCGTCTATACTTTTGTGCTTAGAGTATGCATTGCAAAGTAAATTACAATTATGTTTGTATGTACTCGTATGTATGTATATGCATTTTAAATTACATTGGCGGAAAAATACCATTGTCACATTTTTTATATTTTATCCTTGAATTGCTTATGACAAGAGCGCTTTGCATGACAACGAAAATGTAATTATTTATAAATTGCACAGTTATTGCTTTTAATATCCTGGATTTTCTGAAAGTCACATTTTAATATTAAAAAGCAGTGAATGAATATTAAAATAAAAACCAAAGAAAGCGAGACAAATGCAAATTTCATAAAGTTATATTATTACAGCAGACGATCACTTTCTTGGGCAAAAACTATTTTAGGGCGAAGTGTCTTAATACATCCGGTTATAGCTATGCTGCTTAGCTTTACAAAAAAAAACTTAATGTGTTAAAAAACAATGCAATAAAATTATATTATATGATGATGTCAACTTCGCCGCAAATATTTCAAAACGTTTCCATTTATTTCTCATTATTGTCTTTTCTAGCGGCGTACGATTAACTTAATGTATTGTTGTGGCCGATCGGCTGTGTTCCCTGGTTTGTGCTCATTCTTTTCATTATTTTTGTTTTGTTTTTGTTTCACTCACTTCAAAGAACGAAACAAAATAAAATCAAACAACTTTCTTAGTTTATTTTCGTACTCTGGACTTAAGCACACAGAAGTCAAAACGAAAATAAATTTATACGAGGTTTGTTCAAAAAGTATCGCGAAATGTTGAATTTTACGTATATTCGAATTTTGAGTTTTTTTGTGGCCTTATGGTTGGTACTCATGTCTCTCACTTATGCCGAAAATTTCGGCCATTTTGAATGTTCAGTTAATTGTTGACAGCTGCTTTGCTTGCATGTGTTTTGGCTCGTCTTCGATTTTTACCTTGGTTCGTGTGGCAGCTTCCATTGAGATGATTGAGCTTTGGTTTCCACGTCATAACCATAAGCCCACGATTCGTCACCAGTTATGACCCTCTGGAGCAAATTTGGGTCGTCGTGGACAGAGCGATGCTGTTTTTGGTCGAAATTTAGCAATTTGGTACGAATTGTGCCAATCGATATGTCTAGGTCCTCAGCAACGTCTCTAATGGTGATTCGACGATTGGCCAATACCATTTTCTGCACTTCATCAAGTTTTTCGTCTGTTGTTGAAGTGCTCGGGCGTCCGGCACGCTCGTCGTCGTTTTGTACCACCGATAAACGTTGCATCGGTCCAGGGTATCTTCTCCGTATGCCACAGTCAACATTAGGAATGCATCCGCGCACTTAATTTCGTTTTTCACACAAAATTTGATACAGGTTCTTTGTTCCATTTTTTTTAATAGGTAAAAAATCGAAGACGAGCCAAAACGCGTGCAAGCAAAGCAGCTGTCAACAATTAACTGAACATTCAAAATGGCCGAAATTTTCGGCATAAGTGAGAGACATGAGTATCAACATACCGCCACAAAAAAAAAATCCAAAATCGAATATACGTAACCCACGAAACTGTAATAATGTCGTTTATTTTTGCTGCGAAAATCACGTCCTAGCTCCTGTGTCGTGAAATAAATAGCATAGCTATAGTGCATTTTGCAGTAGAAACTAGTTTTAACTAATAATTTAATAGTTTTACATATAATTAAGTATAAAGTAAATATTAAATATTTTTTTT
The DNA here is from genome assembly GCA_936439885.1 of Nowickia ferox. Classification (NCBI taxonomy): domain Eukaryota; kingdom Metazoa; phylum Arthropoda; class Insecta; order Diptera; family Tachinidae; genus Nowickia; species Nowickia ferox. The sequence continues at coordinate 87,158,561 of OW387024.1, forward strand.
ATGCGTTGCAGGTAGTGAATCTTCAAAAGTTCCGTCATATTTAAAAATTCTAAAAATTCATTGTGAAACCTTGCAGGTATTTTTTGAGAAATTTTTAATAAATGAGCATATTGATTAAAATCAATGCTTAAATAATTATTAAAGCATTATTAAAGCATTGTTACGTCGTAAGCCTAGTACTCTGTTTGAAGTTGTGAAAATTTTTCAGCAACATTGATTATTTCGCGTGAAAAATTTGACACGTAACAAGTGATGCCCATATTACTTTTTCAAAAAAAAAAACAAAAAATCGTTTTTATTGGTTAGAAGTATGCAACATTGATCGACTTTTGTAAACAAAAACATCAGCTGTAAATTTTTCATGCGAAATAAAATCCAGTCACATTATTTCGCAGATTGCTAGAAAATGTTGCCAGACACATTTCATACATTTTTCACGAGTTGAACAGTGTACAAGTTTTGCAACATTTTTTCATGAATATTTCAGTGCAATTTTTTTTTATACGGATTATGTCAACATTTCGCGTGCAATTTTGAACAGAGTACCAGGCTTTACTGCAGAATCAGCAACATGAATATGCTCTGAAAAAGTTTGTACGCACGTGGGCAGCAATATTTAGTTACAATTCAAAGTTTTAACTAAAAAATAAATAATATATGTATAAATTTGCCATACAAAATTTTTTTTGTAAAAGCAATTATTTCATCAGTAAAAATACCGGAATCAATATATTGTTGTCATTTGATATGTCATTATCTTGCCCGTATTTATTTACGAACCATTATTACAATTTTAATATTTCGTTTGTCAGTCAGTCGTTCATCAATTTAACCTTTTTGTATTTTTCGTATTACATTTATTGCTATTTGATCCCTTTATTATTGTCCTTTACGACCATTGGCTTTCATTATTGGCTCATATCCTTTTAATTTCCTCTACTTAAGTTAAACATTGTCAATATGTGTTAGTTCTCTTTATTCTATTGTACTGGCATACATGGTGTAATATATAAGACATGCCACAACTAACCATTTTGCAAAACCACAAGCTGTTTAGCTTTGCGTGTCTCTCTATCTCTATCTCTTTCTCTCTCTCACCTCTATGCCGTTTGTTCTGGTATGATATTCCTTAATGCTCAAACATTACATTTGGTTTTGTTGGCAGTTCGCTTGGTCGGCCAGATTCTTTACTCTTTTGTTTTTCTTATTGCTGTTGTAAATATTACCTTTTTTTTTTGTAAAATGCATTTAACAAAAGAATTCTTGCAAGTTTTATGATTTAGAGAAAGTGCATGTTGTGTGAGTGTTGTAAGTATGTGTGTTTATAGTATTAGATTGAAGTTTAAGGAAATTTACTATTACAGAGATGGGAATATGCCAAATATGTAGAACAAATCTGTTAGTTTTTTATACACATGTTTACACCTTTAAATTAAATTAATTTAAGTTTAACATTTTGTTTAACGCACTAATAATCCCAAATTATTAATTTACTTATTAAGTAAAATATATTTTTTTTTATTAAAAATACATTGAAATTGATTATTCAGGGGCTTTGCTGGATCCTATGCGCATTTGACTGTTGCTAATGCAGATCATCGGGGAACATTTAGCCAAAAATTTTCTTAGAACAACTAGAGTTGTTATGTTAAACTCCAAGCGGCCATAGATATCGACGTATGTTAGCTGAATGCTTCTTGGAGCACTGGGAAACTGACTAATTTTCAGCTTCATTTCCATTTATGGATGAATGAGTACGTCCACAAACAAAATTGTGAAATTTAGAAAGATACCACATGAGTTCGTAGAGCGTCCAAGGCATGCCGAAAAATTCACTATTCGATGTGAATTTTGGAATGGCATCGTCATCGGTTCAGATTTTTTTGAGTGCGATGTTGGCAAGATCATCACCGTCAACGGCGAACGCTCCGGGTCGATGATTAGCAACTTCTTTTGGTCAGAATTGGATGATATTGACACCAACGACATGAGGTATATACATCATGTCGACATGTGCTACACAGCTCATGCCATATTGGATGTTATGTGAACTGCCCACCAAGATAGTGCGATTTGACTCCGTTAGTCTTCTTCTTCTTCTTCTTGATTTTCTGTAAGCCACAGGTCTATGCGAATAAGCCCCTAGAGCTGTGCCACTTATGAACGAACTAGTTCAATTTAATGATTCCGCTCAATGAGCTCCGTGCTCCGTTCTGTGTTTCTGTCTACGGAGCGATTTTGTTCAATGGCTTAATATAAAAAAGTCGTGTCGCTATTTTTTTCAAAATCGCATTTTTAACGTTTTCTGGTAGACAACGTAAAATTACATCCTTGTTTAAAAGCAAAGTAAGTAATACTTAAAAATAAAAAATTTATGGCCAGTTAAAAAATCATTACAATATGCAATAAAAGCATAAGTGTAATCTGCAACGGATTAGATCAATATTGATTGCTGACTATTTCAATTTAACCTAATCAAAAGTCAGTTGAGCCGAAAAGAGCAGTCAATCACAAGAGCTGATAAGCACAACACTCTGAAAGCCATAAGCCACTGCTACCCTCAAAGCCAAAATAACGAATCGGTCAAAAGTCAAGGAAAATTTTTACATTTCGGATGCTCGCCAGCTTTACCGTTTGTGCGACTAAAGTGACAATTTTACACTTTTTTGAAGCCTTGCCACTTTTGTTGCCACTTTTTCAAAAATCCCCTTTTTTGCCACTTTTTTTATAAATAAATACTTTATAATTTAACAAAAGTTTCGGCTTGAGGTCATCCGTGCGAAATGAAAATCCAAACATTCCAAAGGTCAACTATACGTTAAATTATCTAAGTACTTAATATTTACATAAATATTTACATATATATATGAATTTGCTTCTATGTATCTTCTAAAGAATTGTTGTTTAGTTTTAATGTTAATTATTATTATATTTTATTTTATTATTTTACCGCTTTTATAAATGAACTGATTGTTTTCTGTTATGTTTTTGTTAATTAACGTTGCGACCTTTTTTTTCAAAATCCCCTTTTTTGTGTCATTTTTTTATTTTAAATCCCCTTTTTGTGCCACTTTTTGAAATTTCTAATCGATTACCGAATCCACTCAGATATTTCCACGATGCATAATGGCATCCATTCAAACGAATGCAAAATTTCCATAATATTTTCAATAGTCTTTGTTTTATTTAAATTTAAACCAGCTGCGTCCAAACACACATACTTTGATATTTGCATTTGAGGTAAACAGCTTTGAAAGCTCTTAAATTTGTTCTTGATTCTTTGCAAAGTAAGAGCAAGCATTGTTGTCGCCGAGATGTGATTGGCTGTTGTGCTCTCGTCGGTGTGAAAGCACAAAAAGCTCTTTATAAAAGTTTGCACATTGTACATATGGCTTGGACGTAGCTGATGCTCATAATGAAAGAAGCTTTACTTGCCTACTTCGCTTCGTCAGGGCCGTTAAGCTCAAACATAAATTGCAATTGCTTCAATAAACTTAAGATATTATGTGAAATTTCTCAACTGCTGTAGACGGCAAGACTGAAGTGCCTTTAATTCTACTTAAAATCAACTTTTAACTTTCTATCGTTTTTTTGTTGTTGTTGATATTTTCTACTTGAATGAGCAATTGACAAGTTTTAAGTCTTGGCATGAATGAAGTCTGTATTACGAGTATTTTTCATGTCCTCTTTACTGCATTTTGTTTTGTTTTAATTTTGCAAAAGGACATTTTCAGTTGCAGCAATTGACATGTAAGACATGTTGGAATTATTCTTGTTGCAGTTTATTTTTTTAAAGCTGTTTTGCAGTTCAAATCTTATTTACTTACAAACGTGGGAGTATGAGAAAAACAATTTTGTTATTAAAGCCCATTTGATGGTTGTGGACTTTTCCAACACAACATTTGATATTTGAATACATATAATATTTATAAATAAAAGGAAGTAATTTCTATACGAGCACAAAATTATTAAATGCTTGTAAGCAAAAAAAATAAAAAAATATTTAATAAATGTCTTAAAGTTATTCTCATTTTCAAATGAGCCTGGCAAACGAGGGAACAGTATAAAATTTTATTTAAATGTTTAATTAAAAATTGTCAACATTGTAAATGTAATAGGTTTAGTTTATTTAACATTTTACAGAGTTCACTTGCATACATACATACGAGTACATGCATATGTAAATATGTAAAAATATCCTAAGCCATGAACATTATTTAAATATATTTTGAGAGCAAATAATTTCTAGAATGACAAAAATGAAAAGCAATTAAGCAAATTTTTGATACAAGCGCAATATCTGGTACGAGTAATTAGTGAGAAAAACTTTTGCATATTTTATGCGATGGAAAATGCATTAAGTTGTTCACAGTTGTAGCTAATATGTATTTTTGGCAAAAAGTTATAAACTTTTTTAGCTGTGAATTTTATTTATAGCTAATTATTTTTAAAGGATTCCAGGAAGTTATAACATTTAGGGCCATTATAATAACTTGCCGTTAGTTAAAGGTAGGATTTTATTGGATGGATAAACTCTTTTTCATTGTTACAACTTCACTGCAACCAAAAGTGAGCGATACGTTAAAGGCAAGTTTACCAACTCTGTAACTTTTGTCGTGAGGTTTAGCCATTTGAAGTTGCCACGTTTTCATACCTTACCACACTTTCTACTCTATATATTACAGTCAAATTTTATTTGAATAAAATGTGACACAAAACAAAAACAATATAATACAAACATATCGATGGCTTCGTTCCAGAGTACGCTAAGTCGACTTAGCATGTTTTGAAGGAGTTTGTTTATTTGAATTTGGATTGATGTAAAAGCTCGAATTAATCGGACAACCCTATCAAAAGTTATGCTCACAATTGTAAAATTGAATTTCTATCTTATACGGCCTTTGAGAAATTCCAAATAAACTTTGAACGCGTCCCCTGTAAAATTCACTTTCTAGACTTAGCGTACTCTGGAATGAAGCCATCAATATAATAATACAAAATTAAAGAATTGAGAAAAATGGTTGCATTTTTTTTTGTAATTTGGCAAATGAACAAAAGTATGTTGCCACTAAGTATTTTTAATAATCAATATCCACAATATCCACAAAAATGTTGCCACCAAAGAAATTTTTTTTTTTTGGGGTAAAGGTTCAATGAGGATCTGCATTAGCAACAGTGAAATGCGCATAGGATCCAGCTAAACCCCTCAATAATCAATTTCAATGTATATTTAATAAAAAAATTTTACTTAATAAGTAAAATAATAATTTGGGATTATCGTCAAGTCATAATAATTGCCCTTAAATGATTTGTTTGAAGTTTTTAACGAAATGCTCTTCAGGGCTTTTCAGTATTTTTCATAATTTAGGAATGCATTTGCTAAAACTGAACACAATTTGATGCACAACTTGAACAGGAAAAAATTTGTTACTAAACGCTCTTACATTTTTGAGGATAAAATAGAATTCTGCGTTATTTAAAATATTATGCAGAAAGGTACATACTTTATTTACTGTAATGCTGAGTACACACTATGGCATTCTGTGACATCGCAATAGTGTGTACTAGTGGCAACGTTTGTCATTTCCAATATTTTTCGTTGTATGGCATTTGTTTTCATATAAAAAAATAATGTAAACGGCGTTGCACACATTTTGAAAATGACACCAGATGTGTACTCAGCATAAGATAGATGGTTTGTTTTAACAGTTTGGGCCTTGAAAATTAAAAAAAAAACACAGCAAATTTGAAAAATTCTTGGCTGCCTTGTCTTTGTTCACAAGAGACTTCACGTATCTTTACAACAAATAGTCCAGTGGGGTCAAATTGCATGTGAAATTAATTAATTGCTTACCAAACTTGCCTCTCAATAGCTTCATGGTAGAGATGAACAATATTTCCATACCTGTTACTTGTTCACAGCCATTGAAAAATCACTAATCACAACAGCGATTGAATTTATCAAGTAACATATTTTGGAAATATAGTTCTTTCATACAAAGTGTGATTGTTCTTGTGTGCTTACTTTACAGTAAATAAAGCTACTACATTAACTTTTTTCATACCTTCGAGAAAAAATTGTAAAATCGTGTGAAATCGTCTTTTCTGGAAACTATATGTATAGCTCTCACATTTCTGTAATTTACAATTTTATTGTCGCTCTGCCTCTTATACGACAATATTTAGTATTTGGAAGGTGTTGATTGCTAATTGTTCGTTCTTGTCGCTCTTCTTATTTTCATTCACATTTCAAAATACTAATACTAATACATACTTTTAAAGCAGAATTGCTGAAATATGTTAAACCGTAATTACGGTCGCTGTTCAATTTCACTGCTACTCTTTAGTTTTTCTCACAATAAAGAACTGCTACAAACAAAATACTGCTAAACTGTGATCACAGTCACAGTTTAAAAGAACAGTGATTTGGAAATCACGTTCACAAGAAGCAACATTATTTCAAAAATCACGGGATTGCTCATCTCTAGTTCATTTGTATTGCGTGCCGTGTGCAATATGGCACCGTTTTGTTGAAACCACATATCAACCAAGTTCAATTCTTAAGTAACGGCTAAACTTGGGCAAATATTTACCCAAAAAAGCGTAACCACTACATACCAATGAAAAAAACGTTTGATTCAGCTGCGTGCATATTAAGTTAAACAGTTTCCAATAATATTGGACTCTGTAAATTGACTATTAGTTATGTATGAAACTGTTTAACTTAATAAAGATGTGTCTGAATCAAAAGAGTTTTCAATAGTATTTAGCGGTTACGCTTATTTTGTGCAAATATTTGTCAAGTGTGACCATACCTTTAGAGTTTTGGGCAAAGAAATATTGAAATATTGCATTGCATTTTTCCATTATTTTATTATTATTTTTTTGTATTTCTTTTAAAATAAATTAACGCACTTAATAATCCCAAATTATTATTTTACTTATTCAGTAAAATATTTCTCTATTAAAAATACATTGAAATTGATTATTGAGGGGTTTAGCTGGATCCTGTGCGCATTTCACTGTTGCTAATGCAGATCATCAGGGAACCTTTACCCAAAAATTTCTTAGAACAACTAGAGACATTATGTTAAATTTTCGGTTGAAACAAGAATAATCATGATTAATACATGTTTATTTTTACCATTGCAAACATTGGCTGACTTTTTTCAGCTCGAATTGTAGTTGTAAGAAGTATTTAAAAAAAAAATAAATGTAAAAAGCAACAACAACTATTCAATGCTTTAGCAGTCAAGTTAATATTTAGTTAAAATAACAATTTGGGATTATTAGTGCGTTAACAAATTTTAAACTTAAATTGTAACAATTCAAAAGAAAAGAAAAGAAAAAAAAATACCAAAGAAATTATCTTTCTTTTTTAAATAAATCTTGCCTCACAAGAAAGCGCCAAGATCAAAGTTTTACTACTTAATATTTCTCACATCCTTCTTCAGCTTCTTCATTTATCTTTTGCTTATGCAAATGCAGGCAAACTGCATTTCAAGTGTGAAAAGCAGGTCATTTAAAGGATGTGCTGTGAGTAGCATTTCAACTTTAAGTTGTATATTTTAATAAACTACAGCTATTATAATTTAAATTTTAGACCTTACACACATCTCTTGAAATAAAATACATTTTAAACATGAGCAGTTCAGAAGAACGAGAATCAATGTTAAAAATTATTAGCATGCAAGCATGTCTGCATGCATTTCATTGTTGCTTTAACAAATCGTCAGTAGACTTCAACCACACCTTTTGAATAGTCACAAGCCTTTTAGCTTATGCACAGACTTTCAGAAACCATTTGAGAATCCACAAATAATAATATATAATCATTTAATATAATATCATAATAATAATAATATCTGTAAGTATATAGATCGAAATTTTTTTATTAATTTTTTCCTTCATTGCAATAGAATTTAACATTTGGGGTATTCAAATGGTACTCATAAATTAACACGTTTTAAAGTAAAGCTGTGAGCAACCCCTCATAATTTACAATTATAAATACATATTGCACTTATTTGTATTTTGGTTTTAGCACCTTTGTACATTGCTTACTCTTTCTCTCTCCCTCTCTCTCTCTCTCTCTCTCTCAATTCCTTTGGCAAACTCTCATGCATTTCTACATGTAGTTCTGATAAACAATAAACATAGTTGAGAAAGTCTTATTATTTTATGACGCTTTTTTTTTGTTAAAATGTTAAGACACTTAAGACACTGGTGTGAATACCCCAATTATTTGTTTTAAATTCCAGAAATGAGTCCTTCAATAACATTCTTTTCATTACAAGCAATTCCACATGTGTGTAATTTAAAGCATATCATGAATTACAATATTTTATGTGTGTCTATGTTTTTCTAAGCCATGTACGGGTATTTTCCTTTTGGTTTGAGGTTTTGTTGTATAAAATATTTGCTTGTTTTATTAAAAGTGAACATGAAGCCAAAACAAAAAACGCAAAGTTAAAAATATACCAAAATAAAACAAACTAAAAAAGCCACATGGAATTGTGGAAAAACAATTACTTACCTTAATAATTGTTGTGCCAAGAAGTGAAAGAGGAAAAAAGAAACAGAGTTAAACGCGTCCGTTTTTTGCGTTTTTCTTTTTGCAAACATTTTCCAAGCAAATGTCATGAATAGGATTGAAAATTTTTCATATGGAAGTGTGAATGTACATGCATACGTTTATTCACTTGACAGTGAAACTAATGCCGTTTTATTTTCCGAAAAAAATAAAACAATTTTTTTTAAATTAGATAAAACTATTAAGTGTTATCATTTAAGGAATCATATGTTTTTAAATGCTTAAGTACTCCTTTCGAATTATTCTTCACTTAATAATGAACATGCAGTTTATTTTCGCATCGATAAGGAAAAAAAAGATGTTGCCCCTGTGGCGGAGTAGTAGCGAGGTCATGGTTCGATTCCCGCCATAGCCCCTGGGTGTTTTCTGCAGACAAGCTAATCGCTTCGCAGGTCGTGTTTGTTTAAAAAAATTATAATAAATTAAGTAAAGTGCGACTTTCACTCGTACAGGAAGAGTTCCGGACGGGCACTATATATACATATGCAATACTATACGAACTTTAGCCTATATAATCGAATATATCAGCTCATGTAGAAATGTTTTACAAATTTTTTGGTTTTTGACGTTTTTTTGTTGGTTTTTGGCGATTTGTTAGTTTCAGCGATTTATTTATTTATGGGGTTTTTTTCGTTTTGGAGATTTATTTAAATTTTCGCGATGTTTTTTGGTCTCGTGTTGGCGATTTTTCCGGTTTTTGGCATTTTTTTATTTTTAGCGTTTTTTTCGTTTTTGGCGGTTCTTGGCGATTTTTTATTTTGCGGTTTCTTAGTTTTGGTGTCTTCTCGTTTTTGGCGGTTTTTCGGTTTTTGGCGATTGTTTTAGTTTCAGCGATTTATTAAATTTTGGCGCTTTTTTCGTTTGGCGATTTATTTGGGCTCTAGCGATTTTGTTTAGTTTCCTGTTGGTGATTTTTTTTCGGTTTTTGGTGACTTTGTCGATTTTAGGCGCTTTTTTTCGTTTTTGGTGATTTTTTCATTTTCTGGCGACTTTTTCGTTTTGGCGTTTTTTTATTTTGGGGTTTTTTAGTTTTGGCGTTTTTTTATTTTTGGCTTTTTTTAGTTTTAGCTATTTATTAAGTTATGTGGCATAGAGGCCTAATTTTAAAATTGAAGATATATCTACCAATAAACATTGTTAATCTTCTGCAAAGTTATATTCTTGCTCGAAAGTTCACTGTTGTGGAAGGAGACTTCATGAGTGCGTCCGAATCAATCTCATCCGGTGTGCCACAGGGGAGCATACTGGGCCCAGTCTTGTATTTGATTTATACTTGTGATATGCCTTTGAGCAGCAATATCCATACATCTACATTTGCTGATGATACAGCCTGCCTTAGTATGCACGAAAACCCTCACGAGGCCCCGATATCTACAAGAACATATTACACAGCTGGAAGTATGGTTAAACTTATGGAGAATTAAGGTAAACGAACAAAAGTGTGTTCAGGTAACATTTACTCTGCGAAAAGATACCTGTTCACCCATTCGAATCAATAATCAAGTTGTTCCTCAACATTCACATGTTAAATACCTTGGTATACACCTTGACCAACGGATAACATGGAAACACCATATTGACTCTAAGCTAACACAAATGAAACTAAAATTAACTCAGTTACATTGGCTGATTGGTAGAAATTCAACCCTGAGTCTAGATTGCAAACTTTTGATATACAAGTCGCTTTTGAAACCTATATGGTGCTACGGAATTCAGCTATGGGGCACTGCTTCAGCTTCAAATGTAGAGAAAATCCAACGAAGACAAAACAAAATGTTACGGTTAATAACATCGGCTCCATGGTACATAAGAAACTCAAATTTACATCGTGATCTAAATATGCCACAAGTGACTGAAGAAATTGCAAAATACTCAGGCAAATATTTAACTAAACTCGAGTCACACCCTAATCCGGTTGCTCGAAATATCTTGAACTTTACCGGACACATCCGCTTAAAAAAGAGGGACACAAGGGCTCTAATACTTACCACACCAGATGAAACTGTTTGAAATTATTTTTTTATTTTTATTTTTTGCTTTGCACAACTCTTATGTATTATGAATTACTAAATATCACTAAGTTTATGTCCGACACTGGTCGGGCCTAATAATTATATTTAGATTTAAGATTTGAATACTTATTGTTAGTTCATTTTTGAAGATACAATAAATAAATATATGTATGCATAAAAAAAAAAACAAAAATTAAGTTGTGGCTTTTTTTTTTTGCGATTTATTTGGATTTTAGCGATTTTTTTTTAGTTTCATGTTGACGTCTTTTTTCGGATTTCGGTGATTTTGTTTTTCATTTCGGCGATTTTTTCCTTGAGGATTTTTTAGTTTTGGGGTTTTTTTCGTTGTGGTAATTTGTTCAGTTTTTTGTGTTTTTTGCAACATTTGGCGATTTTTTCGTTTTGGCGATTTTTTTATTTTGGCGTTTTTTATTTTTGACGTTTTTTTCGCTTTTTGGCTATTTTTCTAAGCGATTTATTTAGTTATGTCGCTTTTTTTCGTTTTGGCGATTTATAAGTTTTAGCGATTATTTTTTGAAGTTTCGTGTTTCGTGTTTGGTTTTTGGTAATTTTGTCGGTTTTTGGCGAGTTTTTTGTTTCGCCGATTTTTTATTTGGGGATTTTTGTTTTAGCGTTTTTGAAAATTTCAAGAGCTAAAAAGGGCAATATTTGCATTAATAAGGCAATACATGTTTTAATAAAAAATATTTGCCTTAATACGCGTGCTTTGAATTTCAATGATTTTAGTGAATTAAATGCTTGATTCAAGCGATTTTTTATTTAATATGATCCCATTGGCAACTATAAAAATTAAAAAATTTAAGCAATTAAATAAATGCTTAAATTTTTTAAGTGCATACGCAATTATTAATTTTCTGTCGTTAAATAAAGCAGTAAATATAATAAATTTTTTTGTAAAAAGCTTCCATTCACTCAAATATTTGAGTCCTAATATTATAAGTCCAGCACATCTGTCTAAAGTATATTGCAAAATTAATCATAATAAATTTAAAATTATAATAATTCCTTTTTTTCTGCAACCAATCCCACTGTGCAATTTCACAGCATCGCAACATCTCTTTCCACTTGAAAAAAAACTCATAAAAAAATATGCGTGCATTCATTCATATGAAAACAAATATGATTAACACATTATGTTTTTCTTCTGTTTATTTTTGTTTCTTTGTGACAACGGCCGCGCTTTAACAGACATTTTTTACATTTCAAAAAGTAAGTCAAGCACCGAATAACAGATATTTACATCTCAACAAGAAGCTGCGACAAAAGGAAACCGTAACAATCACCGACATTGCGATTCTTCTTGTTTAATTATTATAAATGAATGATAAAAGCATATTTTTTATGTTTGTTTTTGGTTTCTTAGTTGCTGTTTTATCATTTTTAATTTAACTTTTGCACGCTGATGCTCAAAAAAAAAAAAAAAAAAAAAAAACAAACATTATGTGTTACTAGCACAAAAGCAGGTGTGGAATTTAACACATTGAAGTTGGTTTTCTTTGTTAATTTTTCCACATGATAAATGTCGAGAGAAAAATATATGCATATATTTTTTAAATTTTTCTTATGTTTTTTTTAAATGGTAGAAGTTTGCTGTCAACAACTAAAAATGGTATAAAAAGTTTAAAAGTTCCAAATTTTCTTGTAAAAAAAAACTAAAAATAGTATTGAAAGTATAAAATTTCCCATTAACAAAATCTTAATAAAAAAAATGTTCATTTCGTTTTATATAAATCTTCACAGAAAAAAATTTTTTTTTAACAAACACAACTCGTGAAGCGATTAGCTTGTCTGCAGAAAATACTCAGGGTCTAAGGCGGGAATCGAGCCCACGACCTCTGGACTAAGAGAATAGCATCGCTGCCACTCAGCCACAGGGGAACCCTAATTAAGTCAATTAAAGTTTGTAATTAATAAAATTTTTTAACAAAAATTTAATTGAGATAAATATATTTTTAATTGATTTTAGGTTTTATTTTCAATTAAAGTTGTTCACTGCAGGAATATTTTTTCTGTGTGAGCTGTCATAGACAGATTTTTGTTTTCTTTTTGTCGGAATTGCAAACCAATATTGGTTTCATTTGGTCTTATTGAACATCTTGGTCAAAAGAAATAACAAGAAATAACTCCCAAATAAGAAAATAAATTAAGGCCCAATAAAACTAAGGAATTTTTAATTGGGCTTTATAAGGGTGATTTTTTTAACAACTTTCTTTTTGGCAACACTGTTTTTGGCAACTCAGCTGTTTTTGTGCAAAATGTTACTGTTAAACATGCTCAGTTTGGTCTATAATTTAACCATGAATCGACTTAAAAATGAACAAATTTTATTATCACAATTCATGCTCGGTCTTTCATTTTATGGTCATTTTGGGAGACCTTCTGAGGCGGCTATTCTGCACCTTGTGACTAAATTTCGCACCAAAATTACTTTATTAAACATTAAACTACCAACACGCATACGTAGAGCGTGAACAGAGGAAAATATCGCAGCTGTATCCACCAAGCCGTGGATTATCCATCCGGCGCCATTCGCAGCAATTGAGCCTCTGTTACTTTTTCTTTTGCCCAAAATGGAAGAGCTGGACTTGGATGAGATGTGATTTCAGCACACCAGTGCCACATGTCATACAGCATGCGAAACATTGACCCAATAGAGAGGCGAGTTCGGTGAACAATTTATTTCACGTTTGGCGCCGGTCAATTGGCAGACAAGATCGTGCAATTTAAAGCCTTCAGACTATTTATTGTGGGGCTATGGTATGGCTCATGTCTATAGGGACAAGACCGCAACGGTTGACGCACTGGAAGACAATAGTGAAGAATTTATTCGTGAAATACCGGCCCATATGTTGGCGAGAGTATGCCAAAATTGGTCCCAGCGTATGAACCATTTCAGGCTTAGCCGCGCTTAACATTTACATGAAATCATCTTTAAACATTGAATTAAATAAATCGTTCTTTCGACTCAAATAAAGATTTCATACAATTCTCTAAAGTTTATGTGTTTTTTTTTCTATAAATCAAACCCGAAAGCTCTTAAAAAATCACCCTTTATTTGTGAATGCTGTGCATGAGAACATTTAACTGGGAGGCGTATACTTGATATTTACCTTTTCTATTAAACATTGATCATCCGTTGCATTCAATTAACAGCAGAGTACAGTGTGTGATATAATTGCTCTTACAAAAATATAAGTGTGAATTATCGTTGCTTTATTATTTAAGAAAAATAGTTAATTTGTGTTTAATTTATTGCAAAAGTGCTTAAAAATATTATGGATTTCTATTCTCATATTTGATAAAAAAAAATTTCAAAAATATGTTTATTTTTCCCTCATAGATTTCTAAAAAACTGGAAAACATTTAGGGAGTTCACAATAGCATTTTAAAATGTGTCTTAATATTGCAACCTTTCAACTTTAATACTTTAATATGGTCTGGCAAGTTTGTTGTTTTTGTTTGTGTGTAAATCAAATTTATTACCAGGTGGCAATATGGTAATGTTAAACTAAACATGTTAAAACTGTCAGCGCAGCTTTAGTTAATGAAAAAATATTTGTTTTTTTCGCAGAACAAAACTTATTTAAAAAAATTTATCCAACAATAATTTCTAATATAAAAAATTTTGTTATTTTCATATATGCATTTTACTCTCCCTTTCTCATATTATACACTAATATATACTATAAATAATATAAAGATGTATGTGTGTTTGCCTAACTTTAATGTACACAGTATGTGTATTTATATCGTTGCCTGCTCACAATAAATAAATTAAGATGGCAAAATGTTGCCACATTAAAATTTTAATATACTCATTGTGAATTCCCTAATTATGTTTAAATCAAATGAAAGTTTTGCTGAATTTTTTTGCTGAATATTATCGGAAATTATCTTTTTTAAATATTTACTTTAATAATATTTTTAATATATGTTGCAAATATAGACAACAGCAGCTGTTCCAGTCACACAAATACTGGCTAATAAAAGTGCTACCAAGTTAACACAATTTTTATACACAGTTGCACGTATTTATACCATCGCCACGTTTACACGTCATAAGGAGCACTTCCTAAAAAACAGTTTCTTAAACAAGACTTTAAATATGAGCCTTTAGTTGTGAAAGTGATGTATGTCATATATTTCTTTGGTCGAGACATTGAGTAGATTACATTTGAACAAATTACGAAATATTTTTATATTATGCAACATTTTAATAAGAGTTGCACTAGTGTGGACTTGTATAAATTTATTTAATATTTCTTAAATATTTATTGAATTTTTCTCAATATTTATTTAGTACGCCTTGTATTTAGAAGCAAAAATGCATATCACTTAGACCACTTTCATAATTAACGGCACATACCTATATACATATATATATAAATGCTAAAAGTTGAATATTCACATATACTAATATTGTTAAAATAATCAAACCCACTTTAAAAATAAATTTACGAACAAAAATCATAATTACATATGCATGTATGCTTTGTTTTCTATGCCAGCATATTAATTTATTATAAAAACAATAATGAAACATTACGAAAATTTAGGCTGTAATTATGTGTAGACATGTATTGTTCTTAATTTTTTTTTTATATAAAAAATATATTGTAAATTCATGCCGACATGAACACACAATTTCAACAACAACTATTTTTTTGTGGGATAAAATCCATATTGTTTTCTATACCAAAAACAGAATGTTGTTTTTAATTAAAACGTCATTTCTAGTTCAACAACAAATACTAACACACGCTCATATACAACGCATACAAACAAACAAATAAACAAACACATGTTATTATTTATCCCAGCAAACAATTTGCAATGACTTATCCCAGCAAAAATTACTGCTTCGCCGTAAGCAGGTTTGTAAGCGAATGTCAATATGCTTTTGGCTTACAAATCTGCTTATACGTATGGCATGATGTTTGTTCGCTTTGTTCCACTTTGGAGCATTACGTTTTAAGTGCTTATTTCAGTGCAATTAGTATGTGGCGAATTCATGGAATATTGAAGCTTCCCTAAATAAAAGATTATGTAGATTAACGTACATTTATCAAATACTTTTTGTTTTCACATTGAATCAGGAATCGATCCCACTGAAGCACACTTTTTTTTAATACACAATTCAACTAAAAAATAAAAAATCAAATCACGAAGTTAAAATCTCATTCGAATCCAAAGCGAGAGAGGATGCACTATAAAAAAAATTTGAGTATTTGAGCCGATTTCAAAGTAAGTTTTCAGGAGAAGGTTTTGTTTTATAATATTCAAATAAGTTCTACATACTTAAATTGTCACTTACGATAAAACGTGACAGTCTGTATTTTATAATTTATCAACAATCTGACATTTTAATAATTTTAAACTGTGTGTAGGCCCATAAAATTTTAATTTCAATAAAATTTTATTTTTCACTACATGTCGCTTACGATTAAGTCGAAAATAAGGCTCAAATTATTCTCTAGCACTTGAGCACTTAAGACAATTAAATGATTAAACAGCGATAAAAGCAAATCGCGGAAGGTTTTCAATCACGATTGTAGAGTAAAGTTTGTTAATAAAATAAAAAAGAGTTTAATAGAAATAATAGTTTTCCTACTCTGGTGTTAAACATTGTCTGGGGTGTTTTTTTTTGTTTGAAATCATAAAAATAGTTTTAAGATATTTTGCATTTGCCCATTCATTTTACTTTATTTTTTTCTTCTCTTTTTAACTGTTTTTTTCACCACACCTGACTTGTTTGTATACCAAATACACACGTAGTGATAAAATTGTATGCGATAAATTAAAAACTTTTCATAGAAAATAATAAAGGTATTCACATCAATAGTTGCACAGTTGTGAAAAAGCAAAATTGCACAATTAAAAAAAAAAAAATCTAATAACAACCACATAAAAAAATGTGTTGCACAAATCATTCAAAATTATCAGTGTATAAGTGAGTGCAAGCTTAGCAGAGTAAATTTTGCACAGTGTGCTGTAAATTTTAATGGTATTGCCAGGTTAAACAAAATGGCCAAAAAGTTTAGTACTTAAAATCAACTCTACACCAAACTATAACACAAATATATTTCTTTGAACTAAGAAACATAAAACAAATATTTGAAAATGAATTCATGAACTCATTAAACAATTAAGAACTTTAAAAACTATAAAATTTTTTAAATGCTTGTCATGGTTAAGTTATTTTTATGTTCGATTTTGGACTAACGAATAGTTTTGTCATGCCTCAAATGTATTATAACAATTTTTTTTAAAGAATCTCAAAATGATGCCTCATTGGTTTTGTTGTAAAAGAAGAAAATGCAACATTTTTACGCACAACACGACGTGCTTCATGCGCGGTACATCCTTTTGTGGTCGATTGGCCAATAAATCGCACTACGCATTACAGAGAGAGTTCCTTTTTTAACCGTACTGTTGCTGAAGTCTTTCCTGTCTTTTTCAACGTGGGAAAGTTTAATTGAAATATTCACAGACACTACTCCCTCTATCCTCTTCTCCATAACCTATTTTTCTAGTTCTAGCACAGTGCATTGCATGAGTAGGGATTATACCCTGAGTGCTGGTCCTACTAAAAAAAAAATGTGTTAGACTTGAAAGTCAACTCAACAAAATAAGTTGCTTATACATATGTACTTAAAAAATATATGATTTGACATCTTGTCATTAGTTAAGTTTAATTGAAATTTGTTTGCTGATGGCCAAGCATGGCTATATGCATTTCATTGGTGCTTTGCCAAATCATCAGTGAATTCTCAAATAGTTTTTGAAAGTCTGTTTAAAAGATAAAAAGTTTGCGACTTTTCAAAATGTGTGGTTGAAGTCTACTGATGATTTGTCAAAAGCACCAATGAAATGCATTTAGATATGCTTGACCACCGGCAAATAAGTTTCATTTAAAATAAGTTGCATTTTATGCAGTTGCAAGAGTTGACGTGAATACCTTTAGTATGTGTATATGAAAAAATCAAATCACAGCAGAATTTATATAAATCATATAAAAATTTATTGCTGACAAAAGTTGCAAAAGCTCGGGAGCGAAAAAAAACTTTAAATTTTCATAGTTGTAGCCAAATGACAAACATCAAAAATTTATTTTTTCCTACATATTTATGAATTGTTAAGGGAGAATATTTAGTTTGCTTTCAAGCCGAATTTATTTAGATTTTTTAAATATAAAATATGGCTTTACACTGGACATGACATTTATATAAAATTTTTGAAAAGATTAACAACAAAGTAAATAAAATGTATAAAATATTTATTTTCTAAATTTTGAAATAAATTGTTGATTGAACGTTGAAGTGCAGGTTGAAAATTTTAAAATCAACTTAAAACGAAGTTGCGTATATAAAATTTAATGTTGCTACTTTTATTAAAAAAAAAACAATATGAAATTTTATCATTATTTGACAAAAACTTATTATTTATAACAGGGTGTTTTTATGCACGACTCAACACGAAGTGTTCGTCACAGAAAATGCGATTTCGTGCGTGTTCGCGAAATTAACACGATAAACACGAAATGATTTTTGGTGTTAAAATATATATGTATGCGTGAATTTCCAGTAAAGAAAAAATTTAATATTTTGTATCGCCAACACGTAAAACCATCAAATTTTTTGATAGTGTAGGGGTCTCTTAAGCTTAAAGTTCTGAAATTAAATAAAAATATTTATCTATTTGAATATAAAAAAATGCTTTTTTTTTGCTATTCAATTTGATTTCGTGTGTGTTGTGCGGTTTCGTGTTTTGAAAAAATTTTGCGTGCGTGTTTAGTACATGTTGGACATCTTGGCATTCGTGTTCGTGTCGGAAAAATTCAACACGCGCCCATCTCTAGTATGTATACGAAAAATTAACCTGAAGTTGGCATGAGGTGCACGTGGTGTTGTTGCTACTAATTGTTTATTATACATCATCACCATTCTACCAAATCTTAGCAACCTACGTTACTTTAATATTGAAAGGCGCTAACTCATCATTTTTTTGAAATCGAGATTTTAGCATTTCTAACGAAATATGCAAAATACTCGATTAAAAAAAAAACATGAGTTAGGGCCTTTCTATATTAAGGTAACGTAGGTTGCTAAGATTTGGTAGAATGGTGATGCTTGGCAATGAAACCATAAAAAAACTTAACAAATATTCTTATTTTTAAACATTAAATGTCAGCTATGAAATTATCTTTATCATTTGTACTCTTGCATTCAAATTTTAAGAAAAAAAAATATTTGTGAGAAATAAAAATAGATTTAGAATGAGTATGTAAATATTCATTCACTTTTCAAAAACTTAAAAATGGTTCACTCGCTCAAATGATTTGGCAGAGTGTTCTCGCAAATATTAAAAAAGTTTTATGAAATAAATTTCATGAAAGTTGTTTTTATTTCTATAGCAATATATTGTTGATAATAGGAAACTTTAATACAGCTGATGATTGCACTGCAAACTTATCAAATTTATTTTCCCATAATGTTTTCATAAACTCATAAATTTTATCTTCACATCGCCTCTTATCAATATCGATATGAAACCATGCAATGCATCAGTGAAAATGCAACAAAAACTTTGTTTAAATTTATTTTACTTATATACTGTTGTTGTTGTTGTTGTTTTAAACAATTTTATTTTCTTCTATTACACAAAAAATATAATCAATCTTTAGTAATAATGCAGACCTGCTTTTCCCCATGCAAGCATTAGAGAGTTTGCTTTTGTCAATGAAGCAAAAAAAAAAAAAAATTATTCATATTCACTCAATGACTACTTGTGCAAGAGTGTAGAAGAGGCAAATAGAAAGAGTGAAAAAATAATATTGGAAATTTTAGAAAAAATTTAATGTGCACTAGCAAGTCATTCCCAAATGCATTTCGAAGGATTGACAGGCATGCAAAATATTTGAAAATTAAAGGTTTAAGATGGGTATGGACACCAGTCAACTTAAAATTTACTCAATAGCTCAATTATAGCTGCGGTAAAATTGTCCAGTTGCATTAAGAGAAATTCCATTTATTCTAAGCTTAAATAAGTTTATTCTGTTTACATTGCCCATCCGCTCAAAACTATTTACTTTAATATCTCAAAACCTTAAAACTCTTACAGCTAATATTTTTAAATTGAAACGTTTTATTGCAAATTAAGTGCTGCAATCAAACTTTATTACTGCCAATAAAATTGCTTATAATTGCTGTCAGTAAATTCCATGAAACACCCATATGCTCTCAAATCCAACGAGTTTCATCATAATGGAGTTTTCAATAGAAACGTTTTGTTTAAACAACATAAACAGCAAACTTACCAACTATCAAATATAAACGATTGGATTTTATGGTTTCATATTTTCTCGTTTTTTCCTCTTCTGCTACAGACATACGACAGACAAATGCAAGACATAATTACATCTATACATCTATACATACATATAATCAAACATTTATGTACTATATACATACACATTGCAGTATATGTATGTGGAATTAAAGAAAATAACTAGGAGAAAAAATCTATCTATATGTGTATTAGAGCTGAGCACAAACTATTTGCTTGATAATCTTCATGATGTACATTATTGAATTGTTCTCTATTTTTAGTGCTCTTGATTTTATGAGAACACTAAAACTGGTATTCAATTTTATCAAAAGCATGCAATAGCATTTGTTTATCTGCCCAGCGAGGGCATTAGCTATTGTAGTGTCTGTCGAAGCATATTCCACTACTGCACACCGATTGACAATTGCAAAATGAGCACACAAATTGTATAATTTATTAATTTAAAGGCTTGTCCCACGATGTCGACAATGTTCGACTTGTCGCACACTTACCTTTGAAACAACAACAAAATATTAAAATTTGTTTTGTTTTGAATGTAAGTGGGCGACAAGTCGAACGTTGTCGACATCGTGGGTGGGCTTGGCCCTAAGACTATAAAAAATAAAATACCTATAAAAATAATATCTTTCACAATGGATATAATTGTAAAAGGTTTTATTATCATTTAATATTTATTTAATGAAATTTTGAGTTTGTGAAATGAAGTAGTGTGTAATAAAAATATTACACACTTGACACAACTGTCTATTCAACTGTTGTACGAGTACAATGGTTTTGTGTGTTTTTTGTTTCGTTGTTCTCTATTTTTGCTTTACACTCAATTATTCGCTCTTGAAAAAAATACAATACTGTGCACTTTTTCCTGGCTTGCGCTCACTTCTAGTATGTATACATAAATAAATAAAAATATGTATGTTAGATGTTTTTTTGTGTGAATTTTTTGTTTTAAATTAAAAAAGTGTGTATGTTCTTGTATAACGAAATAAAGAAAACATTCTCAAGTACAAGTACATACAACTCATTGACATTCGGCTAAAAGAAAGCAATCAAAATTGGCAAAAATCATGCAAGACGTCAATTGGAAAAAAAATAACAAAATTCTCACAAATTGGGAATAATTGGCACTTTAATCATCTTAAAATATATAATTTATATTCAACAAGTGTTTGTAAATGAAAATAACCTTTTTAGCCCAAGTACTGAGAATAAACCAGTATTTATTTATTAACATAATAAGGGCCGAGAGTATAGATATCAAGAGGGAAACCGAAAATATGCAATTGCATGTTTTTTTTTCTTGTGTGACATACAGTGTTGCCAGCAGCGATGCCAACTTGTTGCTTTTGGCACTAGTTTTAGTGCTTTTTGAAGACTCGAAACGCCAAATTTTGAGCATTAGTGCCAAACCAAGAAAAATCACTAAGTAGTGCTTTTGAGAAATTTGTGTATTTCTTAAAATTACTTTAATAAAAACTTGGTGTATTTATTTTTTCAGTGTAGAGCATAACTTTTTCGTCTGATATATTTCATTAAATAAAAGAATAGCTTCAGAAAGTTAAACATCATTAATCAGTCGTTTTTCACGCTTTTTAGATCTCAAAATTACGCTTTTTATTGCTTTTTTTTTTAAATTTTGATGTGCTTTTAGAGCCAAAAAAGTTGGCATCACTGGTTGCCAGATGATGATGCTGGGAGAGTGCTAAATAGCTACAAAACATCTGATAAAATATTCTATCAAAATAAATAAATAAAATGCTAGATTTTAAATTAACATCAGTTTTTTTTTGGCAAATTTTTAAAAATCTTGAATCATTTTTGACGAAAGAATATGCCAAATTTAGCTGTGAAAATGCCAAAATGGCAACATTGGCGATTTGTTAATGCGAAGATAAGATCTTTTTACGTTTCAGAACCTTTTATGAATTTTGGCATATTTGCATATTTTTGCATATGGGTTATTCCAAAACTTACTGACCTGTCAGCCAACAAAAAAAAAATTTTTTTTTGCTCAAAAATGTTTGTCTTGCTTTTAATAATAAAACTGAAAGCTCTATACTCTATAAATGTCAAAGAATTTTTAATTTTTGAAATTTGCGACTGTAAGAAAAGAACTTTTTTTTTGCTGAGCCTGTTTTTCTTAGCGAGTATTTAATATTTTTTTTTGTAATGTGACATTATCATATAATATAATTTTATTGCATTGTTATTAAACACATTAAGTTTGTTTTATATAGCTAAGCAGCATAGCTATAACCGGGTGTCCTAAGCAAAGATTTTTTTGGGATTCCGGCATGACAGGCTTCCACACTACCCACTCTACTACAGCGGCACTCATATTTCAAAATTATAAAGACCGCTTCAGCTTCTATAGTTATGGGACTAGCTGCAAAGTGACTTATCGGTCTCAGTAGAGGGCACAATTAAGATTATATTATACCATTTGATAGGTCCCGGATCGAACCACATCGAACTTGTTCAGTGCCTTTTAAGTTTTCAGGAGAAGGTTTTTTATAATATTCAAATATGTTTTACATGCAAAAATTATCGTTTACGATAAAACTTAACAGCCAAAATTTAAAATTTTGCATTTTGATCATTCTAAACTATTCCTGCAGAAAATTTGCTAATAATTGATACAAACGGACTCGTCCTATGACTTGAGCAAATGCGAGTGTTAGCAAAAGTACGCAGTAGTGTATGGCGAAAAAAAATACATATCGTGCAAATGGTTACATTTTCTCCATTTTTCTGATGTATCGTCTGGATCTTGAGTCAATTTAATTGGAACTCGGTCTAGTGTTGTAGTAAACGGCACTGAACATGATCGATGTGGAGTGTAAATTTAATGTTAATTGTTCCCTCCAATGTGACTCTGGAATCAGTCCCCTAACTATGGATAAATATTAACGTAAGCTGAAGTGGTCTTTATACTTTTGAAGTATGAGTGGCCCTGTGGTCGACTAGGTAGTGTGCAAGCCTGTCATGCAGGAGGTTGTCGGTTCGAAATTCAAAAAAATTTCTGATTAAAAATAAAATTTCATTGCATTTGTAACAATAAAAAAATTTATAAGTGTTCATTGTTACAGTTAAATATGGGAATGACATTTATATGTAATTTATATTATTCTACAGCAAAT
Organism: Nowickia ferox; assembly: GCA_936439885.1. Taxonomy (NCBI): domain Eukaryota; kingdom Metazoa; phylum Arthropoda; class Insecta; order Diptera; family Tachinidae; genus Nowickia; species Nowickia ferox. The sequence continues at coordinate 87,181,672 of OW387024.1, forward strand.
AGATCCCTATTAGACAGTTCAGGGACAAGTCACAGGATGTATACAAAGTATCAATTAACCCCATCCTAGGCCATCCCCATGTAAAAGTGCCTGGTCCGCTTCATAGGAAGTGTTAGAACTCGGACTGGTCCCTATCACTTGGGGGGCCGATCAAGTAACTTGTCTTGTGTCAGTTCCATTTCCTGCAGCGATATATTAAAAAAGTCAATTTTTGAAATTGAAATATAGCTGGTGAAATACAAAAGAAATCTATCCGATATATTTTGAGAAAACTTCATTTAAACCTTCTTGGTCATTTTTCTCCACTTCGACTTTTTGGCTTATACGCCAAACCCACGATGAGCTGACGATATTCTATTAACATTGAAAAGTTAAATTTTTTTACTTTGTAATATTTGTTCAAATTCTTTTGTTTCTTTGGTGGAATTAAGTTTTTGTATTTATTAGAATTTCTGTTTTAAAACTCAAGCTTATTTTTTCTTGTATAATTCTTTAATTTTATTTTCGTCTGGATTTCAGTTTTTCTGAACAAACATTTAACATTTAAACTTATTTGAAGTGGACTAAGAAGGGGCAAATTTGCTGCTGCATCCTCGCTTCTGACTATTGTAACATGATAAATGATGAAAGATTTTGAACCTGCATCATGAACTTGTGATTTATAAAAATAAATTTTATACGAGCAACATTTCACTTTAACTCTTAAGTTGTGGTTTTGTCTTGTTTGCGTGTGTGTCTGTGTGTGTGTGTGTGCGCGCTTGTGCAAACAATCAGTTGTAACTGATAACGATACGAGTTTGTTTAAAAGTTGGGTTATCAGGGATGGGGAAAAAGAATAAATACTTTCTAACAATTGTCATCAATTTCTTTTATTGATGGTGGTAATTTGGTTGAGTATGTGTGTGATATTTTTTTTAAATTTTTTATTTTCTCCTACACGTCCACAATACTTATAATCATTGGCTTTTTAAGGCTTCTTTAAGTTTCCAAACGTTGCTGTCCGTTTCTTAAGTTTGTTATGGGGTTAAACAATGTGGTCATGCTTAAATTTTATGCTTTCAATCGAACATTGATAAATGTGAAAATAAAAATATATGAAAGTTTTGTACTTGATAAAATATGGAGTAAATGTTGATTAAGCTTCTGTTTCATAAGTCATTTAATTGAGTAAATATTGTTCACAAAATCACTGGACTGTGCCGTGCGTTAAGCGATTTTGTTTGGCTGGCAAAGTATGTAGTAAAAGTTAATAAATTACTGACATTTTACATAGAGAATGCGTGATATAAAAAATAAATTCCCAGAAATAATTAAAATAAACTACTTTCACTCTGTGGCGCTTGTTGATTAAAAATTAACTAAGAGCAACAACATGATTGCGATAATATTTTGAATTATTGATTGCTAAACTATGAAATACCAAAATAGTTTTCTTGTTCGTTCATAAACATGACATTATATTCAGTTGTTTGCCTCAAAGGAATTTTTAATTTAAATCTACTTTTTAAGCTTACAAATCTCTGCATCTTAAGGAGCTGTTGAACTGTTATGAGAAACCTGAAGTAATATGGAAATAAATTTAGCAAAGTGTGACCGACGTTGACTCGCACACGAAGGCTTCTGTACGGACACTACATATCGCTCATTTACTCAAACAACGTCATAACTCAAAGCAACCAGTTTGCTGGAAAACGAGTTTGAAGTATTCAGATTGCACACAACTTAACGCAAAAAGAAAGTTTAATTTTTAATTTGATTTAAAAAGGGTAATATCATCATAAGTGCCAAATGGGAGATAAAACCCTTTTGGCATTAACGCTCTCAAGAGTTGAAATTTTACACAATATGAAGAACGATATATAAATTAATAATAGAATTTTTGGGTTATAAAGTTCTTTGAGCAAATGAGCAATATGTAAGACTGTACCAACTTTAGCCTGAATAATCGATTATCTTACCTGGCGTTTTTTCGGCTTTTGGCGATTTTTTCGGTTGTTTTTGTAGTTTTGGCGCTTTTTCCGTATTTTTTTGACAAAGTTATTAGCTAACGCGACTAAGTTTTAGTTTTGGCGATTGTTTCTTTTGGGCGATTTTTTCGGTTTTTGGCAATATTTTTTATTATTGACGTTTTTCAGTTTTGGCGTTTTTTTCGTTTTACAATACATATTTTTGGTTTTAAGCGATTTTTCAGTTATATTGCTTTTTTGTTTTGGCGTTATTTTCGGTTTTTTCGGTTTTTGGCGTTTTTTAGATTTTTCACGACCTTTTTACTTCTGGTACTTTTTTTGCAGTTTAGCGATTTATATTAGCCCAGTTCACAATCTTGTGCAAATGGTCTTGCATCGTAGCAAGTGCAAAATGGTATAGTATATATCTGTGGCAATAAATAATAATGGCATAAGTCGGAGTTTCTTATTTTGAGATATTAACGGCTGGCCGGATTTTGATTTAGTTTTTTCTGTTTGAAAGGTGACTTGATCCAAAGGCTTCTTTGCTATGTTTTAAGAAAATCGGTCCAACCGTTTAGAAGATATCACATCTTTTCTTCTTTTTTTAATATTTAAATTTTTGTTATTAATAATAACATTTTATAATTGAAATTTAGCTGAGTGATAGATCTTGAAGAAGAGAATAAGAATATGTAATAAAATGAACACGCACTTATGTGAACTTAATGCCGTGATACACTAGCCTACACGATCGTGCGATTTTTGAGAAAATACAGCCCTGGTATGATGGAGTCTATGAACATTTTCAATAGACAAAAACAATTCATCAGATCAGGGTTGCATTTTTTCGTAGATCGCGCGATTGTGTAGGATAGTGAATCATGGCCTTTAAGCCATTGTTATTTATTGCCACAGATATATACTCACCACTTAATAATTCTTAGTGGTGAGTATCAATACAATATGCCATTTTGCACAAGATGGTGAATTGGGCTATTATTTTTGATTGTATTGTAAAAGTTTGCCTCTTACGGTTTCCAAGATACAACAAGTTGTCAAAATTCCATTAACTGATAGAATAGCCTTTAATTTGATTTTTTTAAATTTCAGTGTTAATTGTTGTAGTCTGCATAAAATACGGCAACTTTGCAAATTTCAAGTGTCTATAAATAATTGCCGGTCTATTACGTTGGGTGTTTAACACCTTCCGCTGATCTCTTTAGAATACTCTATAATTATTGTTGTAGCGACCAAAGTTTTACATATTCTGTGAAAATTTCAGGTTCCTAGCTCTTACACTTCTCGAGAAATCAACCGGTGGCAGACAGAGAGACAGACAGACAGACAGGCGGACGGATGTACGTACGGACATCGTAGCGAAATCATAAAATGAATACATTAAGGGATGTAATTTTATTTTATTTAAAAGTTTTACTTTAATTTAAAAGCACAAAACAAACAAAACAAAAAAAAAATCTAAAATAATGAAACGAAACTGTCTCGTTAACAGAACAGGAAATCAACACGGAAAATACAAATTTCACAAGTTATTTCATTGTTGCAACATCAACAACCATAAAATATTTTGTATTAAAGACTTTGTTGGCACGTAAGAAAATAACTTTTCTTATATATAGCAGATCTTTTTTTTTTCTAATTTCAAACGTGTCTTGATTTTTAGACCATTAACAAACTCAAAAGTATTTTCTTGTATCTACGTTTGCATTGCTGTTGCACGAGAGTGAGAGATGAATGTTCTTCCATTTTCTTGTGCAATTTCTTTTATAATCTTGTTGTTCATAGTTATAAATGTTTATGTACGAGTATATACTAAAATTTGTTGGTCTCGTTAGAAAAGTAATAGCTAAGATATGTGCCTGGAAAATATTAAAAAAGTTTGACAGTTTATTGAAAGTGTAATAAGAAAAACAAACAGTCTTAAACAAAAAGCTGCAGGATAAAAATAATAATTTGTTGTTGCCTTTGCCTATTAACTATTCGCAGATATTTGCAGTTAAAAAGTATTGGCTGGCAAGTGAAGGAGCAAAACGGTGGCCTTTCAATCAGATGGAAAATATTGTGAATCATTGCATTAATTTTATGGGAAAATTTAAAAGACGGTGTAATTTCTCATGAAATTTTAAAGTGTTTTAGGGAATTTTTATTCTATATATATATATACATATGTATATACTCGTATGTAGCGCTGTTCGTTAAAAAAAGCAACTCTAAATGAAATTTTTTTAAATAAAAATTATGTGTAAAAAACTTTATAGTGTGGAACCCATTGTTTTTTTTTATTATTATATCAGTTTCAAAACAAATAAAAGCATATTATAATAGGTGTGTTCATTTACTAAAAATTGTAACGAATGGTGGAACAATTGTTAGGGGAAAGTGTTAATTAAACCAAAAATTTAGACACAATAAAATTGTTGCAAATTCTTATTATTTGGTAAATGTTTTACTTTCCAAGAATTATCTTTGTTGTTTGTTTACGCTTTAACTTTTTTGAAAAATATCGAGGAAGTACAATTGTCGAAGACTGACTTGCTTATCATATCTGATCAGGGATGGAAAATGGCGTTTTTGTATGTGTTCATAGAATAGAGTTAAAAATAATGATGAATTCAGTAAAGTGTGACTTTTTTTCTTTTTGTCTTTCTTTTCTCGTTTTGGCAATTTTTCCGTTTTTTAATGATTTTTGTTTATTTTTTTTTACAATACATTTTTAGGGTAAGAGGAAAACTCTTGAAATTTTCAAAAACCCTAAAAGTAAAAAATCCCAAAACTATAAAATCGTCAAACTGAAAAAAATCGCAAAAAACTGGAAAAAAATTGCAAAAAATTGAAAAAATTTAATTTTAGTTTTTTAAATTTCGGTTTTCATCTGCATAAAAATACACTAACTTTGACAATTTCAATTGCCTTTACATATATAATTGTCAGTATATTACCTTTAGGATTTCAACATGTTTCGTTGCTCGCTTTAGCTTACCCTTTAATTTTTAGCTCTCATACATATGTACATTTGTTGTTGTAGCGGTGAAAGACAGACGGACATCGTAGCGAAAACAATAGAGTTACTTCATTCATTCATTTCACAAGAATAGCAACAAATCAATATTTAATTGAACAACTTAAATAGCAATTTTGGAAAAAAGTACCATAATAATATCTATTAAAACTCATTATATTTTTATTTTCAAAGCCTTTGGTTTGCTGGGAAGTGTTATTAATAGAACCATCATCAACACATATTTTTCCCGCAGTTTCTATATTTAAAATAATTTCGAACTGTCATGCCCAGTACACACTATGGCATTTTGTGACATCGATATTTTTCGTTGTGTGGCATTGCTTTCTATATAAAAAAAACATAATGTGAAAGGCGTTGCACACATTTTGAAAATGACACCAGAAAATAACAACATAAGAAATGCAAGATGTGTGCTCAGCATTAGTTCTTTACAAAAATAAACTTCCATGCAGACAAGCAAACACATGTTATGAAAGTTGCAATAACAATTTTGTTGTTTATTTTGTTTTGAAGGTAAACAAACGTGCTGGTATGTACATGTACTCGTATAACTGCGAGTGTGCGTGTGTGTGCTTAACTTGTAAATATGTATGTCTTCACCTTAAAATATTCATTTACAAATTTTACCATAAAACAAAAACAAAAAAAACAAAATACAAAAATTATGCAAACATATTCAGACTTGAGCATAAAACTTAGTAAATATTTGTAAATATTTACACACATTAAAGCATTTGTGAAAAGTTATTGTAATTATTGCTAATTGCTTAGAGTAAATGAAGTTAAATTATTCACCTTTGGAAAAGTATACGAAAAGAATATTCTAGCAATTTTTCTTTGAATTGGATGGAGGCATGACGCCAAATTCTTATCGAAGTCAGTTCGAATTTTAGGCAAAGTCAGTGATAAAACAAATTATATGCATATTTATGACCGACTCACGTTTTATTGGGGAGAAAACCGCGTCTTTGTTACCCCACTCAAATCAAAGATTGGTCTATTTAATGGGGACTCCCAAAACATTTGAGGGGTCTAGCGATGCCCGTTCGTGAGCTGGACCATGTCTAAAAAATGTCTATTTTTGAAATTTTTTCGTATTTTGTCTCAAGAAAGACAAAGCCGCTTCCACTGGTGTATTAAACTTTACCATTCGTATTCCATCAGCAATGCGTCATTCCATAAATACTACAATTTTTTAAAATTTTTTATAGCAGGTGCGCTTATATCAAAAAAAATTCTATTATTTTTGAAGTTTCGTTTGATTTGAGTCCTTGTTAACTTATTTCTGTTAATAGTTTTCTCAAAGTTCTCTCTACTCTTGGATTTTTCTTAGTCTATATAATGCAGTTTTGCTTATTAACGAGCCCCTTTTAATTGGAAATGGGCTTCGTCACCCATAATTAAGTTATGAATATGATCACGATTTGCTTCTGCTTTTTGACGAAAATAAATTGCATAAACAAGTCGTGGCTGGTAATCTGTCGGTTTCAATTGTTGGACAAATTCCCCAAGTCTTCTTTACAAAATACGCAAAAGAAAAATAATAAAAAAAATATAATAGAAAAATTATAAGGAATTCAAACTCCTTCGGCCATTTTCGGACACCCTGTATCTATTGAGTTGTATGTTAATTGAAAAGTTTTAAGAATTTTTCTAAAAAAACCATATTTTTTTTTAGTTATAACTATGTTGACACAAAGCAGCGAAATGTACTCATAAAGTTTGCAAAGTATTTTGTTTTTTTTGCCTAAATCACAACAAAAGCTTGCAGCCCATCAAATACAAACAACATCTTTTTAATTATTCAGCAGATTTTCTCTAATTAAGTAACACGGGTGACGATGTTGATTGTAGTTGTTCAAATCCTTTCGCTTATCTGCCTTTCCGTTCGGCTGGATGTTTATGATGACAAAACAACAAGCAGATTCATTAGTATTGTTAATAAGAACATTCATTCAAATTGTCCATGCTGGTGCTATTGGTCACGTTCCACATTGATGCTTTGCTAAATACGCCTGAATGTCTGACTATTTCGCTGTTGTTATATAAAATGTTTATTTAATAAAAGAGCAAAAAAAAAAGACAAAAAATAGACAATAACAATAACAATTTAAGCAATTTAAGAAAACAATTTCTAATGTTGGAAAAACAACTGACAAATTTTAATTTTATTTATTTTGTTGTTGTTTTGATTTCTTTATTAAGAACAACTTTAACTGGTAGTTGTTATTTTCAAGCAGAACGTTAAATAATCATCACTATTTACTTTCTCTTATGTTGTACTATTTCTCATTCAGCTCTGTCAGAAGTTGTAAAAGACTTTAGTAACTGAAATGAATTCTTATTCAGAGACACTTTAATGGCTCTTTGAATAGAGCAGCAGCTGGTATTTAATTTGCAACAACATTTTTTTATGATGCCGTTTATTTGTTGTTAGCAAATAAATTTTATTTTGATGCTTTAAATTGACAATAGAGCGTTAGTTGGCAAAACTATTACTTTGAACTTGTTCTTTTCAGTGCGCTATCTTTGCTAACTTCTTCTATGAATGATAAAATAATAGAGATTGTTGCTCTCTTGACGGTTGCTTTAAAGGATCAACATTAAAATTTACAATGTTAAAGTCATGCTACTGCATTTGTTTTTTTTTCTTAAGACTTTTAAATTTTTTGCTTCGACAAAAATAAGTTAAATCGCACATCTATTTAGTTTGTATGTAAAACAGAAATATTTTCAAGGGATTTACGAGTACATTTTTAACCCCAGGCAAAAGAAAAAGGGCTGTTATAAGTTTGTAGTGTGTGTCTGTACGAGTCCACGTACAGCCCAAACGGCTGCATCGATTTGGATTTAGTTTTTTCTGTTTGAAAGGTGACTTGATCGAAGGAGCTCTTAGCTACACCTGAAGAAAATCGGTCCAGCCGTTTAAAATATTTCACATCTTTTCTAGATATATTCAGTTGAATCTGTGTGTGTTTGACCCCGGCTAGACCGATGTTAATTTGGTTTCCCTTCTTTTGAAAGGTGACTTGCTCTTATATATTTTCGCCTTTAACTGAAGAAAATCGGTCCAGCCCTTTGGTCTGTCGCGGGTTCTTAAAATGTTTAATTTTTGTTATTAATACACAAGACTAAAATATTTGTTTCAGAAATATTAGCTTATATTCATAGTCAAGATAAAGTCTACTTTAGGAATTTAAAACCAGTATTACCATACAAAGTACTGGTTCTAAACTCTTAAAGTATACTTTGTTTTAACTATGAATATGTGCCATTTATTCCTATTGCTTTTGTTTCATTTAAATAAAAAATAAAAGAGAAAACGCCGTAGAACAAATTAAGTTTGCAATTAGCAAAAACACTTATTAAATATTAAATTAGTAATAAATAAGTAAAGAAAAGATTTCTCCGAATGTTTTTGTGAAAAAAATTCAGCAAAATCTCACATGCAAAATGTCTATTCAATAAAATCTAATAGCTTGATTTTAAAACTTGTTTTTTTTTCATTTATTTTCTTCAAAACATTATAAACTAGAGAATGGATCAAACTTTAAGAAGCTACATGAGCATAACTCACAGTCAAGTCGTAGTCAAGTCAAGGTCAAGTCATTATCAAATCATGGCAAAGTCAAAACATAGTCACGTTATAGTTAATTCACTAGTAAGTTAGATTCAAGATACAGTAAAATCATAGTCAAGACAAAGTAATGGCATGTTGTGCTATTGCAATAGGCAAGTCATAGTCAAAACATATTTAAGTCATAGTCAAGTCACAGGAAAGTCATACTAAAGATATATTCCATTCATAGTCAAATCATTGTCAATTCATCCATAGTCAGGTAGGAGACTTGATTTGACCTTGAAGAGACTTGATTTGACCTTAAGATTTGATTTGACCTCGATGAGACCTGATATGACCTTGAAAAGACTTGATTTGACCTTGAAGAGACTTGATTTGACCTTGAGACTTGATTTGACCTCGAGGAGACCTGATATGACCTTGAAGAAACTTGATTTTACCTTGAGGCTTAAGTTGACCTCGAGACTTGATTCGATCTTTAGGAGACTCGATTTGACCTTGATGAGACTTGATTTGACCTTGAGCTGACTTCATTTGACCTTGAGACTTGATTTGACCTTGAGACTTGATATGACCTTGAGCTGACTTCATTTGACCTTGAGACTTGATTTGACCTTTGAAGTCTATATAATTCTTCACAGTTCACAACGTCTACTTCTATACTATCCTATTCCTTTGTCTGTTTGTGTGTGTGTGTTAGTTGTTGCGAGAATGGGTGTTTGGTAGGTGCTGCTAATGCAGCGATACCCAGCTATCATTTGGGTAAACATTTTTTGCAAAAATCTCTTATATGATTCTCCTCAGATCACTTTTTATAATTAAAAACTGATTTATCACTTGGGTGATTGAAAAAGGATTCACTTATGATTCATCAAATAATGATTTCTTGAAAATAGAGGAAGAAAATGCAAAAAAAAAATGCAAAAAGAAACCCAGCGATTCAAATATTACCTGAAAACTGCTCAAAAATAAATCAGCAAATCGTATCATAGATGAATCTTTGGGACGATTTATCTGTAGGGTACCATTTTTTAACAACAGGAGTATCATTTATGATCGAAAAATTAGCTCATATGGGGTTATTTTTCCCTTCAAGCTGATTTGGAAAAGATTCGGTTATGATACAAAATGCTAGCTGCGAGTGTATAAAAAGGATATATGGCGACGAAATACGCAAAAAATTAAAGTTTCATGTCAAGCAATTTTTTTTCCTCCCATTGGTAAATAAAAAAAGTTTCACTTATCAAATTTTATGAAGAAAAAAGACATTGTGATACATAATTCATTTTCTTTTTATTTTCCCAGTTGTTTCTATTTAGAAGCGCTAAAACTAAATAGGAAAAATGCAAGTATTTTTGTATCTGTCATTATTATTAAAACTCTTAACAAAATTCACTTGATTTAAACATGTTAAAACAAAATTGCTCGAAACGATTGCCTATTTCAAATGGAACTTTAACAGATTTCAACAAACTGTTTGCTAAGCATCATATAATTATTGAAATAAAAGTTTTTCAACATTATGAAAAATGTTTGCTTAATTTGACTTGAACTTTTGCTGCTACTTTAATTATTTACCACCTGAAACTAATTTAATTTACTCAGAACAAAGTTAAAAATGTTTTTTTTTTGGTATCAGTAAAAAGTGAAAAGGCAACAGGAATATAAACTGCTGTATTCATAAAAAATAAATTTGGTTTACCAAAGGTTTATAAAACAAATTTTGTGTGGATATTGACCTGTTAACCCTGCGTCTATACCAAGTCAAACTTTAAATGGAAATGGATAGTTTTTTATTCAATAAGCTAGATTTTTCTTAAGTTTTGTAGCACAAGCCCTGCTTAACGGAAAAGTAATATATGTATGCATGTTTTATCAGATTTAGAGTGTTATGCATAGTTTATTCTAAAAAAAGTAAACTAAACTAAAAGCAGATATGAAAAAAAATATTTGTTTGCTGTTGGCTAAGCGTGTCTATATACATTTCGCTTCTGCTTAAGAGACTCATCACAAGACATCCATCAAAAAAATTTTTAAAATAGTAAAAAAAAAACTTCATATATTTATAGAAAAACTCTCAAACTGTCATTGAGAAGTACGCACGCAAACATAACAAGCCAAGAAGACTCAAACAAAAATTTAAAATTACAGCAAACATTTTATTTGCATTTTGAATTTGTTTTATTTTTCAAATAACAAACAAAAATTCTTCATATTAATACATTATAAACGTCAAGTAAATGAACTTCGATAGTTTTATATATAAAAGCAGATAGTAAAAATAATTACACTACTCTTCACAATATTGACAGCAAAATATCAAAACTTTGCTTCAAAATCTTCTACGCGCCAAAGCAAACTTTTCGAAGGTAAATTTAAAACTATTTTTTTTAGCATTTGAATAATATTTCCTTTACAAGTGTTGGCAAAAATGTGTCACACGTTTCCCCATACACATTACAACTAATGGCACAACTTTGTTAATTTTCCAACAGTGTTTTTTTTTGTGTGAATTGTTATGCTTTATTTTTATTTCATTTTTCTTTTTGCTTGAAAAAGTTGTCAACGTTGTCCAAAAAACTCTTTTTGAACAGGCGCTATTTATACACATACTCGTACACATCCACCACACACAATTGTTATAACTAAACTTTTTTTTGTTACGTGTGGGTACCAGCGGGTTAGATAGTGGGCTTGCTTACCTAATGATACAGTGAAAGAAAAATCATAGGCCTACTTTTTTTATACCAAATTTCAGCTTACTACCATAAAATATAATGTTAAATTCATATGGGCGCGGCCACGCCTCCCTGCCTAAATAATGCGTATTTTCAGATTTTTCTAGTTTGTTACTCATCTAGGCACAGTGGTGTATTAATTTTCAGCTTTCTAGTTCAAAATATAGCTTTAAATTTTTAATGGGCGTGGCCCCGCCTCCCTGCTAAACAATGCATATTTAAAATTTCTGTGGTTCGTTACTCATCCAGGCATAGTGGTGCATCCATTTTTAGCTTTCTTGCTCAAAATATAACTTTAAATTTGTAGTGGGCATGAACCGCTCGCTATAGAGGCTTGGCTTTGTCGCCTTGAAAAAAAATATGCGGGTTCTCAGATTTTTCTAGTTGCTTACTTACTCACCCAGAACCTACTTGATTGATTAATTTACAAGTAGAGATTTTGTATAAGTATTTTTTTCAAGAGAATCTATATCATTTAGAATAGTAACATTATCTCAGTGTATCAGATGTAAAAATAATATATCGCTCCTTTTTTAAAACAAAGTCATAACTCAAAAACCTAGTGTTTGGATAGAAAGCGAGTTTTACGTTTTCAATTTACATACAACTTGATGGAAAAAGTAAATTGACTACAAGATATTCCTATGATATTCTTACACAATATGAATAATGATATTGCTCATTTACTCAAAATTAATTCTCATAACGCTCTTCATATTGAGTAAAAATTTCATACAAATATCTTGTTTACCCAAGTCTTGAGAGAAAAAGTTGTGTGTAAATAGAAAACTTTACACTCGTTTTCTGGCAAACTAGTTTTTTTTTTTGAGTTATGAGGTTGTTTGAGTTCATGAGCGATATGAGTATTAATTTTCTATTATTAACTCAAAAATTAAATTTTTTGACTTATTACTTTGCTGTAGCAAATGAGCGCTTTATGATTATTAGCAGCGGGTGGTCTATGAAAATGGTTGCTTTAACATTTTCCAGTTATACAAAAAAAAAAAAAATATTTTTATATATTATTTTCTTTATAAAACTATAAATGTGTTGGCGGAAAGTGTGATAGTTATCTTAAGTTTTATTGTTTGCATTTCAGTCCCAGCGAGTTGGCACTGCTGCGATATTTTGTTGTTTTCTTTTTCAACACTTCCTTCATATCCTGTGCTGCTGTGTAGTACGAATATTATCTATTGGTAGTTACTCGTATCATTGCAGTGTGTGTTCGCTGAGTGAAAATATATTACAGTGATAAGCAAAACTATTTGTATATAAAATAATGATTATGCCACACTGCCACTGAATTTTATACATACATGGATATTAGATCCTTTAGATCCGAAAGGGAGCATACGGTCCCTTTAACCTTCGGCTATCAGTTGGTTTAAGCTGAGTAGTTGATCCAGAAACTGGGACTGGCAGCATGGCTTGCAGCTGGGCTGGCCTAGCAGCCTTATATCACGTTTGTATATCGAAGCACTTGTTAGAAGATCCGACATCCTTTTCCAGCCGCCTCTAACATGAGGAGCAATCGCAGGCAGTAGGTGGCTATTGGTTATTTTAAGATGCCAATCACTCGCCTTGACGTTCTAAGCATTGTAGGCACTCATAATTTGTGAGGAGTTCGGCTCCTGCTCTGGCAGCTGCTCCGCATATCTACGGAGCTTTCCATTATCTGCAACCTGTGGACGCGCCCGGTAGCATTCAGCTTTGCTTCCTTTCAGCCAAAAATTTTAGTTTATCTCATTTATTTTATACATTTTGAGATTTGGCTTATGCAGAAACATATTGTTGAATTATTGTGGTTAATATGCTTGCAGAGTACTTTAAACCTTTCTGTGCCTACCTGAGGTTTCATATTCTTTTACTAAATACTGAAAAAAGCCAAATTAAAAAAGATGCACAGAGTTAGAATATATTCTAAAAAAAATCTTACTCATATAGCATTTTATATCAAACGGCTGAGTACATCCCATACCTGAAATTGTAATGCAGTTCACTTTTCTATTAAAAATAATAATCAGTTATGAGCCGCACAAAGTTTCTTTCAATCCAATAAATCTTCCCTGATTTAGCTACAGACTTTACAAGATATGATGCTGAAAATAAAACTCCCTGCCTAAATTTTTTATTACAATTTTGTTTACTTTACACCACTGTGCATCGCGGTATTCTGGCATAATTTTAACATTGTGGAAAAAAGCTAACTCTAAATAACAGTGTTGAGTAAATAAAGTGTTCTAATTATGTTAAGACTGTATAGGTGTGACTTTTATTTTGTTTGCAATTGCGAACTTCGAACATTTTTAAAGAGTTAAAACTTAAAAATATTTTTTTTTACAATTTATAATGTTTATTAAATATTAATGTACAAATGTGCACAAACTTGCATAATTTCTGACATCCACTGTATTTTGCCCTTCTTGAATGTGAACATTTGTGACAGTTGTTAAAATTATTACTGAAATATGTATTTACGAATGTACAAGTACCGAAAGGACTAAATGAATGAACGAATGAGTGAATGCATGAGTAAATTTATATATACAGCCATACTTTTACATTAGACCCGCTTGTTGATGTCATTATTCACTTGTTTATGAACAACAAAAAAAAATATATAGAAGAGACATGTGTGCGAATTTTTATTTTATATTTTCACTTTGCTACTATCCATTTGTTGAGGATGTTGTGTGTAGCTTGCAGTCATTTGTGTTGTCAACAAATGTTTGAATTTAAAACAAGTTTGAATTTGTTTTATTTTAATGAATGCCTGAAAGTGCGATGCAATAGATTATAATGAGTTTTAAAAGGTTTTAATTGCGGACATTGTTAATGTAAGACAACAAGAGAATAAATAATTCAAATAACTTGAAAAATTTACGAAAATTACTGTTAAAGTTATTTTTTTTATTATAAATCGTCTATCATGCAAATAGTCATTGAAGTTTCAAATGTTGGTACCTATACCAAAAAGCAAATTAACATTTTGCATCACTGCTTCTGTAAACATGCCGTGGATTAAAATGCAGAATTTAAAGAATAATTACAGAGTTTACTTACACTTTAGCTATAAAAATAGTTTAACAATTTTAAATTTACATGTTGGCACTTCCACAGGAATGTCAACTTTTTGTAGCGTGCGACACCAAACAAATAGATATGTTTGTTTTTTCAAAGAAAACGAAACTTTTTTCTACTTCTTTGTATATTTGTATAGGGCGTCAGCAGCTCTACATTACGCAAAATTTTAAGCCAAATATAAGCTTAATTGATTGCTGTCGCACGCGACAAAAAAGTGAACTTTCTCGTGGAAATGCCCCTATGCATTTAAAACACCTCTCAAATCACATAATGTTTTTTTCAGGTGGTGCTCTGTTTTCATTACAAATTATCGAAACAAATGTAACAAAACCAACAACAACAGCAATAATGATTTACAAATCATTGCATCGTGAGTAATAAAATAAAGGCGTGGTGTGAGATGCACACGAAAGAGCCTTAAATCATTTTATCTTATGAGAGATGATTTATACCAGCGATCGGCGAATAAAGGGTACCGTGACCTTTTAATATACTCCATGGTAAAATTATACAAGGTATTGGGTGTTTTTTATTGAGGTATAGAACTTTAAGTTGGCATCACTTTTTTAACTGGCGGCCATTTTGTCAGCTGTCAAGTGATTAATATTTAGTTTGGTTTGCCATTTCATCATGAACAGGTTGACAAAAGAACAACGCTTGCAAATCGTGCAAATTTATTTCGAAAATAATGGTTCAGTTCGCGAAGTTTACCGCAAGCTCCGTCCATTTTATGGTCGACATAATCGTCCATCAGAGCAATTAATTCGGTTAACCATGGATCGTTTTCGCACTACGTTTACTCTATGTGATAATACGCATCCGCAGAGACGTCGAACAGTGCGCACCGAAGAAACAATTGCCGCTGTAGAGCAAAGTGTTGAAGAGGACCCGAATGAATCGATTCGCCACCGTGCACAGCAATTGGAGCTTTGTCTATCAACTTTATGGAAGATTTTGCGCAAAGATCTTGGCTTGCGACCTTACAAGATCCAGCTTGTGCAAGAATTAAAGCCGCGAGACCATGCAATGCGTCGTGATTTTGGTGTATGGGCCGAAAATGAGATTGATCTCGATGCTGATTTTCATCGCAAAATTTTGTTCAGTGATGAGGCTCATTTTTGGTTGAATGGCTACGTCAACAAGCAAAATTGCCGCATTTGGAGTGAAGAGAATCCACATGAGACCTTTCAGACGCCATTACATCCACAAAAACTGACTGTTTGGTGTGCTCTATGGGCTGGTGGAGTCATTGGGCCATACTTCTTCCGAAATAATGCTGTAGAGTCAGTTACCGTTAATGGAGACCGGTATAGAGCCATGATAACCGACTATTTTGTTCCCGAATTGGATGGCATGAATGTGGATGAGTTGTGGTTCCAACAAGACGGCGCTACATGCCACACAGCGCACGTCACAATCGATTTATTGAAACAAACATTCGATGAGCGCATAATTTCGCGGAATGGACCTGTCAATTGGCCACCAAGATCGTGTGATTTGACACCATTGGATTATTTTCTTTGGGGATATGTGAAGTCGCTCGTCTACGCCAACAAACCAGAAACGTTAGGGGACTTGGAAGCCAACATTCGTGGCGTTATTGCCAACATACGGCCCCATATGCTCGAAAAAGTGGTTGAAAATTGGACCTGTAGAATTGGCTTTATTCGAGCCAGCCGCGGCGACCACATGCCCGAAATCATATTTAAACGTTAATGGCATAAAATTATCCTTCCAATAAAGCCAAATTGATGGACATTAAAACGATTTTCTTGTGTTTTATTTCAATTCGAAGTTCTATACCTCTAAAAAAACACCCAGTACTTGCACGACTACAACAAAATTACAACTCCAAAAAACGCACGCATTTTGTTGGTAGAAACAAACAGAATATAATCAAAAATAGATGTCTTTTGTTGTTAAAAATAACAATTACAGGGTAACTAAAGTACAATTGCAGACGCGGCATTCATGCATGATTATAGTCATTCAGTGTTGCCAATATGTGTGTAATACACAGTGTGTAATTTCTACTCTCATGTGGAGGCCATGTAATGAGATTCATGCATAATCTGTGTGTATTTATACTTTGGATTCTATTTTTATTTATTTTTGTTTTAATTTTAACCTACACAAAAGATGTGTAGTGTAGTTTTCTTCAATGTGGAATTGGAGACACAGCCCTATGCAAATTCATTGGCAACACTGTAATCATTTTATTCACACACATACACTAACATTTTTGCGGCTTGTAAACAAAGTTTGACAACTTTCTGCCTTGTATACATTAGCATGCTGGGCTTGTGCATGTACCGTGTATAATTTTACCATGATATATTTACTTTTTTTTACGTACATATGTGTACACACGCATTGTTGAGAGCAAATTTTGTGTATCAAATGCTGTTAAAAATCAGCGTTGCCATTTTTTTAACAAGAGTCGTTGAAAAAAATCTTTTTCAAAAAACTTAGTTACATCCCAGTAATGGACCTTGATAGGCCGTAGTTAGGGCGAAATTATGTGCAAGAAAAATGTTGTGCTATTTGTTCTAAACAAAAATAGTTATAGAAAATTTTTCCGAAAGATGCCGCATTTGAAAGTTATGTCGCCAAGACTGTTTATAGTGAAGATAGGTTATTTTTGGATTGAAAAGTGTAATGCGTATGTCCTGTTTGCTCGCTATCAGTGCAATTTTTACACACGTGTGATTTTTTATGGACAGTCTATCGGAAACTGCCGATGTAGTGAATAAAATAAATACTTTCGGCGATATGGGTGGTCAACAAGTATAATAAGAGTATTTTCCCAAAATGAATGAATATTACAGGAATACATTCAATTATTACATCTACAAGCAACAATAAAAAAATAAATAAGTATTAATCGTCCTTTTCCAACTTGTTTTCATTTAAATTCGGCTGTTAGAACACATTTTACTAATTTGTATTTTAAAAAGTTCAACTTTAACAGGCGTAGCATGTGTGTTAACATCCGAT
This sequence comes from Nowickia ferox, assembly GCA_936439885.1. Classification (NCBI taxonomy): domain Eukaryota; kingdom Metazoa; phylum Arthropoda; class Insecta; order Diptera; family Tachinidae; genus Nowickia; species Nowickia ferox. The sequence goes on from OW387024.1 coordinate 87,199,060, forward strand.
CTCACAAGAAAACATGTGAAAACGACGTGGAAGCCAGAACATAGACGATAATTTGCTTTTAAGTTCCCGGCTATTCCAAAAAATAATTCGTGAAAAATTCCAAAAATTGGATTTTGTTTTAGTATTTTTGCTGCATTTTTCTTATAATTCGCCGGGCGCAAATGATATTTTTGCAAATATTTGAAAACGTATCATGTCTCAAGGTGGCATGATAAATCTTTTGGTTCCAGCTTTGTAATTTGAGAAAAGAGACCCTACATTTGATATTTATAACAAAAACAGATCTATTTTGAAACGATCTGGCTCCTTCAATAACGAAAATTTGTAACAAAAAATTTCTTTTTAATATTTTCTATAGTATTACCTTTTGAATAAATGAAAATATGGGGTTGGTATATTTGCAAACTTTTTTGATAATAGCGAAAAAATTAAGGCACTTTTTCTGCAAAAAACGGCGAAAAATCTACTTTTTTCAAAAATTTAATTTAAATTTCATATAGCTTTTGACAAAATTGTAGTTTTGATACCATTTTTTTTTCTAAATTTTAAAAATTTTGTTCTTAACCCATAATCAGTTTATTTTTCTAAATCGAACAAGATTTTTGACTTCTCCATTAGCAAATTATTATATAGGGTCCGCCAGATAACTTTTTTTTTTAAACAGGGCGCAGGAGTGTAGCTTCGGCTGTGTGGCACGTAGCGCCGTCCTGTTGAAACCAAATGTTGCCAATATCCTCCTCTTGAATTTTTTTGAACAAAAGTTCGTTCAACATGGCCCGATAACGATCGCCATTGACTGTAACGGCCACTCCTTGCTCATTGACCCAATTATGCCTCTGGACCAAAATCCGCACCAAACAGTGACTCGTTTTGGGTGCGTCGGCTTTTCAATGTATGCGTGCGGGTTTTCTGTGCTCCAAATGCGAAAATTTTGCTTGTTTACATACCCGCCAAGATCAAAATGAGCTTCATTTGAAAAGATGATTTTTTTTGGCAAAATCGGCATCTTCTGTAAGTCGATCACAGGCAATATTTCCCATCGTTGTTGAAACGTATACACAACCATATTCGTTCAGCGGAAGGATAAAACTAATTATCTGTCAAATCAGACATGAGCTAAGTGTTACCATTCACGAAATCAGCACTAGTTGAAAAAAAACGTTAGATGACGGACCCTTTGTTATATGGACCAAGGTTGATAAAAAAGCCAAAATTTTAGTTTCTTCTCTCGAATATTTCCTCAACTGTATGTACTTTGCAAAAAATCTTTTTTTTATCAGATCAAAAACATCAGCTTGGCATCGGTTTGAGTTTTTCGTTAACCCGAGGTTGCCCACTTTGGGGCTTTGTGGCTCAGCCCCCTTTAAAGATATATAGCCCAAATTTAAGACTTTAGCTTTGTGACACTTCTTCAAATCTCTATGAAACTCGTGTAGAAACTCCAGAATTATTTTCATTTTTTTTAACGAAATCCCCCACTGTGCTACGTCAATACATCGCCTTTAATTAATGCGACAATGACGTGGATGGCGACAAAAAATATTTGAAACGTTTTAAATTTACCCAATTTTTTTTCGAAAGATAAGCCTAAAAAAAAAATTTCACGCGAAATATCAACATAATCCACATACAAAAATTTCACATGAAATATTCATGAAAATATGTTGCAAAGCTTGTACTCTGTTCAACTCGTGAAAAATGTATGAAATGTATCTGGCAACATTTTCTTACAATCTGCGAAATAATGTGACTGGCATGTATTTCGCGTGAAATATTGACAGCTGATGTTTTTGTTTACAAAAGTCGATCAATGTTGCATACTTCTAACCAATAACAACGATTATTTTGTTGGAAAAAGTAATATGGACCAGTGATGGGAATTCGAAATTTTCTTTTCGTGCCAAATCTCTTTCTAAATAGTGCCAACATCACTTGAATAGCGCCAAACTACTTGTTATATAATTTAAATGTTGGCAGTTAGATATTATGTCTAATCTAAGGAACATACATACGTATGTATACACGTACGTAAAGACTATAATAACTCTTAAACTAAGTTAAATATCAATACATCCCACTGTTCAAGGACTCTATCAACAACAGATTGGTGAAACAATCACCGTTTTTCGGTAATACTTAAGAATTAAATGAAGTTCTTAGTTGAACTATTTCCCAACATTTATAAAAATCATCTTTTCAACACGAGCTGTTGCAAAACAAAAAGCATTTATTCCTTTTAAGAAAACGTCAATGTCTCTTGGCAAACATTAATTGTACACAGTTACTGTTCGCCATCATAACCGAACAGCTGTCAGCCCCAAATTCAAGACTTAAAAACGTAAAAATATAAAAATATTACTTCTCATTGCAATAAGAAATTTTTCCATATTAATGGACAAAAAGTGCCGGAAAAAGAGCGAGAGTGCCACAGTGCCAGCCATTATCCAATAGTGCCAAAAATGGCACAATTGTGCCACATTTCCCATCACTGATATGGACATCACTTGCTACGTATCAACTTTTTCACAACTTCTAACAGAGTACTAGGCCATACATATTAATATTGGTAAGAAAATAATATAATTTTTCACTCGAAAATGATTTCACTTGTGATACTTTTAATTGCCTAGATCAAAAGTTCCCGCCAAATACCTGCTCACGGACCCCTTGTTAATTTTTTTTTGTCGCGGACATTCTTTAAAGCCGCGGATGTATTTTGTTTTTAAGGTTGAATTAAAAATGCAAAAAAGCCAAAGATAAAAAACATATTTTTTTAGTTTGATTAAAATCTAGATCATAAAAGTTCATAAATATTGTTACGGAAATGGCCGCGAACAGTTTTAATGCAAATGTTTTTATTAAGAAAACGTTTGATAAACAAAAAGATCTTTATAGAATCGTAGCAAAGAACTAAACCCGAAAAAGCGTTTTTAAAGCGTAAAAACGTAACAATATTTTTAAAACTGTTGTTTTTTTTTTATTAGATGTTAAATGCCAAATTTTAAATAATCTTATAAATATTGTCTCTTCTTTGATATGTTTGAGCTTCAAGAATGTAAACTTTCGCTAAATGAAATGTCAATAAAAACAATATCAGCTGTTTTTGATAGTGATGACAAGTGCTTTATATTGAGGTACTTTATATTGAGCAATGAGGAATAAAAGTTCCCACTAATATTTAGTTGTTTGTGCTTGAAGATTTCGAAACTGATTATACAATCATACATGTACATACATGTATATTAAAAAATAAAATAAAACACAAAAAGTATGTAAAATGAAAATAAAAACTCATTTTTAAAAAGTTCTTTTTTTCGGTCTTTATGCGGACCCCATTCGGGAATCGTTGGCCTAGATGATATACTTTTGATATTGACGTAATTAATGTTGTTTGATTTGTTGGGTATATAAGCATTTCATTACAAAAATTATTTGAATATATTTTTTTTCTAGTTTAATTTCCTATTTCCTTTGCTTTGAGGTTTAACCATTTAGAATTCAAACGACATTTTAATTAGAACCTGTAACTATAAAAAATGTCATTACTTTGCGGTATAGAAAATAGCTGGAGGAAGATAATAAAATGTTCAAATGAAAGCCGAGAGTATAAAAACCTAAATTTTATTTTTCTAAGGTCAAAAGTAATTAATATCTTTTTTCTTTAATGCCACACAAAAAAAAATAAAAAAAATAGAAAGAACAAGTAAAAGAAAGAATGTTGATTTTTGTGCAAAATAATCTATAAAATAAAAGGAAAGTAAAATGAATATAAAACCAGGGGGCTTGCAAATGTATTAGCTTAACACTGACCCAATGCAAATATATTAATCCTTTTAATTAAAGGAATATAAATATGTGCATACACATGTATGTATGTATGTACAATATACTTTAGGATTCTTTTAACAGAAAAAGTATAATAATTGAAATTTAAATATTTGCTGGTGGTTAAGCATTTCTATATACGCATTTCATTGGGGATTCAACCAAATCATCAGTAGACTTCAATCACACATTTTGCACATGCACAAACCTCTTATTTTATGCACAGACTTTCAAAAACTATTTGAGAATTCACAAATAATATTTTTGAAAATCACAAAAGAAAAAATAAGCGAAGTAGGCCTGGAAACTGATACAAAACCCAGCAAATAATTTATATTCAGGTGAATTCATTTTATTTTTCTACATCCTTATATAATTAGAAATCCATCGGATAACAATAAAAGTATTAGATTAGATTAGAAAAGGGGGAAGATGTGGTCCAAAGACCGGTACTGCGACACCTGATGGATCTTTTGTGCCATAGATCTGTAAATTAAATTAAATCAATCTCTGTATGCTTCTCCTTATGAAAGTCAGCACAGATATTGGGGAAGCCCACCTAATATCATCTGAGCACAGAAACTCAGAATGAAAAACACGCCTTCTACTGTTACATAAGACGATACACTCACAAAGAATGTGTGCCGTCATCTCGTCATCTTCCAAGCACAAACCACAGAGAAAATAGTTCAGTCCAAAGTGACCATAAAGAAAACCAGTAACCAGCCGTAAATTATTCTTGTTTGAGGTTCAGGATGCCATTGTATATATGTAAATGACTGCATCAATGCTTTGGCTTGCCTTAAACCAGAAGAAGCCAGCCACAAGGCTAAATGAAAAATTAAAAAAGTTGAAAAAAGCTTTTTCAAAAAACTTAGTTTCATCCCAGTAAAGGACCATGATGGGCCATAGTTAGGGCAAAATTATGTACAAGAAAACTGTTGTGCTATTTGTTCTAAACAAAAATAGTTATACAAAATTTTTCCGAAAGGCACTGCATTTAAAAGTTATGGTGCCAAAAGTGTTTGTAGTGAAGATATGTTGGTCGGTTTGCACGCGATCAGTGCAATTTTTACACACATGGGATTTTTTATGGCCAGTATATCAGAAACTGACGGTGGAGCAAATAAAATAAGTACTTTCGGCATCACATACATTTTTTGGGTGGTCTATCGAATGTACAGCTGTTCATAAAACTGTTTGCAAAATTGTATTGTAAAAGTATTTTTTTCCACTAAATACTTTTTTTGGAAACATCTTTTGATTTTTGGTTTCCGATCGACATTTCCAACACAGAAATTACACACATGCATACTTACTTCAATAAACATCTCCAAAGCATTGAAAAATTCGCCCTGTTTATACACTTGTTGTTTGTATTTAATATAAATTTTATTGCATGTTTATATACATTGTTGACAAAAAATTGATGCTTGTATCTTTCATTAGTTATTGATCTCTGTCAGTTGCGTTCGGTCGTTAATATGTATTTCGCGTTCTTAATTATCAATTATGGTAATTAAAAGTGCAGCGATTTAAATGAAATTAGTCTTAAACTAAAGGTTAATGTGCGTGTTAATAAAGTGTGAAAAATTAAAGTGATTGGTCGGGTACCAAAATAGTTATTTGTGTGTATTTATTTGTGAAATGAATGCAGCAAATGTTGTGCAAAAAAAAAAAATGTGTAAGTATATTAAATTTGTTACTGTTGTTGTTGTTATTGCATATTTTTTATGTTGATGAGAGAGAGAGTGCAGAAGTTTTGTTTTTGTTTGTCTTGCTTCTGCATTTGCGACTCATTTAATTGGTGTGGCCAGAAGCATTGATAACATAATCATCATTTCGTACCTTAACCGCCCCGAAAAGATTAAGCGACACTAACTGCCTGGCTCACGATGTCGACCGCTATCGCTCGCATGACAAACAGCTGATTTGGGCCTCACTTAAAATGATCAGCACGACAAGTCGATCGATAATGAATGCGAACAATAACGTAATGATTTTCATACATAAATATTTGCGCCTCCCTATAAAATATCATGCGACTACAGTGTTAAAATCAGTCACTTGTGTTGTGGTTGTCGACAGATACATAAAAAAATAAAACGCATTACATTAAAAAACAAAAAGTAAACTATTTTATATATTTTATAATGGAGAACAAGTGGTAAGTATATAAATAATATTATTACACAGCAAAAGCATCTTTATTAATCACCAAAATAATTTTTCAGCTTAAAAAAGTCTACTTCACAGCAGCTGCAGATTCTGCTTGAATATATGGAGACAAATCCGGAGTTTGCTAGAGGATCCGCTGCCACGGAAAGAAACATTTTGATGCAATATTAATCAATAAAATAACGCAATGCAGCACAAAATATTTGTATATTTTATTATTTTTATTTATAAATGTTTTTTTTTAATAAAACCACTAATAAAATTACACTTTTTTAATTGCAAATTCTTTTGTTTACTTCTTTGTTGTCATTTGTAAGTAGCGCAGAGCTGCATTTTTGTGGCCTCATTTACATGTTTTAGCGATTTTTATTTTCAAACAAGCGTTTAATTTAACGAATAGTTGGTATGGCAATATAGTAATTTGACAATTAGTAAAAGGATTACGTTAGAAACGTAACACCTGACGACCGAAAAGTCGATAATTAGTGAGGCGCTTAAGAGAACGATAATGAGTGACTTCATGTCGCTCGCTTAACATATCGATCGACATCGTGAGCCAGGCAGTAAGTAAGCACTAATTACTACTGAAAAACTGTTTGATTCAGACATTGTATTTATTGATTTAATTAGTTTCCAATCATGTTGAATTCCACAAAATTGTCTATTAGTTATGTATGAAACTGTTAATAAAAACGTGTCTGAATCAAACAGTTTTTCATTAGTAATTAGTGGTTTCGCTTTTTTTTGGCACATGGCAGACAGATGTAAAATCGGCCATACTTAATTTTCGAACTGAATTTTTTTACCAAAATCGATTATTTAGCTTTTTTTTTTGGGGTGATGAAATGAAATGAAAATATACGTATGTATATATGTATAAAGAAAACAATAATAAAATATGAAAAATTGTTTTTGTTTTCAATATCAATTGTAAGTGGAAAGTGTCTTTTGGGTATCGTATAACAGGATTAAGAGCACCGATTTTGACTTTAATTATTTTTTATATTGCCCTAGATTAATTTTTAACTTTGATCAGGTTCAGATTTTTTATTAAAAAAATTTTTTTTTTCGATAAGAATAATGAGCAGTTTACAATTGATTTATGATTCATTAAGTAAGCACATGTCGTTGCATATGGTCGTCTATCTTGAAACTCACAAGAACTCTGCAGCTTTCCTGCACAAGAGAATTGGGCTAAAACTATTCTTAAAGTCTTTGAACACAGCCCAGATCGAGATAAATTTGCCAGAAATAATTTAGCTAGACTGTACTGCTGACGTAACGCGTATCTTTTACTGATATTCTTTCCGCCAGCACATTTGCTCATTTATTAGCCAATAAAGTGTTAAGTATAACTTGGTAATGAAAATTAATTTCAAAGTTTTCTTTGCTGTCGTTGTCCTTAATAGTTCTTTAATTAGAAAAATTCCCGCAAGTTTCTTTTTATAAATGTGGTTAATTGACGGTTTTATCTGTTTTATGCTGTAATTTTTTGCACTTCTTAAGTGTCCTCATTGCTTTTAACTCACAATATAATGAGTGGGAGAAATGGAAGGAAAACTTTAGAAAGACAAATTATGTTTAAATAAATCTTTAAAATAATAAAGATAGTATCACTTAACTTGTACAATATCTTACTGATAGAAATAATGTGAAAAAGTGTCCTCAGCTTTAAGAATGACATGCTAATAAAAATAAAAAAAATTCGCAAATAATTTTAAGTTTTTTTAAATTTAATGTTTTCTTTCAAAAAGGCAAGAAATTTTTCTCTTTCTTTTATTGCAATTTTTATACAAAATTTCACTTCAATAGTTCGTTCATTGCTGCTACAGACTGATGCTGGGAACACAACTGCTACAAACGACGAATTTCGTCCACGGCGACGAATTTGTCGATAAGGATTCGCTGCGAAAATTAATCGTGTGAGGCACAACAAACACTAATAAATAACAGCTCTTATAATTGATAAAGTTGGTTACAAGGCGAATTCACATCAGGTGATCTTAATTCATCAGCTGACATAACTTCTCTGCTGTCAATCAATGCAAAACGTTAGGAAATATTCTGACAGCAGGGAATTTTACACTAACAAATATACAGAGTTGCAAATCGAGGCCACCTCGCCTTGGTTGGTTATTGTTTGTGCAAAGAGGGAGAAAATTGATTTTTCGTCGTTTGTCGGCGTAAAAATTAGAAATAAATCTATCGGAGAGTTCGGCACGCACGACGAATTGCGTTTATTAATTTGCATATGCATAAATGTGCCCTTAACTATGAAAGTGGTCCAAGTCATATACATATGTATTTCTTTACAAATCAAAAAATATTTTTATATTATACAACATTTTAATTAAGAGTTGTAATAGCCTCGATTAATATAATGTTTTTTTTTTAATATTTATGAAATATTTATTGTAGTTTTGTTTTAAGAGTTATTTAAAATTTCGAAAAATTCGTCGTTCGTCCTAGTTGTGTTCAGGGCAATAAAAACAAACTAATAAAACTAAAATAAGTTCTATTAGAAGGTTTATAAAATACGTATCACCAAAATTGATTTTTCGATTTTGCGCTGTTCAATAAAGTTTTTGGCAAAAATAACAAACAGTATAAATAAAAATATTTTTTTTTTTTTTTTTTGAAACTAAAATGTTGCATTTGGTTTGATTGCAACTACAAATCAAATACGCGTAATTGCTGGTGCAGTATAATGGGACATGAGATCGACATCTATTTGTATTTATATTGCCATTCAATTTGAAAACTTTCATTAGGGGAAAAACTTTTATGAAATAGTTCTCATGGCCTGGCTAAAGTTTAAATATAAATTTATATTATGGACCATAAAGCAGCTGCAATCTTTAGCATTTACTTAGTTTTTCTTTTTATTAATTTCATGCTTAAATGTGAGAAACTTCAATAAATTTATATCTTTTACATTTTATTGAGCATGCATTTTTTTTTGTATGCGATGGCATGAAGTGTTCCAAAAATTTCCTCTTTTTCAGTGTGCTATCAGTGTGGTCTTTGCTAGTTTTATTACAATCATAAATTCTTAAACAATTGAAACTTAAATCTACTTTAAAATTTTTATAACACGTGCCATATAGGATGTCTAAAAAAAGTTTATGTGTGTTTAAGTCTTTGTTTCATTTTGCCCGACCTCAAAAAAAGGAGAAAATTATCAATTCGTCTGTGTTTAATTTTCTTTTTGTAAAAAAAACCAAATTGTTCATTTCCCAATTTTCTATTTTTATAACTTTGTTTACAAATTGTAACCATGTTGACTATTATTACACTCTCAGAATGGTCATGTCAATGTTATCGTAAAAATATTTACATTTACACACATACAAACATATGTACATGCACCCTACAGAAAATGCGAATAGTGAAAATGTAGTGATTTACTAGTGAAATTGTCAGTAGCACTACTGACCAGGTGTACCCCAGCCAATGTAATCGCCTATTGACATTTAAACTTAGCTTGTCATTGAAAATCCACCACTAGACTGTAGCACTACTGGCTAAGTATTTTTTTTGGGGCCACATGGAGACATTGGCACCAAAGATTCACTAGTAAATTTTAGGGACTCTAGTCTACAATATCGATATTTCCTCGCTCGATGTCCGTAGTAAAACTGTACTGATTCACTATAGACACTGTCACCACCTGCAGGAAATTGTTTGTCATTTCTATTAAATACAAATGTATATTAAAATTAAAAATTGTATGTTTCGCTGAATTAGTAACGTCAAACACTTACGTATGGATCTAAAAATGTGACAAATCTTTACCTCATGGCACAAAATCTTCCACAGGGTCAAAATTTCCATAATTGGCACCTTTCACTTAAAACTCTTCAATTTTCACATTTTATATTTTTATACAATATTGATTGTTATTTTATTTGTTTTTTAATTTTTTTTTGTGTATTATGTTTTTAATTATTGTTAGAGGTATAGAACTTCGAATTGAAATAAAACACAAGAAAATCCTTTTAATGTCCATCAATTTGGCTTTATTGGAAGGATAATTTTATGCCATTAACGTTTAAATATGATTTCGGGCATGTGGCCGCCGCGGCTGGCTCGAATAAAGCCAATTCTACAGGTCCAATTTTCAACCACTTTTTCGAGCATATGGGGCCGTATGTTGGCAATAACGCCACGAATGTTGGCTTCCAAGTCCCCTAAAGTTTTTGGTTTGTTGGCGTAGACGAGCGACTTCACATATCCCCAAAGAAAATAATCCAGTGGTGTCAAATCACACGATCTTGGTGGCCAATTGACAGGTTAACCGAATTAATTGCTCTGATGGACGATTATGTCGACCATAAAATGGACGGAGCTTGCGGTAAACTTCGCGAACTGAACCATTATTTTCGAAATAAATTTGCACGATTTGCAAGCGTTGTTCTTTTGTCAACCTGTTCATGATGAAATGGCAAACCAAACTAAATATTAATCACTTGACAGCTGACAAAATGGCCGCCAGTTAAAAAAGTGATGCCAACTTAAAGTTCTATACCTCAATAAAAAACACCCTATACATTTATATATATTAACCTTATAATTCTATTTCTTAAGATAACTTTTATAAACACTTAAATTTTGCTTGACGTCACGTTTATTTTCAACAAACCATCAAAACATTAAGAAGAAGCATAGTTGTGTATATCTGAAAAAATGTTTTCTATGCATTAAAACCATTATTAATAGACGCTCTGTTGACAATGTCACCAAAATAGTCGACAAAAGTGGTGACTTGGAGATACTTAACCCCATGTTTTCTACAGGGCATACATACATACAAACATATGCTAATACTACGACATCGTATAAGCATAAATCTTCAGTAATGATATTTGAGCTATAAAATACTTTTTTCTTTCAAATGCAACTGAATGAAGCATTTCATTGTGTTATAACTGCTCTTGCACGCAATAAAATTTTAAACAAATAAAAACTCAAGATTAATTACACAATGAAAATATATTGAAAATTTTTAAATATTTATTGTTAGTAATTTGCCATACAGGCCATTAAGATAAGGCAGTAATCGCTCTTATGGTTGACAAATGGCGTATAGTGAGATATTTCGCGAAGGAGCGTTCAAAAATCTTTTGAGAGTTTTTCACTTCCTCCTTTGTCGATACTGCTTTTGTCTTTCATTTCAAATACAATTTTGGATAAATCAATCATAGAAAATTCCAAACAGCACTAAAAAAAAGAGAGGTGTCTTAGGACACCCGGTTATAGCTATGCTGCTTAGCTATATAAAACAAATTTAATGTGTTAAATAACAATGCAATAAAATCATATTATATGATGATGTCAAATTCGCAGCAAATATTTCAAAACGTTTCCATTTATTTCCCATTACTTTCTTTGCTAGCGGCGTACGATTAAATTAATGTAGGGTTTGCTGTTCGGTTTTAACGGAAATCGAAACCGCGATTTTTTAGGCCAAATATTCGAAACCGAAAACCGACAAGAAAATCGTCGGTTTTCGATTATTTTCTTCCTGCTATTTTAACATTTTTTATTTTTATTTCATCAATCATTAATAATGATTTGGGACCGGTACATAATATTTGCGCTTAAAAAGGCAAAACTCATGAGGAAGTTGTTCAAAGCTCTTTGGAACGTGGTCAAAAATTAAGGGATAGATTTGCAGAAACTATTGTATTGTATTGATGGGTTTTCCATTGAAAGTATAACACAGTCTCAATTTATAAAATTATCAATTGTATTGAAGTTAAATGTCTTCGAAAGCATACAATGTCAGAGTTATATAAGATCTAATGATTAAATTGAGTGAACTAGTACTAGAGGTAAACGATATATAATTATCAATTTGCACATTTCAAATAGCAAATATTTTAGTTTGAAATTTGTAGAACATGTAAATTCCAAAAAAAAAAACTCAAGACTTTGTACCTCAAAAATTAATTAAGTTCGACATTTTATTCATAAGACAGAGAAAAAGCTTTCGAATTTCTATCTTAGAAGCATACAAATTCAACCAGGTTTGCTTTCGAATCGATTGAAAAACCGAAATCGGTTTATGTAAATTTTAAACCGAAATCGCGGTTTTTCATTTTACCGGTTTTTAGCAAACTCTCAATCAATGTGTTGTTTGTGTCCGGCGGCGACTGTTTTCCAGCTTACAGCCGATCAACTGTGTTCTCTGGTTTGTGCTCATGTGCAAAAATAATACAAAAACAAATTAAGCAATCCTTCTCATTGTTTTGTTTATGTATCAAACTATTTATTTCGTATATTTTCGTACTATGGTTTTAAGTAAATTTATAACTGTAATAGTGTCGATTATTTGTTACAAAAATTACGCCCTAGCTGCTGTGTTGTGAAATAAATAGCATAGCTATAAAAAGATTAAAGTGATTTTCAGCTTCGAAATATTCTCTCAAAAGGCATGCGATAATGAAGCTACGCTCCTCTCAAAGCATCAAATTTGCACGTAAATAAAGAAAGGGTCTTCCTATAGGGACTTTTGAATTTTTGACAGTTGAGAGCGGTGATATTGTTGAAGTTAGCTCTGCTGCATTGGCAGTCGTTTTGCAAAAAAAAAAAAAAAAGATAGTAGAATGCGACTTTGACTCCCACACATGTGTATGTATGTATGTATGTATGTATATATGTATGTATATATGAACTTTTGCCCATTTAATCGAATATCTTACATGATGGAGAAAATAAAAAATAAATTAAGCACCTGTTTTTGGTTTTTTTTTCGTTTTGAAGATTTGTTCGGTTTTTTGGGATTTATTTTAGTCTTAGCGATTTTTTTTCGATTTTTGGCGATAAAAGACAAACATCTTGTTCACGTGACATATTTCCCATGAACAAAAAATGGTGAACAAAATAAGAAAATAATAAACTGACTGACACAAAACAATGCAAAAATTGGTGATTGCAATTTTTGGGAAAGTGAAAATATTTCACGTGAACCTTTATTCCCGATAGAGGTGAATGTCGGTATTTTTTAGTTTTGGCGTTTTGGAATATTTCAAGTGTTTGCCTCTTACGGTTTCCAAGAAAGATACAACAAAATGTCAAAATTACAAATTAAAAATTACATTAATTGATAGGATACTCTTTAATTTGGATTTTTTTAATTTCAGTGTTAATTGGTGTAGTCTGCATAAAAATACACGAGCTTTGAAAATTTCAAGTGTCTGTATGTTACATTAGGATTGCTCGCTTTAGAACAGCTTTTAATTTTTAACTGTCATATATTTTACATATTCTATGAACACTTCCGTAGCTCTTACGGTTCTCGAGAAAACTGTCTGGGAACAGACGGCCGGACAGATAGACGAACATTGTAGCCAAAACAACTTTCATAGTGACTAAAGGCCAGCCATCAGAATTATAAACCTTTTAAGTTTAATAGATGATGCTCGCAATCGGCGATGTATGGCTGCGGATTTTGCTCGAACCTCCGTATTATTAATTTTTTTCGTGTGACTTTTAAGTATATGGCGATGCCATAGAAATATCTACAGACTTACAAAACTTGTTGTTGAGTTAGTAACTTGTTAATAAACGCGTTATTCATATAATAAAAAAAAATTCTTTTAAAAATTTTCTTTTAAATTTTTGTTTGTTTCATTTATGTAATATTTAAGTACGCAAATACACTATTCCATACACTGTACTCGCAGCCTGTTTAATACCAGACACATGCATGCATATTTTTCCATTCATATTCAGTAAGTTTTCAGTAGCTCACTTACCATGTTAATATGCTTTTTTTATTTGTGTGCTTCAAACATTTAGCCTGATGAATGAAGAATGATGTATTGGGTGTTTTTTATTGAGGTATAGAACTTTAAGTTGGCATCACTTTTTTAACTGGCGGTCATTTTGTCAGCTATCAAGTGATTAATATTTAGTTTGGTTTGCCATTTCATCATGAACAGGTTGACAAAAGAACAACGCTTGCAAATCGTGCAAATTTATTTCGAAAATAATGGTCCAGTTCGCGAAGTTTACCGCAAGCTCCGTCCATTTTATGGTCGACATAATCGTCCATCAGAGCAATTAATTCGGTTCACCATGGATCGTTTTCGCACTGGCCACCAAGATCGTGTGATTTGACACCATTGGATTATTTTCTTTGGGGATATGTGAAGTCGCTCGTCTACGCCAACAAACCAGAAACGTTAGGGGACTTGGAAGCCAACATTCGTGGCGTTATTGCCAACATACGGCCCCATATGCTCGAAAAAGTGGTTGAAAATTGGACCTGTAGAATTGGCTTTATTCGAGCCAGCCGCGGCGGCCACATGCCCGAAATCATATTTAAACGTTAATGGCATAAAATTATCCTTCCAATAAAGCCAAATTGATGGACATTAAAACGATTTTCTTGTGTTTTATTTCAATTCGAAGTTCTATACCTCTAAAAAACACCCTGTATAATTTAAAAGCAGGGAAAGCCAAAAGCAGACTTTGTGGCATGAATGGCATAAGAAGTCACTCCATCATCGCCACATGTGGGTTCTCGCTTCTTTTCTCTACTCTCTTCCCCTCTCTCTTTCCCTAAAAGAAATGTGTAACATGTGTGCTGGATTGTTTATTTTATGCAATGTTTGTTCATTACTGCAGGAAAAGTGCAATAAATACATGTCACTTTAAAAGTCGTCTTCTTAATTAATTTCCTTTGTTGCCTCGTCTTTATTTTGATTCCTTTTACTGGCTTTTTTTTCAAGTTAAAATTTCTTTTCATTATAAATAAAACCGTTACATACAACTAATATGCTTTGTGAGAAAGTGCCACTAGACACACACACTCTCACGCAAAGGCTGCACAAGCAAATTTATAATAGTCACCCCAAAAGAAAAGCAGCAGAAACCGTTAAAATGCAACATTAAGGTGAATTAAATTTTTTTGTAATTGCAGTAAATTTTATTAAGTACGATATCTGAAGGTATACGAGTACGTACTTTTATCACAGCAATTGAAATAGTATTTTAAAGGAAATACACTTCATTCAAGTATTAAGAAGAATACACTGAAAAAAATTTAGATGGAAAATTCATCATCACTAGTTGCATTAAATATTGACATAGACTCGTTTTACATTATAGCACTTCCAATAAGAACTTTCATTTTGATACAAATGTACATATGTAACATAAATTCAGTAAAGTGCGACTTTAACTCGCACACGAAGGGCTGCATACGCAATACTACATATCGTTGGTCTCAAGTAAAAAGGCCCTTACTCAAATAATTGTAGCTTTACAGGAGAAGCTAAAACATAATAGAAACACTGTGGAAATGCTTGTACAGCTGCTTGTAAAAGCGTTATTATTTACACTATGTATTTGTGTGAAATGTATTGGAATCACTAAAACACTCGAATACGTAAAAAACGCAAGTTAGACCCTTTCTACTTGAGACAAAGGACATGTATTCGTAATACTAAACGAACTTTAGCCTATATAATCAAATATCTTACCGATGTATACATAAAAAAATTGTTTTTAGGTTTTTTTATATTGCCGATTGTTTTTTGGGTCTTGGAGTTTTTCTTCGTTTTATGGCGATTTTTCTTAGTTTTTGCGATTTTGTTGGGTTTTAGCACTTTTTTCGCTTAGGCGATTTTTTAGATTTTTAACGATTTTTCGAGTTGTTTTTTAGTGTTAACGATTTTTTTTGGCGACTTTTTTTTTATTTTGACGATTTCTTTTAGGTTTTTGGCGACCTGTTTACTTTTAGTATTTTTTTTTTTGATCTTAGCGATTTATTTTATTTTTGGTGATAATTTTCATTTAAGCGTTTTTTTTATTTTGGCGATTTTTCGATGAGTCATTTTGGGATTTTTTAGTCTTAGCGTTTTTGAAAATTTCAAGAGTTTGCCTTTTGCGGTTGCCAAAATACAGCAAAGTGACAAAATTACATTAACTGATAGAAAACCCTTGCATTTTGATTGTTTAAATTTCAGTGTCAATTGGTGTGCCCCCTTCCCCCGCAAAGGGATCTCTTGGTATATTACGAGTGTGGCAAGCCCTGAGCCCCAACTGGCGTAATTTGGCATTTTCCGTCTGCGTACCTTTGGCTTTTTACCCATAGAACTTATGTATTACTACCACATAAGTTCTATTTTTAAAAGGAAACAGGTAAAGTGTCACCTGGAACAGCTTTTCAGGGTGGAACTTCGAGGTCTAACCAGAGGCTTGTTTCTGCTGCCACGGGTGCCGGTGGCACGACAGCCGAGCTGCTGTAGGAGTTGAATGTGTGTAGCGGTCATCATGATCCTTAGCCAAAAGGTAGATTTTGTCCTACCCCACGACCTTAAAGGGATGCTGTTGAGCTGTGTGGAGTAGGTACTGGATCGTTAACGGCACAGCCATACATCTGGCTCTGACGAGTGGTTGAGCTGTGCCGGCAATTGGTGAGGAATTCTCTTGGAGATCTCGCTGTAGGTGTAAGCAATCACAGTTGCGGCATTTGAACTTATAGAATCGTACGTGCTGGCTGTGGTTGCTACTAAAAACGCTCGGAGAATAGTCTTGGCTTCCCAGTGTTAAATCAATGCTAGTGATTGGTGTGACGCGGTCAGTTAGACACTATTCTAGCTGCTGTTGCCATACAATAGAAGCTGCTTTGACAATGCTTTAGCAGTAAGAGTTTAGATAGATCTAAGTACCTCAACAAGGTACTTGACGATAGTATAGGGATAACTATGTTCAAAGATTGCAAACTCTGTGCTTTTGGTAAGTCACATTGTGCTTAATAAGGGTGCATGGGGGCGATGGTGAGCGTCTAACCTTCATCCGGTGCTTAGACCACCGTGAGATAAGGCCGTAAAGGCAGCTGCTCACGTTAATCTAAAACACATCTGTCAATTGGTCTAGTCTGCATAAAAATACACTAACTTTGAAAATTGTTTAAAATCAAATTGTCTATAGGTGAAAATTTAATTAATTTTTTAATTGATATTACAAAATTATTCATATTACTTTTTGTGTGTAGGATTTCAACATGTTTCGTTGCTCGCGTTAGAACAACTTTTAATTATTAACTGTTGTCATTTAATTGTTGTTGTAGCGGCCAGCTTGTCCGCTCGCTCGTTACCTGGAAACCCAGATGACGAGTAAGGTCAGCCTGACAAGTCCCGCTTCACGCACGTTATTTTTTGTTGATTAACTTTGAATTCAGCTGTAAGAAAGACGGGGAAAGGAATACAAAAAGCTCTTTTTTTCTACTAACTTAACAGAAAGTTGATCGAAAAAAGTTGACATGTGTTGACATGTGTAAATTCAGCATATCAGACTAAAGGTGGAGGTATATACATACCACGCGTTACGCGGCAACGCGTTTCGCATTTAACGCTATAAAAATGCAAGGTTACACAACACTCTCTTGAAGCTTTTTTAGTTGTAAAGTTTTAAGCCCTCGCCTTTAATGCATTTTTTATCTATTGTTTAATAAAAAAAATTAATTTCTAATAATTTTTGTGTATGTTAACATGTGAATTTGGCAACACTAGCTGTCATTTTGTATACAACGCGTGAAAGTTGAAGAATGTTCAACTTTTTGCGAGGTACGCGCGTCTCAAACTTCTTTATGTAACCTGCCTTATGAAAACACACTATTTCAACTTTTTTGACGGAAGTTTGTATCGCATTAGCGCCTTGAACGCGTGTTATGTTCTTCCACCTGAAGTCACTCGCTCTTCATGCAACTGCAAAAATTATTCTTATGCCATGATAAACTCCATTAGGACCATCATTTTTGTTTGTTTTTGTTCTGCAGTGTTTTATAGAAAACTTGTGTCACAGAAACAAAAATTGACTAAAGGGCATGTACTGGTATGCTTAAAAATTTACCTCCTTGCGTTTTTTATATTTATTTGCAAACTATTTTTACAAACAAGTACGAGTACATACTTATTTATCTTATTTATAGGCTTTGTTTTCCGAATATCGTATGCACCGGATTGTTGTAGGAGTTGGCGTTGTTGCATTTCTAATTTACACACATGTTAACAACAAAATTCAACAAACTGAAACAATGTTGAATATTTGTTTATTTTTTTCAGTTTATTTCTTTGCTGCTTTAGCTTTCATTGTTTTGGAACATATAATTCTTGTTACTTTTTTATTTTTTTTTTTATTTTTTATTTTTGCTGTACAATAATATACAAATCCATTGTTTTGCTTTTTTTGGGTCAAATTAAAAATACATACTGCTACAATTAAAGTGTAAAATGAAATTCTAGTCAAAAGTGTTTTATTGCTTCAAAAGATATTTATTTAGGTCGAATTTGTGCATCCTACTAAAGGAGTTTTCTAAAAAAAACTATTTGGTAGATTGCTTAAGTTAAAGGCAAAGTGTTGGAAATTTATCAAATAAATATTTAGAAATGCTTTTAGGATTAGTAAAAAAGTTTAACATTTTGATAGCGAAAATTCCTAATATTCTGTTCCGTTTGTTTGTTGTGCAAATAGCTCACAAACTTTGCATTACCCGCGAAAACTTCTTAGCGATGGCTAGTAGACAGTGTATTAGTCTAGTAGTCGGAGGGTCCTGGGTTCGATTCCTGCCGTAGATCTTGGGTGTTTTTGCATGCAAGCCAAAGTAGCTTCTCTGCTTGCAGCTTTAATTTCACATAAATTTTATGTTAAATCATAATTAAATCATGTTGAATTAAAATTTAATTCATTATAGAATTTTTTATTGTAAATCTACAGAATATTTAAGGTTGCTGTCGCTGCAGTCGTAAGTGCGATGACTACTACACGCTGAGTCTCGAGTTCAAAATACAATAATTAATAAAATGACTACAATAAAATGAACTTTATGTGGAAACTTGAAATAACTTTGAATCAACGTGATTTTTTGGATTATTTCAGTATCAAATTCATGCTGTTTCGACAACTTGAAATAATTTTGATTCAATATGATTCTACAATTTGATTTAACAATATTCGCACATTAAGTCAACATGAAATAAAGTTATTTCAAAAGGAACAATTTTCTTTGAAGTTTATTGTAAATATTGAAGCAAAATCGTTACCGATAAATTAAATTTAAATCAAAATATGTTAAATTAACTTTGTTTTTGAGGATTCTAAGATTAAATTTTTGTGTGCGTATGTGTGTATGCAACTTTTGAGTTTTAGGTAAGAGATGAGTTAAGTTTCTTCTTGTCTCTCTTCCAAAAAAGTCAAAACTAAATCAATAAAAAGTGCTGTATGTAAATCTAGTGAAACATAAACCAATTTATATTTATGATTTGATTAGGCTAAACTTTGGTTTAATTGTTATAATTAAATTCGTATTTTGAAAAAGCCAAATTATATATAATAATCTTACAAAAAAAAAACAAATTACTTTCAAGACAATTTTAATTATTCTGGCAAGCTTAGGCAATTTGGAACAATATGTTGGGTCTACTGCAAGTGCTGCCGAATAATGCCAACTTCCACCGTATACGAGTATTTTAATTTTTCAGTGCAATTGGAATACGAGAATTGTTTCGATTTTAAAGAACTAGGCACTGCATTAAGAATATTCAGCTTGTAGGGTATTTAAAGTCAAGTAACAAATGATAAATGTTTAGTGTCCCCTTTTATTTCTATTCTCTTCCAAATGTTGTTTTTTTTCTTTTAACTTTTTAAACTTTTTCGAGTTGTTTTTTATTTCAAGCTGTCTTGTTGTGTTGCTCTTAATTTACTATTGTTCTTGTGTCGTCTGGATGATATTGCTGCTAGTTTTGTTGCTATTACAGTTATTGCTTTAATTTTTTTATTCGTTCTTTTGCTGTTGTTTCATTGTGGCACAAAAAACTATATGCAGGACTCACATAACAACGCGATGATCTGTGTTGACTTCTTTAACACCTGAGCTTGAAGGCACACGTTCTTGCAGATGAGAAGAAAAGGAAACAAAAGATTTTGTAAGTGTAACAAGTTTTTGTCAGACAAGTGCATCAGGTAGTTGCACAAATGTATGACATTTTTTTACACACACGAAAGTATAAATGCAAAATAAATAAAATAATATCATATCTCAACTTCGAAAATAAAAAAGCAATATATTTTTCCACCCACGGACTATAATAATGAAGTATAAGTGTTTTTCTTTAATGAAAGAAAACGAAATATCAAGCGTATCACAAAAGTTGAAATATTTCAATGGGAACAGATACTCGTGTGTGCAAAAAACAAGGAAATATATTTTTAATATCAGTGAAAAGGGCTTTATTGGAAAGAAAATTTTATGAAATTAATGTTTAAATATGATTTCTGCCATGTAAACGCCATGGCTGGCGCGTAGAAGGCGCAATCTGAAACAACAATTTCCAACAACTTTTCTCAGCATTTGCGCTCATATCTCGCCGATAACTCTTCGAATGTTGATTTCCAGCTGTTTTATTGTTTGTGGTTTATCGACGTAGACAACTGACTTAAAATAAACACAAAGAAAATAATCCCATGGGGTTAAATCACACGATATTGGTGGCCAATTAATTGGGCCATTACGTGAAATTATTTTGTCATCAAAAGTTTCAAGTTGAGTAAATGAATTGTAGCGCCCGCTGTGTGGCATGTGGCTCTGTCCATATCAGCAAGATTAATGCCACATAATTGAGGTACGAAAAAATTTCGAATCATGTTCCTATACCGTTCACCATTGACAGCAACATTCTGATTATCATTGTTTTTGAAGACATATGGGTCAATGATTCCGCCAGCCCATGAAGCGCACCAAACAGTAGTTTTCTGTGGATGTAATGATGTTTCGACAAAAGCTTGTCGATTCTCCTCACTCCAAATGCGACAATTCTGCTTATTTATGTACCCATTCAACCAAAATTATGTACGCCATAAAATGGAAGAAGTGCACTATGAGTTTGACGAATATTGTAAGTCGATTCCTAATGAAATTTCAAGGCAAACTAAACAAAAAGCAACTATCAGCTGTTAAATGGGTGCTCAAATAAAGCAGTGATGCCAACTCAAAGTTGTGACACTCTTAAAAAAAAAACACGCTTATGAGACGGAAACTTACGAAATAAGAAAAAAAGCTTAAGAACGATGTAAAAGCGATTTTAAGCAAGTATTCGTATGACTTCTTAAGCTACCTTAGGTTGGGTTGACCCGATGCCATACGAGATTACACTCACACCCAATCCGGCATATTCTTGTTGTTTCAACTTGAAGTAGCTTTGATTCAACATGGTTTTTCGTGTAATTTTAGTATCAACCTGACTTTGTTTAAATTTCAAATAAATTTTCTTCATTTTAATTTAACAGTACTGGAATGTTAAATCAACAGGAAATAAAATTATTTCAAAAGGAAAAATTTTGTTTGAAGGTTACTCTAAATCATGTTGAATTAACATGAAACTTAAATTAACACTGTTTTCGCAGGTTTTAATATGAAATTTTTCTGTGTGTGTGTGTTATGATCCAGCAGACGAAGTAATTTTCTTGCGTTTTGACTCCTGTCATGGAGAGCATGGTGACATACTCTGCACAGCCGGGTAAAAGTTTTGAATTCTATATGAGCACTTAATTTTAGGAACAAACAAAACTTTCAGCAGTTGCTTTGTTGTTGTGATAACATTTTAATAAGTCTTCTTATTTTATTAAATATCTTAGATGCTCGTAATTCATCTTACTATATTACGAAAACTTTTTCTCTTTTCTTCCTTCAATTATTTATTTGAAAGAACAATTTAGTTTTTATCACACGGTATTCATCGCCAGCCAGCGTTCGGCCCACCAGGGTGTCATGCACTTTTTTTTCGCGGCTCTCTTAGTACAAAGAAATGTCCTTACTGGTATCGCTAAAGGCGGCTTCTTTCTGTATTATTCTCATCTAAATCTCAGCTTGTTAGTTTAATCCGTTTGACGCAAAACCAAAATAAAAGGTTGACACAGTCTTACCTACACCTTTACTTCCTTTAAGTTGATTTGTCTCCATAGACACACATAATTTTTTATGCAGAAAATATATGCATTTTTTCACATTTCTCAGATGTCGTCGTTCCGTTTTCCATGCTGTAATTTTACCTTGAAGACTTTTTCCATTTCATAATCCTATTCTGTGTATGAATAACAAAAATCTATTTTATGTCACTACAGGTGACACTACAATCACTTTTTGTTGCAGCAAATTTTATTGCTATTGTTTATGAAATGTTATTTATATATTTAGTAAAACAAATAGTGAAAGCTAGCAAGAGAAAATCGCTTTCACATCTTTTTCTTCTATCCCCAAGCGTTTTGTATGCATGAGAGAGAGAGAGAGAGAGAGCAAACAGTATTTCCGTATTAAATTTTTTTCTTGTTATTTTTTTTTATTATGCAAATTTCGCAGAAGAACGTGCAGTTTCATTGTATTTTTAAAATAGACAGCAAATAGTTTACGTTGTTGATGCACTAAATAAATTATTATTTATTTATTTTTGTTGGGAGAAGAAGGAACGTGATGGAAAGGCTTCAAGTGCTTTTAGTAACAGTAAAATTATTTGCTTTTTAGTTTCCGTTTCCTCTTTTTGCATTTGAATGTGTTTCTGTGTGTGTGTGTGTGTGTGTGTATGCCATCGCTCGCAGTGGAATTGTAATGATATGAAACAAGGGAAAGTAAGTCCTAGTTTACACTATGCAAGTCTTATTGCTAAGCTGATTAGTTTGTTAGGAAAGAGAGACGAGGGAAAAGAAACGTTGCTGTTCCCCTGGTCCCTCTCTCCCTCAAACTAATCAGCTTAGCAATAAGACTTGCGTAGTGTAAATATGGACTTAGAAATTTAAAAGTTTATTTTTCAATTGGGCCTCAGGGCGGTAATTGCAGGTCTGGTAAAGATAATTCAGGCTAGCAGCAGTTGAACACTCAGCTATTGCGCTTACATGCGAATCCATTATAAAAGGCGGTTGGAGTTCGCTACCTTTGCAACTTGTTATGGTGCGTCGGCAGAGAAAATCACGAAAGCCTTGATTTGTAAGTATATCGAGCCATAACCGCCAAAAAAGGTAAAGCGACATATTTTTTGAACTTCGTTAAGGCGATCGATTATATACATACGATCGCACGGCGGTTATGGCACGATATGATGTCTTGAACACTTTTATGAAAATATAATTCTTCACCGTCCTGTATTTTATCTTCATTTACAAAAAGAGTCGCAAAAGTGCCTTAATGTTCCACAAATATATTCTTACTAAGATTTTAAATACAGTTGAGGAACACTTTCTTTACCTCAAACACAAAGTTGTCATAGATTTCTGTGCCGATTTATTATAATAGTGTGCCAAAGAGGAACTTCAATCTCCCTTTTTTTTAAAGATTCACACGCAAACTTTGAAAATGCTCTGCCAAAACTTAAAAAAAGTTATTTTTTGTGTCTCGGTTAAAATAATTGCAATTAAAATAAAAAGTCGCTAGTGTACATTTTCTAACAAATCAAATCATTTTCTAACAAATCAATGCTGATATTAAGAGCTTTCAAACACACAAAATAAAATATTCTTATACTTAAAATAGTCACTGCTAGAATACCACGATGTTAATTTCGCTGTTCTGTAGAGAGAACTCAATTCGACTCGATTGTTTAGCGGATGCAGCTCCCTTTTTATACTTAACATAAATATACGAGCAGAATGTAAGTTCCTGTTACAATTCAGAGAAAGAGAAAAGCATCCTGTATCTTCTTTGCTTTTGTTCCGCTCTGGAAAATCTCTATTGCACTATATTGGCAGATTATCCTTCAGTGGTATATTCGAGTTATCGGAAATAGCGCTAAAAAATTTGAGCCTTTATATTACAAGCAGTGGCTGGTACAGCTGCTGACTACCCCCATTCTCGACCCACTCTCTCGTCTACTGTAACAACTAATTATCTCTTTTTTTTCTACATCTACCTTCTCATCCTTCTTCGCCCTCTCTCACTCTCTATCTTCTCTTCAACTCACAGGTATCACAAAGGGATTTTTGTATTTGACCCAAGTGAGCTGGACCCTTAATTTTCACCTATTGTTACCAGCAGCCGGCTAACCTAACCTACAATTCATTCTTTTGATTTATATACATATATGTATGGTCCTGGAGGATAAACAATAATTTTTGTCAGCATTTTCAAAGTTTGCGTGTGAACCTTTAAAAAAAAAGGAGATTGAAGTTCCTCTTTGGCACACTATTATGATAAATCGGCATAGAAATCTATGACAACTTTGAATTTAACTCGTATATATTTTTATTATGCATAAGACATAATTAAAATTTTGTGTTATTATAAATCATAAAAAAGTAAAGTTTTACTATTTATATTAATATTAATTATATTAATTCTTAAAGTTTGGATTTCTGCAAGTTCACATTTGCACTTTTGTGTTTCTGCATAAAATTGATAATTAATTTCCCCACTGGCTTTGGATTGTTCAAATGCAAATGATGTGTTCCCATTGCATATACATGAGATTCAAAATTTCGATTATGTTTCACCATAAACTCATCTATCTCATTTACTGGAGCACTAATATTTCTCGACTTGCCACCTCTTATAATCAAATAAGGCATCAGCTTATCACAAATTCTCTTGGCCATTTCGCGCGATAGATCCCAATTGGGATTCATTTCACTCAAATACTTAACGCGGCCATCTCGAGAAAAATAATATTTATTTGGGTATAATTCGGATTTTTGTAAATTGCGCTCCAAGATATATTTGCAATTTTCCAAAGCCACTGACTCCAACGAACCCTTAAACAAAAGCTCTTCACATTCTTCGAACGAGTAACTGGGTGGCTCAGATTTACTTTCCACTTGCAAACGTTCATTGTCGCTTAAAGCCTTCTCAATGGAGTGTCTTATCATGGAAGGATATGTATCCGGCTCCCAATAATAGTGTTTAATAATATCCAAACTTATGACCATATCAACTCGTTCGGGATAAAATGCGGCGAAAAGAAAACATACCGATCCGCCCATTGAGTGGCCCATTAGACTTACGGTTTTCCAATTATACGTTTGCATTGTGCGCAAAATGACACGTACGAATTCCAGCTTGTGATATAATATGCCAACTGGTAAGTGCGAAGAACGGCCATGACCGGGTAAATCTATGCATAAAATGCTGCGATGTGGTGCTATTAAGGGGGCCAGCTTGGCAAAGCTGCCACAATTATCTTGCCAACCGTGCAGAGCTAATATGGGTCTTTCCATTTGATTGCCATACCAACGACCGCTTATATGACCCCATGGTACTTGGATGCTAACGTCACTGCACTGAGAAAGAGAAAACAAGATGGAAAAATTTTCAATATGTTTTTTTAGCTTTCCATCAAATGCATTAAGTTTTTGGTAAAATCTTCTTTAAGTGAATTTAACTCATGCGAAACTCTTTTAATGAAGAGTGAGCGACTCATCTCATGTTTTAATGATATTTAATT
The DNA here is from genome assembly GCA_936439885.1 of Nowickia ferox. Lineage (NCBI taxonomy): Eukaryota > Metazoa > Arthropoda > Insecta > Diptera > Tachinidae > Nowickia > Nowickia ferox. Next base: position 87,224,496 of record OW387024.1, read on the forward strand.
TTTTTTAGCATATGAGCGCATTCATAGTCAAAGTAAAGTATACTTTAAAATTTTTAAACGACTATTGCCATACAAAATACTGGCTGAACTGTAAGAGTTCAGTATACTTTTTGTTTGACTATGAACATGCTCCATAATTTTTTTTTTCGATAAGTTTAAAATGTTTAATATATTTGGCGTAAAGTTCTTATGTGTCTTTCCTAAATTATGAAACAATCTTTACAGCAATCAAACATAAACATATGAGGAATAAAAAAACTTCTATTTCTATTAAAGAACCAAATCGAAGTGTTCTCAAATTTATTTCGATATTTACTGCCCAGAAACTCGGCCTCCATGCATGCAATCTAAGGTAAATTATGCAAATGGTTTGTTCAGTAAAAATAAACTGGACTATTCGCTTTTAAATTTGTGCAAGCAAATTTTTTCAAAACGATTATAAAAAGTAAACTAATAATTTAACAAAGAAACATAAAGATAATAAATAAACAATGAAGTAAATTACTTGCGTTATGCTATTTTGTGTTACGTATGTGTTATGTTGTGTAATCTTATGTTATATTATATATTTATGTTATGGTATGTTATGTTTTATTATGTTGTGGTACTTAATGTAATATTATGTTACGTTATGCTATTTCATGCTATGTTGCTAATGTTGCGTTATATTATGTTATTTTATGTTGTGCTGTGTTATGTTATATTACGTTATGTAATTTGATTATGTTGTGTTATGTTCTATTTGAGTACGTTATGTTACGTTATTAATTCACATTATCTTATATTGATACTTTTGATAACATGGTAACCTTGTTGAGTGTTTCTAATCTTTATCTTCAGTGTTGCCAAGAAATTATGATGTGAGTATGATAAATCGGCCCAAAATATCTGCTAAAATGTTCTACAAAAGGGAAAAATAAATTGATACTGCCTTATATATGGAAATGTTTTAAAAATTTGTATTAATTAGTCTTCTAGATTTTAACTGCCTTATTCATAAAAAATATTTCAGGTTTCTTAAGCGCTTATTTGACATATTTCTATGGGAAATTTGTCAAATAAACCTGTAATAAACCTAAAATATTTTTTAATGCTTTTTAAGCACAAAATAGGCCATATTTATTTGTGAAGATGCTAAAATGGCAACAATAGTTATCTCATGATACAATTATACAAGGTACTTGCACAAGCCCAGCCTGTTAATGTATACAATGCAGAAACTTGTCAAACTTTGTTTACAAGCCACAAAAATGTTATTGTATGTGTGTGAATAAAATGATTACAGTGTTGCCAATGAATTTGCATGTGGCTGTGTCTCCAATTACACATTGAAGAAAATTACACCACACATCCTTTGTGTAGGTTAAAATTAAAACAAAATTAAACAAAAATAGAAGTCAAGGTAGAATTACACACAGATTATACATGAATCTAATTATAGGACTACACATGTGAGTAGAAATTACACACTCTGTACATTACACACATATTGGCAACACTGAATGACTATAATCATTCATCAATGCCGCGTCTGCAATTGTACTTTGGTTACCCTGTAATTGTTATTTTTAACAACAAAAGACATCTGTTTTTGACTAAATTCTGTTTGTTTCTACCAACAAAATGCGTGTTTCTTGGTGTTGCAATTTTGTTGTAGTCGTGCAAGTACCTTGTTTGCATCATGGGTTATCTTATACAAAATATCTCTCATTTGGAACTCTCTCTCTAAATTTTCTACTAGCGTTGCCATATTTAAAGTAAGAAATGTTTCGTGTTTTGGGTTTTTTCATTTTTTAATTGTACTATCTTTTGGATAACAGGCCTCAAATCGTCACATCTGTGATCGTATCGACAATCGTACGAAAACAAATTGAGTGATACGCCAATCGTATGAGCTGAATGCGATTTCAGTACGTTCACGTACATATGTATGTCATTATCCGAAAATGGTGTTTTTACGTGACGAGTTGTACGTTCATGGATGTGACGATTCGACCCCAGACTATCACTCAGTGAATAACATCATTTTCTTGTGTAGACGCTTCATTGTGTTCAAAATTTTATAGTTGTTGGCATGCATGACGAACCGAAATGAAGCAAGTGAAACTGATGTGAAATCAGGCAATCTACACACATACATATCAAAAGCCCACCAACATCACCACCAAACTAATGCAATAAATTTCTTCATTGGTGCGTCCAAAGTCTCTTCAACAATTACAGAAAATTCTTGTTTCTTAGAATAGATATCTAGTACTGAATTTTCTGACAAACGATATAATCAGCAACAAGTTTCTTTAACCAGATAATCAGGGCAATCATGAATAAAATTCCGCATGCAATTTCTCCAATTTCAATTTTTGTTTTCCCTATTACTTGCTATTAGTTAGAATTGTTCCCAGGAAAAAATTTCACGCGAAATTTTATTAATGATTGCTCTGAATACTTACGTTATTTCTTATTTAGTTAAGTTTTTTTTTTTTAAATTGTGATTCAAACTTCATCAGGAGTTTCTTAAGCAGCAACAAAATGTGTCTAGACATGCTTAACCAACAACAATTTTTTTTTTCAGATATGTTCTCGATTGCCAATATAATCAGCTGCTAGAAGTGATTTTACTCTCCTACATTTCAGCAGTTTTGCTACTGTTTATTCTGGACAACACTACCAATAAATCTGGTAAGTAATTCATTAACCAAAATCGTTAATTATAAGCTGGGCAAAATAGTATAAGGCTGAGTTTACATCTGGCATTTCATGTGTGCCATGTGCCAAGAAAAGCGTAACCACTAATTACTAATGAAAAACTGTTTGATTCAGACACGTATTTATTAGCAGTTTCATACATAACTAATAGACAATTTTGTAGAATTCAACATGTTTGGAAACTGTTTAAATCAATAAATACATCGTCTGAATTAAACAGTTTTCTATTAGTAATTAGTGGTTACGCTTTCTTTGGCACATGGCACACAGATGTAAACCCGGCCTAACAGTGAGTTCTGGATGTGCAACGTATTTTATTTTACCTTGTTATTTGCTGTTGTAAATATTTTCAATTGTACGTTGATTTTTCACTCTTATATACATACAAAACTTATGATAACCAAATAGATGTTCTGTTAATCACACGATACAGTAAAATTGTATTTAAGTTCGACTAAAAAATTCTTAGACTCGAAAAATTAGAAACGCATGAATAACTCATATTTCAGAGGAATTTACTTTTTGATATTATCAAATATCAGATAATTTTTAACACGCATTTCGGAATAAAATGAATGAAAGAACAAAATCTCTCGAAAATAGAAAAACTATATTCCAAATGCCAAATTCGTAGTAAAATGCCAATAATAATCAATCACACTGTATGCAAGACATGCCACCCAAAATATGGCAGCACTTAAGATATCTCAAAAAAGAGAGATCAAGCAAAATAAATAACAGAGAGTTTTGTCACTGTTGCCAGATATTTGTAAAGCAAAATCAATAAAATTTATTGAAAAAATCGGCATAACAAAACAAAGACATACCATACATTTTCAAGATGTTTTTGGTTTCAATGAAACTATTTTTTTAAGCTTTAGGTCATTTATATATTTTTTTATTTCGATATTTCGAATCTTCGGTTAACTTTTTCAGGATATTTTTTATTTTTTTTTGTCTTTTTTTTTCTTTTGTTAAAAAAGTACCAATAAGACAATAAGTGCCCTAATGGAAACGTTCAAAATTATCCAAAATAGTACAAATGTAAATTTATTTACACAAACCCAGTAAGTTTGCCCAAAGATTTTGACTCGTTAAATTAAATTTTTTTAATTGTGCATTTTATAAAAAAAAAAGAATCTGAGCAATTTACTTTTTTGGCATTCTCTAAGCATTTTTTTAACACAATGTTGACTTTCAATATGTACATGTGTATATAAATAAATAAACATGTACATATCGCACACTAAATCATAAATAGTCGCAACTCAAAATTATCAAAGTAGTTTTTTTTTTTTTATAATCAGTTAATTGAACAAATTTCTTACCCCCGCCACAGTCTACTTGAAGCATATAAAATGCCATTATGCTTGTATTTATTTTACATACTTGCGTCATTTGTACAGCATAAACATTTATTTGCCACTAATCAGCATTTGAAATTTTTATAGCTTTGCTATTTGTTGAGCGATACAGGACGTGATTTTTGTAGCAAAAATAATCGGCACTATTGCAGTTATAAATTTATTTTTGTTTTGATTTTTTTGTACTTAAAATCAGAGTAAGAAAATAAACGAAACAAATTGTTTGATTTTGTTTTGTTTCGTTTTTTGAAGTAACAGAAACAAAAACAATGAGAACGATTGCTCAATTTGTTTTTGTTTTATTTTTGCACATGAGCCGATGGGCTGTAAGCCGGTTAACAGCCGCCACCGGCCACAAACAATACATTAATTTAATCGCACGCCGCTAGAACAGTAAATAATGGGTAACAAATGGAAACGTTTTGAAGTATTTGCAAAGAATTTTATATTATCATATAATATAATTTTATTGCATTGTTATTTCACACATGAAATTTGTTTTATACAACTAAGCAACAAAGCTGTAACTGGGTGTCCTAAGACACCTCTCTTCTTTTTTGAGTTATTGATTGTTTGTAATTTAGTGTGCATTATGAATATAAATTTATAAATTTCTGCAAGTTTTCTTAGTTTATTTTTAATAAATCCATTTTGGTGATTTTTGCATTTCTTCTTCAGAAATAAAATGTAAAACCCGTTCCGTAATATTGAAAACTGAATCAGTTTCAGCGCCTATTGCAGAATTTAGGTTTATTCCTCTGGGAGATTTTAATTGAACGCCCAACTCAAAATACTTTAAGATTTGATCACAAAGCTCAATACAAAAGTTAATTTTGATTTTATCATTAACCATTACATACGTCTTTATTATCAACAAAATATAAAAAGCTCTTTTAATGCACTAAATGAACATTAGATCAGATCCAACTTGGTTTAAAAAAGTTGCTCATTTCTACGAGTGTTTTCAATAATCTTTGCATTCTTTGTATAAATTTTGAGTTTCAATAGTTTTACTTTAAAACGTTTTATGACAATGCCGAGTACACATTTATATAGAAAACAAATTTTAAATAAATTTGATATCTGTTATTTGTCGTTGTCAATTTTGTCAACATTTACTGCAAATGCAGAATAATTTTTTTTACAAATAATTTACATAGTTCCAAGAAAGAGTTTACAACAGCTGAAAAAGTGAAAGCCATTGAGCCTGGCAATGATGCAAAACATGTGAAGGCGGCTCTTTCTGCTTTCTTCGTCAAAAAATAGTTTCGACTTACAAAACTTTTAACAAACAAATAATTGCCAGATAAAATTTGTTTTGTAAATCTTTAGTAAACCAAATTTATTATTTTATATGTAATAATTTGTGAATTTCACTATTTTGTACAGCTCGCTTATTGATTGAACATATTACAAATAAATACATACTTTATATATTTCTATAGCATTTCAATTATAATTTAAATTCTATTTTTGTTCTTCTTCTTAATTTACGTATGCATTCATGGTGCTGAAATGATTCTTTTTGTTAATATTCTAAGTCAAGCAAAATTTTGTTACCGCACGATCTAAAGAGTAAAGGTAGAGGTCCATAGCTCGCTTTTTGCGCGTTATGCTTTACACGCGTTTCATCCTCTTGTTTCATTCTATACTTTGTTCGCGTTGAGTTACATGCACTGCTTTTAATGCGCCATTTTATTTTAGTTTTGATCAGCTGTGTGCGTTTGTTTATAAATACTTATAAAGAAAAAATGGAGAGTGAAATCGAGTTTTTAAAAGAATTTGTGGAGTTAGTCGAGTTTGTATATTTAATTTTATGTGCAAAAAATGCCTATGAACAATTTCAAAAAAGAAAAGGTTTTGGGTACGGCCGTTGTATTTAGAACGGAATTTAAGTGGGTTTTTTGAAACCACATTTAAAAAATTAAAACTTCTGACCCTCAGCAATTTCGAACCCCGACAAGAATGTCTGCAGATTCAGCATTTTAAAAGATAGTCTTGAGAAGAACTCGGCCAGGGCTATTCCAGCAGATTGTGGGCTGTTGTTGACTTTAATGTAAGTAAATTGAAAACTACATATAAATGTATGCACATTATTGGCTTAAGCAATAACTTTTCTAAGCAGCCATTTAATACAGATTTAGCGGAGATGACACTCAGTACGTAAAAGTAATCGATAACTAATATGCAAAATTTGTTACTGAGAAAAGTGTGGTGAAAAGTTAATTAAAATACATCGCATTAATGAAAATATTCACATATTTTATTAAACAAGTTTTTTTACTAAGAAATTTTTTTTATTGAAAAAAAAAGAAAAAAATTATCCACGGCAAAATAATATTTATCGATAACGTAAGACATAAAGTATTATTTAACACCTTTAGCATTCAAGAACAGCTGACTTTCTTTCATGGTGCTTGTAACGCGTACAAAAGTAGAAAGTAGACCTACTTTTTGCTTTGAACGCGCCTACGCGTTCTGCGCTTTTTGCAATGTAACTTGTCACATACTATTACATTGATTCTACTTTTTTGACAAATGCATAGAAAGCGTAACGCGCAAAAAGCGAGCTATGGACCTCTACCTTAATGTAATCAGCGGCGATAAAGAAAATCGTAATTTTACAAGCGAGAATCGCCTAATCGCACTTTGTCATTATTTTAAATAAAAATCGGCAAAATACCGATAAATCCCCAAATCTGGCAACAGTGTGTTTTATTGTGTCATTTTGCTTGTTTAATAAATACTCACTTTAGTTGATTCCAAAGATCGCATATTTATGTACTTGCGACTTTATTTATATAAAGATATGAAAGTAAACATATACATACATACATACATTCATATGTACAATATGTTTCTATTTTTTATTTTATTTATTTATTTAACTTAGATATTATTCCAATTTAAATGAAAATAAATCTTTTACTATACAGCACAATAAGATTTGTAATTTACTAACAAAAATGTGAATGTATGTACTTCGAACTGCGACCGTACAAAAACACTGCCTTCAATATACTGATAACAACACAAACAAAGTTGTTTTTCTGCTTTGCAACAGCGATAATAGTGTTACCGAGTATTTATTTTTAATTCAATCTTCATATCATATTTGTTTTTATAAGATAGAGAATTATAAATTAACACATTTAAACAACAATGCAACATGTAATTATAGTAAAATTATTTGTGCTAACTTACATACGCACATAGTACTCGTATGTATGAAGAATCTAAGACGGCTTTTACCCACTCAAAGTTTACTTTGCCAAGTCTTAAGTTTAGTCAGTTGAGAAGTGATAAGAGATACCAACAAACTCAAGATAAAATGATTGAAAAATCGTCGAAATCCCGAAAAATCGGACAAATCAAAATGTACTTTTTTTAACATGAATACATACCTACTTATGTTGTATTTTATCAATGTATATACATATTACGAAACACAAACAAAACATGTTCATGCATGAATTTTACACGAAGCCATTTACATTGTTTTAACACCCCCATAATTTTTGTCCCCTTAGTGTTAAAATTATGAAAAATTTTCCAAAGTTTGGTCTGAGTACTTTTAATGGCCGAAATTTTTGTTGGGAACTCAGAACTCTTTCACATTTATCTTTTTTGAGGATATCAATTTACACAGAGATCAATACGAGTACACCGTCTGTCTCAAGGTAAAACATAAAAGGAAGTGTAATATTCAAAATGTAACTGTAAATGTAATGCCATACATTTTTGTGACAAGGTTTATTTGTGTGAAATGTATTGGAATCACTGCTAGGGCCTTTCTATTTGAACTTATCGATATGTAGGCATGTATTACATAAAATTTCTTTTAATTAAACCCATATATATACATATGTACTTGCATTCAGTTATAGCAACAATAGAGTATTGACTCAAAATTTCAAAATTCGAAGGGTAACTTTAATTAGTAAATGCCAATATGCCATTTTTACTTAATGCTGAACCATCAGCAAATAATTTTTTTTTTAAACTAAATAATAAATTATTAAGATAGAGTCTGCAAATACTTACAAAGCGATACGAATTTTAGCCTGATCACATCATAAATAAAGTAATGAATTTAATTTTAATTTTGCAATTTTCAAGAGAGAATAAAATTGCTTTGAGAATGGGACTATTGTCAAAAGCCTTTACAGGAATTTTATTTACAAAACAAGGTCTTTAAAGGACAATGACAATTTTTAGCCTTTGCTACACATAAAGAACCGAATTTGGAAGTAGGGCACATTATTTTAAATTTTCCTATATAATTTATTTGTTAATTTTGTTTTAAATTTTTTTATGTTTGTTTTAGTCTAATTAGTATGACAAATATCGATCTTCGTTGAATGTATTATTTGTGTTTTTTTCTTTTTTGTAAATGTTTTTGTTTATATAAAATAAAAAGTTAAATTGTGATCAGTGGTAATTTCACTTAAATGGGTAATTTTGCTTCAATTCAAGTGTAATTTGGAATTTTGCTGCTGGCAACACTGCTAACTATGTATGTAGTTGATTGTTATTTTTCAGTAGCAGGCAGTGAACGAAGCCGACAGGCCAGGAGTCGTCTAACAGCCGCCGCTGGCAATTTTTGAATGGTCTCAGCCGCCACCGATCTTTGTGGCTAACTTTCGGCTTCGGCTTAGCCGTTTTTCTTTTAAATCCCCCTTTTTTCAAAACATGCGTTTTTTTTTTAAATGATAGCTAAGAAATTTAGTTGACTTATGTTGAGTACAAATCTCTTATTACTTGTGTTGTCATTTTCAAAACTTTTTTTATGAAAAGTAATGCCACATATCGAAAAATATCGGAAATGACAAACGTTGACACTAGTACACACTATAGCGATGTCACAAAATGCCATAATGTGTACTCGCCATTAGTTGTTAGCCGACTTTTAGCCGCCATACACTAGCCGCCGACGTATTCATTTGTAGACAGCCGCCGCCGAGGTTTTTCAGCTCTTCAAGTCGACAAGGACATAAAATGATAATCGATATTAAATAGTTAATTAAAAAGTCAAGTCAAGTTCTTTACTTCTAAAATATGTCTGTGCTTAACATTTAATATTTTCTAACTCTAATGTATTAGAAGATGACTTACAGTTATTCCATTCCCTCTTTGGGTATGCGGTAAATACCAAAGGAATTTATTTCCTTAGCTTAATCAAAGAGTTTGGTTGCTCCTTCTACATATAAGACTTACAGCAATAAATACTTTCAAGTGCTAACCAGCCCAGCAACACCATCCTTGTTGGAGTCCCTTACCAGTAGAGCTCTTTCATTTTTTATACATACATACATACATAAGTATGTACATATGTACATATAAATTTTTTTGCTTGAGAATAAATATAATTGGTACAATCATGCTATTTTAGTACGTATTGCTATTCTCGTAGTAAGAGAACAAAATTCCATGCTTAAAAATTTGCTGATGTAGAAAATGTATAAAAGATACGAGAAAACAAAAAAAAAAAGGAAAAATCTTTAAAAGCATGTTTTCTACTTCATTGATTTTCTTGCAGTTATTTTCTTCCTGTGTTTCAGTATTTGGAATGTCTGTAACAAAAGCGAATTTAACATGAAAATTGTTTGCAGTCCTTGTGCCGAACTGTAATGAACTGCTATTGTTTAACACTTTATGATTGGACCCCTTAATTTTGCTTTTAGTTTTTATTTATTGAAGCATAAAATTCTCATTTAATTAAAATTCATGCACAGCGAAAGGGTTTTTTAATGCGAAAACAATTGGTGATTTAAAGAAGTACATATGTACATATTTTATGTCACTTAATTGTGAGTACTTGTGTCTCTTAAGTGTTATGCCGAAGTCTCGTTTTATTGAGGGTTGGTTCTATAGTATCTATTATAATTCATGTAATATTTTGAGAACAATGATAAACAAAAAGTGATATCTGGGTGGTAACTCTCTATTGCGTTGCGAAAGCAATTACGATGCGAAAGCTAAATGCGATGAGATGCCAATTTGGTACTCTCTATTACTTTCGCAAGTCCTTTCGCAAAATTCTTTGATAAAGTGGCAGCACTGAGTTTGCAAAAGGAAATATGGCAAAGATAGACAGTAATGAAATGTCAAAATATGTAAAAAACGTCTTTTCAGAAAAGGAAAGTTAGAAAAAAGTGAAGTGTAACAGTTTTTAATTGAAAGTAAAATAGTGTTTGATGAGGAAAACGATCGTTTAGGACGAGTCTTAAGAGATATGTAAGTCCAATATACTCTCTTCAAAATTTCCGTTTCTGTATGTTCTAAACGCTATTCAACAGGAGTTGAAAGTTTCAAAGACATCTAGAGCAATTTCAACTATTATAAAACTAGCCGCCGCATTAAAATTACTTGGCCAAGATGGATGTCAACATCAAATTTTGCAGGACCATACCTTAGGTCTATCGCAGCAGTCTCACATTAAAATAATACTATGTTAGAACCATGTCAAATTTGATTTAGCTGCAGAAAGGGAACAAGAAGTAAAAAAGCTTTTTCCAACACTTGCGGCATTCCTGTTGTGATTGGAGTAGTAGATGGTATTCACAAAAAACGGTTAGATCGGCCAAAATCAAGCACTTACACCTCTACACAAAATTGCAGCACAGTATGAATGCTATGGTTTGGTTACTAATATTTCACCTTGATTTTACATTTTTAGATACATATGCATGTGATCACAAAATGAAATGTATTTTTTTTTATCTTTCTCCAAAAATAAAAATTTCAATATCAAATTTAAATATTTGGTCACGTATTCACTTGTTTTTCTCCCTTTGCGTTTGATATTTAGCTATCGCAAGATATTTGCGATAACCGGACGATTTTGGCAGACGCTTTCGCATTACAGAGTGCGGTGATACCAAGCTTGCGAAAGAAAAGAAAAATAGATGCGAAAAGCAAATGCGCAAACGCATTAGAGAGTACCAATCGTTCGATTTCGTAGCATTTTTCTTTCGCATCGCATTAGAGAGTAACCAACCTGCAATTTTGACATTAAGGTGAAAGATCCATCTTCTATTTGTAGATTTATGAAATACGCAAACTTTGTTTTAATATTTTTAAATTGGATAAAGTACAAATACGGACGCGAGAATTTTTTTCAAGAGAACAAAACACAGTAACTTTGCTAATAATAACGATTGAACTTTAATTAAAAAAATAAATAAATAAATAAAACAATAACAAATGCTTATTTACTGCTGAAAACAATTAATAGTGATTTTTTGCGACGGACGCGACATTAAGGTAAATATATGTATGTATGTATGTACATAGGTTAGGTTAAGTTAGGTTAGTCTGGTTGGTCGAGGAGCTCGCATAGACCAGGATTGATCCTTAGCGATACTAGCAGATGACAAGAAACCTGTAAGTGTGGCAGCCTAGTTCGTGGTGCCTGTATCGAATGACTCCCACACAGTTTTAACAAACCTTAGTAGTCTACATATTTCCATTCCCGATACAAGTTCAGTCATATCTAGTGCGGCTTAGAGCCGGACAGTGGCACAGTAGATAATCTACTCATCTGTCTCAATTACCCCGGGTTCCTTACATTTCCTGCAGGTACCGTCAAGTATTTGTCCTATTTTGACGGCATACGAAGCCGTCCAGCAGTGTTAATAATAATACCCCCACTGGAAGTCTACAGTTGCTTCTGGTTAGTGATAAAGGAATTTAGTCGATTTAGGATCATAGGAGCTCCACATGATTTTAGAAGCTTTGCAAGTTTTCGTCGCACGCCAACTTTCCTCCGCTTCTTCCTTCATCTTAGAGTCTATGACCCATTTCAGGTGTTGAATTAGTTTCCGGACATATACCGTTTCTTCCACCTGTAATTGGATCCCCCTTTTGGCCAGTGTATCGGCCATTTCGTTTCCCTCAATTCTCATGTGTCCTCGGACCCAAAAAACATGTACTTGTCTGCCAGCACATAACCTATTTAGGGCATTACTACACATGACCACAACCGGGGAGTAGTTGCAGTATGCTAAAATTGCCTTAATTGCTGCTTGACTGTCTTTAGATATATTCACACGCGCATTCATGGTTTGAGGGGTGAAAGTGAAAGTAAACTCAAAAAACATCAGATATTAGAACTCCGCTCTCGTTCTTTGTGTTAATGCGTAAGGTAATTGTTAATAGAAAATTTGCAAATTATAAAAAAAAAAAAACAAATAAAGGGTCCGCCAGATAACTTTTTTTTTTGAAAATGCTATAAAAAACAAACTACTGAATATTTTCTCAAATTTCTTTTTTCATTTGAAAGTACAATCCTTCCGGTTAATAATGAAAAATAATTTCATTCAAATGGCTGCCTCGGCTGGCCATGCAGTGGCCTACACGATCGGTGCAATTTTTAAGCACATTATCGATTGTGTGCAGCTGTATTTCACCAATGGCTTCACGAATATTGTCCTTTAAAGCGTCAATTGTCTCTGGCTTGTCGGCGTAACACTTATCTTTGACGGCACCCCACAAATAATAGTCCAACGGTGTCAAATCGCAGCTCCGAGGTGGCCAAACGACATCAGCTCTGCGGCTGATAATGCGATCTTCAAAACATCGAGTGTAGCTTCATCTGTATTGAAACCAAATGTTGCCAATATCCTCCTCTTCAATTTTTGTGAACAAAAATTCGTTCAACATGGCCCGATAAATATCGCCATTGACTGTAACGGCCACTCCTTGCTCATTTTCGGAAAAAATGGCCCAATTATGCCTCTGGACCAAAATCCGCACCAAACAGTGACTCGTTTTGGGTGCGTCGACTTTTCAATGTATGCGTGCGGCCCACTTAGCGAAGCGAAAACGCATTGGATGGTCAGTTGGCTTCAACTCCTGAACTAATTGGACTTTGTATGGCGTCACACCAAGGTCTTTATGCAAAATTCGTCTCAATGATGTCTCCGAAATGTTCAATTGTTGAGAACGACGGTGAATTGATGTTGATGGCGCTTCACGCACACTTTTTGCCACAGCAGCAATATTCTCGAATGTACGCACTGTTTTTGACTTTTCACGCTTTGGTTTATCGATGAGGATGCCAGTTTCTTCTTTCAAAATCCGTACGCAATTTTCGCACACATTCTGCAACATTACCATGATTTTCAAAGTAATGTCGCAATATTTCCCAGCGTTGTTCAAGCGTATACACAACCATATTCGTTCAGCGGAAGGATGAAACTAATTATCTGTCAAATCAGACATGAGCTAAGTGTTACCATTCACGAAATAAGCACTAGTTGAAAGAAAAAAACGTTAGATGGCGGACCCTTTAATACTCGTATTATTTTAAATAGTCGCAAAAATGCTCAGCAAAAAAAAAAAAAAAAATATTTTAAGTTGTATACTCGTACTTCGATAAAAAAATTTCATTTATTTATAAAGTATAGACCTTATCAGCTTTATTTATTAAAAAGAAAATGAAAAGTTTTGAGCAGAACAATTTTTTTGTTTGGTTGACCTTTTCCTGGAATTGTCCATATAATTTTTTTCTTATACTCAAAAAATATAATTTTTATGATCTACGTCCTTGTAACTTCTTCCAAATAACTCCTCTTTCTTTACATTATTTTATTTTCCAATTATCTAACATAATAAAATGCTACAAAATCATGAGAGAATATTGATTGATGGTGTGGCAATGAAGCATGTGTTAGGAATGTGTCTATAAAACAGTCATCTTCAAAAGGTTGCCCCCAAGCGACAGAGCGAGCGAGTAAGAGGAAATTCTATTTCCCCTTCTAATAGTAGATCAAATAGTGTTTTTATTTTAACAAACAAGATTCGAACGTTTATGTAAATATACAGACAATTAAAAGCTAAATCTGCTGAGCAAGATTATTTTTTTTTTAATGAAAGTAAAATATTGTCAACTTTTACATTTTTAAAAACTTGTATAAATATTGGAAAATTTTAAAACTATTGTTGCATTTTCTTTTTAAATAATTAATAAACAAACATAAAAATATCAGAAACAGCATAATTTTTATGGGAATTTTGCATTTGAAAAAAAGTTAACTGACTCACTAATATATAAAATTTAACGTGCGTGAAATTTATTTTAGCACAATTTGAACAATTTGATTATGATAAAAGCAAATTAAAAAAGTGTCAATTGTTAAGGGTCTTCCAATAAGGACTTTTGAACTTTGACTTTGTTGATAGCTGACATATTGTTCCAGCTGCATCTATCGAATTGGCTGTCATTTATTCAGTCTATTTGGCGAAATAATCATGATCATATCGTCACCTAAAACTCATAAGGCCGTAACAAGCAAAAAATTCAAACTAGACTTTTTGATTGATTATGATGTGATTAAGCAAAATACACATGTCCTTAAATTTTACTCACACAACGATTTTATTCATTATATCCAGTTTAAATTTATGAGGTTTTTCGCTTCTCTTGTAAAAAAAGTAAAAACTGTTCTTACGGCCTTTTGGATTTTAGGTGACGATATATGGGCAGAAAAGTCCATCTCTTGTCTTTTTACGTTATTTTGCGACGTACCTTGTTTAAAAAAAAAAAATAATGTTTTATATACTTTTTTTGCTTAACGTAACAAAAAGTAGAATTTTCTGTGGAAATGCCCATATATCGTCACCTAAAATCCAAAAGGCCGTAAGAACACTTTTTACTTTTTTTTTTTTACAGAAGCAAAAAAGAAAAAAAAAGAAATACGTACAAATTGTTTTGATCAAAATGGGTGTTCTCTTCCGGCAACGTTTCGTGCTCATAAGTCTAGTCACGGTCACTCTATATATGTATACCAACAGCACGGCCGGACACACAGCTCTTGCCACATTAGACATTCTACATGAGCGATTTGAGGGCTTGATCATTTCAAATGCTTAAATCAATCTACATATCGTTAGCTGAAATACAAAAATCCCTCAATTACATTTTTTAAAGTTTACGGGAGAGAATAAAGAGAGAGTAAAGTTTCTTTATTTCTATTTTTAATGCGTCAGATTTTTTATGATTAGGGACATGTGTCTCAATGTATATAATATCCAAAAATTCTGTGGCAATAAGGAAAAAGTGCTTAAGTCATATTTTACTGTTTTGCAGTAAGAGCACTTTTTGCGATTTTGAACTTTTTGTTAGTTACGTTGTTTTGCATTTCAAAATTTTGTATTTAGCTTAACTTTTCGACCAAAATCTACTATTTGCAATCGTAAATAATCGATTTTCGTCAAAAAATCGAGGTCCTAAAAATGTGTCGGTTAAGCTTTTTTTTTTGGCGGTTATGGCTCGGTATATCTTAATTAACAGCCTGGCCCACGATGTTTCTTTCGCTTATATTGATATTGAAAACAAAAACAAAATAAGAGAATTTGTTTTTGTTTTCAATGTAAGTAAGCGAAATAAACTTTCTTGTCGACATCGTGGGCCAGGCCGTAAGTTTAGAAAGTATATCAATCAATGCCGGTAATTTTAATAAAACTGGTGTTAAATTTTTTCTGTGTGACAGCAAAATAACTCTTCATTATAACAAATACTCGTACAGTTGAATCAATAACACAAGCACAAAAAATATTAATTTAATAATAAAAATAATTTAAGTGTTAACTACACTTCTAGCGCAAAAGTACAAGGTGGGCCAGAAGAAATCACCCTATTGGAAAATGCTCTTATTTTTGCAAATGGCGGCCAATGTCAAATCTGTTTTGACAGTTGTGAACTGGACAGGTGTGGAATATAAGTGAACAAGCCATGGAGCGATACACTCCCCAACGGAACGCGGAATAATCGTTTCTATTCTTTTCAGGTCGCCTTATCTCTCGTTTTGGCGATTTACATTGGCCCGCAAGATCACCCGATTTAAACGTTCGACTTTTTTGTGGAGTTTTTTGTAGTCCCGTGCTTACGTGAACAAGCCCTAGACCCTGGAAGCCCTCAAGGACAACATTCGACACGAGTGCGAGAATCTGTCGCCCCGAACTTCTCGCCGAAGTGATGAAAAATGCCATAACACGAGCCCGTATAGCAATCAATTGTGACGGCGCCCATTTGGCCGATATCATCTTCTCTAAAGATTCAAATAAACATAATCAAAAAACAGAATCGAAATTTTTCATTTAGAAAAAAAAGAGAGCCAAACAACAAACAACGGATGACTTCTTTTGGCCCACCTTGTACATCATGTGTTTTTGTCTCCAGATGGGTTGTGATATTTTAATGATGTTGTTTTCTACACTAACATCATTAATTGGATTTAAATAAAGATATAGAAATATATATTAATACATCGAAGCCATAGTTAAGGTGTTTATAAATAAGCAGCAAAGAAAAAGGTATTTTACATATTTTCATTAGGTATGCCAAGTAGATTGTCAATAAAATTTTAAATTGTCTTATTTATTATTACTTTTTAGTCTCCTTTTATTTTATTTTATTTTTATTTCATCCAATCGAAGTGTGATTTTTGTCACTTTTTATTAAGGTTCATTTGATTGTAAGCTCTTGTTTGTTTATCTAAATGGGATGAATAGTAAAGGAAATAACAACATGATAAATACACTAATAAATATGTACAGTATACAAAGTTCATATTCGTACACCCTCAACTTTAAAAAAAAATGTTGTAATTAAATAAATAACTATAATACTCTTATTTTTCTTGCACGAACTTATATTTAAGAGACTTTATTTAACAAATCAAATAATCAAAATGACATTTCGGTCAATGGGAATTCACTAAATATTCTCGAGGAACAAAGTTTATATTCGCCCACTAAAATAATCCTAAAAATTTATTTTAAAAACCAGTTTTAGTATAAAAAATTCTTAACTTTTCTTTTGTAATTCCATCAATTTTCAATCTGATTGTTAAAAAATTTTGTGTACGAATATTATTTTGTTTGAATTAGTAAATTTTGCTTATCTTTACGAAAAAAAAAAATGTTTGATAAAATATATTTGTATTTAAATGTTTTATTAAATACAACTTCTGTAAACAAAATCTGGCGAGAAATAAGTAATTTAAATAATTTAATTTATTACAAGGCAGTGGGTTTTTTGATTGAGGGTGTACGAATACGAACTTTGCATACTGTATGTGAAAATAAATTCCTAGTGATTTGGGTGCTTAGCGCCGCATAATCTTTTATTATCCAATGTGGGCGAGCCAATATTAAATTAAACTGGAACAAACAAAAAAAAGTCTGCATATAAAATATTAGGAAAATATTACAAAAAAAAAATTTAATTGAGATTTATTGGCAGCAAAAGTTCGTATAAATATATGTATATGGGACCAACAAATTTCATAGCATAAAGGCAGAATTAGTTTGTACGTGCTGTTCTGTTCTGAATCAGCTGTTTTGTTTCTGTTCAATTGAAAGTCTGTGTGTGTGGTTTGTTTTTCCCTTTTCGTTCTATTCCGTTGCGGACAAATCTGTAGAAAATAGAATTCAACGTTAGTGACAGCCAAAAGTGTGTATGTATTAGTTTGTTGTGATATTTTGTATACAACTGAAATCAGTTCTGTAGGTTGCCAGCTGATTCCTTGCACAGAAAAAGTAATTGCAAAATATTTTATACAGAAAAGAACGGCACAGAACGACAACGAAAAGTAAAAACTAATGAGGCCTTAAGAAATAATCTTTAACAGGTCTTTTAGAATTGAGTTGGCTATCCCTTAAACTGTAGAATAGTATCTGCAGAATTGGGCAATGCCACTGTAAATAAGGAAGCTAATAGAGCAACTCCCCAAGAAGCAGTTCTATCACCGCTTTTTTGGACGCTGGTCGTTAATGACATTCTCATGTCATAGAATTACAGCATATGCAGACGACATAGCCATTATCATAATTGGTAAGTTCCTCGACACAATTAGTTCCCTCATGGAGTCCTCGGTAAAGGATATTCATGGATGGGCAACGCGGGTAGATTTGAACTTAAACTCTGAAAAAATGTCATTGTGCTTTTCACTAATAAGAAAGTCACGGAATGGAAGACACCAAAATTACTATTTAATTTTGGTGTTTTCCATTCCATTCCGGGAATTATTTTGGATATTAAACTGAAGTGGAAACCCAATATAGAAGATATAGTTAGAAAGGCCACCATTGCTCTATACGCATGTATAAAGATGCTGATAAAGACTTGGGGCCTTTCGCTTGATCTTACATATTGGACATACACAGCGGTAGCTAGAGCAATTCTACTCTACGGAATACTTGTATATTGGAACTTAAATCAATAAAACTAACTGCAAAAGTAAACGCGGCATACAAATCTGTTATCCGACTCAGGACAACAAAACAGATGTCGTACAGATCATTTGGTAGCATAGTTCAGGAGAGGTGGAAATTATCCATGTGCCCCTCTCTTGGTCCTAGTTTTATTTTTGAAAATATAAAATATAGATACAAATGTATGTATCTATATGTAGTGAGTTAATACGATAAGATTCGAGTTTCTATTCTTAATTACGGCTTTTCAACGTCTTCAATTCTTTTATTATTTAAAATATATGTTGTTTTCTTTGAACTGATACCTGCTGCAATGTATATAGTAGAATTTTCAACAACTTTTACATGTAAAACTTTTTTGCACTCTTGCTTGCAGCAACGTTGACCCAAATGCCACATGAATATGACAGCACTGTGCGGTTTAACTCGTACAACGCACATTCTGGCAATACAGCGATGTCTGTGTTAAAGCAAAATAAAAAATAAAAAAATAAAATAAATAAATTAAGTGTGTAAAGAGAGCAAAAGCTAGTGGCTGCTACAAACCCCAACCAACATGCCGGTTTCATATCCATGGAAACGCATGTTTTCCCTTCTAACAAGTGCTAAGAAAAACTAGAACTTTTCTCTACTCCATGAGTAGACATGAAATGTCACAGCAAGTTGATATGTGCTGCAAAATGTTGCTCAGCTTATTTGAACACAAAAATGTGTGTGGTAAACACTTGATGTGTTTTTCCTTTTGTTTTTACTAAATCGAAAATATAAACTTCAGCAGGCAACACATCCGCATACACAAACACACACACACACACACGCACACACACACACACACTGTTTCTTATGACAGTCAATTTAAAAGTTCTTGAAACTTTTGAAGCTGCTCGATTTGGCTGCAACAATAATATTCGCTCTAGTTTTTTGAACTTGTCGTTCAGTTTCTATGTATTGTTTAATTTGAAATAAATTGTATATACATAAATATTTTTTGGTAGTCATAGAAACCACTTGCTAGAAGTCCTATGCAGCCATTAATGTTTGAAAATTATGTTTAAATAAAGGAAGTTAAGTTTCTGTTTTGATTGTATACCTTGATATGGAAATTGGCATTTGATTGCGGCAAATCACCACAATATTGTTCTTGATTGTCGTATGGGACAATAAATTGTGAAATCACACGATTGGCATACAAAATGGAGCAATAATTGGTGCATTGCGGCAATCGTGTGATCCTACCTTAAGTTACAATTTTCTGGGTTACTCTAAAGGTAGAGGTCCATAGCTCGCTTTTTGTGCGTTATGCTTTAGACGCGTTTCATCCTCTTGTTTCGTTCTATACTTTGTTCGCGTTAAGTTACATGCACTGCTTTTCATGCGCCATTTTATTTTTGTTTTGATCAGCTGTGTGCGTTTGTTTATAAATACTTATAAAGAAAAAATGGAGAGTGAAATCGAGTTTTTAAAAGAATTTGTGGAGTTAGTCGAGTTTGTATATTTATTTTATGTGCAAAAAATGACTATGAACAATTTCAAAAAAAGAAAAGGTTTTGGGTACGGCCGTTGTATTTAGAACGGAATTTAAGTGGGTTTTTTGAAACCACATTTAAAAAAATTAAAACTTCTGACGCTGAGCAATTTCGAACCGCGACAAGAATGTCTGCAGATGTCTGCTCTGTTCTCTTTATTTTATTTCTATATAGCAGCAAGCTTTTGTTATATAAAAGCTCGTGCTTTTTTACAGCATTAATTAAATTTTCTTCCATTTTATTGTTTAAAAATATGTAATGAACACAAAGTAAATAATACAGATTTAGCAGAGATGACAATCAGTACGTAAAAGTAATCGATAACTAATATGCAAAATTTGTTACTGAGAAAAGTGTGGTGAAAAGTTAATTAAAATACATTGCATTAATGAAAATATTCACATATTTTATTAAACAAGTTTTTTTTTACTAAGAAATTTTTTTTATTGAAAAAAAAAGAAAAAAATTATCCACGGCAAAATAATATTTATCGATAACGTAAGAAATAAAATATTATTTAACATCTTTAGCATTCAAGAACAGCTGACTTTCTTTCATGGTGCTTGTAACGCGTACAAAAGTAGAAAGTATACCTACTTTGTGCTTTGAACGCGCCTACGCGTTCTGCGCTTTTTGCAATGTAACTTGTCACACACTATTACATTGATTCTACTTTTTTGACAGATGCATAGAAAGCGTAACGCGCAAAAAGCGAGCTATGGACCTCTACCTTAATTATGGTCAACGTTTTTAAAGCCGAGACCCACTAACGGCGCAAAATCGGTACGATTTTTATCGGCATAAATTGCACTGTAAGTAAAATTTTAACTTTCGATACGACACAGAAAAACGCCCAGACACCCCAACTAATTTTTTGGCCGTAGAGCACAGTGGTATACGGAGTTTATAGATTAAGTCAAAATCAAGAAATATTTCATTTTTAATTTTGTGTGGTTTCTCAAAGGATTTGTTGGTGTTTTAAGGAAAATCTCTTTGCTTCTTTGTCAAAATTCAACTTATAATGATGGCCTTCCACCTTTCGGCTAGCACAGTTCACTTATTTTTAATGTGTGGTACTATTTAATAAAATTTTGAAAAATTCTATGATTTTTTTTTTATATTAAAAACAAAAACAAAAGCAAATTTTCTTCTTTTTTGTTTGTTTTCAATATACATAAGCAAGCGATAGGAACTTTCTTGTCGATATCGTGGGCCGTAAATAGTGCCACAAACTGGAAATAATTGAACTGTATCCACCTGAAAATAGACGGCTATTATTGTTAGAGTTAAGTATCAACAAATAAACAATAAGCAATGTTAATTCAAAAGAGTTTTCGAAGCCTTTTTCCATATATGTGTATTATGAAAATAGCTTGCGAGACTTAAAATGGAACATACGAGTATCTTTGTTTTCACTCAATCTTTTGAACCGGAGTATGCCATTGTGTTCTACGGCCAAAAATTAAGTTGGGCTGTCTCGGCGTTTTTCTGTGTCATTTTGACGTACGTACAGTGTTATCAAAGGATGAGTCTTTTATGTTTTAATGCTTAAACAGAATTGCGGCATAAACACATTTTCCATACAAATTGACACAAAAAAGCAGCCCCAGAAAGCAGTCGAGCGACAGCATCTATTTTATTTTGAAAGCATTTCTTCTTATGCTCTCACATTTAAATACTCATACTCTGAAAAACGTTACCACACTCTCAATAAATTTCATACACATTTTGTAAACAAAACCACAAAGAAATATAAACACAAAAGAAAATAAAACAAAAATTAACGAGAATTTGAAGTTACTGCCGTAGATTTTATTATGGGCTTTATTAATTTGACAGCAATTTTGCCTGAAGTTGCAGACTTATTCTGTTTCATCATTTTTAATAAAATAAAAGAAAAATTTAATTAGAAGCAGCTGTTATAAAAAAAGAAGAAGAGAGGTGTATTAGGACAGCCAGGATAGAGCTATGCTGCCAACTTTATTAAGGTACTCAGAGGATATAAGATATTTCTCAAAAGTTAGATATTAAAATTTTAAATAAAAAAGAAATTTTTATAGAAAAAAGTAAGAAATGATTTGAAGAAGAACATGTTAAGTAAATATTAGAGGTGGCTTTTTTTATCTGGACACAAAAAACAAATTTCATGTGCTAAATAAAAATGCAATAAAATTGTTTGTATTTTTCAAAACTATTTATTTAATATACATAAAATTTATTTTTGTTATTATTATTTAAAAAACAAAATAAATTCGCCGCAATTATTTGCATGTGTGGACATTTGGCATATGTGTACGCAGACTTAGTACCCCTTTAATTTTTTGTTAAGTTCTTATTAGTAAGTCATCTGGCATCTCCATCTTTACGAACAGAAAAAAATAAAGAAAACAAAATCGATTAGTTTTGTTACTAAGATCAAGTACTAGCTGTTGTGTCTGACATAAAGAGCATAGCTCTAAAACTAATCATAAATGGATACATAAACCCATTTTAAGATATGCCAGCCCTCGAACCCAAAGCTTTATCACATTTGCCTTGGCAACGCTGCTTAAGGGCCACTCAGACTATCATACTTTGTATTTATACATGTCAAAAATTCAAATAATACGTGCAAGTGCGATATTGTGAATGCAAAATGTCATAACGAATGGTAAATAATACGATAAAAATCTGACATCCCATAATACTTGACCATTTTTTGAAAATTTTCTATATATGTCTTTGTCTTATACCCTACATAAATATTGAATATGCTTATCGTATTGAATAATTTTTCGTGTAAGGCATGCCTGAAAGTTAACAAAACTGTCGTATTTTCATTTTCTTTATCTTATTTATATCAAGTACTTTAACCGCCGTCTATTTTCAAAGGCCGGCACGAGCACAGCTTGCTTGAAACTGCTCTGCCGCCGAAAGTAAACAATTAATGTAGGCATGTTAATTCTACACAGCTGTTTGCTTTCTACTTGTTTTTTTAATGTAATATGAGGTGTGATGGTGTGAACACAAAATATAGCTTTACATTAAATTTTTTGACAGTCGAAACAAATGTCTTTAGATTTTTTTCTCGTAAAGTGTGATGAAAGTCTTTATACATGTATAATAGTCTGAGTGGCACTTTAGTGGTAATTTATTAAGCCGCGTTCAGACTATTATACTTTGTATTTATACTTGTCAAAAATTCAAATAATACGTGCAAGTGTGATAGTATGAACGCAAAATGTCATAAAAGTGGCAAATAATACGATAAAAATTTTGACATCCCATAAGACTTTTTCGTTTTTAGAAAATTTTCTAAACGATAATACTTTTCATTAGATCAGGGTTGCATTTTCACACAAACCAAATTTCCAAGTCGGCTGTTTCGCCGCCGATAGCGTGTCGTCATTGATGTAATGTTTTGTCATATGTATATCGGCTCAAAATTTTTAATAAGTGCATCGTATGAAAGTATATTTCGTTGACGTAATTTTTTATCGTTTTTGTAATATCTTTTCTTAAATTGTTTCTGTTATTTACATAGAATATTTTTAACTGCTGAATTTTTTCAAGTAACGGCACGTCCCCGCCTACCGCCGCTAGTCAATGAATAGCACAGACATTTTCATTGAACAGCTGTTTTGTTTTCTGCTTGTATTACACATTTTATTTGAAGTGTGATGGTCTGAACACAATATGTGATTTTACGTTAGATTTTTTGACAGTCGCAACGAATGTATTTAGATTTCTGTATCGTAAAATGTGATGAAAGTATTAATACTTGTATAATAGTCTGAACGGGGCTTTAGCGTTATGGCTCTCGACTCACATGCATTATTCAACCAATTTGTTAATGGTTGGTTTTATTAACTTTACATACATGAGTCTTGGCACTAATTAAACTGACCTCCAACAATGTTGGGGTCGCACATGTACATATAAAATAAATATTCTAAATTATGAACTCGCTGTTGACTCGGCATGTTTTTCTTGTTTAGTTTAGCTATAGTTCCCTTAAAATACAAATGAGTTGCTTTTGTTTTGTGGGCCAATATCTCCAACTGAGTTCTCATTATTGTGCCGTGGAATTTTCGTAATATAAATTTTAGTATTTTGCTTCTACTGAACTTCGTGGTTTGGGGCTTAAAATGCGTGTTTTTATTTAACATCGAATGAAAGAACATTAGAACAAAAATCATTTCATTATACTCAGGCTTTCATTGCAATGGTTTCAATGGGAGAGACATTGTCGATTTGTTTTTAAGTATTTAGTTTGCAATACACTAAATTGCATTGTGAGCTGTTTTAACGTTTGGAAAATAAAATTGAATTACATTTTTGTTTTGCTGCCCGTTGACTTTACTCGTACTAATGCAAATGAGTATATTTTCAGTTTATTGACTTGTATTAGTAATTATTTGTATTTCTAACGTTATTGTTGGTCCTTTTCATGCACACACAACTGTATTGGAATTATCATGCGGAAACACAGCAGTGGTAAAAGGACATTCAATAAGCTTTTGTAAAGCAAGTTTGTGTTTAAATATTTAGTTAACAAATGCCAACTTTATTAAGGTACTCCGAGGATATAAGATATTTCTCAAAAGTTAGATATTAAAATTTTAAATAAAAAAGAAATTTTTATAGAAAAAAGTAAGAAATGATTTGAAGAAGAACATGTTAAGTAAATATTAGAGGTGGCTTTTTTTATCTGGACACGACAGACTATACTGCCCTTAGTGAAAATTGAAAATTTAAAAAAAAAATATACAAATAACACAGATCAATAGCAAAAAAGGGCTTGAATAACCACTATAAAGATTTCATGCATTATGGCTCCCTAAGTACAAAAATGGTAAAATGATTTTTTTTAAAATAATTTTGAAATAAAATTCTCAATATTTTGAGAGATTTCTCCACTTATGTTGTCATAACTCAAAAACAACTAGTCCAATTTTGTTAAACTAAATTTACAAAAGTTGAAATTTACAAAGCCTTTAATCCGTTTATATATTGCGTTTCAATCAGCTCAGTAGTTTCGGAGTTGTAATGAAAAATTGTAGCCAAAAATTCATATTTTACTTGCTATTATTTTTTTTTGTTTTAAAAAAATCATGAAAAATCGAAAACGGCTAAAATTATTCAGATTTATTGCTTAATCGCAAAGCTACATGCAATAGAAACAAAATGTGATATCGATCATAAAAATCGATTGTTTTTTTGTCAAATTTATTCACAATTAAGCAAATTTACTCATTTTCACACAATTTTGGATATTTGTTTGATATATACATAAAAATGGAGTAGTCAATGTTCTTCTTTCGATTGATTGAATTTTTAAAACTTTTTACCCATGTTTTGCACAAATTTTCACTTGGAAAATGCATTACAAAGTAACATTGGTGTATTTTTTTTTGGCGAAACCCTGCAACACATTACATAATATTTCTGGTTGCGCAATATAAATCCAAAGACTTTTAGTTTTATCCAATATATTGTGACATATAACAATAAAATGTACACACACACAAGTTTATTGTGCAATATCAATTATTGCACAATAATATAGCACAATAATATTGCACAATAATATTGCAAGTTTGTGGGTTTTTTTTTCGAAAATCAGCAGAAAAAAATCTATACGGAGAAGAGTTACTGCCAGTTTATAGAAGCCATGTAAAAATTCTCGTCTGCCTTCTATAAACTGCCAGTTAGTGTTTTAACTTCTTCATTAAAATGTTCCTCGTAAAAGTTTACCAAAGTAAACAAAATACACAGCTGGAAGCTGACAAAGGTCAAAATATTTCCAAAGCCGGGCAAGGATCTTACCAAGGCTGAGTCATATAGGCCAATTAGTTTACTGTCAACAATGTCAAAGTTCTTCGAAAAGCTACTTGTGATAAAATTGTCCCCAATTCTAACTGATAATGCGTGCATACCGGATCATCAATTTAGTTTTAGAAGTCAGCATAGCACCATTGAACAAACGCATAGATTGGTTCAATTTATAAGAAGGACATTTGAAGAAACGAGGTATTTTTCTGCCCTCTTTATTGATGTTTCTCAGGCATTTGATAAAGTGTGGCATCAAGGCTTAAATTTTAAATTGAAGACATATCTACCAATAAGTTACATTCTTGTCCGGAAGTTCACTGTTGTGGAAGGACACTTTATGAGTATGCCCGAGACTACCTCATCCGGTGTGGCACAGGGGAGTATACTGGGGCCAGTTTTGTATTTTATTTATACCTGTGATATGCCTGTGAGCAGTAATTTTCCACTTCTACATTTGCCGATGATACAGCCTGCCTTAGGTTAGGTTAGGTTAGGTTAGCAGGCTGCTGGTAAGGAAGAGTGAAATTTTAGAGTCCAGCTCACTTGGGTCCAATACAATGATCCCTTTGTGCTACCTGTTAGTTGAAGAGAAGATAGTGAGAGAGGGTGAAAGGGAAGGGATAGTGATAGTGAAGACAAGTGATGAAGGAAGATATGGAGGAAAGATTCATTCTTTTACAACTCTGCTTTTTGCACGCTTTTTGATAATGCAGTATTGCAGCGTCTTCTGGTGTTAAATGAGGCGTATTAAGTTTTTGAAGCTGTGTTTAGTAGCCATTTTATTAGTTATTTTACTGCGCCAATGATTCTGCTACACAACGAAGGAGGGCGCTCTGATGTTACATTAGGATTAGTATCTGATGAAGTCGGTGTAGTTTATAGTGACCAGTGCCTTATGCCTGCATCACTAGAACTTTTCGCACAACAACTGATACAAAGGACACTAATGCACATCAGAAAAATGCTTGGTGTTATTATTTTTTTTAATGACTGTCGGAGACCGGGCTCGAACCCCTGCTCGCACAGCCTGCCTTAGTATGCATTAAAACCCTTACGAGGCATTCCGATATCTTCAGCAACATATTACCCAGCTGGAATTGTGGTTAAGCTTATGGAGAATAAAAATAAACGAACAGAAGTGTGTTGTTCAGGTAACATTTACCTTACGAAGAGATACTTGTTGACCCCTTCCAAAGTTGTTCCCTAACATTTAAATGTAAAATACCTTGATATACACCTCAATCGAGCGCTTACATGGAAACTCCTTATTGATTCTAAGCTAACACAAATAAAACTAAAATCAACTCAGATACACTGGCTGATTGGTAGAAATTTCACCCTGAATCTACATTGTAAACTTTTAATACACGAGTTGCTTTTGAAAACTATATGGTGCTACGGAATTCAGCTAATGGGGCACTGCTTCAGCTTCCAATGTAGAGAGAATCCAACGAAGGCAAAACAAAATTTTAAGGTTAATAACATCGGCTCCATGGCACATTAAAAATTCAAATTTACATCGTGATTTAAATATGTCTCTAGTGAGACAAATACTAAACAAAACTAAAGTCACATCTTCATCCCCTTGCTTGTAATATCTTCAACTTTATTAGACACATCCGCTTAAAAAAGAGTCAACACTAGGGCTCTACTACGCAACACTCCAGATGAAACTTCTTGAAAATATTTTTGTGCTTAATACGACATTTATGTATTATTAATTATTATCACTAAGATTATGTCCGACACTGGTCGGGCCTAATGATGATTATGTTTAGACTTAAGATTTGACTACTTATTGTTAGTTCAGTATTGGAGATACAATAAATAAATATAAGTGTACAAAAAAAAAAAAAAAATTATAAAAAAGCTGAAAAAATCTTATAACTAAAGTGCAAGGGTTACATGGCTGCCATTGCCGAGTAGGGGAAGCCTCACTGTCCCATCAGGAGTCGAGTGTTTTAAGCCAATTGAAAAGAATTATCAAATTCCAGCGATGAGCATTTATTCAACAATCTGAAACGTTATGTGCATTTATTTTATTTCACTTTACTTGCAGTTCAAATATTTACACCCTTACGCATGCATGAAATAAAAACAAAGAGTAAAAGCAAATCATAAAAAAAAAATCATTTGTGTTGGTTACTCTAACCTTCTTGTAAGTTAATTGTGTTTCTCTATTAACTTCCTTTAAAATGATTACTGAAGTGCTTAAGCACTTCAAGGGGCACTTTAAGTGAAAAAAATATTATTGCTAAGCCAAAGATAAGTAAAACAATTAACGTCCTTCCCCTGCGTGCTAAATTTTCTCTCTCTAACTTGTATTTTTTAAGTCTTTTCTGAGTGGATTCCAAAAAAACTTTTCTAATTTTTTTTTATTATTTCTTTTCTTCTTGTTGTCATTGCCATTTAAAACAATACTGCAAACTAAAAGGACTCGGCGTAGATTAACGCAAAATTAAAAAGAAAGAAAAAGAAAATAAATTTGCTTAGTAATTTGTTTAATCGATCAAATGATTGAAAGCGTAACATGTTCGTTTAAAACCATATTTTGCATTACGAAGCAAAAATTTGAAAACAACTTAAGTGCACAAAACATTAAAATAATTCAACGAAAGGTATTATTAATATTAATATTGAGATTTGATTGGGATTTAGTTTTCAGTTTTGCATATTCCTTATGTATCAACTGTTTCAATTATTTTTGTTGCTTACGGCGGACGCCCTTTCCACTATCAAGTCTCGATATACAGGCTGTCTGGTGGCAAATTTATATTTCTAAATACGATTATTTCAAAAAGCAATAGGCGGTGCGGAGGGAGGTTGCCGCCGTTAGAATTATCGATTGTGCGTATTTGTGGTCGAGTGAGCATCGCGCGTTCACTGTGGAAACATTTTTTAAGAGTAATGATTCTTACGTAATTGCTCGCCGACAATTTTGTGCAAAGTTCGGCATTCGGCGAATACGTGATGGACCAAGTGTAAATTTAATTCGTTCGTGGGTGCTTCGGCTATGAATGTCCCACGGCCAGGGCCCAGTCGATCCTCAAGGACTTCCGAAAACATTGAAAGCAGTTTACGTGAAAATCCGCGGCTTTCAATACGGAACGGTGCAGTTCCATCCTTTAAAAATTCAAACCGTTCAAGAACTGAAAGAAAGTGACTTTGATTTGCGCAACAATTTTTGTGAAACGATGTTGGAGCGTTTTCGCACTGTAAATCCCATTTTTTGGAGCGACGAGGCTACTTTCCACTTAAACGGCCACGTCAACAAGCAAAACTAGCGTTACTGGTCTCCAAGAACCCGCAACCCTCGATTGGAACATCAAAAACCATTGCATTACCCCAGAGGGTAACTGGTTGGTGTGCCTTATCCACGCATGAGATAATTGGACCATTTTTTTTTTCGAAAATTCTCGAGGCCAGGCGACGAATGTCAACAGTGAAAATCATCGACGCATGATTAGAGAATTCTTTTTGCCAAACCTGCGAGCTCATCTCTTCACACATGTGGTTTCAACGGTATGGGACGAATGCACACACAGCCAGAGCTTCGATGAATTTGATTCGGGAAAATTTCCCCCAAAAATTGCTCAGTCGCTTTGGGCAAATCCTTCCCTGGATATTTTTCTTTGTGCTACCTCAAAGAGAAGGTTTGTAATCACAATCCCCAATCTCGTGTGGCTTTAAAGGAAAATACTCGTCGATTTGCTGATTTGCTCAATTGAAGCAAGTTTACTGCAGAACACAAGGCTCCGTTTTGAACAGTGTGTACAACTCTGGATGTGCATTTCCATTCTATCGTTCAATGCTCTTAATAAAACTTTGTGTCAATAATTATTACTTTTTTTAATTAAGTTTGAAAATATAAATCTGCTACCAGACACCCTGTATTATGGAAGACATTTCAATACTCGTACTTCAATGCAAAGTATTCGAGTATGCGTCTTGCAAACACTTTTGTTATTTTGTGTGCCTCGGCCGCTGGTATCAGTTCAACAATTTGCCACAAACGTAATGTCGTTGGTTAATGAAGTTTTTTGCCCCTGTTGTTGTTGTTGCATGTCATTGACTAAACTAGAATTTTGTTGTTGTTGCTCTGGTCTTTTCCGGTCCCTTTTGTAAATGTGAAATGTGCTTGCTGCCGACCAAAAACTTACTCCTACGGTTACATATTTTGTGAACGTTTTTGTGGTCGTGTTTAATGTTCGTTATGGCTTATTGGCTGGAAATGAAAATGCGACCATAATTTTCTGAATTCTAGTGAGATTTTGTAGTTCAAAAGCGTAAATAAGTTTTAGTTTTGTGCAAAAAAAAAAGTTTTGCCATCAAAACCATTTTATTCAATTGAAAATGAGAAAAGGGATTAGAGCATAAAATAACAAACAGAACGTATAATAATAGTTCTTGAGGGTTACAGCAATTGTGAAATATTTTTGTTTTTTTGCTTAAAGCCATTTTATTGAAAGGCTAAAAAGCATAAAAGGTTAAATGGAGCGTTTTTTCTCTCTTTCGAATCTATGAACGAATTCCTTAAGGTATTTATTTTTCTTTTACTTTATAATTATTAAAAATAAATTGTTAGAAAGAAGGTATGAAAATTTTGCTGTGTTAATAAAAAAATGGGAAAAATAAATTAAAAAAAAGGAATATTAAAGTCAATACCCAAGTATCTTACACTGTGTGTCATAAAAAACAACAGAATTATCTGGTTTTAAAACAGCCGGTCTGGCAAGGCTGTCAGCTGTAAATATCTGCCATTTGAAATGTTTTTTATGTGGGAAAAGGTTTGCCATTCACGAATATGTATCGTTTAACAACCAAAAAATGCTTAAAAATAGTTACAACTTACTACAGAAGTGGTGCTTATGGTAATCACAATCGATCTACTGTGCAATTAGCTGTCAGGATTATAAAGAAATTTAAAGAGACTGGAGGCGTTACATATTTGGCCAGGCCTGTGCATCATAGCAGTGTGTGCACCAGTGTTGGGATATGGCTATTCTTAAATTGTACCAAATTAACATTAATTGTACCAAAATGTAGCCATCTGCTAAACAAGAATACACAGTAAGAATTCATAACAATTTAATATGTAAGTATACACACAAAGTCTAAAGAACTGGGACAAGTGCTACCAAAACAAATGAAAAATATGAGCATAACTAGCACTGTTGTAGATTTTGGTACTTATGATCAGTGTTGGGCAAATATGTTAGGAGAAACTGTTACTACTGTATGCCAAAGTAGTTTTTTCAAATTGTACCACTGAAGTATAAAGTGTACCAGTGTACCAATGCACATGCGATTGTACCAAATTTGGTACAATTGTACCACAAACACCAACAGTGGTGTGCACTGCCTAGAATATCAATAAATGCGTAGATATAATCTTTTTGATTAGTTCCCATTAACCCACAACATTTTTAATCGTATAAACTGGTGATACTCTGTTCGAAGTTGTGAAAAGTTTTCAGCAACATTGATTATTACGTGTAAAAAATTTTACATGTACTAAATGTAGCCCAACTTGCGGTTTTTTTATATAAATTTATCGCTTTTATTGCTTGAAAGTATGCAACATTGTCAAAATTTTGTGAAAAAAAAGTACTGCTCATGTTGTTGCCAGATTCATTTTGCACGGAAAAACATGCTGCCAGATAGATTTTACGTGTTTTTCGCAATAATTCATACCAAATACTTCTACATATATTTATGATTTGATCAGGCTAAAGTTCGTATCGCTTTGTAAGCCAAATTACAAGTGATAATTATTAATGAACAAATAACACCAAAGTTAGTTGTAAATATTCTGACAAACACATAGTTGAACGGAACAACTAGCTGTTTTCGAAGGCCACTAAACCTTCATCATCAGCGTTCTTTTGTGTTTGGTCCTTTGTGTGT
The DNA here is from genome assembly GCA_936439885.1 of Nowickia ferox. Lineage (NCBI taxonomy): Eukaryota > Metazoa > Arthropoda > Insecta > Diptera > Tachinidae > Nowickia > Nowickia ferox. Next base: position 87,256,033 of record OW387024.1, read on the forward strand.
GGTGTCAGTTGATTTGATTTGGTGTTATTTGTTCATTAATAATTATAATTAGCACATGTAATTTGGCTTACAAAGCGATACGAACTTTAGCCTGATCAAATCATAAATATAGAAACAAATGAAGTTCGAAAAAAATAATTAAAATACTTCTACATATAGTTTGACAGCATTTCGCACGAAATTGTGAACAGAGTACCAGGCTTATTAGCCAAAAAATATCAAAATTATAAACGAAAGTCCAAAAACTACTTACAAAATAAATACACTAACACTTGTACTGTTTTTGGCATCTTCTGTCAAATATTTTTAATGCAACTTATGCATAAACATATTCACCACAGCAGGCTGCACGAACATACGACTTCAAATGCCGCTAGCAGCATTTGTTGTCTCGTAGTCAGCTACTTAATTTTTTTTTTTTTTTTAAAGAGAAGTAACACTCACTACTATTACTAGGTGTTACCTTCTTTAGGAAAGGGATAGTGATAGAGAAGACAGATGGTGAAGGAAGAAATAGAGGAAAGCTTCATTCTTTTACAACTCTGCTTTTTGCACGTTTTTTTAATAATGCAGTGTCGCAGCGCCTCTGGTGTTAAATGAGGCGTATTAAATTTTGAAGCTGTGTTTGAAGCCATTTTATTGGTTATTTTACTTCGCCGATGATTCTGCTACACAACGAAGGAGGGCGCTCGGATGTTACATTGGGATTAGTATCTGCTGAAGACGTAAAAGTATAAAACTTAATCAATTTATGCTTTACATAAATTTTTGGATATTGTTTCTGTTAAATAATATGAAATAAGTGTACGATAACATTAATTCAACATTTTGTATTATACTGACAACACTGAATTTTCTCATTGTAGCCAAAGAAAAAGAAATTAGTTTAATTGGACTACAACGAAAAAAGCAGCTTAGACAACAACCTGCCGCCCTATTGCCTTGCTGTCTTCAAAAGAATCACTCTCATATAGAGTGTTTTTTATTGAGGTATAGAACTTTAAGTTGGCATCACTTTTTTAACTGGCGGCCATTTTGTCAGCTGTCAAGTGATTAATATTTAGTTTGGTTTGCCATTTCATCATGAACAGGTTGACAAAAGAACAACGCTTGCAAATCGTGCAAATTTATTTCGAAAATAATGGTTCAGTTCGCGAAGTTTACCGCAAGCTCCGTCCATTTTATGTTCGACATAATCGTCCATCAGAGCAATTAATTCGGTTAACCGGTCAATTGGCCACCAAGATCGTGTGATTTGACACCATTGGATTATTTTCTTTGGGGATATGTGAAGTCGCTCGTCTACGCCAACAAACCAGAAACGTTAGGGGACATGGAAGCCAACATTCGTGGCGTTATTGCCAACATACGGCCCCATATGCTCGAAAAAGTGGTTGAAAATTGGACCTGTAGAATTGGCTTTATTCGAGCCAGCCGCGGCGGCCACATGCCCGAAATCATATTTAAACGTTAATGGCATAAAATTATCCTTCCAATAAAGCCAAATTGATGGACATTAAAACGATTTTCTTGTGTTTTATTTCAATTCGAAGTTCTATACCTCTAAAAAAAACACCCTATATAAACATGTGTATTCTATCATTGAGATTTTGCAGTCGGTAGCCTGCTGTGGTGAATGTGTTTAATGCATTACTTTTGCTTTCTCATTTTACTTTTTAATGTTTGCAAGTCTCTAACAACTCGCTTTATTTTAAATACTTTGGATAAAGTTAATTTAAAATGTAGCTTTGGTTTGACACAAGGATTGAAACAAACAAGTTTAAATTACAGGTGACCGACCGCACACATGAAGCAGAAAAGTTTTGTGCACAAAGTTAAATTTTTGCAAATGTGTCTGGGGGAGAGCTTGTAGTGAGTTTTTAACTAAAACGTTTAAGCCACTTCTATTAAGTGTAACAAATCGAAACTATACAAAATAATTCGGTTTGAGGCAAAAGTTTTTTTTTGTTATTTTATATTCGGTTTGAATTTTTTTAATTCAAACTCCCATTTAGGTTTAGGTTTTGAAAATTATTTCAACTGAACAATGGAAAATGCAAAATTATTTGTCAGATCCCTTCGGTCTGGGGGAACAAAACTTTATGTCCCTAATATGTGTGAAATTTTAACCATCAAATTGAAACATATCTACAGTTTTAATTGCAGGGATTCAACAATAATATTGCATATGAAAATTTAATAAAGATAAATTTATTTTTCTTTTATCGCAATAAACAAAATTTCAAACTAATTATTATTGGGAATTGCGACAATAATAATAATGTGTGCTGTCATTCATGTGAATAATAATAATAATAATCATACGAATGATAGGAATATGGGCAAATGCATGCATGTCCTGCTGATAAGGATGCTCCATAAATGTTATAAATTTTTATATCTACATATACATGCATAAATGTGTATGTATGCATATATATTTATTCACATATTTGTATACATGCAAAAGTATCATTGTAGATTTATAAGCATTCCATTAAAATTAAGCTTTAATAATAAATTATTGAATATTATGGATTTCCTTATTTGCATTTTATTTTGAAGTCTGTCAGCTTTGAATTACTTCCTTCCGGCATCCAATTTTAAACATATCATGTAAAGTGTATTTTTTTTAGAGTGTCACAACTTTGAGTTTCTTAGAGTAATTCAATTGTAGCGCCCGCTGTGTAGCAAGTGGCTCCGTCCTGTTGGAAGCACATTAATGCCACGGATTAATGCCACGTAATTGAGGTACGTAAAAATTTCGAATCATGTTCCTATACCGTTCATTCTGACCATCATTGTTTTTGAAGACATATGAGCCAATGACTCCGCCAGCGCATAAAGCGCACCAAACAGTAATTTTCTGTAGATGTAATAGTGTTTCGACAAAAGCTTGTAGATTCTCCTCGCTCCAAATGCGACAATTCTGCCCATTCCACCAAAAATGGGCTTTATCGGAAAATACAATTTTGAATGGAAATTCAAAATCAATATCAATTTGTGCTTCAGCCCAGGCGCCGAACAACTGCAACAAAACTCGTTGGTCTGGTGTAAGTCGATTCATAATGAAATTTCAAAGCAAAATAAATGGGTGCTCAAGTGCAGCAGTGATGCCAACTCAAAGTTGTGATAATTTAATAAAATAAATAAATTTGCAAGAACAACGTCATAACGTAAAACTTTTAACAAAATTATTTTGCTGCTCTTACATAAGTTTGGGTTTAAAAAAAGAACAAAACCAAGCTCTACTCAAGCGAATCTAATAAAAATTTTTTTATTAAATTATTCCGACAATTTTCTTAGCTTTGACCCTACAAACGAAGTTACTGAAAAATTAAAATTTCATTGTAATTTTAAAGATTTAAACAAATTAATTTACTCGTAGATTCAATAATGAGACAAGCTTTGCCTGCACTTGTCAGCTGTCATTGTTTACTTAAAATTTAATATATGTACATACATACATATGTATGTAAGTAGTTTGTTCTTTTATGAAACAAATAATTGAGAGTTCTTCTTCTCCTTCTTCTTAACTGCAAAACCAGACACACACACACACACACACGCGCGCACACACATTTGCAAAAGGAACTTTTATTAAAAATTAATTAAAAACTTTACATGCGTGGCTTGTAACCACAATTTATTTAACTAAAATTGCAAAGAAAATTATCTTCACTCAAGATCGTAATAAATTCAAACGTTTATTTTGTTGCAGTTGTTTCAGTTTTTCTTTAATTTGTGCCCACAAAGTCTTTTGATTAATTAAATGCTTTTTGAAATTCGCGCGTAAGGCACTAAAATTTATTAAATTACTTTACTTACAATGAACACTAGCTGAAAAGTGAAAAGTGTTTTTGAGGGTAAATTGAAATTTATTATAAACGTTATTATAAAGAAAATTAATGTAAAATGGTGGCTCTACAGACTCAATTAACTGGTTACTGTTTCGTGCCAAAGAGATGAATGTCTTTTAGTCAAACAAAAATTTGCAAAGTGTTTGGTTAAATTATAAAATATCATGCAGTGCAAAGTGAAAGATAAATATGGCAAAGGTCTAGAGAGCTTCTTTTGAAAATCTAATATTCAAGTGCGGAAAAGGAAGGGTGTGAAAAATTAATTATCTTCAATACGGCGAATAACCCAAAATGGCTGAATAGTTGTTTTTTTATAGATAATAAATGATAACTTTTGCTGAGAAAGGTTGGAAAAACAAATTAACTTTATACTAATAATGGTATAATAGTACCACTTAAGCTGTTTGTTAGACTAATGTGTTTGATCTACTACTCCCCAAATAATCTTCTGATGATGATTTGACGAAATACAATGACGCAAAAAAATCTACTTTTTTTATTACTATATGTCGTAAGAGAGTTGTTGGGCAAAATACATGGTTTGCGGTATTTAAAATACAAAATACAAAATACTTGCTGGTCATGTATTTCAAATACAAAATACAAAATACTTAAATTTTTTGTACGTATTTAAAATACAAAGTACTTCTACATCATTTATATATGTATTTAATATTAAACTAATCTGTTTTTTTTAATCGGTTATTCACTCGATTAATTAATCGAGGTTTTATTAATTATTAATTTATTAATTCCAATAAATAAAAATACATAAATTATTCAGAATGAAATAAATAGAGCTATTTTGGTTACAAGATGCGTTGGCTGCCAGAAAACATCACCACAGAAGAAAGACAAAGAATCCAAAATCTTGTCATTCATACCCTGGAGGAAAATTACAAAAAATTTAAAATGACTCCTGGGAATATCAGGAGCAGAAGCACCAGTATAGAAGACGATGATTTTGTTGTTTTCGTGGATAGGGATGATGATGAATCTAGGACACATTAAATTTGGAGTTCGAATTTGTCAGCTTCCTTAGTGACAAAAGCAAAGCTATCCAAATATAAAAAGACTATTCATAGAATTTAATACTAGTTTGTGCTCATCAGGACCTGTTGAAAGAATATTTTCTTCAGCAGGTTTCATTTATTCCCCAACAAGAAGCTGTTTGTCTGACGCTACATTCAATAATTTGATATTTATGAAAGGAAACAAATGTTTTGTGGATTAGTTTTTCTAATGCATTTTGTGTTTTGAATAAAAACGGTGTAAATATTTTGTACCCGATTAACTGATCGATTAATTTAAAATTCCTATTTGCGATTAATAATTAATTTCGGTCGACTAACCGTTTAAATAAAATTTAATATTTTTGTACTTTTTCAATATCGCTGGCTTAACATGCAAAGAATCTAAGTTCATATTTTAAAATTTTTTTTGGGGGGGGGGGGGGAGGGACAAAGAGCCATCAAACTACTAACAAGTTGATATTAAAAAAAAAAATTAAGCGTACATTAAGTATAAATTAGTTAGTCGATTTTTTTAATACATGAGATTCAGCAATTTTTTTTTTTTTTGCTTTGTAATCAATGAATTTTTACTTATTGTACATTACTGCATTAAAATCTCAATTTCTAATAAAAGTGGACTTAGAGCGTTTGCATGTTAAACCAGCGATATATTTTTTATGAAGCAAATAATTTGTTCTGCTCATAAACAAAAAGACATATGTTGTGAAATTGATGTTCATGCAAACAAAGAAGTATTTTCACTGAGCTTCATTTTATTTAACAAGTCAACAGTTTTTTCTTCCATTTAATTTTATAATAAAGTTAAAAAAAATAACCGAAAAATATTTTGTTTTATACGACAACGATTAGTGAAAGTCAAGTTTTATTAAAACTAAAGAAAAAATCCTTTAAAACCTAAACATTCGAACTAAATACTATTTCTCTTTAATCTATTAAACAATTTACAAGACTCACTTTTGTGCTGGATTTTTTGTTAATACATATGTATATGTATGTATATAAATTTTTCCTCGTCTGATTTAGTTCAAAAATTGTTATTTTTGTTATGTTATCCTTTTTTCATTAATAAAATCTGAAAATAATGATGGATGTTGATGGAATTTCTCTATCCATTGCAAAAAATGCAATAACGTACAAAAATTAATTAACATAAAAAACACCCTAAACTAGATTTTCCGGAAAAAAACGGAACTTAGAAAAAATTAAAATGACAAGACCAAAGTGTATTCACTTTAAAGGTGGTGTTACTAGCACAGGCTCACTCTCATACGTGCTTATGTTGACAACACAATCTCCCAAAGCAAAAGCAAAAGCAACTATGTTGTTTTTGTATTGGTATAATTGTTGTGTCGTAATAGTACCACCTGCAAATAAAACGCAATGTGACAAGAGTTGGTATAGTTATGTTTTTTTAGCGATTCTAATTTTTTGTTATTTATTGGTTTGATTCATCAAAATGCAAAACACCAAAAATGTAATGTATTTTGTAAATGTATTTTGTAAATTATGTATTTAAAATACAAAATACAAAATACTTCTACGTCATGTATTTAAAATATAGCGTCCGCCAGATAACTTTTTTTTTTGAAAACAGGGCGCAAAACATCGAGTGTAGCTTCGGCTGTGTGGCATGTAGCGCCGTCCTGTTGAAACGAAATGTTGCCAATATCCTCCTCTTCAATTTGTGTGAACAAAAATTCGTTCAACATGGCCCGATAACGATCGCCATTGACTGTAACGGCCACTCCTTGATCATTGGCCCAATTATGCCTCTGGACCAAAATCCGCACCAAACAGTGACTCGTCGTCGTGGGTGCGTCGGCTTTTCAATGTATGCGTGCGGGTTTTCTGTGCCCCAAATGCGACAATTTTGCTTGTTTACATACCCGCCAAGATCAAAATGAGCTTCATCTGAAAAGATGATTTTTTTTGTCAAAATCGGCATCTGTAAGTCGATCGCAGGCAATATTTCCCAGCGTTGTTCAAGCGTATACACAACCATATTCGTTCAGCGGAAGGACAAAACTAATTATCTGTCAAATCAGACATGAGCTAAGTGTTACCATTCACGAAATAAGCACTAGTTGAAAAAAAAAACGTTAGATGGCGGACTCTATACAAATACAAAATACGTATTTGTATTTTAAATACGTATTTCAAATACTGCCCAACCCTGCATATACATACATATTTGTTTTTATTGACCTTTTTAGTTAATATATTTATATTTATTAAACTCGAGGTTGGTTTCCAGCAAAACAAAATTTCAAAAAAGGTAATCGGGTTTGGAATTAAAAATTTTTGGTGGAAGCTCTTCCCTACTGGATTATCAACTTCAACTTCAACTCTTCTTTAGAAAACCACATTAATTAATAAACATATTTCATTCTATAAGAATTAAAAATACTGAACTTAAGCCCGCTTAAGAAATTTTAAATAAGAAATCCTTTAATACTGTCCTTACACCTCAAATACGAGTACATAAATAAGCTTTTGTTGGCGTTTATTATAAACAAACATGTTGTTTAATAAAATAATATCAGAAGCCACTTAAAAATGACAATTATTTTCAATCAACTTAAGTAATGAAAGTAAATAATAATTATAAAACGAATTTTTTATAATCAATTACAAACTGACGGAGCATGAAGGTTATGGTACATATGCAAATTTGCATGGATTGTGTGTATGTATGTATGTACATACATGTATATTACAAAATTCACATGTTCAAACATGTTTGTTTTTAATAATTAGTAATAAGCATTAAACTAATTAAATAAATTCAAATAAACCCGATGTACGAGTACACAAATCTGGTTTGCAATTTTAGTTCAACTGTTCCTAGAAAAAAATTAATGGATGTTTATGAGGCAATTACTTTATAATTGAGGAACCATTTACGATATTTCGAAATCTAATATATATAGGGAATGCACAAAATTTCCCAATTTAACTGTAAAAGAAATACATTTCTGAAAATCTACTTGAACGCTTAAAAGTGCTCTCCTGCAAAACAGTCAAATATGACTTAAGCACTTTTTCCTTATTGCCACAGATATATAAATATTTAATTAATTTCAATTTAATTTTCAAACTACTTTCATCAAAATTGCTTAAAACTATAAATTTATAAATATTTTGCTTCGTAGTGACATTCCCATACCTGGTTTAGTTTGAAGCTATCAACTTAACTTAAATTTCTGACATTTAAAAATGCAATAAAACAATGATAGACACCTTTACTTTGCAAAGCCTGCATTCAGCTGGGAGAAAGACAGAATGAGACAGCTGAATTAAGACTTTGCCAAGTAAACTTTCCGTGTCTAAAAGGGGTAATACATCAAATTTGTCTGTTCGCAAGCGCTTAAACAAATATCGCTTTTTTTTAACTAAACAATACGACAGAGCTTGTGAATTGAACAATTATTATTTTAACAATTATTATTTAAATAATAACAGAATTTTAAAATTGCTATTGTTCCTTAGACATGCTTATGTAGCTTTGCAGACTTCATTTAAGTCGAGCTTAAAAATAAATTAGACTTACACATATCATTCATTATACAATCGAAATCAACTGCAAGTTTTACAGATTAAAAATACTGTGTTACTTTTGTATTCCCAGAAATTTCTTAAAAAAAAAATGCTGGGTAAGAGTATTGAAACGGCTTTTCTAGCTCCCTCTCTCCCTTCATATCTTTCTCACTCACTCACTCTCTCTTTCTCTTTCTCTGCACATGTCTGTCTATGACGATAGAGTCATCATCCGCATCAATGGCTAAGATTTATTTAATGAAACTACTAAAGTAAAAATAGCGCCTACTAAAGAGTCTGGGCCTGTCCGGAAATGCATCACTGCTCTGCATCATGCTTTAATTAAAAATACAATATACAAGTTCGCTGATAATTTTTTTTTAGCAGTAATCATGTTTATAGCTCATATTTTACATTTAAATTTCCATTTGCAGTGCAGTGCTGCCCTCTTTCACTACACACAGAAAAAATAACAATGTAAAATCACCATGCAAAAATATTGATTTAAACTTACAAGAAATAATATGTTGCTTAAGTGTGTTGGTGTTTATTTGCTTTGTTCACAGCTGCAATAAACTTTTGTGCTTAGTTGTGTGAGTTGATTTTATATTGTTGTTGTTTATTTTTATGTTTATAAACAGTCGACAAGCTGCTGCTGGCTGGTAGACAGTGTACTAGTCTTGTAGTCGGAGGATCGCAGGTTTGAATCCTGAAGACAAGTTAAAGTATTTTTAAAATAAATTGCATGTTAAACTATCAATTAGATAATGTTGCATTAAAATTTTATTCATGATAATATATATTTAGTGTGTATCTAAAGAATATTTAAAGTTGTTGTGAATGCAGGGGTAAGTGCATTGACTACGACGCGAGTAGTTGCGAGTTCAAATCTTGGCCGCAGAAGCCAATTTATATACGAACAAGCATTTCTCTGATGCCACGTAAGTTAAATAATTAATAAAATACAATTACACTACATTAAATTAAATTCATTTTGTTTCAACTTGGAATAAATTTGATTCAACATGATTCTTCATTTTGATTTATACAGTATGTAAATGTTAAACCAATGAGAAATGAAGTTTTTTCAAAAGGAAACATTTTCTTTGAAAAGTACTATAAATTATGTTAGATTAACATGAAACACATATGAAGCAAAATCAGTGCCGAAAAAGATTAAATTAGATTTTAAGTTGGATTTTTTCTGTGTGTCACAGCCTGTTGGTGTAAGACGTTGTCACCAGAAATTTTTTTGTTGTTTTTTAAACTAATTTTCATCGTCAATGTGTTACAGAAACAAGCTGTCAAAGATTCGTATCTTTAAATTTAAATAAAACTAAGTTTGAGTGGGATATCATCGTAATTTTGTATTCATTCCGAAGGCCTATCGATTATTATGCATTATGCGCCATGAGATGCAACATCTTAAGTGTCAAATATTTCAAGAATTCGGGGCGTAAATCAAGCTTAATTTCACCCTTGTCATCGCTTATGTAGGCTCTGAGGGTTGCTTCGGTTTGTTCTTTATTTGCATATACTTAAACATTGAAAATAAATCCCACAAGAAAAACTCTAATGGAGTCAAATCGCATGATCTCGGCTTACATCACCTCCACGTAAGATGACCAAGTGCCTTAAAATGCTCGTGCGGCATCCTTCTGGCAAATTTAAGATGCTTTTGGGACAGCCCTGGTATTTTCAGCATTTAAATTAAGAACAAATTAAACCTTTTTTACCATAAAATTTATGATAACAAATAAAGTTAGAAACATGTTTAAACTATCTGCACATATACTCATTCAGAATTTATAGTTTCAGCAATAGTAACTTTCGAACTTTGCCTGGATTAAAAGGAAAATATTCAACACAATGTTTTTGAGCAAAGCAGCATTAATCTAAAGCTTAATATTATGTGTTTTTAGTAGATGTATTACTGCGTCTAACCACTAGACCAGAAAGATAAGCTCAATATTTGAACAGTACAAATCAATGTTAACACCCCATTAAAACTTTTCAACAATTTTGTGTTATTTATTTATTTTTTTCACACCAACTTGGGAAAGTTTTACTTTTGTGTGAAAGTGTGTTTTTATGTTTTATTTGTTGTTAAATATTTTACTTTTTAAGTACTACTATTTATACTACAAACATACATATACGAGTATGCACAAGTCAAAAGCATAGACATGAGCTACAACTATTAGGGTGGTAACTATTTTGTGTAGGAAAAATAAATAAACACATAAATATGTGTAGTGTGTAAGAGACTCACGTTGTAGTTAAAAATTTCAACTAGTGAATGTTATTTTTTTTTCTTCTCACAAATATTAATTAACTCCCTAATGCTTAAACTATGGCACATACATACAATTATTGCATGTGTAATAGTTTAAAGTCTATTTAGCAAATTGTTAGTTTTATTTTTCTTTTCAACTTGATTTTCTTTTCAAAGCAAGGCAAAGCAACACGCAAATGTGTCAGGCCAAAAAGCGTTCTTGGCATGCTTGATATTTTCTTCATTTTTTTGTCTCTGGAAAGAGAGTGTTTTGGTTTATTTATTGTGCAACCCCTTTCGAATTCATGACAAATTTTATGCTTGTAAAAGTACTGAAATATACGAGTACATGCTGAAATATTTTGAAAAACTTTAAGGAATTAGTTCATGCATAAGCAAATTGTATATAAATTTTAAAATTTCCAAGAGCTAAAAGTTTGTGTATAATACTGTTTTGCCTGCAACCAGTAAAAGCTATTTAATGCTGAACAAATTCTAATCAACATCAATTATATGTGAAAAAGGATGCGTAAAAGAAAATGTTGAATAAAATGTAAATGTAACAGAGTTGGAAAATCCCCCAAAGACCGGCTCTGGGGTTAACTTTTTTACACTACATAATTTTATTTGATTAAAATAAAATGCTATTCGGTAAAGTTTACCTACATTAAGCAGCTTTTGGCTGTTAAATAATCCTTTGCCCTTACGAGAACATAGAAGCAGGCCTTTTGAAGTAAGTTTTTATACAATACTATGGGGATATGGTGAAGAATTTAACTTTGCTGAGGTTTACCGAAACATTTTTGGGATTTAATTTGATAAAATTTATATTATTCGTGCCTTGATATCAACACGGGCTAATTTTTGTTTTTTTTTTGTAGTTTGGCGCTGATTGAAGTAGTTAACGCATTGACTACAAAACCGAAGGTACTCTTTAATATAAATTAATAAGCCTTTGTGCCAGTTGTTGTAGGAAAGTTCAGGTGCCGCAGGCATAGTCATAATGTGACATCGGAGCGCGCTTCTCATCGGCAATATAATCCATAAGATGGTTAGTTAACACAGCTTGCCATCAGAGGCCTTGCAATACTGCCCCTTAAAACTAAAATGTTCAAAAGCCAGAGTTGTAAAAATAATGAAGCTTTCCCCTATCTCTTCCTTTCCCTGTCCATCAACTCTTCTTTATCTCTTTCCTAAAGAAGCTTACACCTGTTTATATTATTTTTTTTCTTTTAGTCTTACTAGTCCCACTAATCTTAAAAATTTGTGACAACTTTCCGCAACCTAGACTCTTTTTAACAGACTTCAAAAAAAAAAAAGGAGGAGGAGGTTATCAATTCGTCTCAATTTTTTTTTCCAGTGTTACCTTATAGTTCGGTTCATATTAGACGGATTATAAAATTTTTTTTGATTGTCTGAGAGGGTATAGCTTCCCATTGGTCCCATTGCAAAATAAATTGGGTGGGTGACACGCCCACAAATTTTTTAATTTTATTTTATGTTATTCCATTTATTTGATTGCTGCAAAACCTAGCAAACACCTTTGGTACTTGTAATTTCGCAATTTTGAAGTTGAAAAAATGGGCGGGGCTACGCCCATTAAAATTTATTCCTATATTTCACGTGGTTTTACTTAACAAATTTTTACGAAACTTAACACACACCTTGAGCTCAAAAATAGGCACAATCTTTCATTTCAATAAATGGGCGAAGGCACGTCCATTTATATTTAATACATTTTTTATTTTAAGTTGTTCTACTGTAGATTTTTTTTGGAAAATTTTCGTCAACGAATCGTTATCACCCGAATCAAATTGACAGCAATTAACGCATCCTTTGTGAGGTTAAAAGTTGACTCGATTGTGAAATCGATCGGCTAAGTAGTTAAAAATTTATTAAAAACACACTTCTGCTGAAACTTTATTTGGGAAAATGTTTAAAATCTACCGAATCGCTCCAGCTCAATATCATTCGAATGTGGCAAATTTGCTTCCGATCCGTTGACCCGTTTTTAAGTTGTGAGATGTTTACACACACATACATCCGAATGGAAATTTTCAATGATATCTCATATAGTGTTTTCACATCTAGAGTCAAAAATCGGTTTTTACATAAAACCATAAACAGCTGATTTTTTCTTCACACTGCAGGTGTAATAACTTCAGGTTTCAACGCACAGGTTGTCTAATAAATTTTGTTCAAAATATAAAATAAATACCCTGTAGAAATATGTAAGTGTATTTGTTGCTATTTCTTGTATGGGTAATACTTATTTGACAAACTGTACCACAGCTGTTTTTGTTTGCATGAAAAACTAAGATATTTTGCAATGCACTCTGAAATGGAAATTATTTTACATTTTGTAAATGGGTGTTTTAAAATTATGAAACTACTTATTAAAAATGAAGAAGTGCTTGGAAATCAAGTTATTATATATTAAAATAACAAAAAAAAAACACACAAATAAATTACAAACTTATACTTTTTTTTTATCGGCAGATGGATGTCAAGTCAATGAAAATTTTTTTGAATTGTTGTTGTGGATGCATGCAATTCTAATTTGGAAATCTTTCAGTCGATAACTGACATAAACATCATCAGCTGCTGCTGATCATTTTAACTTGGCCGCACTGAATTTAGTACAGCGAAAAAAACAAGGTTGCATTTCATAAAACCTTTTTAAATCAATTCAATATAGTTTTTAAGTTGGTTTTAATAAAATAATTTTGTGTAATAAACAAGTTTATAACAGTTGGTTTTAACGTTAAAACGAACATTTATTAAAACCATGTCAGTGTGAAAACACTAATATATACTTTGTTTAAGGACTGGAAGCGCTTAATGAAATACTCTGTCCTTTATTAATGAAAATTTTAAATATATTTTAGTTATTTAATTTTTAATAATTTTTGTTTAAAATTAGAGAAATTAAATGCCAAAAAAGCTTAAGCGAGATATTTATTGAAGTTTACTTTTTTATAAAAAAAGAGATTTTTTACTCCTTAAAAAGAAAATTAAGTTTAGAAATTATGTCGCTTAAGGTTTTTTTTTTATTTTATGGCATGAGTGTTACCGGAAAAAAAATAAAGCTAATTTATGCTAAAATTTCTTACCCCAAAAATTGCTTTTATTTTTTTAGCTTATAAAATGTCAGTTAATTTATGGAATTATGGAATTAGTCTGAGTATTATGTAAATATATGTAACTATACATGTAATGTATTTTATATTATTCATTCTTTTAAATTTATTATCTCTTAAAGTTCTTTGGTTTCCACTTAAGTGGAGATTAATGGAGTTGAAACATTTTTAATATCTTTCTGCTATTACTTACTTAGTTCTTCTTACATATGCTATCGATATTCAACAACAAATTCTCTAAATTCCTTAGAGTATCTGTTAAAGAATTTGTTTTGAAGTTATAAAAATTTGCTTACGTACATGAAAAAAAAAACAAGTAAAAGTGCAATATTCGGCAATGTAGAATCTTTTGTACCCTGCACCGACATACATGCATACATGAGTACAAACATGGTGTCGTGATTGGCGTATGTATGTATATCGACTTCGACTGCTATAACAAAAACGTCGTAGTCGAAAGGGGGATTATTAATTTATTTTTTGTTCATATATATAAAGTACCCGCTAAAAGAAGTTTGGAAGTCATTTTGAGGGAACTACATATTCATTGCTTCCAAAAAATCGATATTTTAATTTGGCAATAATTAACAGAAAAGCAAGTAGAAGTTTATAATTAGTCCTACAAAACCTTGTAATTTTTCTCTAGTTTTAGAAAGTGCTCAGTACGATTTAAAAAAAATCGATTTATTTTAAATAAATTTATAAACAAATTTTGGTCTAAAAAATAAAAACACTGTTTCGAGTTGAAATTCGTATAAATGGAAACTAATTACAAAAATAGGTAACTTTTTGTCATTCTTGCTAGCAGAAAATGTTACTACAGAACGCCTGAATGGATTTTTTTTTTAAATCGCTTCCAATCCGGTGATTAGACATCAAAAAGTTGAACTTCTTGCAATAATATTCCTACCAGGGAAATCATTAATAATTAATTCCGCGAGAAATTGCTCCCTTTTCCAAGTAGAATGTGTTTGTTTTTTCCTGAAGTTAAAATCTACGTAAACAAGGTTAATTTAATATTTTCGGCAATGATTTCGCTTCATATGTGTTTCATGTTATTCTAACATGATTTATAGTAATTTTCAAATAAAATTGTTCCTTTTGAAAAAACTTTATTTCTCATTGAAAATCAAAAGAAGAAGAATCATGTTGAATCAAATTTATTTCAAGTTGGAACAACATGAATTTAATTTAATGTAGTGTAATTGTATTTTATTAATTATTTAATTTACGTGTGTTTGGCACAGGCATCAGAAAAATGTTTGTTTGTATATAAATTGGCTTCTACGGCCAAGATTTGCACTCGGAACTCGTCGCATCGTTGTTGCAGCAGCAACAACTTTAAATAATCTTTAGAAACACACTAAATATATATTATCATGAATAAAATAACTTAACATACAATTTATTTGAAAAGTTTGAGCTAAGAAAAAAAATACAAAATACTTTAACTTGTCTCCAGGATGCGAACCTGCGTTCCTCCCACTACAGCTGCTTACAAACATCAAAAAGACAACAACAATACAAAACTAACTCACACAACTAAGCATACAATTGTATTTTAGCTTCGAACAAAGCAAATAAACACCAACACACTTAAGCAACATATTATTTCTTGTAAATTTAAATCAACATTTTTGCATGGTGATTTTACATTGGTATTTTTTTCTATACGTTATTACTTGCTATTGCTTGAATTTGTTCACCGGAAGCAATCTCACCCGGAATTTTATTCATAATTGCCCTGAATGTCAATAATAGGGAAAACAAATATTATCATGATTGCCCTCTATGTAAAACTCATTAGAAATGATCGAAATTTGCACTACTTCCGGATGGCAAACTCCACATTTTTATGACTTATTTGGAGTATCTTTTTTACATATGTATGTATATATAATATATATTGTATATCTTAATATTTTTTGGAGAATTGGCCTCATTGTGCATTCACTTAAAGAAAGAAAATTTTAAAACAAGAAATCCTTAAACAAAGTGTTGCTGTCAAGTGTTGCACATCAACGAAAGTTTATCGCAATTCCCTCAATACAAAAGTACAAGAGTTTACAAAATATTTTTTAAATGAGAAGTATTTTTTTTTTGTTATAAAATTACATAACGTTACCTTAATATAGAAAGGCCCTAAATGATTATATTTTTGAAATCGAAATTTTTGAATATTTCGACAGAAGAACATCTAATGAATCGAAATATGCAATAATCTCGATTTCAAAAAAAATAATGAGTTAGGGCCTTTCTATATTAAGGTAACGATAAGCTCTTAAATGAAGTTTTGCTCAAAGTAGTAACAACGTTTTTCACAAAAGTTGCAGCATAATTTGTAAAAAATCTATAATAAATTTCTTTAGATATTAAAGCTCAAGTGACCAAAAACTTAATAATAATAATAACTATTAAATGTTTTTCTTGTGAAACAACTGCTCTACAGCTTCAATTAACCAAAATAATGGAGAGTAAATTTTAAACACACAACTGAACATATTATTTGCTCTTCAGAAAATTATACAATTTTTTCTTATAGCTTCAGCTTCAAAAAAAAAAAAAACTAATCATATGAATATTTAAAAGTGTTTTATAGATTTTCCATAACAAAAAAAAAAAAAAATTCTTTGGAAATTTAGGTAATTTAATTTTTCTTAGTTTAATATTTTTTCATATCGATAAATCAAGGAGTTCAATAAAATTTCATTACTAACTCCACTTGAATCTTTTTACAAAAGAAAACCGAAATATTTAAATATTTTATTCATGACTGCTTTTGGTATTCTTTTCTTACGCAAATTCAAGAAGAAAGTGGACAATGTAAACCTAAAAAATGTGCTTGCCAAATGAAGTCATAAAAAAGTAGAACAAAGATTTTTACATTTGTTGAAAAACTTTTGGGATCTTTTTTTTTAATTTTTTAAACCGCAAAATGATTTAAGACCTTAGATATTAAAACGTTAGAAGTTTACATAAAAACTTTAACATTAAGCAAGATTTATCAAGTAAAGAATAAAAATAAATGAAAAAATTTACAAAGTTTGGGCAACATAATATTTGAAAAAGAAGAAAAACACTTTGTGCAAGAATGTTATGAATTATATAAAAATACATAAGCGATCAGGCGTATTGGTGAATATTTTTTATTTTTTATTTTTTTGATAAAAACATGAAGAGGGATTTCATGACTATGAGAGGATATACTTTCCATTTGAATAGGAGGGACTTAGTATACTCTCAAAGATTTTTCTTTGATCTCAGGTGCTTTTGCTTATTTTTGTTTTTTATAAAATGCAACAAAAAAATGTCTGGAGAAACCAGCTTTATGTCTACAAATTATATTAAATAAAAAAGATGACAAATTCCAACAAATTTAAAAATACATTGTGAAAGACACCATTATAACTTAGAATTATAATAAATTATCTAAGAAAAAAGAACTATTTTTTATAAAAATTTCCTGAGTAAATACGTATTAACGGCCTCATTCATCAAAAAAAAAAATTATCTCTTGAAGGTCTTACAAAACAAAATCAAAAATATTTTTTATGGTTTTATTCATTTTAAATCCTAAATTTTTTACTTAATAACAAAAAGTCGTAAGGGAAGTATGTAGCCACCCATGTCCTTGTACAAATGAAATGAAATTTGCCGCCGAGCTAAAAATTAAAGTTTTATAATTTATTATTGATTGAGAAAAAAGGATATATGGGAGGTAGCCACGTCCTTGCACCGAATGCAACAAAATTTATAAAAAAGCTGCAACGCTTAATTTAAGAAGTTGTTAATAACTTTTAGTGCATTCTAATCACAAATGCTGCTAAAACTAATTGTTTGAGGAAAAGGATATATGGGAGGTAGTCTTGTCCCTGCACCGAATAAAGCAAAATTAATGACAGAGCTAAAATGCATAATTTAAAAAATAATTAAAATTTTTTAGTGCTTTCTAATCATAAATCCAGCTAAAATGTAGTTTTTGAGAAAAATGATGTATGGGAGATAGTCACATGCTTGCACAAAACGAAGCAAAATTTGCAACAGAGCTAAGACGCATAATTAAAGAAATATTTGTTTGTTTTTAGTGCATACTAATCATAAATGCTGCTAAAATTTATTTATTATTTTGGAATAAGGATATGTGATAGATCCTTGCACAAAATTAAACAAAACTTACATCAGAGCTAAAACGCACAATTTAAGAAATATTATTAATTTTTAGTGTATGGTAATCATAAATCCAGCTAAAATTTAGTTTTCTAGAAAAAGGATACATAGCAGGTGGTATTGTCCTTGCAGCAAATAAACCAAAATTGTGCCAACAATTTAAGAAATACTTATTAATTTTAATGTGTATTCTAATGCTTATTTCAGTTAAAATTTAGTTTTTTGAGAAAAAGGATATATGGCAGGTACTCATGTCCTTGCACCGAATTAAAAAATAATTTTATAGGGGAGTTAATATACATAGATTTAGAAATATATATTGATTGTGGAACTATTCTAATCATAAATGCTGCTAAAATTTAATTTTTAAGAAAAAGGATATATGGGAGCAAGTGATGTTCTTGCATCAAATGAAACACAATTTACAACAGAGCTAAAATACCTTGTTTTAGAATAATTTATTCATTTTAAGTTCATGCTAATCATAAATGCAGCTAAAATTTAATTTTCTAAAAAAAGGATATATGGGAGCAAGTCACATCCTTGCATCGAATGACATATAACTTACACCAAGGCGAAAAAGCATAATTTCGGAAGTATTTGTTAATTTTTAGTGCATTATAATCATAAATGCGGGTAAAACTTAGACATTAAGAGAAAGGATATATGAATAAAACAAAATTAACAACAAAGCTACAATGCATAATTATAAATATATATATATATATATATATTAATATATAGTGCATTCTCATCATAAAAGCAGCTTTAACTAGTTTTTGAGAAAAAGGATACATGGGAGGTAGTGATATTCTTGCATCGAATAAAACGAAAATTTTAGTAGAACTAAAACGCATAGTTTTAGATATATGTATTGATTTGCGGCGCATTCTAATCATAAATGCAACTAAAATTTGGTTTTTGAAAAAAAAGGATATATGGGAGGTTGTCTCGTCCTTGCAGCAAATAAAACAGAATTGACTGCACAGCTATAAAGCAGAGTTTTCGAAATACTTATTTATTTTTATGTTCATTCTAAGACTAATTCCAGTTAAAATTTGATTTTTGGGAAAAAGGATATATGGGAGGCAGTTTTTTTGCTGGGACCAAATAAAATGAAATAAACAGCAGAGCTAAAACGCACAATTGTAGAGATATATATTAATTTTTAGGGCATTGCTATTAAAAAAGCAGCTTAAATATGGGTTTTGATAAGAAAGATACATGGGAAGTGATCGTGTCCCTGCACCGAACAGAACAAAATTCACAACAGAGCTAAAACTCATAATTGTAGATATAAATATTAATTTTTGGGGCATTCTTTCAAAAAAGGCAGCTAAAATTTGGGTTTTGATAAAAAAAAGGATATATGGGAGGTTTAAGTTTTATATGTCGACAAAGCACCGTGCGCCGTGACTAACTAATTGTCTATATATAAACGTTTGTTTAAGTTTTTATTTGACAATAAATGTCTGGATTTCCTTGTTATTTCTATTTAAAGTCAATTTAATTTAATAAATTTTTATTTATCTAAAAGGAGTATAGATACATACATGACGTACATTTAACCTTTTCTTTTTTTTTTTGAAGTCGGTTAATAAAAAAATTTAATAATGAATTGTTTGCGCCTTAAAAGGTGGCGTTTTCCATTTTAATTTTGCATATTCATATGAAACGCTTACCTTAGTTTTCGTTTAGGAATAAAAAGATGAATTGTATTACTTCCCCAAAAGATGGTAGACTATAAATACCGCGAAGAGCGCGGCAAAGAAGTTTGGTTGCTGCCCATGAGCCAAGGTTAGCGCTAATGGTGCATAACTTGGAAGATCTATAATCTGCCAGTTAAAACAAAACTGCTGACTTCTATTAACCACACTGTATAATTCACTACTTTCAACTGTTGCTACAACTTATCTGATAGCGAAAACTCATGTCTTGCAGCTGCAAAATATCCAAAATGGTGTCAAGAGCAACAAGCCTTCTTCTTATCTACACTTTCTAATTTGGCTCTTTGACTTGTGATAAATTAGAAATATTTTACCTTTTACTAAAACTGTCAATGCTGTGAGTTCTGGCAATTATTTACAATTCATTTTGCTGCAAACCTTTACCTCAAAATTCAATATGTCTTGCCATTCATAAGATTTTTGTTCAACAGGACAACAAATTGACACTTTTATTTACGATGTTAAATATTTCTACACAAAACTAATACACATGTTGCAACAATAATAATATATACATAGAAAAAGAAAAAGTAAAAGAAAAAAAGAAAAAAAGCAGCAAACATAAATCCTGAAGATTGAAGATGTAAAACAACATAATCTGAAGACAAGACATACATATTCACAATCTATCCCATAAAAATTCAATAAATAGGTTCATAAATATTCAGGAGATACTTTTATAACCACAAACATATTTATACAGTTTATAAAGTGATATAAATCTGTACATATGCGTACATATACATATACATATATACGAGTATATATACCAAGAGATGCATAAGAGTGACGTTTATATCTGAAAGCTACTCGTAGGTAGAAATAAGAATAAATTGAAAAATAATGAAATATTTATATGTGTGTGCGTAAGCATTACAGAGACATAAAGCCAATGTTGCGTTAAATTTACAAGTTAATTTTCTTTTGTGGAAAGAATCATATCCTTGGTAAGCGTAAGAGAACTATTACTGCGTTTATACGCACGGCTTATTTGGAAATAAAACGATTAACGCACTATTTGCAAATAAAATGCTTGAGGTTGCCACACTTACAAACGTTTTCTAATAAAAAACAAAAAAGTGATAAATATTGCACAAAAAAAAAAAAGATTAATAAAAGAAAATAATGACAATAAAAACAAACTATTATTTGTTGTTTTATACATTTACACAATTTTATTGTAAACATAAGTAACATTTCTATAGAAGTGCTGCCAAGTTTTTATACATTTATAATGCCGTATAAACAGTGAGTTAATTTGTTTGCAAATATTTTTATTTGCAAATAGTACCGCGTATAAGCGCAGTATATTTTTCTTTCCAGATTATGATATTTAAATCTTAAATTCAACAAGTAAATCAGCGGCTTCTTAAGAATCGGGAATAAAAGACGAACATTTTGTTCACGTCAAATATTTCCCGTGAACAAAAAATGCTGAACAAAATTATAAAATAGTATGCTGACACAACAACAACGCAAACATTGGGGAACACAATTTAAGAGAAAAGGAACGAACACATTTCACGTGAACTTTTATTCCCGATAAGTGTGAATATGTAAATTACTATGGATCCTATAAAATCAAAAGATTTTAATTTTTCATGTTGACTAGTAAAACTTTCAATTCGATTGTGCTGTGTGTGTTCGAGTCTCTTAATTAGCTGTCAAAATTTATGTTTGTAGCTTTATTTTGTTATTTATTTTTAAAATTTTATTTAATTTCATTGAACTTTAAATAAAAATTAATGAATGAATAAATTTTTAAATTTGTTATTGTGAAAAAAATATAAATTTGACTGTTGAATGAAAATCTTTCAATTCAGTTTATGAAGTTTGTGGCCAAGAATCAATTCAACTGAAAGACTTAATTGACAATTGAATTGAAACGTGTATGTAGTGCATTACATAGAAATAAAGAACTTTGACATATAATGAAAATCGGGCAAGACAAATCTTTCCTTACGATTATCCCCGCTGGAGAAGCCATTCCAATATTTTTCCTACATACGATTTTTTTTAGTAAAAATAACACAAACTGCGAAGCAGCTTTGGCTTGAGTGCAGAAACATCCAGAGTTCTTGCCAGGAATCGAACCTGCTACCCTCCAACTATTAGACAAATGCACTGCCAACTAGGCAAAAGGACACATAACTGATACGGCAGTAATCAAGTCATGGGTATTATATATAAAAAAAAAACACAATCCAAACATTACATTCGCAGAATTTAGATCAGATCTTGCGGACACATTATGTTCCTATAGAATGTGTGATGAAAACAAACGAGAGAGACTTTAAACCACTAATACCGAAAGGCATGTAGAGGTTAAATGACACTGTGGTTGCTGAAAACCTATTCCGCCACAATATTTTCGGACTGGTGGTATAAGCCACGATGAAAATATATGTGCTTCGAAAAACAGAAGCAAACTTCTAGATTACAACAGGTTTTCAATTGCTGAGTGCAGGAAATGTAAGATTGCTTTGGGCCACAAGAAAATCGTAATTTTTATGAATTTTTCATAATTAAAATTATCTTTGTACACACTTAGGTAAAATATAAAAATGTATATGGCTTTTGTTCATGCTTGAATTATTCTAGTACTAAATGCATATTGTAGCCAAAAGTAAACATACCGTTTTTTTTTTAATAAATAAATATTCAAAACTATTATCTAGATTTTTTTAATGGGAAAACTTGTTTCAATCCAAATTAAAGAAATCATTATCTTAGTGCCAAACGCATACTGTAGCCAAAAGTTTACATACCCTTTTTTTAAGAAACAAATACTCAAAACTATTATTTATTTTATTGCATTTTTCTAAATGATTTCTTGAAAATCGTGCATTTGAAGGATTAAAACTTACAGCAATTTCACAAATTTTATCTTTTTATATTTTTCTAAATTTTTAAGCGTGTTTTAGAAAAGATACTTCATTCATAAATCTGGTAAAGCATTTATAAGCGAACGCCTTAAGCACTGCAACTTATATCCTTTAATGAGCCCCATTAACTTGCGCTACTATAATTGTTATAACAAGAATTTGTAAGCTACAAGTAAGAAATTCTAAGAATAAAATATTGCCACCTTTTATTTAAGCTTGTGTTAATTTTTTCTTATGTTAAATAAATGGCAGTCAGGTAAAAAAAAGTATATTTTTTTTATTCTTCTGAAGTTTATATTTTTATTTTTAACTCCAAGTAATGCTATTTTGTCGCTGTTGTTGCCTTGGCATTTGCGTGGTGGTGGTGGGTGGCACTGGAATATTTTTATTTTTTCATATTTTCACTTTAGCATTTGTTTTTCTGCTTGTCACCTTGGCAGAGTATTTGCTTCATGTGGTTGGAGGCGTTTGAATTTTTTATTATTTATTTAAATTTTTCTTTTGTAAAATAATACAGCTTATTAAAAATTAAGCATGTTTTTTTTGTTCTTGTCGCTACTTCTGTTGCTTTGAAGTGACAACGAATAACAACTTGTTAAGGGGATAAAAAAAGAACAAAAAAAGTAAATAAAATTGTATATGCAAAGTTAACGTCACATGGTGCCGGAGTTTTGCACCTAATTTCTATATAAAAGAAAACAAGTTATGAAAAAATTTGTGTTATAAAATGTTACTGTACATATTTGTTGCATAAACTTCAGCCTTTAAAGTTCATTGACTAACAAAACCTTCAGCAAAAGCAGAAACTGCAAGAGAAAAACAAACTTAAAAAAGAAGAGAGGTATCTTTAGGACACCCGGTGGTAGCTACGTTGCTTAGTTGTATAAAACAAACTTCATGTGTTGAATAACAATGCAATAAAATTATATTATATGATGATGTCGCATTCGCAGCAAATATTTCAAAACGTTTCCATTTATTTCCCATTATTTTCTTTTCTAGCGGCGTACAATTAAATTAATGTATTGTTTGTGGCCGGTGACAGCTGTTAGCCGGCTTACAGCCGATCGGCTGTATTCTCTGGTTTGTGCTCATGTGCAAAAGCAATACGAGTGCAAAAACAAATTGAGCAATTGTTATCATTGTTTTCGTTTTGTTATTGTTACACTAACTTCAGAGAACGCAATATAACAAAATCAAACAAATTTGTTGGGTTTATTTTCGTGCTCTGGTTTTAAGTACAAAGAAATCAAAACAAAAATAAATTTATAACTGTAATAGTGTCGATTATTTTTGTTACGAAAATCACGTACTAACTCCTGTATCGCGCAATAAATAGCGTAGCTACAAACATAGTTTGATTTGAAACATAAATAATCAAAAGCTTGAGGAAAGACCTGCAAGGTCAACTGGTTCCCATATACATGTGTACATATAAATTTTTTTAGAGTTGTGTCTAATAGCTCTTTTTGAACTTGTTCGTTCACGTTCGAATCAAAAGTTGTTTCAAACCCATTTTAGTTCAAAAGACCTGTTGGACACAACTTTTAATAAAAAAAATATATATTATTTCTTATGTCTTCTACAAGCAGGCCCTCAGTTTTTAGGATTCCGTTCACCAAAGGTGAAAAGAAACTCTGTTGCTTTCGCTAGGCTGTCAGTCTGTTCGTCACAGGATGCTTTCTCGAGAACCGTAAGAGCTAAGGTCCTAAAATTTTCACAGAATATGTAAGACTTTGAGCGCTACAACCTCAAATATATAAGAGTTAAAAATAAAAGAGTGTTCCAATACGTTGAACGAAATATTTGAAAATCCCACTTAATATACATATAATTAATTATATGTATGGCAAAGTTAAGGCAGAATTAGTTTGTACGTGCTGTTCTGTTCTGAATCAGCTGTTTTGTTTCTGTTCAATTGAAAGTCTGTGTGTGTGGTTTGTTTTTCCTGTTTCGTTCTGTTCAGTTTCGGACAAATCTGTAGAAAATAGAATTCAACGTTAAGTGACATTCAAAAGTGTGTATGTATTAGTTTGTTGTAATATTTTGTATACAACTGAAATCAGTTCTATATGTTGCCAGCTGATTCCTTGCACAGAAAAAGTAATTGCAAAATATTTTATACGGAAAAGAACGGCACAGAACGACAACGAAAAGTAAAAACTAATGAGGCCTTTAGTGTACGAGTATTTTTATACAGACTACAACAATTGACACTAGAATGAAGAAAAAAAAATTAAAATCAAAGGGTATTCTATTAGTTAATGTAATGTTGTTAACTTACTTGCTGTATCTTGAAAAACATAAGAGGCAAACTCTTGAAATTTTCAAAAACGCTTAAACTAAAAAGTCTCAAAATTAAAAAAGTCGCCAAACCGTAAAAAATTTTCAAAAAAACTCAAAAAAGCGCCGAGCTAAAAAAATCCCTAAAACTAAAATAAATCGCCAAAAACCGAAAAAATCGCCAAAATGAAAAAAACGTCAAAAAAGGCCAAAAGCCGGAAAAAATCCCAAAAGCTAAAAAGCGCCAAAAAT
This sequence comes from Nowickia ferox, assembly GCA_936439885.1. Lineage (NCBI taxonomy): Eukaryota > Metazoa > Arthropoda > Insecta > Diptera > Tachinidae > Nowickia > Nowickia ferox. The sequence continues at coordinate 87,281,193 of OW387024.1, forward strand.
AAGAAAAACCGCCAAACGAGAAAAATAGCCAAAAACCGAAAGAAGTTTTAATTATTATTTTTAAATGTCTACATCAGGTAAGATATTTGATTATATAGACTAAAGTTCGTACAGTATTACATATGGGCAATTCCCCGGCGACAGACACAACATTCGTACACTTTTAGTTGAGCAATAAAAAAAAAAAAAATATGTATATCTTAAATGTTTTAAAGCAAAGAAGGGGTAGTATATTTAAGAAAAAATATTGGGCGATATCAATAATATAGTAAAAATATATAAGCAAATGTCAGCGAGAAACGGACGCGACAAAAGTAGAAGTTATTGAAGATTTTTTTTGTAAATGTGTAAATGAAGGTGAAAGATGATCGTTTATGTGTAGATTTATGAAATATGCTGCAAAAAAACCATAAATAAATATTGATTTTATGCGACGGATGCGGTATTAAGGTATAAGTGAAAGCCAACTCCAAAAAAATTCCGTTATTATGCTGAGTACACATCTCACATTAGCTCGTGTGTAAATAAAACTATCACTAGCTTAAGTCTACTTAAGTTGCTCTTGTTGTCATGCTCTTATAAACTACTTAATATCTTAAGTAAATATTTCACTTTGTTAATTGAGTTGTTAATATTTGATTGCTTTAATTAACATCTACAAGTACAAAGTAAGCTTTTAGTTATTCACTTGTAGCTAATTACTGCATAATCAGGGAAATTAAAAAGAACACACATAAATTTAATATATGATATGTCAAGTTGATTAAGACTACATACAGAGAATTCAAAAACATAAATTGTCTTAAAATTAAATAATTAGCAGAAAAATCACAAGCCCTTGTTAATTTGAAAATGTTTAAGGAAATAAAGCTTAGGATTATGTTGTGTTGTGTGGCCTTCAAAAACAATATTTTCTTGATTTTTAATTAGTTATAATTAATTACAAATGGTTTAAGCACACAAGTGGTGTGGGTAAAATAGAGCAGAAACTGCGTATTATAAAGTGTCCACCAGATAACTATTTTTTTTTTAAAAACAGGGCGTAAAACATTGAGTGTAGCTTCGGCTGTGTGGCACGTAGCGCCGTCCTGTTGAAACCAAATGTTGCCAATATCCTCCTCTTCAATTTGTGTGAACAAAAATTCGTTCAACATGGCCCGATAACGATCGCCATTGACTGTAACGGCCACTCCTTGCTCATTGGCCCAATTATGCTTCTGGACCAAAATCCGCACCAAAGAGTGACTCGTTTTGGGTGCGTCGGTTTTTCAATGTATGCGTGCGGGTTTTCTGTGCCCCAAATGCGACAATTTTGCTTGTTGACATACCCGCCAAGATCAAAATGAGCATCATCTGAAAAGATGATTTTTTTGTCAAAATCGGCATCTGTAAGTCGATCGCAGGCCCACTTAGCGAAGCTTGTTCAAGCGTATATACAACCATATTCGTTCAGCGGAAGGATAAAACTAATTATCTGTCAAATCAGGCATGAGCTAAGTGTTACCATTCACGAAATAAGCACTAGTTGAAAAAAAACGTTAGATGGCGGACCCTATAAATTTTTGTGCTTAAGGTACACTGTCAATTGACTTGTGAAAATTTAAAGTTATAAAAATTAATTATGTATTATGCATAACTAAAGTTTATTATAAGGTATTTACATCTGCATGAAATCTACTAAATTTCAATTAAAATCTTTATCAAAATCTATAACGTTTGCACCAAGTTTTTTTTTCACATTTATCAGTACACCAAACTTACTGCGTTTAGTTTTCTTGGCACAAAAATTGTCGCGTCCGCCTTGTCACGTTCGCACTCGTACTTTACCCATTAAAAAAAAAAAATTAAAGCAAAATTTCCATATATCAGTTCTATGTGTTTTGCTCTGTAAAGGCTCAGTTAGCCGACTGTAATGCAATGTAACTGTAATGTAAGAAACAGCTGATCGATATTTTTATATGAAAAGTAGGTTACTTTACATTACATCTCTATAACCATTTCCATTACTTTTCGCATAATAATATCGATCAGCTGTTTCCTACTGTTGCAGTTACATTACATTACAGTCGGCTAACTGAGCCTTAAGAGACGTGCGTATACAACAGCGAGAAAGGCGTAGTTGTAGCCAGTTGTGAATATTGAAGTAATTTAAGTTGTATTTGTGTATTTAAGCCCTTGATTATATTAGTTTAAGTGTATTTGTAAATAAAATTTTTATCATTCTTAACCTTTATTACTACACTGGGGTCTTGTATTCATTTGCAAATGTTTGAAGTCTACGGCAAAGCGTTTTTAAAGGTTAAAAACGTAACAATATTATTGATATCGCCCAAAATTTTTTCTTAAGTATACTCCTGCATTGCTTTTGCTTTTGGTTAAACTAAAAGTGTACGAATGCCGCGTCCGTTGCCTGGAAATAGGCCATATGGGTGTATTAAAAAATGTCTAACCTTACAAAAACATTTAGCTTAGTGTGATCATAATTGTCTATTAACTATTGTATAGCCCTTTGATAAGTATATAAAAAATATTTTTCAAATTTAATTTGCACTCATTTTGTATAAAATATATACATATGTACATATGTACGAGTATGTAAATATGTATGTACATATTTGTGAATATCAATTTGCTCATTACAGCTGACTAACTTTTTAATTATCATCGTTTGTGCATTCATTGAAATGTCATAAATATCTTTTTGACGGCGCTTATAATTCAATTCATCTATATTTGTTTGTGTCAGTAAAAATTTTTGGTTGGAATTTTGATTTAATTGTTTCGCTGATTAACTGACGGAATGTTAAAATACATATTTGCTTCATTAGAGTATTATGCTGATTATAAAGACATCAAATGGCAAATGCCGGGACAGGCAAAATGTGACAATGAATTACAGTAAAAATGTGATTTACAATAGACAAAATAATGAAACAAACGGCCAGCTTCGAAATGTATTTAAATGAAATTTGGATAAGCATTTAATAGATTTTTGTTTTAGTAAATAAACAAGTTTTTTTTTTAATTTGAATTAATATATTTTTGGCTTTAATTTGATTGAATAATGAAAATAGCTATTTTAAATTAACAAATAACTCGAATATGTTTTCCTCAATTAATTGATTAATACCATAAAGTTAATTTATTAGCAAGTTGCTCTCTTTTTTGATATAAGTTTTTTTTCTTTATAGGGCATTCACATTTGAGCAAAATCTAGCACTTAAGAGATTTCAGGCAAAATGTGTTAGATTTCCCATAGAAAACAAAATCTTCTTCGTCACTAGTTTTTGTCGAAATCTACTTAAAATCTGCGCTGAAAAAGGTGTATTTATTCGCTACATTGCAGTTGGTTGCAGTTTAGGAAAAAATTGTTTTGGGATACGAAATCTTGCTAAATGTTATAAAAAAAACTTGATGTAAGCGGTATAGATTTTGATAATGATTTAAACTGAAATTTACTAGATTTCGTGTACTTTAACTTACATACATATATATTGCTTTTTTTATTGTAACAGAGACATCACTCAAAAAATATTGTTAACAGAAAATAAGATTTAATCTTTAAATTTACATACAACTCAAGGAAGATATAAAACTATTTTCTTCCCTCAAGAGGTGCGTGTATGTGCAAGCCTCTTCTATGAAATTTTTACACGATATTATATTTGATAGAATGTTTTCTTTTTTTAAAATCATAAATGCACAATTCATATTTAAAAATTTCTTTACAAAGCTGCATCATTCGATTTTTGAAATTGAGTGGTAGAAAAATGGGGCTTTTGGCACGAAAATCCCACTGAGCATCAGTTCGTCGGGTTTAATTAATTTGATAACTGTTATTCTTAGTTTGGATCAACGGTTCCCAAATGGAGGTCCACGGACCATTGAGGGTCCGTTTCAATCATTCTACGGCTCTGCATCCTAGGCTTCAAAGGGTGTTGGCGACAAAAATTTTTATAAGGGGTGCGAGAACAGGAATTTGATGAGAACCCCTGGTTTAGATGATGAAATTTTTCTAGCAGAAAGTCTTACTTTGTTGGTGGGTGTGTGTGAGAGAGAGCCAGAGCGAGAGAGAGAGAGTGAGAAAGAGTGATAGAGAGAGGTGGAGAGGATTGTGAAAGAGCGGAAGGGAGAAGGAAAAGAGCAAAATAAAGGAGTACACAGATACTTACATGTAGTTGAAATTTGTTTTGTTCTCGCGCTGGTTATTTCAATCGTTAAGCATAAGATTAAAAGTTGCTGTTAGAATAATTTTATTATCTATACTACTGTTTTAGCTGGTGCTAACAGGGACATAAATAGTTTTCTTCTTAAATTAAAAACGCCAAACAACTCACTCACTTTTGTGTTGCACAAACTCCCATATAAATAAAATTCCAATAATACATTCCTCAGAGCCTCCACACCATAAAACGGTCACTGTTGAACAACTCTTGTCAACTCATGTTATTTGCTGCAATCTAAATTTTGATATACTATGTTTGCATGGCGCCATTTTGGACACACAAAATGGAAAATAAATTTCATTTTTTAATTTCAAACCAGACCAAATAATATAAACGAAAAAAAAATCAAGAGAATAAAGAGGAATAAATCGAATTGTGGCAGCTCTTGCGGAACCTACACAATTATTATGTGCAGTTTTTCTACTATTTGGTTCAACAAACATTTCTACATTTCCGCATTTTTATTTTTCGTGTTTTTTTGTTTGGGATGTGACCACCAGAAAATAGAAAGAATTTCTTTTGGACATTATTGAACACTGTTTGTTCAATAGTAACGAGACTTTTTGCTTTAAATTGTTGATAAGAGTTGTTGTTGTTGTTGTTGTTTTTATTGCCTTGCCTGGGTTGCTGAAATTGCTGTATTATTTGGAATGTGGCAAAGACAGCAAGCAATATTTGCCAAAAATTTCAGTATAGAAAATAAAAACATTAAAATGTACAAAATACAAGCACCAAACATAAATGAAACATTCACATTTCGCAACACACACACTCTTACTCATGTATGTGCTCGCATGTTGAGGGATACATGTACATACATACTCGTACATGTTCATGTGTGTATGCGTGTATGTTCGCACATCTCGTATATTTTTATTTTGCACCCGTCTATGGGCTTGTAGGTTTTACAAATATTTTTGTGCTCTTAAATATTGAAATACTTTTGTGCACTAGTGACACACAAAGATATGACTTTATTTGAAAAAGTGGGTTGCTTGGTTGGTTGGTTGGTTTATGTGGCGAGAGGACCCAAAAAGAGTTTTGTGCCTTGGAACAATAAAAATTAACGTTTGAAAATAAAAATATCTAGTATGTGGATGGAAAAATAAAACCTGAATATACTCTTAAAAATCAGTTTTATCACAAATTTATATTATGATCATTTTCATGAAATTGTATTAAATTGGTAAATTTTTTTGATCTGAGTTTACTGAACACGCCCTCTCATGCGAGTTCAGTCTTAGATTGGATTAGGTTAGGTATACAAGGGTTTAAGCCTTTAACGGACACAACGATCAGAATGGGATAAATTACATCTGATTTTGATTTAGGATTCCTATTGATGCCTAGAAATATAAAATAACTCTTTTTTTTTTTTTTGAAATTTCCGACAATCAGTTTCAGGCAATCTGTAATAGAAAAATCAATAAAAAAACAATATAAAAATAATATAAAAAACATTCTCTATTCTTCCCATCAAGAGAAAAAAATATAAAAAACCTTAAGGTTATAGGGAATATTCTTCCCACCAAGAAAAATCGCTGAAAAAATCAAAATTTTAAGATAAATCGTGTTTTTTAGAGTGTCACAACTTTGAGTTGTATCACTGCTTTGTTTGAGCACCCATTTAACAGCTGATAGTTGCTTTTTATTTAGTTTGTTTTGAAAGTCATAAATCGGGCAAACAAAACCCTACCTTTAACTAACGAAGGTTGTAAAAATGGCCCTAAATGTAAGGAGATTAACAAGCAGCCAATTACACGAGAATTGACTAACTTGAGTGTTGATAGGTCCCATTGTGCGGCCTGGGTAGAAAAGATAGACATAGGAAAAATTATTCTCTTCATCACCCCATTTGGTCGGTACTAAACCAATGTGAGTGTATACCAATAAATTTAATCTTCTTATATCGCATTCGTATATTTTTGCAACCTCCTACAGAAATGGAAAACCCTTTTATCAGCATGAGCAGGGCAGAGATTACTCTATTGCTTTTCAATAATTTCTTAATGAGATTCCTTACAGGAGGGCGGATCGTCTTTTTCGAGATAGAAGAGTTAACCTCGTTTAACCATTTAGTCTGGCAAATTGTAAATAGCTTCTGCTCTATTTCTAATTTTGCAGCATTTCAATTCCGACCTGTTCAGCGGCATGTCAGTTTAACAATCGAACCCAACTTTTGCATATGGGCCTATGTGTCGTGCCCCAGTACCCAAATTAGCTCTATCTTAGAAAGACTAAATAATTAAAAAAAAACACCTCCACTTTATTATAAATACTTCAATGTAAAACAAAAAATTAATACAGCAAAATAATCTCTATGAAAATTTTAAATATTCTAAGCTTTACTAAATTTCTATAGTAAGTTCCAATTTTATCAATACTGCAGCAGTTTTCCGTTTGCCATGCCGATAAAGATGACAAATGTTGGCCTTAAGCGCTTTATTATTTAAGCGTACATTTTGACAATTCAAATGCACAGCATGTATATGTATATAGAGAGTAAAGAAAACAAATAAATTTAAATTTATTCTGGCTACAAAGACCAAAATTTCCAATTGCAGCCCCAGCACACTATTAAGCCTTTTCAGACACACAATGTTAGTTTTGAAGAACAAAGAGAAAATGTTTTAAATAAAAGTAAATATTTGGAAGAAAAATTGGAAAATATACATACGAGTATGAGTATTTGCAAATAGTGAGTGCATATCACCCTCAAAGCAATGCACAGTGGGTAGGAGTGGCAAATACATGATAACATCATCAACTGTCTGTCTGTTTAATTTTTTTTATTTTTTTATTTTTTTTTATTCATATATTTATTTATTGTATCTTCAAAAATGAACTAACAATAAGTAATCAAATCTTAAATCTAAATATAATTATTAAACCCGACCAGTGTCGGACATAAACTTAGTGATAGTTATAAATAATACATAAGTAGTGATAATCAAAAAGGAAAAAAAAAAATGAACGAACAAGAAGTCCCATCTGGAGTGTTGAGAATAAGAGCCCTTGTGTCCCTCTTTTTTAAACGGATATGTCCAGTAAAGTTCAAGATATTACGAGCGAGCGGATTAGGATGTGACTCGAGTTTTGTTAAATATTTGCCTGCGTATTTTGCAATTTCTTCAGTCACTAGTGGCATATTTAAATCGCGATGTATATTTGAATTTTTGATGTACCATGGAGCCGATGTTATCAAACGTAAAATTTTGTTCTGCCTTCGTTGGATTTTCTCAACACTTGAAGCTGAAGCAGTGCCCCATAGCTGAATTCCATAGCACCATATTGGCTTCAAAAGCGACTTGTATATCAAAAGTTTGCAGTCTAGGCTGAGTGTTGAATTTCTGCCAATTAACCAATGTATTTGAGTTAATTTAAGTTTCATTTCATATTTCATATTCCATGTAAGCCTTCGATCAAGGTGTATGCCAAGGTATTTCACTTGAGAATGTTGAGGAATACTTTGATTGTTGATTCGAATGGAAGATCAAGGTCTGTTTAATAAAGTTATTTTTTAGGAACCTTATAAATCTACATATTTATAAATTCTACACATAAAAAATATCAATATCAACTAAAACTAAACTGTGTCTAATAAAAGTTTTAATTATTGATACGCAGGCCTATAGTTATGGGATTGTGGCAAAAATTAAATAAACATACTTAAAACTTATAATAAAAAAAAAAAATTGTCTTAAGTAGAATAAAAATAAGTCAACTAACTGACAGGTACATAATTAGTAAACAGACAAAAGACAATGGCAAGACTGTTGTAAATTTAATTTTAAAAGCTTTGTAAAAAGCTTTGAGTATTTCATTTGCACTGAAAAATATGTAGGTGGTATATAAGGCTGAAATTTGTATCAACTGTTACCACACAAAGTAGACCAAACACAAAGATCACTAATGTTAAAGGTGGGGCGAACTTTGAAAACAGCATGTTGTTCCGTTCTGCTTGTGTTTGTCAGAGTAATTGCAATTAACTTTGGTGTTATTTGTTCCTTAAAAATTAGCACATGTAATTTGGCTTAAAGAGCGATATGAATTTTAGCGTTATCAAATCATAAATAAATGAATTCAGTAAAGTACGACTATGACTCGCCACACAAAGGTTTCCGTACGCACACTACATATATAATACTATACAAACTTAAATCTTGCTTTGGCGTTTCTTTCGGTTTTTGGCGATTTTTTAGGTTTTTGGCAATATTTTTTCAAATTGACTTTTATTTATCTCCGGCGTTTTTTTTCGCTGTTGCGATTTTTTTCGGTTGTTGGCGATTTTCTTAGCGACCTTTTTTCCTTTGGTGATTTTTTTGCATTTTAGCGATTTTTTTTTATTTTTGGTGATATTTTTGATTTAAGCGCTTTTTATATTTGGGCGACCTTTTCGCTTTGGCGATTTTTTACTTTGGAATTTTTTTGATTTTTGGCGTTTTTTTTCTTTTTTTAGCTACTTTTTCGATTTTTAGAGATTTATTATTAGTTCTAGCAATTTTTTTAGTTTTCAGCATTTTTTTTGTTTTTGGGATTTTTGTTCGGTTTTTGCCAATTTTTAGTTTTGGCGTTTTTTTTTCGATCTTGGCGATTTTTTTGGGTTTTAGCGATTTATTATTAGTTGTAGCGATTTTTTTAATTTGGGTGATTCTTTTTTGTTTTTGGCGATTTTTGCGTTTCGGCGGTTTTGTTATTTTGGGATATTTTTTTTTCAGCGTCTTTGAAAACTTCAAGAGTTTGCCTCTTACGGTTTCCAAGATACAAGTTGTCAAAACTACATAGCAAAAATTACATTGACTGAAAGAATACCCCTTAATTTTAACTTTTTAAATTTCAGTGTTAATTTGGTGTAGTCTGCATAAAATTCGAATAAATTCGAACATTTCAAGTGTTTATATATACGGCCATGTCACAGAGTTCAATTCCGTTCGGAAACGGAATTCAATCCACCTCAATATGTAAAGCCCTAGCCGCAGCATACCCCAACATACCAGCGCCCCCAACAGTCTGGGCACACCTGACAAATTTCCGCATTTTAGTTTTCTTTTTTAGACAACATCTGCTAAAAAAATTGGGTGGATTGAATTCAGTTTCCGAACTGAATTGAATTCTGTGACATGGTCGATAACTGTCTGTAGACTACATTAGGATCTTAAAAATGTTTCGTTGCTCGCTTTAGAATTGCTTTTAATTTTTAACTGCCATATATTTGTTGTTGTAGCGGCCAAAGTTTTACATGTTCTGTGAAAATTTCAGGTTCGCAGCTCTTACGGTTCTGGAGCCTGTGGACAGGCAGGCAGCCAAACGGACATTGTAGCAAAGACAATAGGGTTCCTTTTCACTTTTCCTTTTCACTTTTCACGAAACCCTAAAAACAGATGAATACTCGTACTTAAATTTAATTCAACTAGAATGAATTTTATTCAGCAATAACTTTCTAATCGGGCATAAGTTCAGTATTTTCAATTCTCATATTCTATTTCATTAAAAATTTCATGTTAAATAGCTGATGTTAACAACAATCTCTGGCCAAGTAGATATACTATAGATGGGGATGCTTATGTACTCGTAGTGTGTGAACAAATTTCAACATTTTCTCCAGCTAAAACTCTAGTTTAATTTTTCTTTCCTTCTTTAGAAAATTATTTTAATTAATAAAAATATTTAGTTGTATAAGAATTGAAAATAGTGAACTTATGCCGGATTAGGAAATTATTCTTAATTAAATTCTTTAATTAGTTAAATTTGAAGCAAAAGTTTAAATCATTCAATTAAATTTTTAGCTAAACTTTTAACTTCAAAGCACTTTGTGGCATTGCCTGGGCTTTAACTGCAAGTATTAGTAGCCTTTTATTGAGCTCTGCCTAGTTTGATGGTGAAGACTCCGTTTAAACAGAGTCTCTGTGGTATCATAATGGATAATCTTATCAAGATGTGTATATTGGTTTGGTATTTAAATTTTTTTTTAGTGGTAAGAACTTTGTGCACAGTTATAACCAACCTATTTTCTTATTTATGTTCTATATAAATACATATAAAACGGCAGTGAACAAAAAACTCTATCCAGTCGGATATTTGCGGTGTCGACAAACAGACCATGACTGCTGCATCGTACAATAAATTTAAAAGTTGCATGGTGTGTACCGAAAAAGCCATTGTAAATATTACTGGCTGAATTTAAGGAAAACTAAGTCTTTTTTCTTGCATTGAGCAAATAACTCGTGTGTGCAAATGTATTTGTATGTGCCCGTTAATGTAAAGAAATATTATTCGGAATTGTTGACATTTGCCAAATGGGTCAAGAGGCAACGACAACAATATTTGCCAAAAAAAAATAAACCAAAAAAAAAAAACATAATTGAAAGCCAACATAAAGTGAAAACATTTCCATGCTTACACTACTACACTATTTGAACACTTTGTGCAAGCTAACTTACTCACTCACTCACTTACTCACTCACTCACTCGCTCTCAAGTAATGTGCATAATATGATGATGCCTCCTTTGCCAGAAAATGTAAAATCATATCACAGTGTTGAATGAATGCACAAGGGTATAGTTTTTGCATATAAACTCTTTAAAACAACCATAAAAACATACATTAAATCGGTTTTACAAAACAAATATAAATAATGTAGACTTTGTGTACTGGATGGGCTGGGCTGGGCTGGGCTGCAAGTATAACACGAATGAATGGAAGCTAAAAATCAAGTCAACTAGAGAAAAGGTTCGTCTTAGAAGTTTCTTATGCCGCGTACACATCTGGCACACATGTGCTCAAAAAAAGCGTTACCACTTATTACAAATGAAAAACTGTTGTATCCAGACCCGTACATATGTATTTATTAAATTAAACAGTTTCATACATAACTAATAGACAATTTTATGGAATCCAACATGACTGGAAACTGTTTAAATCCATACATACATGTCTGAATCAAACAGTTTTTTTTATATTAGTAATTAGTGGTTACGCTTTTTTGAGCACATATGCGCCAGATGTGTACTTGGCATTACATCAACGGAGAGAAAATGTAAATTTTTTCTAAGGAGACTTTCTAAATTTTTTTTAAACTTTAACTCTGGTATTCATAAACGATTGTTAAAGTTGAGATTGTTGCAACATTAGCTTTAATTATCATTTATGAATATCGGCGTTAAAGTAAATGCATGTTCCATTTTTCCTTTTACGATTGTCCTCGTAATAACTCATGCATACAAACTCTTATGCCAGCAAATATTGAACTAAAAACAAAATTTTCTCTCGGGTATGCTGAAAGGTGTACATATGTGTATGTGTGCTTGCATCTGCATGCATGTGCATTTACAAAGGCATACCAATACTTTGACAATGATTTGCCATGAATTTGTTTATTTCATAATGTCCAGGTGTGTATTAGCACGAACAATCCTGGCATTAATGCAATTGTTAAGGCTGTTGTTACATTTTGTTTTTACTTTGTCAGCTTAAAGCAAACATGATTTAATTTATTGAACTTCTATGATGTCAAAATCTTCATGGAGCTGCATATTGCAAAGTTGGGACTCTGCACTCTTGTGTGACTATAAACAGGATTGTATTAAGTTATTTTTGTTAACAGGAAATTGCAAAGACAAATTTTTTTCCACCATTAGTAAATATGTTTAGTTGCAAGGAAACTTGATATAATTTTTACATTAAATTGTAAAATTTTTTAAATAAATTACTTTAAATTATGAAAATACTGATATGAAAGTGATTTTAGCTGAAGCTTTTGTTTGTACATTTAAAACTTAACTTAAAAATATAATAAGATAGTCTGAATGTAATGAAATAAGACAACCAGGGCAAGAAAAAAAAAAAAAAAAAACGCACGGTATCATGGGTTACCGGATCGTAACGTAGTTCTTTATCTTTCATTTACCTTAGAAATTGCCCCTTAACACCCTGGTGGGATTATTTTTGATAAAATACATAGCTTTTGTGTCCTTTCAGACTTTGATCGATTCTTGTTTTGAATTTCATCAAAATCGGTTGGATAGTTTCAAAGAGGCAGAAATTGCCCCCTACTGCTGATTGTGCTCCTATTCTTGAGAAAGCGTAAAGCTGAGTGCTTTCCTAGACTCAGACCATTCTTTGTTTGGAATTTCATCAAAATCGCATAGATAGTTTCTGACAGGCAGAAATCTCCCCCTACCACCCCTCGTGGTCTTATTCTCGAAAAAATCAACAGCCTATATCTTCTTTTAGACTCAAATCCATGTACATTATTCGCCAGTATTATTTTTTTATTTTCATAAAATGGCACGTCATAAAAAACTTACGTTCCAATAATTAAAATTAGTTATTCTAAAGGATGATTTTTTGGCAAAATTTTTTTTGACAACACTGTTTTTGGCAACTCAGCTGTTATTGTGTAACATGTTACTATTAAACATGTTCAGTTGGGTCTATAATTTAACCATGAATCGACTTACAAATGAACAACGCTTCTGGCGAGTTCACATCTGGAGTTTCTTGTGTTGTCATTTTCAAAATGTATAAAACGCCCTTCACGTTATGTTTTTTTGTATGGAAAGCAATGACATACAGCGAGTAATATCGGAAATGACAAACGTTGCCACTAGGACACACCATTGCGATGTCACAAAATGCTATAGTGCGAGTACACACACACACGCATTACAAATTATTACATTTTATTAAACATATTCATGTACCTCTTCCATTTTACGGTCAGTTTAGGTGACCTTTTGAGGCGGCTATTCGGAATCTTGTGACTAAATTTCGCACCAAAATTACATTATTAAACATTAAGGCTCATTTAGCCGACTTTAACGTAATGTAACTGCAATAGTAGCAAACAGCTGATCGATATTGTTATGTGAAAAGTAATAGAAATGGTTATAGAAATGTAATATAACGTAACCTACTTTTCATATAAAAATATCGATCAGCTGTTTCCTTCATTACAGTTACATTACACTGCAGTCGGCTAACTGAGCCTTTAAACTACCAAAACGCATACGTAGAGTGCGGAGAGAGAAAAATATTGCAGCTGTATCCGCCAGTGTGTGTTGATGACCGTGAATTATGGATTCGGTGCATTAAATTTTTTTCCCCAAAATGGCAGAGCTGGACTTGGCTGACATTTGGTTTCAGCAAGACGGTGCCACAGAGTTCGGTGAACAGTTTATTTCACGTTTAGGGCCGGTCAATTGGCCGCCTAGATCGTACGATTAAACGCCTTTGGACTATTTTGTGTGGGTCTATGGTAAGGCTCATGTCTACAGGGCCAAAACCCGCAACGGTTGACGCACTGGAAGAAAATATTGAAGAATTTATTCGTAAAGCAAGATGTTTGCTTAAAAAAGTAACGGTTAACAAACAGAGAATTTCACAATTTAACTGTAAAAAAAAATAAATTTCTGAAAATTGACTTGAATGCTTAAAAGTGCTCTCTTGCAAAAGATTCAAATATGACTTGAGCACTTTTTCCTTATTGTAACATATATGTGTATATTGTTGACTCTGAATAGGCCGCATGTTTGCATTTACCTGCACGCTCCACACACACACACACACGCGCACAAATACATATATACGTATTTATTGAAAAATGTTGCAAGCACACAAATAATAATATAATAAAACAATGCAAATAATAATTAAAATTATAAACTTTTATGACACATTTGTTCATGCTGCATGTATTTCTAAAAAAGCCCATTAAATTAAAATTTTAGTAAGACACAAAGACTTCAACACAACTGAAAGTTTTAGAGAGATATCAAGTGTATGTGACGTGCATGCATGTTGTTCTTGTGTGTTTATTAGTGCTGTCAATTACACTGTGTGACAAATTTTAATGAAATCGAAATAACTGGGAAGTGTTACTATTTTTGTTTTCAGGTATTGTCGAACATAACAACAATCTGTATTTGAAATTTTCCAAACACCCCCAAAATCGTGAGTTACGGGTAAGAATCGGGTTTTCGTACCCATAAGCACTTATTAACCTCTAACTAAGTTCAGTATCAACCGATTTTAAATTTATAAGCGGATTTAGAAAGAAGAGACTAAGACCTTACCAACCATATATATTTTGTTTCAGTAAATTTCAGATATATGTGTGCATTTTTTCACCAAATATAATTTTTCTGTTTTTTTCATCATTATTAAATATTTTATTAGAAGACTACCTGCATGTTGTATATCGCGTTCTATTTATGAGAAAACATTTGTTTTCCTTAATTTTTGCAAAAAAAAAAAAACAAGCGCAAGAAGATACATTTGTTTTTGCATAAAAGATGTGAACAAGATTTATTTGGTAGTGTCTTAGCTACATTATTGTCATATATAGTTTAGAGCTGTCACTGAGTCTGAATAAGCTGTTCGCCAAAGACGGAAGACACCATTTTTTGAGGGTGCAGTGATTTCCGAAATCTTTGGTCACCAAAATCGCCAAACTTGGTGTATAATTTTACTACCCTTTAGTAGTACTATCGAACCTATACTGTCAGGACCGTGTGGATTTTTCACTGTCGCCCAGTGTAATTATTAATAATTAGTTTTTCCTTTAAAATATCCAGTTTGCTTTAATCTGACAGACATACTTTTGTTTTTTTTTATGCTAAACATTAAAATAGTTGCAAATTAAAATTTTAAGAGGATTTCAAACTAATACTAATAATTGGCTTAAAATAAATTTTTTATTTTTCAGTTAAATTTCCTGCTTTGTCATTTTAATAGCGCAGGGGCATTTTTCCATTTAATTAATTTGTATTCAATAGTTTTTGTTTCATTTAACGTTTGGTATTTTTTTCCTGTTGTCCTTTGAACACGGTTAAAAAGATGCCTGAAAAAAAAACAATTTGCTTTCGTCCTTGAAGTAAAAGTTTTCCCTTGTTTCGCCATTTAATTTGTATTTTTTATGTTTTATTTTTTCATTTACATCGTTGTTAGTAGAATTAATGGTAATGTGACCCATAAAATTTGTTGCAATATAAAATTATTAAGAAAAAATAGTTGAATTAATTTTAATCATATCAATGAGCAATTTACACTTTGTTAGTATTTTTGAGAACTTTTTACAGCTTTAAGGTATTTTCTTTTTATTAATTAAATTTTAATATAAATAAAAATAATAATTGGAAAGTCCCCAAACCTCAATGCTGAATAGTTGGGAAATTCTATTTCTGTGCCAATAAGGAAAAAGTGCTTAAGTCATATTTTACTGTTTTGTAGGAGAACACTTTTGAACTTTCAAGTCGATTTTCAGAAATTTATAAGCCCAATCATGAATATTCCCTCGGAATTCATTTCTCACGGAAAATAATTTTCTCGAGAAAACTGGGGAATAAAAAAGGGTAATACGTGGCATCACCGCATTATGAAGCTCGTTGTTTTGCTTGTTTGTTAACATTTTGTTTCTCCCTTTTTTTTTTGACTGAGAGAGCAAAAAAAATTATTAAAATTCACCAACGTGGAAAAATATGTCAAAAAGGTTATAAATTATTTATTTGGGAATTATTTGTGTTTTTCCAAATAAAATAACTATAAAATAAAAGTTTATATATATAAATTTTGTTTCAATGGAATATTAACCATGTTTTTATGCAAACTCCCTTCTGTTTTGCAAGAGAAATATTTTTAGTGAAAAAAGCAAGTTCAGCTGCGTCCATAATATATACCTGCTTCTTTCCCGGGGAGTTTTTTTATTCCCGCATTTGGTAAAAAAAGAAGGGAAAAACAAAGTCATGATAGGAGAAAAGGGAAAAGTGAGAAAACTCGTGCGGAATTTTTGTTTATGATTGGGCTGTTGTTAATTTAAATTAAACAAAAAATAAAATATTATTCTACACATTATAAATGATATATTCAATTTCAAATATATTAAAGTACTCGTATAAGCTGAATTCAGCTGTTTTTCTTTAAGAGATTACAACTCGAAAAAAATATAAGCAGCTAATTATTGCGCTACAATTTCCTTAAAAATCATAAAAAATGATTGTAATTTTGCCCAGGGCTACTTTCGAGTATCAGGATTGCAGAGGTGTCCTCAGCTTATCTTGACTTAAGCACTTTTTACTTTTTGCCACAAATTTATTGTTTATTTAAAGTCAGACTCATTTTAAATATGGCAAGCAGAAATTATTATTTTTGCTACGAGTATATTTTGGCGACAAACTCGACTCGTAAATAATATGAAGCTTTGTTCGTGTCGCGCAGGGTTGCTTTAAAATTGGATAATCGTAATGTTCGAATTTAACTTGAGTAGTCTACTACTGCGTTTATACGCACGGCTTAAGGCTCAGTTAGCCGACTGTAATGTAATGTAACTGTAATGTAGGAAACACCTGATCGATATTTTTATATGAAAAGTAGGTTACGTTACATTACATTTCTATAACCATTTACATTACTTTTCATATAACAATATCAATCAGCTGTTTGCTACTATTGCAGTTACATTACATTACAGTCGGCTAACTGAGCCTTTATTTGCAAATAAAATTGTAAATTTTAGTTAATTTCATTTGTTTCTATATCTTATGATTTTATCAGGCTAAAGTTCGTATCGCTTTTTAAGCCAAATTACATGTGATAATTATTATTGAACAAATAACAACACCAAAGTTAGTTGTAAATATTCTGACAAACACGTAGTTGAACACTGATGCGGAAGGTTTAGTGGCCTTCGAAAACAGCCGGTTGTTCCGTTCTTTAGTGTTATTCGTTCATTAATAATTATCACATGTAATTTGGCTTAAAAAGCCTGATAAAATCATAAAATATTAAAACTGTAAATTGTTGTCATATTATTGTTTTTATTGCGACTTACTAATTCACAAAACTATTCACGATTAACGCACTATTTGCAAATAAAATGCTTGAGGTTGCCACACTTACAAATGTTTGCAAATAAAAAACAATAATTTGATAAAATACTGCACAAAAAAATAAAGATTGAAAAAAGAAAATAATGACAATAAAAACAAATTTCTATTTGTTATTTTATACATTTACAAAATTGTTTTGTAAATATAAGTAAAATTTCTATAGAAGTGCTACCAAGTTTTATGCATTTATAATGCCGTATAAACAGTGAGTTAATTTATTTGCAAATAGTGCGCGTATAAACGTAGTATATTGAGAACGTAGTAAACTATTTGAGGCTCATATTTTTTACACTAGACCTGCTGGTCACATTATTTTCAATATTAAAAGAAAGTGCAACGATTGTCGTTAGACGCCAACATTAATTGTGTATGGCTTAATTTTTAGCCAGAACATGTTAACAGTTAGTGACGCAAACAGGTCGTTGTAATGCAGAAGACCAAAGGATTTGTAAACTAATTAAAAAAGTTTTCGGCTGCTGTTGAATGCTGGAACTTTTAATAAACACATTTCTGTTTTTTTTTTTTTTTTGCTAAATTTGAATAGACAAGCTGGAATAAAATTAAATTAAATTAGTGCAATAAGTGAAGAAAATTTAGTAAATACGTACGAGTATATAGTATGTAAATATCTGTGGCAATAAGGAAAAATTGCTGAAGTCATACTTTACTGTTTAGCAGTAGAACACTTTTAAAATTTCATTAAAGTAAATTTTCAGAAATTTATTTCTTTTGCAGTTAAATTTGGAAATTCGGTATTCACTTAAATTTCTTTTAGAAAATTCGTTCTATACACTATAAATAATAGATTTGATTTGAAACCTACCAAAGTATAAGCCAAGGTAAGCCATTATTCCATATGAGATTATAAAACGAAAAAAGATAAGAAGCAAGTTATTGAGCTATAACTTCCTGAAAAAGCGCATAAAATAAATGAAATTTTGACCAGGGGTACTTTCAAATATGCAGATTGCAGGAGTGCTGTTTATTCAACAACAGCTTATCCTGACTTAAGCACTTTTTCCTTTTTTGCCACAGACCAGATGTTCCCTTACAAAGTGCAAAAAAAAAAAACAAAATGATAATAAAATATCATATATACCCCACCCTTTAGTTCTTTTGAATTAAAAATTAATTTTACAACATTTGAAGCAAATATAATTATTCAAATATAACTATTTGTGCTTTATTTGCTTGTTTTTTCTTTCCAACAAGAATGTTAAAACATTATGCCACTATGAAGCCGCCAAATCTTAGTGAACAATTTTAAATATTTTGTCTTATTTCCAACCGATACTTGACCCGTTTTGTGAAAATGTGACTTACAGGATACGGTTTTGCTTAATATTTTTTTCTACTTAATTTTTCCGTAAAAGAAATAAGCAAATGTAACACACGCGACAATGATTTCAATATGAGTCTGTTTCTCTATTCGTCTTTGTATTTAAAATCAAATTCATGTGTATTTATAGTTTTTCTTTTCAAATATTTTTTAAGAGGACAATTTTGTATAATCAGTATGTGTTTTTGTATAAATGCTTTTATGTGAATTTTAGTATTTCAAGTGTAATTTAATTTTTCTTCTCTTCTTTAGAAACTCACATTAATTAATAAAAAATATTTCATTCAACAAGGATTGAAATTACTGAACTTTCTGATTAAAATTCACTATAGTTCAACTAAACATTTAAAATTATTTCAAGTGTTTGTTCATCATAATAATAAAGGGTGTTTTTTATTGAGGTATAGAACTTTAAGTTGGCATCACTTTTTTAACTGGCGGCCATTTTGTCAGCTGTCAAGTGATTAATATTTAGTTTGGTTTGCCATTTCATCATGAACAGGTTGACAAAAGAACAACGCTTGCAAATCGTGCAAATTTATTTCGAAAATAATGGTTCAGTTCGCGAAGTTTACCGCAAGCTCCGTCCATTTTATGGTCGACATAATCGTCCATCAGAGCAATTAATTCGGTTAACCATGGATCGTTTTCGCACTACGTTTACTCTATGTGATAATACGCATCCGCTGAAGTCGCTCGTCTACGCCAACAAACCAGAAACGTTAGGGGACTTGGAAGCCAACATTCGTGGCGTTATTGCCAACATACGGCCCCACATGCTCGAAAAAGTGATTGAAAATTGGACCTGTAGAATTGGCTTTATTCGAGCCAGCCGCGGCGGCCAAATGCCCGAAATCATATTTAAACGTTAATGACATAAAATTATCCTTCCAATAAAGCCGAATTGATGGACATTAAAACGATTTTCTTGTGTTTTATTTCAATTAGACGTTCTATACCTCTAAAAAAACACCCTATAGAAATAGTTGTTAGTTGCCTTTAAAGGCAAAGAAAGCTTTTGCAAGACCTTGCAACAGATTTCTAAAAGTTAAATTGCATCGTTGAAAATACAAGAACTTATTGCATGCGAAATAGACAAATACAAATAGTGACAAACACTTTCAGCGGCAAAAGCAACTAATAATTGTGTGAGATAAGTGAGTTTAGTTATATTGTAAAATAAAAGAAGAAAATGACAATTTTAAATGAACTGAGATAGATTATGATATACAAACATACGTACAAAAAATATATATTTTTGTAGGTGCTTATAAACTCGTAGGAGAAAACTTAAATAAACAATTAGCTGAGAAAGTTTTAGCACATTATGGATTTTGTAATGAAACTAGAAGATTTTAGATAAAAGTATAATTTGGAATTTTTAACGAAGCACATTTCTTTGATCTGATCTAACGATGTGACATAAATAGACGCATTTATCACACAGTCTTGAAAATTTTAAACGCTATTATTATCAAAGAGCTTAACCCAAAAAACTTAAAAAAGACGACAACAAATACACCCATAACTATGATTTGTTTGGCACAATTAAACAAAATATTCTCTGATAATTTATTGAAATCTGGGGTCTGATCGTCGCTGTCGATAACGGACTGATTCGATCACGTCTTTTGATCGTTTTGATCGGTATCGCTCAAGGTAATAATAACAGAACAATTCTCATTGAAACTTTACAATAAAAAAAAAAAAATTAATTCACTCAACTGCTACTTAGACACGCACACGAAGAAGGGTTTCCCACGGGCACTATACATGTAATACTACATATATAATATACGAGTACATAATCGAATGTCGTACCTTATGTAGACACTTCTTAAAAATTTTTAAGTACACCTTAAAATTTTTTTGGTTTTTGGCCATTTTTTCGGTTGTTTTTTAGTGTTAAGCCTGGTACTCTGCTCCCAATGTCGTGCGAAATGCTGTCAAACTACATGTAAAAGTATTTGGTATGAAATTATTGCGAAATAAATTTGCAAAAGTAGTACTTTGTTCTTGTTGCGAAAAACACGTAAAATCTATCTGGCAGCATGTTTTTCCATGCAAAATGACTCTGGCATCATTTTGGTTTCGCTGCGAAACAACGCAAGGGCTACATTTACATGTCAAAATTTTTCACAGCTTCAAACAGATTACCAGCCTTTAGCGATTTTTTTTAACTTTGGCGCTTTTTTCGTTTTGACGATTTTTTAGGTTTCTGGCGATTTTCTTATTTTTTTTGGCGACATGTTTACTTTTAGTAATTACTTTTTGCATTTTAGCGATTTATTTTGTTTTTGGTGATATTTTTAATTTAAACGTTTTTTTTATTTTGGCGATTTTTCGATTGGGCATTTCTTTAATTTTGGGATTTTTTAGCTTTAGCGTTTGTAAAAATTGCAAAAGTTTGTGTCTTACGGTCTTCCAGATACAGCGAGTTGTCAAAATTACATTAACTGATGAAATACCCTTTAATTTTGAGTCTTTAAATTTGAGTGTTAATTGGTGTAGTCTGCATTAAAACACTAACCAACACTTTTCTTTGTTCGCTTTAAAGCACCCTTTAATTTTTAACTAAGCTCTTACAGTTGTCGAGAAAACACCCTGTGACGGACAGACGGACGGACAGACAGCGTACCGAAAACAATAGGGTTCCTTTTCTCCTTTCGCGTACTGAACCTTAAAAACAATTATGCAAAATTATATTGAAACTTATTTATAAGTAAAGACAATAAAAACAAAACTAAACAAATTGGCTAAAAGTAAAGCAACGGGTTAGTAAAGTGTGCTATCACACAGTCGACTTTTCTATAAGAAAATTTCGCTGCGACACAGTCTAATTTTTCTATAAGAAAATTTCGCTGTTACACAGTCTAATTTTTCTATAAGATTCTGATGTGATAGAGTCAACTTCTCAAGAGTCAATTTCTCTGAAAGAAAAGTCTGATGTAACACAGAAATTTTACAAAAAAAAGTCTGCTATGAGAGAGTAAATTTTTCTGTAAAAAAATTCTGATGTGATACAGTAAATTTTTCTATTAGTAAAGTATGCTGTGAGACAGCATTTCTTTCTATAAGAAAAGTCTGATTTAACACAGTAAATGTTTCAATAAGAAAAAATGTGATGTTCTACACTCTACAGACTTTTCTATAAGAAGAAGCCATTTTCTATAAGAAAAGTCTGCTGTGACACAAGTAAGTTTTTCAATAAGAAAGGTGAGCTGTTACAGAGTATACTTTTCTATAAGAGAAAGTGTGCCATGGCATAGTTGAGTTTGCTATGAGAAAAGTGTGTTCCGACACAATCAACCTTTTCTATAAGAAAAGTGTGTTGTGACACCGTCGACTTTTTGCTGTGAGACTTTTCCATAGAAAAATTGTGCTTTGAGACAGTCGAATTTTCTATGAAAAAATTGTGCTGTAAAATAGTCGCTGCGGTTGACTTTGCTTAAAAAAAAAGTATAATTTGACACAGTTGACTTTTCTATAAAAAAATTGTGCTGTGACGCAGTCGAATTTTCTTTAAGAAAACTGTGCTGTGACACAGTAAATTTTTTCTTTAAGTAAAGTTTGCTGTACAATAGTCGTCTTTTCGATAAGAAAATGGCTTCTTATGTATTGAAATATAACATGAAATAACATATCTTTCAACTCATCTTGCTTCCTAACCAAGATAACTAACATTTGTCCCAACTTTTTTTTTATAAATTTTATAGTAAAAAGTCCATAATAAACGAAATACATCAAATTATTTTGAGTGTGCAATACTTCCGCATCACAAGCTTTTACTTTTTTATTGATTCTTTTGCAATATATTTTTTATGCAGGACTGCAAGCAAATATACTCCACAGCTTCTTTAGCATGTACTTGTATTATGTTAGAAAGAAATAAAATAAATATGTTTTGCGTGTAAAACATTCATGTTTTACAACTCAGTAAAGCTGAATTAAAGAAAAAGAAGTGTAAAATGATTTGGTTGTTAATTTTTCAGTTTTCATTTCGTTTCATTTCATTTCATTCTTCATTTCGTGTTGTTTCATTTTATTGTTATAGTCTTGTTGTATTTGTTCAAGGACAAAAACATTTAGAGAATGTGTTAGATTTTAAGACGACATAACAAATGAACCTTTTTAAGCCAAATAGATTGTCTTGCATTTCCACAAAATACAATCTCAGGCTCCTTAACTATGAAAGGAATGTAGCAACACATACAGCGAACACTGGCTAACAAATATGTCTTTTCTTATGTACGTGGGAAACTTTATAAGTTTTTAAAGTTTCAGGACGAAATTTTATTTGTAGAAAGTAATTAAATAAGTTAAAGGGAAGTGTTTGACACCATTCCTAATTAAAAAAATTTTTAATTCATACATTTCGCTCAGCAGATCCATACGAAATACGAATAAGAGCGTGATATTCATTTGTAATGACAGACTTTTAAAGCAGTGGTTCCATTTTTCACCAAAATTACTTGCTAAAATGTAGTAACACTCAGGAAATGTATGCCTACTACTACTAATAGGTGTTACCTTTTTTAAGAAAGGGATAGTGATAGAGAAGACAGGTGGTGAAGCAAGAAATAGAGAAATGCTTCATTCTTTTTACAATTGTGCGTTTTGCACTTAATAATGCAGTGTAGCAGCGCCTCTGGTGTCAATGAGGCGTGTTACATTTTTGAAGCTGTGGCTTAGTAGCCAGTTTATTGGTTATTTTAGTTTGCCGATGATTCTGCTACGTAATACCGTCGGAGGAGGGCACTCTGATGTTACATTAAGATTAGTATACGCTGAAGCCTGTATAGTTCAGTGACCAGTAAATACGAGTATGTCTTCATCACTTGAACTTGCCTACAACAACTGATACAAAGGGACACTAATGCAAATCAGAAAAAATCGTGGTCAGCTGTTTCCTACATTACAGTTACATTGCATTACAGTCGGCTAAGTGAGCCTTAAGGGGCTTTAGATGTCAAGGTAACGATATGCTTTTCTGAATTGTGGTTCAAGTCTAGCAACAGCGAAATGCGACAACAAATAAGTTTTTTTTCGATTTCGTATTAATTTTTACTCGTGTTGAATAAAACTAAAATATTAAAATAGATATTTCGTGAATTATGTTTTTCATTTTGGCTTTTAAGTACATTCAATGAAAAGTTAGTCGAAAAACCAAATAGGCAAAAAATACAGCTACAGCTACCTGATATAACAAAACAAAGAAATATTTATATTTTTGAATTACCCGCATCTGCTTACAGTATACAAAGAGTTTCCTCTTAAAATAAATTAATAATACTAAGAAGACATTAGGTGTCTTGGGAAAAAGGTTGCTGTACAAAATTTTACTTTACAATATTTTCGGCTGATGAGAATTTTATTTGCGTGATGTCATGAATGCAAATAAAATATAAAAAATAAGCAAATTTGCTTCTAAAATGAAATCCCCAAAAAATTTCGCAAAATCCCAAAAATGGGATTTTTTTATTTGTCGCCAGGCGCAGATATTTTTGGAAATATTTAAAAACATATCATGCCTTAAAGCAGATTTTTAAATTTTTGGGTTCTAGCCCTGGAATTTGAGAAACTTTTTATAAACAAAAATAAGTCTACATATATCAAAACGATGTGGTTCCTTCAATAACAAAAATATTAAGCAAAAAGTTTTTTAAATATTTTTTATAATATTTCCTTTTAAATCAGCATAAATATTGAGTTTGTCATGTTTTTTTTTGCAAAATTTGTTTATAATTGCAAAATATGTAATTAACGCACTTTTTTCTTTTCAATTTTAATTTAAATTGAGTATAACTTTTGCGTATAAATTTTGCTTTTGCAAAGCGTTCAAGATTTGAGTTCGATATAAGCAGAACAGTGGACCAAGGTTGGTAAAAAAAGTTTTTATTATAATTTCTGGAATATTTCCTAAAATTTAAGCAAAACCCATAAATGTACAAGATTATTATTAAGCTCTCAGATAGGAAAATTTATTTGAAAAATTTTTTTTTTATATTTGAATTTTTCATTAACCCCAGTAGGCCCACTTTGAAGCTTTGCGGCTCCACCCTCTTTAAAGATATAAAATACAAATTCCGAACTTAAGTTGCTTTATGAAATTTAATTGAATTTTAATGGGATGGCCCCTTTAGAAAGTGCAGAATTATTTCTATTTTTTTTTGCGAAAATCCCCCACCGTGGTTTTTTAAGCTTTTTTGAATTGTGGTTGAAATCTAACGATATCTTGCTTAAGCAGCAACGAAATTCAGCTAGACGAGGTGCCTGACCAACAATAATTAAATGGTTGGAAATAAGAAAAGTTGAGCTACAAATTGTTACACCACTTCCAGCTGCCTCTCAAAAGTAAAAATTTCAAAAACTTCAAACTTCTTTCGCAGTTAAAAAATTAGTTGCTTATCTTAAAGAAAATGCTGTAAAAAGCACTAAAAAGTTTTGCTTAAAACAACAATTTTTGTGCAAGAAGTAAAATAATCATAAAATAATAATAATAATAATTTTTTAAAGCATTATTTAGCGCACCTCATAGTTGAGTCTATATTCTCTGTGAGTAGATGTTGTTTCCTTAGTATATATTAAGTCATATGAACATATATTTCAACATTTTCCTATAGTACATGTGATGTAAGGCTGCACAGTGGACTTGTTGTAATAGAAAGAAATAACAGAAACAATTAAATTCAGCGATTGAGTAAATTTCTTGTACATATAAAACAATTTAAAGAAGTTTTGAAAATACTAAGTATTTCAAGCAAGCAATTATCTTTTGCCACAAATGAAATAATTCACCGAAAACTTTTAAAGCTTTTATTTTCCATAAGAATGAAAGGGAAATGCCCTAATATACAGGGTAGCGCAAAATTATATAGATGCTATAATTTTTGCAAATGGAGGCAAATGTGGAGTAAACATATTGCTACGTTTTTGTGAACTTGAAGATTTGCAAATGAATAAAAGACCACAGGTTAAAAATGACACTTTATGTACTAAATAGAGTTTTACTAATAAAATCAAGAGCTGAAATACACACACACATTTTAAATTATTTATGTAAATGATTCACAACTGGTTGCCACGACCAGGGTTGTCAGATATGGCGATTTATTGCCAAATGTGGCGATTTTTCAATTTGTTTGGCGTCTAAGTTTTTGGTTTGGCGACATTTCTGGCGATTTTATTTCGATTTTTGGCGATTTTCTGCTAAATTTTTACACGATTATTTTATACAAATTTATATGAAAAAAAGTGTTATAGAAAAACAAACTTATTATCAAATATATATTAAGAAAACTACATTAAATTAATTTTAGCAACTTTTGGCGATTTTTAAAATAAATTTTGGCGAAATAGGTCGCAAAAAATCTGACAACCCTGGCCACGACGTCTAATCCGCTGTTGTATATACAGGTGTCTTAAAACTGGCTGCGCTGTTCTTCACACAAGACTCACTCTGCCGACGCTCACTGTTTGCACCATTAGAATGACGCACTGACTCTACTGTTGAACACTTATGTACTATTTATTATCAACTGCTTTCAACTTAGATTTACTTTTTCTTTACAATAAATTAACTGAACTCTTCGTATATAAAAAACTCTTTTCAATAAACAACTGAACTTCTTTCTGACTAAATTTATTGCAGACTAAACTGCCAACAGATGCGTCGCCCTTTTTATAGTTCGCACAAGGCTTCGAGAATGTGACAGCAACGTCCAGATAATCCCAGCAGCATTTCCAATGTTTGTTTTGAATATGTATGTATGTATGTATGTATGTATGTGCGTATATACATCATTATCAAAGAAGAAATTTATGGTGGTTGCTTACTTAATTTTTTTTCTGCCCTACCATGTATGTACGAATATGTATGTATGTGTATATTTTTAGCAAACAAAAGCTGTTTCGTTATTGTTATTGCTACAGTTTGTTTATGTTTATTTAATCATTCATGCGTGTACGCATGTGTATTTAGTTTTTTTTATTAGCTAAATGATTCTGGATTATTTATTTTTGTTCGCTACATGTTTTCTTTTTAGAAACATTTGCTTTAGCTCTGCTCGAATATTTTTGCGTAGCAATATACAAAATATACGTCAATAGGACACGCATCGTGATAATCCTAAAGAACGCGGAGTAATTGTTTAAATTTTTTTCGGTAAATTTTTCATGAAAAATACTCGCTTCTGGAGCATCGAAAATCCATGTGCATTATTCGATGAGCCATTACACCCTCTCATAGTTTTTTTTTTCGAAAATACCGCGGGCCAAACGACTACTGTTAACGGCGAGTGCTATAGAGTCGTACTTAACGATTTTCTCCTTCCTCCACGGGATGAATAAGAACTAGAGAACATATCGAACCATAACAACTAAAAAAGCTTAACCGCCACATTTTTTGGTCCTCTTTTTTAGTCGATTTAAGTAAAAAAATTAAGTTCGACAATTATGTTGCTTATATTGTTAGTATTCGGAATTCCCTGAATCCCGAAAATCCCGGGGCTTGATTTTTTGAAATCCCGAACTCCGGGATTCATCAAGACCAGTCCCGATTGGCATCCCCAGTTTTCATACATAAAAAACAAAACATTAAAAGGGCAACGGGTGACTATTTTTGCCCCACCTTGCATAAATCTATATCTACATATGTATACATATACACATATGTAAATTAGGCCCTTTATCCCACTGTGCAATTTAACTTTAGTTGTGTATCCTAATAAGTATGAGTACATACATCCATGTATACTTATTTACTATTGTATGTGACTATTAACCATAATGTGCCCTTGTTACTGCTGGCGCTTCTGCACTTTGCTAATATAACGAAACAGTATCATGATTTTGTGCTCTTTACCATGAAATATTTGTTTGGCATGACAAAATAGAATTGTACCATATCTACAATCCCGAAATAAATTTTAAACTGAAAAGCTAAGTAGCAGCAACAAATACTTAATTTCTAACAACAATGACAAAACAACAGAACCACAAATTCCAACACAACCCAGCAAGCATAAAAAGTGAAACATTCCATATGTACTAAACATTCGTTTTAAGATTTGGTATAAAATTTTGCCAAAGAAAAAAAGACAATAAAAATTTTACATTTCTGTGAGAATCATATGAAGAAATATTTACAATTTTTTTAGAATTTTATTTAAACAGGAACTTTTTGCAAAATAATATTTTTCAAATTTATTCATTTAACAGCCTCTACCACTATTTCGAAAGAAGGTCTTAATGCGCATTCTACGCAAAGGAAAACTGATTTTCATTTCTCTATCTCGGTTCTGTACAAACATTGATTCGACGTGTTTTCATGCAAATTTGTATACAAACGAATTGACATCAGGTGATCTTAATTCGCCAGCTGACATAAATTCTCTGCTGTCAACCAATGCAAAACGCTAGGAAATATTCTGACAGCAGAAAATTTTACACTAACAAATATACAAGGCGAATACGCAGAGTTGCAAATTAAGACCACCTGGTATCAATTCGCCTTGTTTTGTATACAACTAATTCGAATGAGTTGTCAACAAAGCGAACACCATGTCAAAATCAAACACTCGCTATTTGGCTTTTGTTTAGTGAAATTTATTTGCAAACAATCCAATAAAGTTTGTAAAAATATTATTTTACATATTGATAATTTTTCTTGGACCTTAGAAATTTTTAAATATTTCTTTTCTGTTCATGACCTTGAGCCTGATGAACAGAAAAGAAATATGTAAATATTATTTTCTCACTTTATTATTATATTTTTTATTCTTCAATAACGTCAATTTTTTTATTTTTATTTCTAGACAGCAGCCATAAAATATTCATCAAAATGTTAATGAACACTTTTGTTTTCATTGTTGTTTTATATTCATTATGCAAAGTACTCGCACATTTCTAACAGAACGAGTGTACTCGTAGTTGTAAAGCTGAAGGTGCATATCATCGTGTTCTATGCGTATGCGTTGTATGCATTTCTGTACGTTCTCTCCGATTCTAAATTCAAGTTACATGCAATGCGTCTTATGCGCCAAGTATTTTTGTTGTTTAAAAAATAATAAACACAACAGAGGTGACACTCAGTGCATAAAAGCAATCGATAACTCTTTTATTAAATACTTTTTTTATGCAAAAAATTTTAAATTTTATATCCACCACACCAAGATTTTTATCGATAGCATTGAAAATAAAATATAATTTGACATCTTTGCCTATCAAAAAGAACTGACCTTTTTTCATGATGCATGCGACGGATACAAAAGTAGAAAGTAAACCTAATTTATCTGTCCTATGCGTCTATACGTTCTATGCGTTTTGCTCTGTAACTTGCCACATACAATTACACTAATTCTGCTTTTTTTTGGCACATGCATAAAACTCACCAACGTATGGAACGGATGGTATGGACCATCAGCTTAAAGCAAAACAAATAACATCA
This sequence comes from Nowickia ferox, assembly GCA_936439885.1. Lineage (NCBI taxonomy): Eukaryota > Metazoa > Arthropoda > Insecta > Diptera > Tachinidae > Nowickia > Nowickia ferox. The sequence continues at coordinate 87,310,090 of OW387024.1, forward strand.
TGCTGTTAATGTGCGACTATTTTGCTGAAATCTTTTTCGTTGTTTAATATGCTTGTATTTATTTTCATGTAAATATTTAAAAAAAAATCGCTAAAAATACTTGAGATTTACAAATTGGCACTACATTAATTAAACAAAAAATTACATACGTAAAGAAAGCTGACGACATAGAGGAATGAAAATGCATTAGAATTGGGGCGACTAGATTTTTTCTTTCGACATAGTGGAAGTGGCAGTAAATTGTACTTTTTTTAAGTCACTTTGTTAACTTTTTATAGAGCTTTTTTTTTTTTTTGAAAATGTACTGTAATGTCAGTTCTTTTAGGAGCTATTTTTTTTTGAAACGATAGATTTTTAAGAGATACAGTGGCATATCTCAGTTTAACGAAAACTAAGCTTGACACAAAAAATTTTTATTTTTTAATTTGAATTAACATTTTTGTATTTCGTCTCTATCTAGGTTAAACAAATTATAACACTACGACCACACGAGCAATTTGTTGTGTCTTAACACAAGCAATAACGCCGGCAGAATAATGACATCAAATTGCTTGTGTTCAACAATGTATCTAGAGGTGGCGAACACGTACATTCAAATATATTTGCTTTTTTAAGCATATACGAGTACATACCTAAATTATCCTTAATTAGATTTTTTGCTAATTTTAAATTGAAATTCTTTTTATTTTATTTTTTTTTATTTTGTTTAAAAAATATTAATATTATTTCAATTTGACAGCATGTGTTAAGAGATTATTGCTCAGCAATGCATTTTAGCATTTGTTGCTTAATATATATTTGAACACATATTTATACGGTCCACACGCTGATATCTTGTGTCGGCAATCGAATTTGACAATTGCCTTGGCAATAATTGCCAAGATTATTGCTCGTGTGGACGGCAAGTAAAGAATAAAATTTTAAAAAATTTCACTTATAATATAATTATGACAATATGTCGAATAATAAATTTCTTGTATTTATATTAAATGATAAAAACATCCTTCATAAAACATTCAAGCTTTGTTTGTTTGTTGGGAAGGAGTTCCCCTATCAAATGAATTTATTTTAAGGGTGAAAGTGACGAATAATGCACAAGTATTAAATATGCATCTTGTTTGCTTTATAGTACTTATAGAAAAAATATACTTTTCACCATTCGCAAGAAAATAAAATAGCCAGAAGACAAAGATATGTAAAATATGCTTTTGAAGGCATCTACATTTGTGTTAATTAAAAAAAAAACAACTTTCAAATGCACACTTCAATAAGTAACATACCTACGGACAAAAAGAAGGAGGAAGGATGCCTTCTAGAAGGCTTCCATACTCTTTCTTTTGGTTGACCAAGGCCTGCTTGCTCCATTACATACTCATATCTATTTACACGCAATGTCACGCTCTCGCTTCTTTCGCCAGAGATTCTGAAAGGCCTTCAAATTGATGGATTTTGCTTTTGCTTTGGTGAAAAAATATAACAAAAAATTTTAATGTTAAATGTGTATCTTACGAGTATCTTATATGTCCAAGAGTCCCTGTTACTTGATAAATTCAGTCGCAGTGGTGATTAGTGATTTTTTCAATCGCTGTGAAAGAGTAACAGGTTTGGAAATATCGCTCATCATCTAGTCAACCAACACTGTTTCTTTTTTGTAGCCATCAAAAATAAAAGTTTGTTTTATTTGACTCTAACGAAAAATTTAGCACGGACAACAACCTTCAGTCTGTTGCCTTTGTATTCCATCCTTGACATTTTGCAGTCAGTAGCTTATTGTGGTGAATGTTTTTAATGCTAAAACTTTCTGATATTCGCGAATATAAAACAAAAGTTGTTTTTGCTGTATTTTCTCCTGCAAAATACAGTTAAAACAAAAATAATACAACACTTGGCTTTTATTTATTTTTTGAGGTTTTGCCTACATCAACTTTGACCAAAATAATTTCTGAACTCTCGTACGCGCAAAATTTTCAGCAAATGCAATAAATTTCCAAATCATTACATTGGTTTTAAAGTTGCAGAATTTGTGTAACCACGTACGCATCATTTCACCATACATTTGTGCACATGAAAATGAGAAAAAAAAACAAACGTTCTATGGCAAAACAATGTTTGTTTCGCTCAACATTTGTTGTTAAAAGTACGTGTGTGGAATGATGTTTGCTTAAAATTAAGCAAAAATAAATAAAAGCAGAAACATAATAATAATCTGCATTATATATATCAGTCTGTATGTTGCTGCAATTATAACATATTAAAGGAGTTTTAAAGAAAATAATGATCTCAGAATCACAGAAGAAATAATATGTCTGCAATCTTAAAGTTATTAAAGGCAAATTTCACCAATTCTATTTAAAAAAGGAATTCATATTTAAAAGTTGTTTTTTATTGAAAAATAAAAATAAAATATATGAAAAATAACTTTTAAATATGTGTTTGGAAACGGCCCTAAGTGACAAAATAAAACTAAAAATCAATTTAAAATTTAATTGTATTAACTAAACTTTTAAATAAATAAAAAAATTTTAAATTATATTTTAACCAAATTATCACAATTAGTTGATTTCGTTCCTAGAACGATTTTATAAAGAGCTGAAGCTGCATTAATAGTTTAGTGCAACTGCTTCCTCTTCGTACGTTGGACCCACTTTCGTACCCATTGTCTATCTCCTTTTTAGGGTTCTTACACCGAAGGTGTTGTTTTCACTGCTATGTCCGTCTATCTGTCTCCCTGTCTGTTTGTAACAGGCTGTTTTCTCGAGAACCGTCAGAGCTACGGACCTGAAATTTTCACCGCTACAATAGCAAATATACGTGTCATTTAAAAATTAAAGGGCACTCTAAGGCGAGCAACGGAAAATTTCGAAATCCTATTGTAACATACAGACAACTATATTATAGAAATTTGAAATGTCCAAAATTAAGGTATTTTTATGCAGACTTCACCAATTTGCACTGTAATTTAAAAAATCAAAATTAAAGGGTATTCCATGAGATAATGTAATATTGACTATGCAAATTAGACAACTTGCTGTATCTTGGAAATCAAAAGAGAAAAACGCTTGAAAATTTTCAAAAACACTTAAACTAACACATCCCAGAATTAAAAAAGAATGTTAAAACGAAAAATCGCACCGGCTGAATTAAAATATCACCAAAAAAAGGAGCTAAAATGCAAAAATCGCCAAAAACTAAAAAACAACCGAAAGAAATCGCCAGAAACCGAGAAAATCTCCAAAAAGAAAATAAACGACAAAACTAAAAAAAAAATCGCTAAAACTAAAAAAATTTGCGAAAACCGAAAAATATCGGCAAAAAACGAAAAAAGCGCTGAAAAAACTGAAAAACGCCAAAACTAAAATTTTTTAAAGAAAATTTCTTCTTCAGGTAGGATTTCCAATTCTAGAGCCTTAACTTAGTATATTATTCGTGTGCGAGTAAAATATTTTTTTTAATAAAAATACATTGAAATTGATTATTGAGGGGTTTAGCTGGATCCTATGCGCATTTTACTGTTGCTAATGCAGATCATCAGGGAACCTTTACCCAAAAATTTCTTAGAACAACTAGAGTTAATATGTTAAACTTTCATTTAAGCAAATGGGAAGCTCAACAAATAGCAAAGTTGAAACAAGAACTCAATAATCAACATGTTTTTTATTTTCTTACTTTATCACACTTACTTGATATTTTTTTTTACTTTTTAACCGACTTAAAAAACGGAGGAGGCTATCAATTCGTCTCTATTTTTTCTTTTGGCAGTGTTACTTCATAACTTGGTTCATATTAGACCGATGGTAAAATTTTTTTTATTATCTGAGAGCATATAGCTGCCCATTTGTTCCATTGCAAAAAAAACAAATTGGGCGGGACCCTCCCACAAATTTTTTAACTTGATTTTATGATGCTAGCAAACACCTTTGGTTCCTGTAATTACACAATTTTAAAGTTGAAAAAATGGGCGGGTCTATGCCCATTAAAATCTATTATTATACTTTACTTGGTTTTACTTAACAGATTTTTACGAAACTTACCACACACCCTGAGCTCAAAATAGACAAGATATTCCATTTGGAAAAATGGGCGGATGCACGCCCATTAAAATTTAATATTTTATTTTAAGTGGTTCTACTGTACCGATTTTTACAAAACTTAACACACACCCTGAGCTCTGAAAAACACAAAATCTTTTATTTAAAAAATGGGCGGAGACACGCCCACTAAAATTTAATTTTATAACGCATAATTTTTTTTCGAAAGTATTCTATCAGATCTTTGCATTGAAGTTGTTTTTTTTTGGCAGTATTATTACTTATTTTACTCCTCTTCAAAAATTTATATTGTTCTTATTCACGACATATCACTTTAAAATCTTCAAAATTCCATGACAAATTTATACCAAAATTTATCCCAAAGCTTTTATGTTTTGATAGTTTGAATAAATATGCTTAGGCCCAATTTCACCAACTCTATTTAAATATCAATTCATATTTAAATGCCGATTTTCATTAATTTTTGTATGGAGAAATTACTTTTAAACATGAATTGATATTTAAATAGAGTTTGTGAAATTGGCCCTTGTGTGACCATGAAAAAAAAAAAATTGTCTTATGTTTCGAAAAAATATGGAAAAACATACATATTTTATTCAAATATCCTCTCAATGCGACCGTACATTAATGCATTCCCTTTTTACTATAACAAACCCGCAACTTCATTAAGACTGCTACTACAGCCTTATCAATATATTTAAGTTGAAATGTCCACTTGCCCAATTCAAACCGCAAACAAATGGAATTTCAAAAGCAGTTTAAATGGCTTTTGGTAAATTATGCAGACTTATCAGGGGCCCATTCATTTTGATTATTTCTGTTTTTTTTTTGCACAGAAAGTGTCTTGCTAAACTACTTTATAATAAAATAAAAATATCACATTTTACCTTATGAGGAAATTTTGCCTGTTTTTTTTTTGCTTTGTGCTTTGGTTAAGCAACGTCTGTATGCATTTCGTTCCTGCAGGGAGTAAAAATTCCTCAGCCATTTGAGACTAAATGTCAAATAAATAAACTTTGGTATTTGGCGCTATGGAAATAAGGCCCAAGGAAATAACGCCCAAATAAGAAAATGAAATAAGGCCCAATAAAATTAAGGAATTCTTAATGGAGCTTTATTATATAATTTGCTTAGGCCTTATTTCATCTTGAGTTCGGCTTCATTGGGCATTTTAATTGGGATTTATTTCATTTACGAGTATATGGGGTGTTTGTTTCCATAAATTTTCTCTTAAGCCTTATTTCATTTTCATGGATCTTATTTCATTGGGGCTTATTTCACAGCGGGTTGGTATTTTCCCTTGTGAAAAAGATACAAGAAACCATAAAATTTTTAAACATTTTATTTATTAAATATATTTTATATAAATTTGGCCCTTGTACTTAAAAAATACATTTGCTTCATACAATGTTAATAAAACAAATTCTGTGTGAAAAATCTGTTGTATACGAGTAAATCAGAAGTATTTCTCATGATTAAGGCCCCAGTGGTATTTAATGAAAATTTCACAACTTGCTCTTGCTCTCAGCTGGCTTAGCAACACTTTCATTACCTCTTACACTGGCAAGCGGATGATATTTCAGTATGAATGGCTTAATAAGAGCTGCCACTTCCTCGGCATTATTCAAATGCAAATGATGTGTACTATTGTAGACGGTGTGGTATTCGAAGTGCTTGTTATTAGCTTTCAATACATATGCTACCTCCTCATCAATAGGTTCCATAAAGTTTACCCCATCTGTTCTTATTAGCATATAAGCAGTGTTCTTAATGCGTTTTGCCATTTCCAAGGCCAAACCATTGTCAGTCGGCATATCCACCGGGTACTTAATGAGGCTGTCGCGTGAGAAAAAGTATTTTTCGGGATGTAAACGAGATTTTGCAATATTCCTGTCCAGAATATGTTTACAATGCTCCTTTGCCACCGATTTTCTAGAGCCAAAGTGCAAAGTATCCTCTAGTTCGCGATACGTATGCGAGGGAGGTTCTGCCTGGAGGTTCGTGCGTTCGCTTGCAATTAGCAATTTCTCCACTCTTAATTTGATGTTTTCTATTTGCATATCTAATGGTTTATTAGTTGGTTTAACTGAATCTATTTGTATTAAAAGGTCCACCATGTGCGGGTAAAGGGCAGTAAAGATGAAAGATAATATTGCGCCCAGAGAGTGGCCCATTAGAGAGACTTTTTCCCACTTGTATTCCTTGACGATTATGGCAATAATTCCCATATAATCGATGGCATGATATGCAATGCCCACTGGAAATTTGGAAGATCTCCCATGACCGGGAAAATCAATACAAAGTATACCAATATGTTGCGGTAGTAGAGGTATTAAACGGTCCCATGTTCCCAAATTATCTTGCCAGCCGTGAAGCGCTAGTATGGGGCGTACATTGCGATTGCCATACCAACGTCCAGCAATGTGACCCCAAGGCACGTCTATGGTTAAGTCTTCAAACTATAAACAAATAAAAATATTAAAGGTATAAGAGGTTTATAGCAGGGTAAACGAAAACACCTATTGACAATAATTTATTTAATAATTAAATTGGGTTTAAGCAATTTTTTTCGCTTCGAAATTTGTATTAATAAATTATAAACGTTTTGAGACGAAATTTTTCACAAAATCTGCCTATTAGTTAAAAATGATGAGTCTTTTGAATATAAAAACTAACAATTACACTGTAAAAAATTTAAAAATACTTTTGCTAAATAAATAAAATGGCTGCACTAAACTAAAGTCATGTTGTTTCAACTTGAAATAATTTTAATTCAACATGATTCTTCGGGTTATTTAAGTACCAAATTCCGCGTTGTTTCAACTTTATATAGCCTTGGTTCAATATCATTATTTCTCTGAAGGTTCCCAGTAAAAAACACAATCCAAAGAAGTCATGAAAATGTGGAGTTTGCGATCCGGAAGTAGTGCAAATTTGGAGAGTTTCTAATGATTTTTACATAGGGTTGTCATTGCGAGAAGTTCTCTTTTTCGATGCCTAATCACCGAATCGGAAGTGATTTTAAGAAAAATTTCCTTTTTGGCGTTCTATAACAATATTTTCCTCCAGAAAAAGTTGTAAAAAGTTACTAATTTTTATAATTTAATTCTTTTTATACGCGAAACAGAGTTTTCATGTAAATTTAGGTAAATAACTTTTAATTTTTAGGCCAAAATTAGTTAATATATTTTTTTAAAAGAAAACTAATTTTTTTAAGTCATGGTGAGCATTTGCTAAAACTATAGAGGAATTAAAAGGATTTGTACGAATAAAATAAATTTTAAGTTTAAGTTGCTAATGACCGCCAAACTAAAATATCAATTTTTTTGTATATAGCAATGAAAATGTAGTTCATTCAGAATAACTTCCAAGTTATTGCGAATCATGTTGAATTAAAATGAAACATATATTAGGAAAAATTTGCTGCCGAAAAATGTTAAATTAACCTTGTATCATGTAAAATTAAAAATAATAAACCAATTCATTTCATTTCATTGTAAATATATACAATTCAAACCAAAAACCAAAAAAAAAAAACAACACTCTTTCCATTATCATAGACTTGACACAAAAATGCATTGTATGACTTCCTGATTACATGGTTATAAATCTATTTATTATTATTTATGTTTCTCACCTAAAAAAAATAAAAAAAAATACAAAGGTAACAGAATGATTACATTATTATCAAATATCCAATTGATAAAAAGTTAATTTACTCGGAAATGGCTTCACATATGTCTATAATAAAATTTGTTAATATGTTTGTGAGAGCATTTACTCTATGTGCAATTGATAATGTCTCTCACGCTGCAGCCTACACGTTCAATAAATCGCTTCCAAGTTCATCACACATACTGTGTGTCGAAATTCCTTTAAATTGTCAGCTGTCACACAAATTGATAATCAATTTTAAGAAGCATCAACTCAAAATGATACCTTCACTCAATCAGCTGCTGTGATCAGCTGTTTAAGTTGCAAATAAAATTGCCAGATAAATGGAAAGGTAAAACGAATTTAAGCGCGAAATAGTGTTTTCATAAATTAATGTAAAAAAAATTTAAATAAATTTTCTGCTCAGTGTCTGCAAACGACTTGAAATTTTTTTAACTGGGAGATTGGTTCTATAAAAGTCAGACGCGAATTTTTCTGACAAAATTTCAATTAGAGCTTAATTCATTTTCTTCTGACAATATTTCAGGCAGCGGCGGTCCACTATTGACGAAAGCTTGTTACCTCAAAATTTAAAGAAAAAAATTTTAAAACTGGCTGAACTCCTTTACTGCACAAACAAAAAGTTTTGTAGCGGTAGTACGCCACTTTGAAACTGAGATCGATCCTTGTTCATGCAAAGCTGCACAAATCAGCTGAATCAATTAACATGTACTTATTATAAACCTTTTGTAAAAACCAAAATTTTAACAGACATACAGAATTACATATAAGATGAAGAGCTGACATGTCAGATGTAAAACACATGTCGTGTATGGCAGGCTTAAGCAGATATTAAGTGTGGTCGATTTGCAAGAATTTAAACAGCATTTCAAAATATTTTAACTATAGCAAAAAATTAAAATTGTTTTTTCTTAATTAACAACCATTTCTAAACTTTGTGACAAATTCAAAACTTAAACAAAGTGAATTTTTTTAGACCTTGTTTTCGCAAGGCATTAAAAAAAATTAAGTGCTTTTCATATAAATTTTTTACTCAAGTCGACGGTCCATGTTGCGGAAACAGGGCTTAATATTCTTATGAAATATTTTTTTTTAAATGTAAAGTTTTTGTTATTGTTTAGGCAACGTCTATAAGCATTGCGTTTTTGCTTAAGAAACTCATCAGTAGACTTCAAAACTGCTTGAGAAAATCTAAAGAACTTCATATGCTTATAGAAAAACTCTGAAAATATAATTGAAAATTACATACACAAACATAATAGCTTGCAAAGCCTCCGACAAAAACTTTACACCAAACATCTCTATAAGATTTCGAATTCCATTTTTTTACCATCTTTTTAAAATTATTTGATACACTGAGGTAATAATAAGAGTATTTAGAAGACAAAATGAAAAAAAAAAATTAATGTGCAGTTTCCACAATGCAAGCAAGCGACTTGTCTAGACAAAATATATGAAAAGCACTAAAATTTTTGAGTGATTCCTATACAAATTTTCTAGACAAATCGTAAAAACTACACATAATTTACTTGTACAAACCTTTTGAACTTTTTTTTTTTTGATTAAATTTTAGTGAGGAGTTTCTTAAGCTGAAGCGAAATGCATAAAGACTTTGCCTAAACAACAGCAAACACAAATGTTTCATGTTAATAAAGGGTCCGCCAAATAACTTTTTTTTCAAAAACAGGGCGCAAAACATCGAGTGTAGCTTCGGCTGTGAGGCACGTAGCGCCGTCCTGTTGAAACAAAATGTTGCCAATATCCTCCTGTGAACAAAAATTCGTTCAACATCGCCATTGACTGTAACGGCCACTACTTGCTCATTTTCGAAAAAAATGGCCCAATTATGCCTCTGGACCAAAATCCGCACCAAACAGTGACTCGTTTTGGGTGCGTCGGCTTTTCAATGTATGCGTGCGGGTTTTCTGTGCCCCAAATGCGACAATTTTGCTTGTTTACATACCCGCCAAGATCAATATGAGCTTCATCTGTAAAGATGTTTTTTTTGGAAAAGTCGGCATCTTCTGTAAGTCGATCGCAGGCCCACTTAGCGAAGCGATGTTCAAGCGTATACACAACCATATTCGTTCAGCGGAAGGATAAAACTAATTATCTGTCAAATCAGACATGAGCTAAGTGTTACCATTCACGAAATAAGCACTAGTTGAAAAAAAAAACGTTAGATGGCGGACCCTTTACATAAATATACTTCGGTATTTTTATAAATTTTTTATTTATTTATTTTTTCATGACAATATATTTCAGTAAACAAAAATTATAAACTTTGTCATTTATTAAACTTTTATTATAGTTTTATCGTTGTCGCAAAATTTTAAAATATCAAAGTTAAAGTTTCGAGAAAATTTGTCGTTTTACGATTTTGCCCAAAAATTTTTATGATTTTTTTTTTCAATTTTGACTTTTTTGTTAAATTTTTCAATATTCTAAAAACATTATTTTATGTAAATATATATTATTTACTTCACTCATTTAGATAAAACCTTCAAAAACGCTGCTTTTATTATTTGTAACACAACCGTTGTGAATGACTGGACGATAATTAATGTCTGGTAGCTGAAATAATTTTTTTTTATTTTTTATTAAAGCTTGTAATTAATTTGTTTAGTGTAATACGATTACTTGTACCAAAATACTTGTGTGCAACACAAAATATTTATTAAGTGTTGTTACTTAAAACAAAAAAGCCAATTATTATCATTGCAGCTTTAGTTTATACAGTGGGCGAAGCTAATGTTCGAACACTTTCAACGTTTAAAAATAATTATTTATTTATGTAATATTCATATTTTTCTTGTGGGATTTTATATCTTGATTACTTATTTATTGGATTTAAAAATTAAAAGGGCATTTTAATGAATAATTTTATAGAAATTAACGGAATTCTCTAGATATTTTAAAGAAAAATAAAAGTTCATATGCTTGTACAAAAATTACTTAAAGAAATTGTATTGAAGAATGGTGTTTTTTTCTAACTGCATTGGTTTCTCTTCTAGTTTTTTTTTCAAATAATATTTGTGCAGGAATATGACACAATGTTTTTTTCAATGTTTTTTTTTTAATTTCTATACACAAAGTATTACAATAAAAAAAATAATAGACTGTGCCGGTAGCCAAGTCGGTAGTGTGCTACACTCTCAATGCAGGGTTCTTGAATTTGATTCCCACAAAAGACTCTGGTCTGTATCGCTACAACGGGTTATTATGCTCGTCAAAATATGTTACTACATAATTCGTAATGAATAAAATAATAAAAAACAAATATTATTTAAATAATTTGATTTATTACAAAGCTGTACGTTTTTTAATTGGGGGTGAATAAATGAGAAGTTTGCTAAGGGTGTTTTTTTATAATAAAGACAAATAATACTCAGGCAATTAATATATAGTATATATGTACATACCTACCAATATATGCACATATGTATGTGTGTTACCTTATTAAGAAAAGGAATAGTGCAAATAGGACAGATAGTCAAGTACTAGATTCATATGCTTAACTCGTTTTACAGCCCTTTGCAGCGCCTCAGGTGTTAATCAGCCGTACTATTTTAAGCTTTGTAGCCTTCTTCTTCAGTTAAATTACTTTTCCGATTCAACGAAGGAAATTGCTTTGATTTGTATTGGCGTAGACACTATTGTCTATCAGAAAAATTTATATTGTTGATATGATTGAGACTGGCAAGCGATTGAACTTGAGATCTCGAAGACCATCATTTGCTTTGTAGTCAATGCATGCACTAACTTCTGCAGCCAACAGTACCCTGTGGTGGTGGTCTAGTTGTTCTCGGTTGAAATAGTCGACTGTCTGTTTCATTACAGTAATTGAAATGCGTTATCAAATCCAGAAAAAATTAAATATCAAAAAAACCAAAAACCAGAAATATCCTGAAGAATAATAAATAAAAGTATAAACAGACCTAACGATCAAAAAGATAGTTTAATGAAGATGCGTTATGTATGAAACTTTTATATACATACATACATTAAAGCATTTCCACGAGAGAAACCAGTTTTTTATCGCGTGCGACAGCAATCATGTATTTCAGAACAATTTCACTATAATTTTCTTAAAATTTTACCTACACAGATGTATTAAGAAGTAAAAAAAAACTTTAATTTTCTTTACAAAAATAAGCATATATTCTCGGTGTCGCCTGCGATAAAAAAGCTGACATTGACACTTCTTCAGCATGACATAATGCCGTAAATATTAATCAATTGATAGTGTATATGAAAAACATTAAACTTACTCAATAAATAATTTGTTTTTCAATTTGCAATAAATTATAACAATAAACATACTTACAGTATTGCTTAAGTGTGAAGCAAAACAAATCAAATAAAAGCCAAAACAATTTCATGGGAATCAATTCATGTTTTGCTTCAAAGGAATCAAAACATTACATGAACTTTTTCTCTCAAATTAAAAGAGCACATGTATAAAAAGAGAGCAGTAATTGTAAAATAGCAAAATGTTTTAAATAAAACAAATCAATACTGTGATTTGCTTGCATTATTAGAAAAAAAACAAAACCTGTAATTTTAATTAATTTCAATCATATAACTAATATATGAACATAAGAGTAGATATCTATTCAACTGCATATTTTGTTCGATTAAAAATAAAAAAATAATTTAAATTAATTTTTTATTATTAATATTAAAAAAAAATTCCGAAAAATAATTCTTCACAACTGGTTTGAAATTTCAACTCGAAGAGTCTCCATTACTCGACTCATCATCATCATCATCATCCCTCTTCGACGTATCCGAGCGACATGTTGTGAAGAAAGGTAATAGTCATAATTTACTTTTCCGCTTTTTTCTTTTAATACACCACCGATCCATTGTTTCGCTTATCACCACATCATTTAGCGACCACATTTCTATCTGAGGCGGCCGATGTTTCATTATAAAGGGACGAATAATGGCCGCCACATCTTGTGGATTATTAAGATGTACATGATGGGTGCCCTCTACTTCATGCAATTCGAAATGTGGATTTTTCTCTCTCAATATTTCTATAACTTCGGTACTCTCCTCATCTATATAGTTCGATTGCGAGCCCTTAATGACACAATAGGGTACATCGTGTATTCTTTTAGCCAATTCGGCGGCGAAAGGTGGCGAAGTGGTGAATTCAAAATAATATTTAACACGACCATCACGTGAAAAATAGTATTTATCGGGATATTTAATAGATTTTGTGCAATTACGTGCCAAAATATGATCACAATTCGGCAAGGCCACCGATCTTCCCGAACCCTCAAACATTACTTGCAATAACTGCTCGCGGGTATAGGCCGGTGGCTCCATTTGACCGCTCACCTGTAAGCGCTCATCTTCTAGCAAATATTTTTCTATATTGTTGCGTATAAAGTCGATTTGTGTGCTGGGGTCACGATAACGTGTGCGCACCACATCAATGCTTATCAACATATCCAGACGATCGGGGTACAAAGCAGCGAATATGAAAGACAACATTGAGCTCATGGAATGCGATAATATGGAAACTTTCCGCCATTCATATATATCCATTATGCGCAGAATGACACAAACATAATCGACAGCATGATAGACTATTCCTCTGGGCAGTTTGGGTGAGAGACCGTGGCCGGGCAAATCTATGCACAATACGCCAAGATGTTCGGGCAGCAGAGGTATAAGAGTATTCCAAGTACCCATATTGTCTAGCCAGCCATGCAGAGCTAATATGGGTCTTACCTTGCGATTGCCATACCAGCGGCCCACAATATAGCCCCAAGGCATGGGAATCTGTAAGTCTATAAACTGTTCCGAAGAGAATAAAATATAAAAAAATAGTTGTTACTGTATGAATGTACTTGTATTTAATAGTTTAATAGGTATACGAGTACATATATATTTGCCTGAAAATTCCCAAAAATCGCATTACTTGCCCGAACTCCACCACGGTAACACTGTAAACATGAAGGTACCACAGCGATAACGCTGAATATCCAACAGAAATTGACATTTCTGCCAGAGTTGCACCTTCGACGTCTTTTGATTGTACAGCGAAGTTTCAACAATCACACAAGATATCGTGTCATAACCGCCAAAAAAGCTCTATATAATCGTAGATAAGCGGTCGTCGTCTAAAAACGAAGTTCAAAATATATGTTGCTTAAGCTTCTTTTGATGGTTATGGCTCGATATGTTTGCATGTGTTTACATCATTGATGTCAGTTTCATACCACAATTGCGCCAGCTAAAATCACACACATTCTTATTCTCTTTCATTTAGTCGTCAATGAGACAGCGACGATAACACATGCGTGGCGGACACAGAGGAGACCAGAGTTGTAGAAAGTGACTTAAGATAAAAGCTCAAATCAACTGATTTGATGACTGTTAAAAAGGGACAAATATAGTGTGTTTGTTATTGCATATTTTTAGTACAATAATCAAAACAAACAGCAGAAATGTATACTTAGCGAAATGAACAATTGAACATTTTTGCAAAATTAAATGAAAGATTTTGCAGTGTTGAACTAAATAAAACAATGTGTAAAATATTATTAGTATTATAAAAGTGATTAGAATTAGTTTCCAAATGCTTACAAACTCAATTTTAAACATTTTCCTTCAAAAATATTAACTTTTTACTTCAACTTGCAAAAAGCAAACAATGAATGAGACCACAAAGCATAAATTGAAAATACACTTGAGCACATGAACATTTGCACAAAATTAAATGGCGGAATTTGTGGTAGTGAATTAAAAAAAATAATGCGAAAAGGATTATTAGTATTAATAAAGTGACTAAAATTTGTTTTCAAATGATTAGAGACTTTGTTTTAAGCATTTTCGTTCGCAAATATTAATTTTTACCATTTATTTACAAAAACCAGGCTGCGAATGAGACCACAAGGAATAAAACGTAATTACTTTAAAATAATACCACGCGAAAGAAAAAGTAAAGAGGATTTGATGACTGTGTGAGCGAGACCTCTAAAAACACCACAAAATCGCAATTATCTTCCGTCTTACTTTGTGCTCGTGACACCTCTGGTCTCCTCTGTGGTAGCGGATGTGTTAAATTCTTCATAGGTACAGTCAAAGAAAAGAAGTGGTATGCGAAAAATATTCTATGATCGCCAATGCTTTCCACGACATTCAATGTGTTTTATGTTACAAAGCTTTAAAGGAAATAAATTAATAAGTATTAAAAAGTGCAGTTTCACTAAACTGCACTTTCTATTTAAATTTTTAATACCAATAACTCGAGAAATATGGGTCGCATCTAACTTTTTTCATTAATTTATTTTTCTTATTTTCCACGTTTCTATCAGATAAGCTATTTAAACATTTCTTTGTTGAGATTTTTAACAGTTTTCTATGAAAAGTTCAGAGCCCCATAACACTGAATATAATCAATTTCAATGTATTTTTATTTAAAAAAATATTTTACTTAATAATAAATAAAACAATAATTTGGGATTACTAGTGCGTTAAAAAATTTTAACCTTAAATTTTAACAATTCCTACAAGAAAACACTAATGATAACTTTTTTATTAATTTTTTTTCTCTTATTTTTTAATTTTCTATCACTTTGGTTCCTTTTTATTTTTTTTGAGCTGCTTTACTAAACTGCATTTGTCCAAATATTTATTTTTTTCTATGTACTTCAGAGACGAATGAGACAACTTTTCTCACACATACAACTATAATTTTATTTTTGACATCACTGGTTTACATACAAACACAACGATATCTGTCTATGCAACCAAAAGTTCCGTAAGACGGTCCACACGCAAAGTTTACTTTGCAAAGTTTTGAGTTTGTAGGAGAGAAATGAAAATAGAATGTGAGCTCTTTTATCTTCCCTCCTACAAACTGAAGACTTTGCAAAGTAAGCTTTGCTTGTGGAAAAGCCGTCTAAGCTTGGAAACAAAATTATTTTTGTCAAGATCTTGTTATTTAACACTTTTAGACTCTTTTTATTTGGGGCTACGTGAAATATAAGGTCTATGCCAATGTCCTACTACCGGTCCAAGACCTCCAAGATAGAATCCATTAAATTGTCGAGGACATGCAGGCGCAAATTTTCCAACTGGTGAGGGAAAATTTTATGAAAAGAATATGCTACTGCAGGAATAGCCGTGTTGGGGATTTGGCTGAGATGCTTTATTATTTTTATCTGATCCACTGAGGAATAGAATGAATACAAATAAATAATTTTTTACTTTCCACATGGCAAGCACCCATTCAAAGTAAAGCTCTACGAAATTCCCCAAAAGAAGCAGCTGCTGAAAAAATGTATTGATTGGCCTCTGAGATATAAGAAACAGTTTGATTTCTAGATTTTTTAAAAAAAAGGGAAGTTCCGCAAAAGTTCCAGTGGTCAGTGCTGCTTACCATAAAACTTTTATGCTGCCTTCTACATTGATTATTATGAAATGTTTATAACGCAAATTGTTGGGCAGGGTTGTGAATAACAAACATGTACTCGTACTTCTAAATGATGATTATGACATGCTCCGTAAGCCGGTGCGCGGCGGAAAATATGAGCCAATGTATAGATCTGAACGCAGTCCAATGTATTCACTTTTGAACACGATTTTAAAAAATGTTAATAAAATAACAAAAACACAAACGCCCAGTCCACAGTACACGTACTTATTTTTGAAATTTTCACACATTTAAAGGCAATAGACAATTATGTGTCGTAATTTTGAGTTGTATTTTTATAAAACACCAATAAAACTCATATCGCAACATATGTTCTGGCCGAACCAAAATAATTTTTTAACTATTGTACAATAATTTGCTTTTTACTGCACGACTTTAGTGGAAACATACAGATATTAAAAGCTTATCAGACACATAAGAAAGTGTGAAGTAAATAAATATTATTTATTTGTGGGCTTTATACTTTATTTACCACAATTTTTATGATTATAAGTTGCGATAAAAATAGAAAAACCACATGCACATATGTACATATAGCAGAAAATATATTTTTTTAAATAAATATTTAAGGCCTTATTCACAAAGAAATATTTTTGATTTATAAAAGGTTTACAAAACAATTTTTCATACCAATTTTTTTTTTGTGTGAAAAAGGCAGTTATAATTTAATGTAATTATACTAAAACAAATAAACTTGTAGATATCAGCGTTGCCACTGGTGGGCAAAGAAATTACACAACTGCAAGTCTAAAATAGTGCAAAACCAAATGAAATAGTGCAAAAAAATCTAAGAAAAAATTTAATTTTTTTATTAGTGTTTAAGTTAATTGAAATTTAAAAAGTGATATTTTTATTTAATTTTTTTTTTTCAAATATTTACTTCAACGAATAATAATTTACCACTTTGCTCTTAATATTTTGTCAAAATTGCATAAAATATTATTTAAGACGGGCGTTTGAGAAAAAGGTGCTCTCCATTTTTCTTTTGTTAATTTAAACTCATTTAACTAGAAGTACTGAGCTATACTTATATCACAGAGGATACCAGAGTTGAAGAAAGTGACTTAAGAAAAAAGCTCAAATCATCTGATTTGATCACTGTTAAAAAGGGACAAATATAGTGTGTTTGTTATTGAATATTTTTAGTACAATAATCAAAACAAACAGCAGAAATGTATACTTAGTGAAATGAAAAATTTAACATTTTTACAAAATTGAATGAAAGATTTTGCAGTGTTGAACTAAATAAAACAATGTGTTAAATATTATTAGTATTATAAAAGTGATTAAAATTAGTTTCCAAATGCTTACAAACTCAATTTTAAAAATTTTCCTTCAAAAATATTAATTTTTAACTTGAACTTGCAAAAAGCAAACAACGAATGAGACCACAAAGCATAAAACGAAAATACACTTGAACACATGAACATTTGTACAAAATTAAATGGAGGAATTTGTGGTATTGAATTAAAAAACACAATGCGAAAAGGATTATTAGTATTAATAAAGTGACTAAAATTTGATTTCAAATGATTAGAGACTTTGTTTTAAGCATTTTCGTTCGCAAATTCTAATTTTTACCATTTATTTCCAAAAACTAGGCTGCGAATGAGACCACAAGGAATAAAACGTAATTACTTTAAAATAATACCACGCGAAAGAAAAAGTAAAGAGGATTTGATGACTGTGTGAGCGAGACCTCTAAAAACACCACAAAATCACAATTATCTTCCGTCTTACTTTGTGCTCGTGACACCTCTGGTATCCTCTGTGCTTATATGTACATTCTTTAGTTGTTTTAAATCATATCATCTTTCATCATTTTAAGCTAAAAATTTGCACCACAATTTTAAGATCGGTGCTACTGTATAAGCTGGTAACTAATTTTTGGGGTATCAGTTTTAATTAAGTTCAGCTTAGTAAAAAAAAACTCTTTCAACAGAAGCGCTTAAGAATGGTAATATCACAACTAATAAATTTAGAAAGAGAATATCGCCAGCAGAGTTTTTACTGTGAAAATTTTTAGATTTGTAAATTTCAAAACATCCTATTTATCGCATAGATTAAGTTCTTTATGGTCTAAAATCTTTATACATTACAATTTGTTGTGTCTCGGAACAGTACTTTAAGCGGCTAAATAAAGATAAATTTCACTTCGCTGTATAACAAGTTCCTCGTTTTTATAGGTCAACCAAAAATAACTCAAATGTGCACAACTTTGACTACTTCAGCTTGTAATTTGTACAAAAGCAGGGATTCGCTTTCAAACATTAAGTTAAGATTAGTTAAACGTCCAAGAGAATGTGAAAGGAACTCCAAATAATATTTTGTAGATTTTCCATCTAATGCAGAAAGCATTGATTCAGTTATTTTTGAATGATCTTTAACAACTTTAAATCTTCATTATAATCTCAATACTTCATATTTTTCCGGAGCACTTTCAATACAACAAGCTGTTAGTGATAGCAATTACGTTATAATAGGTGATAAGATTGTATGGCTCTCAAGTGCGAAATATCGTAGAAATTCTCGGAGTTTACATTACGTTTATAATAGGATCCGAGATTTCTTAGCAAATCTTCTAAATATGTTTAGTATAATTTGAGCTTTATTAAAAATTTTTTTGGACTTTCATTAAGATTTACAGCAATATTGCTTCGTTAATATCTTTATAATAAACTTTGTTAGATTCATGGGGATTTCCCGCAGGCATGAAGTCTCGTCTGTAGAATTTTGTATTAAGTCGGCTGTTATCGCCTTAAAACATATAAAATAGTGCAAAATTACACAAAAAATTTATGGTGCAAAAATAGTGCAAAGAACTTTAAATAGTACAGATTTTGCACTATTACACAGAAAGTGGCAACGCTGGTAGATATTCATTTATACACGCTATTGTTTTATGCATTATGCATTAAGCACATTCACCACAGCAGGCTACCGACTGCAAAATGTCAAGGTTAGAATGCACATGTTTATATGAGAGTGATTCTTTTGAAGACAGCAAGGCAACAGGGCGGCAGTTTGTTGTCTATACTGATTTTGTCCTTGTAGTCCAATTAAACTAATTTCAATGTCTTTGTCTGCAATGAGAAAATTCAGTGTTGCCAGTATAAGACAAAATGTTGAATGAATGATATCGTACAATTATTTCATATTATTTAATAGAAACAATGTCCAAAAATTGATTGAAAGCATAAATTGATTCATTTTTATACTTTTACATCATAAAAGTACATTTTGAAAGAGTAATTTAATTTTTATAAAAATAAGAAATTTTGAAGGTAGCAATACTGACTTATGTATTTATACAGGGTGGGCCAAAAGTTACCAGGGGGTTTAAAAGTTTAATAACTTTTTCGTTTATTAATTTTTTTTTTCTCAGATTATATAATATACAAAATGGAAATTTTTTTACACTAAGTATGAAAAATAATGTCTCTTAAATGACCACCGTTTTCAGCTTCGCACTGATGGCCGATTATGATTATGAGTGATGAAGCTCATTTTCATTTGAATGGCTTTGTTAATAAGCAGAACTGTAGGTTCTGGGGTTCTGAAAATCCAAGAGCCATTCATAAACGCCAATTGCACCCCATTAGGTGTACAATATGGTGTGGGATCACATCTGAAAAAAAAAAAAAAAAGGGCCTTACTTCTTTGAGAATGAAGATGGAAGTGCTGTAACCGTAAATGGAGAGCGGTATCGGTTTATGATAGAAAATTTTTTACGTCTTGCTCTTGAAAACATACCTGGTATGTGGTTTCAGCAGGACGGAGCCACTGCCCGCACTGCCCGAGACACAATGGCACTTTTAAGTCAAATTTTTGGAGAGCGAATAATTTCCAGAAATTCGGAAATAATTTGGCCCAGCGCGATCGCCAGTTTTGGCAGCACCCGACTATTTTCTTTGGGGTTATTTGAAGTAGCGAGTGTATGTGAACAAGCCAGAGACAATCCTTGAACTCAAGGCAAACATTGTTGCAGAAATTCGAGCGCTACAGCCACAAATTTTGAAAGATGTTATGGAAAATGCTCTAAAACGAGCCCATCAGTGCGCAGCTGAAAACGATGGTCATTTAAAAGACATTATTTTTCATACTTAGTGTAAAAAAATTTCCATTTTGTATATTATATAATCTGAGAAAGAGAAATAAAAAAAATTAATAAACTAAAGTTATTAAACTTTTAAGTCCCATGGTAACTTTTGGCCCACCCTGTACTTAAATATGAGAGGCGACAAATGCTGCTAGCGGCATTTGAAGTCGTGTGTTTGTGTAGCCTGCTGTAGTGAATGTATTTAAGGCATTAGGTTACGTCTGTCGCGCTCTCTCTCTCTCTTTTATATTTCTTATCATATGTTTCAATTTGAAAAGTTCAAAGTCCACTTGAGTTGTTTCTGTTTAAATTTTGCAATTTTTTTTTTTTTTTTTTGATTACGAGTATTTTAATTTGTCATTATTTGTCAATTAATTACCTCTCGTTTGATTTCTTTTATATGATTAGCTGCCATTTACTTGTTTAAATTGTTCATATTAATTATTATTACGAGTATTATTATATACATATATATATATATGTATTATTAATTTATACTAAAAACAAAGATGTGTTTTAAATGACTGTTCTATATAAACTAAATGTGCAACTGAACGAAATTTGAGCACTGAACAATGCAAATAATTTATAAAAGAATAATAAGAGCTGAGTGTTATTAAAAATATGTGTTTAATAAAATTAAAATAGAATACAGGCGACTCTTGAAAATAGGAAACTTGGCAATCTCCATTTCTTGACAATTTGTATTGTTTCTACATCATTTGAAAAACATTCGATAAATTAAAACAAATTCAGTAAAGTGCGATTTTGATGCACAAACGTTAGCCTATATAATGAATATCTTACCTAATGTAGACATTTAAGTTTTGTTCTTTGTTTGTTTTGGATTTTTATCGGTTTTTGGTGATTTTTTTAAATTTAAACGTGACGTGTTATTTTATTTCTGCTAAGTATTGTCGAGCACAATAATAATCTGTGTATGAAATTTTCCAAACACCCCAAAATCTTGTATTACGGATAAAAAACCGGTTTTCGTACCCGTATGCATTTATCAACCTCTAACTAACTTAAATATCAACTGATTTTAAATTTACACACGGATTTAGAGAGAAACAACTAAGACCTTTTGAACCATATATATTTTGTTACAGTAAATTCCATATATGTGTGTGTATTTGTTCACCAAATATATTTCTTTTCGGTTTTATTCGTCACTTTCTACTTTGGATTCGTTCCTACGAAGTATTTTTATACTAGAACTTAAAAAAAAACTTAAGTCAAAAAGTCGTAAACTTTTTACTTTGCGCTGCTTTGGCTTTTTCCAACTGTTTAAAATCAACCAATGCTTTTGCTTGTGCTTGTGAAAATCAAAAGCAGAAGCCGCAAACGATTTATGAACAATTGCGCAGTACTTTCAACAGTCGACGATTTCAAAAGTTTGAATTTGATTTGCTGTTGCTTTTGACTAGTTTCGGTAGTAAAAGCATAAACAGTCTGTATGCTTTTCTAAGTACCAAACAGTCACAGTCGAAGAAGCAAAAGCTCTTGCTTTTAGAAGCTTTCTGCACGTTCATTCTACTAGTTTGTAGTATTTGTCCTGTTTTTGTTGTTGTTTTTACACATCAGACTAGAGGCAAAAATAAAAACAACTTTACTGCGATTGCTTAAAACTTCTAAAAGCGAGAGTTTTTGCTTCTTCGACTGTGACTGTTTGCGACTTCCAAAAGAATATAGACTGCTTCTGCTTTTACTTGCGATACTAACCAAAAGCAAAAGCAAATCAAATTCAAACTTTTAAAATCGTTTTGTGATTTTGCTTTGACTAAAACTGTTGTATTTTTCAAAAGCGAAAGCAGAAGCAAAATTGAATGAAATGAAAATCACCACAGTTTCTTAAACACTGGTTATGACTTTATTTATATTAAAGAATTGATTAAGAGTAGTTAGCAAGTTTGTGTTAAAAAATTCCTCAGAAATTGATTGAGTTATTAAATATTTCATTAGAAGACTTTTTGTTAAAAAACTACCTGCATGATGTTTTTCGCGTTCTATTTATGCGCTTTCCATATATTTAAGCTTCCACGATGACGAAAGTACAATTTAGTAGACGTATATCAACAAAAAATATGAAATTCGAGTACCAGTCGTTGCCAAACTTTTTCTCTTGTTTGTCACATTTTTCACATACCTGCAAGGTCTATCTACGTCACGAAAATTTTAAGTCTTGCCTATTTGAAGTCTTTTTAATTTGAACTCACGATTAGGTAAACTACCCAGCAAAAAATCTCAAAAAGGTAAGCGGGTTTGGAAGGAATTAAGCATATATGGTTGAAGCTTTTCCCTACTGGTTTACAAACTTAATGACTTTACCAAGGCTGTTTCTTTTATTTGGCAAACATATTCACGTAATATATTAAAACTAAAACAAAAATCATTATTTTAGTCTGTCAACTTCTAAATAATTTTTTTTTTTATATCATGTAACGTGATTTGTAAGCGAGTAATAAAATTTGGTAAGCAGAAAGAAGAGTAACTCATTATATGGCAACTAATTTGTTCGCTGGGCAATTCTTTGGTGCCTTGAATTTCAAACTATTGAGAGATTACTGTATGTGTTTCGTCAACTAATGTACAACGAAAAAGAAATTAGAGTATTGCACGTTGACTTAGCAGCAGATTAATTGTATTGACTACAACCATATTTAAGTGTTTAAATGTATTGAAAATACGTAACCTGCAATCATAAGCGCTCTAGTTTAGTTTTTGCTAGAATTATAAATAAGCAAGAGTAAAAATTTTAGTTTTTGATGTGGGAATATTTTTTTGTTTATTACTCAACAGAAAGCAGTTTTTAAGTAGGCGGGTTTTAGTTTCTTAAATTTATATTTTTAATGAAAAATAATTTCCTAATCAGGCTTAAGTTTAGTATTTTATATTCTTATAGAAGAAATACCGAAGTATATTTATTTGACATAAATTTAATTTGAAAGTTTTACTTGTTTTTATGGTTAAGCAATTGTCTATATGCATTTCGTTCCAAAAGCGGGACGGACATCGCTTATTCGCCTTCCCTGCTTATAAGGACCCAAAATATAAATACTTTCATATGAATATTGTAGAAATTACACAGAGAATGACAAATCTATATATACCCTTTACCATTTTTGGTGAAGGGTATAGAAATTCTAACAAAAATGAACTTCATTACTTTTAATTGTTGAGAGCATGGCCCTTATTTTGGCTCTGTATGTGTGCATTATATTATAATTGAGGCTTAGCCGCGAATAACGTTGTAAGCGACAAAATAATAATTATTCAGGAGAGCCAAAAAACGTATTTTAAAAAAGCAAGATTGTTTTTTTTTTCGTTTAATTTTTTTAGCTTATCGAAAATAATGATAATTAGCAGAAAAACTTTTCTCTTTGTATCTCTGTTACATTTATCAATTGTTTGCGACAATTTCGTTTGCATGATTTTGTTAGTTACTTACAAAGTTCTTCCACTAGCTGACTGTTTGGTAGTTGAACAATGCAAGCGCGTAATGTTAAGCGTAATCTGTGAAAAAAACTGGTTTTGCAAAAATTGTCTTTTACAATGTTATTCGCGGCTACGCTTCAATTGTTAAAAAATTTATATTTCAAATTCACGAATTTTCAGTAGAGGCCAACAACTGTTTCTGTTGATTCTAACGATATATTACAGCAAAGAGAGTCATAACGGTTTTTTTTCACGGAAAAGAAGACAAATCAAAGGGAAATTTTTACAGTGGGTAGATATGACCTCTGTTGTTTGGATTTTTGCAAAAAGTGAAAATTTTAAAATTTTGAGTTGTTACGCTTTTTTTTTTTGAACAAGTGCGATATGTACATATATGCAAACAAATATTACATGTTTTCTCGAATTTCCAAAAAAAAAACATTAAACAAATATAATAAGTCCATTAGTGTAATACAATTTTTTTTTTGTATGCAAATAATCGGAATTTTTATTTTCATGCAAAATGTGTATGTTTTTATTTATTTTGGCCTTTAAGAGAGCCTCGTTTTAGCTGCTAATTAAATTACTTTTGAATTAAAGAGAAACAGCTACATGGTGCATGAAAAATAGCTAATAATTTTCTATTACGAACATGCTCATGCATGTACTACATACATACACACAAACATATTCGTACGTACACAGTTGTGGTAAAAGACAGCGTATTATTGTCTCGTTTCACACAAAACTTTGTTTTGGAATATTAGTTCTTGCTTTTATAATTTGTCCCTTAGTGCAAAAAGTTACACACACATACATACACACATATATATACTTGTATACCCCCCAAACCATATGTTTCGACTTTTTCTGCACTCAGACTTATCGTACCGGATTCGTTAAGACATTTCGGAAATTTGTGTGAACAATTTGTTCTTTTATAAAAATTTTTAAAAGCAATAAATCTTTGAGTTTTAAGTACATGATATACATATGCATATATGTAGATAAAAATTGGTAAAAAGTTTTGTTTAAAGTAGACATGAATAAAAAATAATAATTGTGATAAATATTAAAAAATGTAGGTATGTTATAAACACATACATAGATGTACGAGTATGCATATGCAAATAAATTTCACAAAAGCAGCAAATATCGTTGTAATTTCGTACCGGTATATCGTATCGATTTTGTACCCACATATCGTTACGATTTCTTACCGACATGTCGTTACGATTTACGTAACTACATATCGTTGCGAAGTCGTGTCAACCATTTTAAACAAAAATCGTTACGATTTCTATAATATTTCGGTTCGGAAATCGGAAGATTTTTCCGACCAGTCGTTACGAATTCTATACGAATTCGGAGCATTTGATTTGATGGGTACATACATACATAAATATGTACATATAATGCATGATTCATTTCCTCTTATGCATGCATCCAAATAAAATTACTAGTTGCAACCCACCATATACAGCTTCCTCTGGCTGGTAAATGACATCAATTTTTGTTAATGAGAAAAACAAATGACACTGTGTACGAGTACATGATGAAATAACAGTGGGGAGGGAAGCTTGTAAAATAGAACTTTAACAAATGCATACAATGTGTTCCACGCTCATATAAAAATACCATAACTTGCTACTTACTACGTTTATACACGCACTAT
Source organism: Nowickia ferox (assembly GCA_936439885.1). Lineage (NCBI taxonomy): Eukaryota > Metazoa > Arthropoda > Insecta > Diptera > Tachinidae > Nowickia > Nowickia ferox. The sequence goes on from OW387024.1 coordinate 87,335,481, forward strand.
CTGCAAATAAAAATATTTGCAAATAAATTAACTCACTGTTTATACGGCATTATAAATGTATAAAAACTTGGCAGCACTTCTATAGAAATTTTAATTTGTTTTTATTGCCATTATTTTCTTCTATCAATGTTTTTTGCGTAATATTTATCAATTTATTGTTTTTTATTAGCAAACATTTGTAAGTGTGGCAACCTCAAGCATTTTATTTGCAAATAGTGCGTTAATCGTGAATAGTTTTCTGGATTAGTAAGTCGCAATAAAAACAATAATATGGCAACAATTTACAGTTTTATTTGCAAATAAGCCGTGCGCATAAACGTAGTAACTGATAAGTATAAAACTTAACTTACACCTATTTTAAATATAAGTTAAACTTAGCTTAACTTAAACTTATCTCAAAATAAACTTAAGCTTATCAGGGTTATTATGAACAGCAACCATCATGATACAATAATACAGGTAGCAGCAAATCTACAACAAATGTACAATAAATAAAACAACAGGGCTTTTTATTGCTGTTTTGTGATGACAACTGTCAAAAAACCAAGAGAAAACAAGAGACATGTACTTGCGTTTTCTCTTGTGTTTTTCAGAGCTTTATTTGTATAAGTACAGTTTTAATAGGCACCATGCACGTGTATTGGTAAAACATGATTGCATGTTTTCTTGTATTTGCAAAGCTGGTTTGTATTAGTACAGTTTAATGGGCACTATATAGGTAAAACGTAAACAACAATTGGCAGATCACATCACGAAACAAACTCCATCAGCTGGCGCTTCGAGGTTACCCGTATTATTGTATCATGGCAACCATAAACTTGTTGAAAAGTGTAAAAAATTTTCAACTATGGTTGAAATAGGCATATTACGAAAACCAGTTGATAAAGTTGTGAATGATTAAGTGGTATTCGCAATTGTGAATATGCATTTGAAGGGAATATTTGCTTCCATCAAGCTTACAAGCCTTGCAATTTACTTTTTGTTGCTCATAATACGCGCCCTGTGCAGAAAATATATTATTTTGATTATTTTTAATGATATTTGTTTACTACTTACATTTCGAGTGAATATTTTTCGCCTACTGTTTTGTAGTTGCTAAAACAGGAATAAATTTCCATTAATAGCTGTTCACAATAGTGATTTTGTAGTTGATGCATTGAACACATTCACCACAGCAGGCTACACGAACACACGACTTCAAATGCCGCTTGCAGCACTTGTCGCCTCGTAGCCAGCTACTGAATTGTTTTGGAGACGGCAGCAGCGCCATCTGCACTATCATCATATTTAAGTATAAATACACAGTTCAGTATTGACACCTTCAAATATTTGTTATTTATAAAAATTAAATTACTCTTTCAAAATGTACTTATATGACGTAAAAGTATAAAAATTAATCAATTTATGCTTTACATCAATTTTTTGATATTGTTTCTATTAAATAATATGAAATAAGTGTACGATAACATTCATTCAACATTTTGTATTATACTGGCAACACTGAATTTTCTCATTGTAGCCAAAGAAATAGAAATTAGTTTAATTGGACTACAACGACAAAATCAGCATAGACAACAACCTGTCGCCTTGCTGTCTTCAAAAGAATCTTTTATACATGTGTATTCTATCCTTGACATTTTGTAGTCGGTAGCCTGCTGTGGTGAATGTGTTTAATACATGATAGTTGAAAAATTATGGTTGATAATTCTTTTCAACTGCCGATATTTCGTAATACCGATTTATCAACTTTGTTGTAAAAATTTCTTTTATCAACCGCACGTTGCTGTTCACAATGGAAAAACATATGAAAAGCACTCAACTTTTTGAGTGATTTCTATACAAATTTTCTAGACAAATCGCTTGCTGGCTTTGTGTAAACTTTACATTAGAGTGTCTACAAACCATAGCTTAAATTTTGAGTTTAGTTTTAACTGCTAATGTTAGTATAAGAATCCATGGAAAAATAAAAATAAACTAAAGGAACTTAAGAGCAGCTGGTCTTTTAATCCGCCCACTGTAAGGCCATGTCATAAATATGAGTAAATACGTACACAAAAACCCCATTCATTATTTGAATCTCTTGTACAGCCATCAGCCACTTTCCTTCTCTTTTTGTTTATTGTTGTTAAATTATGTTCAATTGTGGCTTCTTGCCAAAAGCAACATTAACAGTTGCATTTTGGTTGCATGTTTTTTCTTCTTTGTTCTTAGTAGTACGAAAAAAGTTAAACAATTTTTGGCTGCCAGCAGAAGAGGAAAAAGAGTCATCGGCGGAAAAAACCCCAAACGAAATTTTTGCAATTGTGAAGTGCTAATACGAGGAAGAAGTATGTTTTTAAGTAGATAATTTTTGGAAAAAAGCCAATGTGTACTTTATTTAAAGAAAGAAAAAAAACGTGAAATATCGAGGATAATGTTAAGCATAAATTCATATAAAAAGACATGTTTTAAAAAGTCGTGTTGCTGTTAAAAAAAACTAAAAAATAAAGGAAGTTGACTGAAAGTGACACATTTTTTCCTGTTATTTTTGCTCTTATCCTTTTCTTTAAAGAAATTTTAAATTAAACTTAATGTGTATTTAACGCAAACTATCTTTTAAATTAATACATTTTAATTAGTGTTTTTTGTTTGGGAATTGTTACAATTTAAGTTTAACAATTTTTTAGCCAACTAGTAATCAGTGTTGTCAGATTAGGGGATTTATCCCCAAATCGGGGATTTTTTTTCGAAATGGGGATAAGAATTTTGGTTTGGGGATCGAGGAATTAATTGGGGATAACTATTATGTTTTGGGGATTTTATGAAGTTTTTTGGGGATTTGTATTTTACTTAATATTTATTTATTTTTTATTTATTTCTCGGAATATTTTAATTTCAATACATATTCCAATTGCTCTTTTTTTAGTTCATAAATAATATTAAATGATAAATGGTAACAATGAAGACGATTTCGTTTGTTGTTAGCAAGATTTAAATAAGGTTTATTACAAGAAAAACAGGTACTCGAATTGGGGAGATTGCTCATCAGCTAATTTTATTGTTTACACGTACATATGTACTATATAACTTAAATTATTTGACAATTAGTTCTTTACCTTATTTGATGCCTACAATTTTATATACAAATAACAAGTAACTTAAACATGTTTTGGACAGAAGCTTGTTCATATCAAGATGCCGCTGGATCACGGCCGTTTAAATTTAATTTGTTGTGACAGTGGTAAATTAGTACAAATTGCCTTTCGGGGAATTTTGGGGATAAAAATTTTAAAATTGGGGATGTCAGTCGAAAGAAATCTGGGAACCCTGCTAATAATTAAAATTCCAAATTATTATTTTACTTATTCAGTAAAATATTTTTGTTTAATTAAAAATACATTGAAATTGATTATTGAGTGTTTTAGCTGGATCCTATGCGCATTTCACAGTTGCTAATGCAGATCATCAGGGAAACTTTACCCAAAATGTTCTTAGAACAACTAGAGTTAATATGTTGAACTTTCATTTAAACAAATGAGAAGCTCAACTAATAATAACAAAGTTGAAACAAGAACTAAATAATAAACATGTTTTTTTTGGATTGTAGTTGTAAAGAAAATAAACGTAATTAACAACAACAGCTATTCAAGAATAGAGTGTTGCCACACAAGTGTTTTTTTACCGGGTGTAGTCAATTTAATTTAATTTTTTTTTTAAATTTCTTTTAGCATATTTTAACTTTGCCAAAAATTAATTTTTAGTTGTGGCTATTTGGCAAAAATATGCAAACTATAGTAAAGTTTAGCCGAAAGTAAAATGTGTCTAAAAGCCAGGCTTAACAAACCCCTTTATTCCTTTCAACGTTTTTGAAGCTTACTGCCAGTTCATAGAAGCCATGCAAAAATTCTCGTCTGGCTATTTACATTGAAAACAAAAAACAAATTTTGAGTGCTTTGTTTTTGTTTTCAATATCAATAGGTAGACGAGAACTTTTGCATGGCTTCTATGAACGGGCAGTTAATTAATAATTTAGTTTGAGAAAACATTGAGTTAGTTTAAAGTGACATATCAGCATTTCCATACAACAAACACTTTTCTGTAAAAAGAAAATATACTGTGCCTTAAATCTTATACACATCTGATTTTTTTTGAATTCAGATGTGTGTAACAGTTCTTGAACTGAAACTACTTAGTTATAAGATTCATTATCAGTTAACATATTTTAGGTATAAAATGCATTTCTCAGTTAAACGTTAATAAAAATTTCAAGCAGCAGCAAATTTTAACCGCTCAACTCACAGCAACAGTCTTAACACTCCGTCACAATATTTACTAAATGTCTGAAAAGAAAAATAAATTAATTGTAAAAGTTTTTAATTAAAATAAAATATTATTAATACCAATGAAAGTTAATATGCTTCTTCTTCTTCGCACATACACAAAATGGTTCATATTCGTTTCCATTAAAAGTTACAAGAAATGTTTTTTTTGTTTGTTTTATTCTATAATATTTTTTTTGTTCTGCTTTCTTTTGCGCAGCTTTTGTTTAATTGTTGTAATGTTGATATTTAAGTAATTGTTTATGTTACAGTTACATTATCTTTTGAATACATGAATACACGAAGACAAACACCCACCACACATGCATCTGCACTATGTTGGCTTATATGAAAGTATGAATACATTTAAATGTAAAGGGTGTGCAAAAAAATAATGTATTTTTCTGACGACGAGGATGGCTTTGATTTGGAATGATTTCATTTTCTAGAATGTTTATTAAACAAATTTAAGGTGAGACAATGGAAAATAATTAGTAAATAAAATAAAATAAAATACCATAACTCACTATTCTACGCAATCGTACGACTTGCGAGAAAATACAACAATGATCTTTTGAATTGATATTGTATTTTGAAAACCATCAACTCCATCATAACAGGGTTGCATTTTCTCAAAAGTCGCACGATTCTGTGGGATGGTGAAGCACGGCCTTTAACATATACAAGCTTTGAGTATGGAATATGGAATATAATCTTAAGTAGACTTAAGCCAGTGTTTTTCGGAAGTTTTGATGCTACCCTTGTAAGAGAATAATGCACGATTGTACTTTCGTGTGATCTTTTCTTTAGATATGTTGCATTTTATCCACTGCAAACTCCAACTGGAACATAATAAGGCGTAATAAAACTAAATTTTCTAAAGTGTACTTAAGCTACTATTCCATATTGCCACAGATATATAGAAATAGTTGTCAATAAGCCATGGTTTTCAGTCTATTGTCGTGGTGCGCCATTAGGAAGAAGTAGGCGGCCTTGTTTAGCTCGTTCGACCGAGAACATCGCTGCTGTTTCCAATATTGTTCACGACAGAGATAATCCACAAACATCAAGGAGACGAAGAAACATACAATTAGCCATCAACAGACGCTTGTTGCAATAAACTTTCGTGAACATTTTAAAAATGTTTCGCCACAAAGCGCAAACTGTTCACGAACTGCTCGTCTGCAAGAAAAAGTTTAATTTACTGCCACATTTTGTTAATGCCCCTATCACGGTTTTCAACTTTTAACATATTTTGGTTGGGAGTGATAAATTTGCATTGCCATTCTCAACCAAATGAACAGTTGCCTTTTTAGTTGTGTTTTGGTGTTGTCTGCGTAAGTTTGGTTGAGAAAGGCGTTGAGTATACACAACTGCTTTTTAGTAGTTGAGTCTGTTGTTGGGTTTTTTTGTAACAAATTAGTGTGATATAAAAACCATTATTGCCTTCTGTCAAACTTGATATTTTAACGCGGTGATAATTTCAATTAAAAAAAAGTTGTGGTTCATAATACTAAAACATAGTTTGGTCGTGTGTAAGTTTGGTCGACTCTTAGACGACCAAACTGAATTTATTTGAGAACCATGATTTAGGCACCTAAACTATTGTCTCAAAATCTCAAATATCGCATGCAATACACGAAGGCACACAATGTTTCTTAATTAAAGTTATAAAAGAGTTTTGATAAGACTTCTTTAGAAATAGGAAAAATGCATCTAGAATTACTTGGGAATCAATGAATATAACATTCCGAGAGCACAACATCTAGTTTTTTATTGGAAAATAATTTTTTTTCAATCCTATAAAATATAATTTTTCAATGTGTTTGCAGCTAATTTTGAATTTAACCTGCAAAGACACAACCCCGAATTCCAAACATACTGTTATATCTTGCAAATAACAGAGCACTGTTATTTACATACACATTTTCGAACTCCTAATCCATTTAGCAACTACTGTTAATTAACTAACAGTGCTCTGTTATATGCAAAACATACTAAATTATACTTTCTGGTTTCTGTCTCTGCTGGTTAAACTCAAATTTATCTTCACACACACAATTTTCTAAAGGAAATTTACGTAATCAGAAAAAATTGTTCACCAATTAATATTTTGAATTAAGAATTTAGTTGGTTCAATAAAATGTTTATTTGCTTTAATTAATTCGAAAGGAAAAACTTAATTTATATTATCAAATTGCCGACATTTGAGAGTTTAATTAATTTTTTTTATTGATATTACAAAATTTTAATTGATCTTACAAAATTTTTCATATACGAGTATGTAACTTTTTTTCTGTGCACTGCACTTGTGAGCTGGAATTTTCATGCATAAGTTTTTAGGGAATATGCCAAAGCCGCTTTGAATTCTTTTTTTTAGTAAATAAATAATGAGGTGCTTAAGACAACAAGAATAAGCTAAACTTAACATTTTCAATGTTTTTAAAATGACGTGCAAAAGAACTAGAGAAAGCCTGTGGCTTTATGCCACAGTGCCTCAGTATAGATAAAATAATAACACTTTTGCTACACCCTTCTATTCATTCAGGCACAACTTAACATTAATTTTGTTTATTTCAGAATGCAACAATGGCAAATAAATTACAACATGTTAGTCTTTATATTTTTGTTACTAGTAGTTGTTTTTTATTATTATTATTTTAACATGTTTTGTGTTCTTTCCGCAGTCGTGTTTGTTTTCTTGCTTTAATTGTCTTCCTTCTTAGCTTTCAGCTCATTTTCTCCAAATGACATTTCACCATAAAAAGTCAACAAAACAAAACTGAAAAAAACAGCAGATATTTAGTGTTTGCCATTTCACCAAAAGCTTTTTTCAAATGAGACTACATAAAATGGCATTAAGTAAAGAAGGATGTTGTAAAGTTGCACGAACATACTTATAACAAGTAAAAGTGCTATAGCCGGCTGTGCCGAATCATATATACCCTTCACCGACGTGCGTATTGAGTATTTGTACAAGGACAAAAGTACATATATACAAATATGTACATATATAAATATATATATTTATATATATATATATATATATATTTATATATGTGAAAAAATGGATCATGTATATTTGGCTGTAGTGCAATTTATAGTACGTGAGACCGACAGTATTTTTCGACAAAAAAATTTGATTCATTGATTGTATTTCCTAAAATAATTCCTGTATTTTACCTCCATATCAACTAAGCGTACTTATTTAATAATATATAATATAATACTACAAAACTGTTTAGTGTTTCAATCCAATTCCTATTGCCCATATTGCACGTTCAAATACATATATCGCGATATTATGTAAACTTTTTATTCCCAAAGAATTTTTCGGTTTTGTTCAGCAGAAAGGAACAGTTTCAGGGAAATGGAATATGTTCTTTAATTAATTTTGTAGTTATGACTGTTCTTTAGCGATCTCAATTCACTAAAAATTAATAAGAAATCGTTGCAAGCTGTCACCGTTTTACCATCGATTTGAATCATATTTGGGATCAGAGCATAATTTTTGCCAAAAAAAAATTTAAGTTTTCCAACCCTGGAATATTGTTTTTGATTATATTAAATTTAATACTAACTTATTTGGTTATAAAATATAGCTTTATATAGTTACTTATGTATGTATACAAAAAAAGGTTAACACTTTCCAGCTCTGGAACAGTTATATATTTCAAATTGTTTATACCTAAAAGATAAAATTTATTTAATTTATAAAGAAAATGAAAAAGTTAGTTTGACTTAGCTACTTTTATATAAAAAAATTAAATTTTCCAACCCTGGAATCATCTTTTTAAATTTTTGTGTTTTATTATACCAATCTATTTAGATTAAAAAAAAAATACAAAATATGTTTAATTTATAGAGAAACACCAAAAAATTATTTTAGTAATTTACTTTTATATACCAAAAAAAATAAAAAAATCAATGTTCCAATCCTGCAATCGTTTTTTTAAATTTTTAATACCAATTTAATTTTTACTAAAATATAAAATGTGTTTATTTTACAAAAAAACAAAAATTAGTTTGAGGTAGTTACTTTTACATGGCAAAATAAAGTTTAAATTTTCCAGCTCTGAAACCGTCTTTTCGATTTTGCTGATTTTCAATACCAATATATTTCGGAAATTTTTTGATACATCTGTTCAAGACTGAAGTTTCTAGCTTTTCTGGGAGCTTCGGAAAACAGATTTTATGTACAGACAGACGGACAGACAGACGGCTATCACTTATTCGTATTCCCTATTTATAAGGAATCAGAATATATAAAATTTAAAGATCGCATATTGTAGAAATTACACACGGAATGATAAACCTTTTATATACCCTAAATCATTTTTGCGAGGGGTATAAAAAGAAGGGGAAACAACGCAAACAAAAAGACACACACACACACACACACACATAAACACAAAATGCTAATTAAAAATATTGCCAGAAAAAAATTCTCCGCCAAATATGAAGAATTTTCTGTTAAAAAAGACAAATATTCAACAGCGTTTTCAAATGCATACGTATCCTGGAGGGAAACATTTTATTTGTCAATACGAAACGCTTACCTAAATTCCAAAAGTTTAACTTTATTAAGGCTTAAGCCTGGTACTCTGTTCACAATTTCGTGCGAAATGCTGTCAAACTACATATAAAAGTATTTGGTGTTAAATATTTGCGAAATAAATTCGCAAAAGTAGTACTCTGTTCTTGTTGTGAAAAACACGTAAAATCATGTCTTTTCATGCAAAATTAGTCTGGCATCATTTTAGTTTAGCTGCGAAACAACATGAGCAGTGCTATTTTCGCACGGAATTTTAACAATGTTGCATACTTTCAAGCAATAAAAGCAAGAAATTTATAAAAAAAACCGCGAGTTGGGCTACATTTAGTACATGTCAAATTTTTCACGCGAAATAATCAATGGTGCTGAAAATTTTTCACAACTTTGAACAGAGTACCAGGCTTTAATAAGAATTATTTTGTATGGAAATCTGTTTTATAAACCCTTTACAAAGCCTTAATAGTTTACTCTCTTCGTTTTGTATAGATATTCGATTATTGTGTTAACTTCTACTGCGACTCTTGAATTTTGAGAAGCAGAATTAGCAGCAGAAGTAAAAGAAAATACACAAATGAGAAGTTTTTAAAAGCTGGAAAATATACTTAAAGCGGCCCACCCACTTGCAATATAACTGAACAATTTTTCGTATTGTACAATAATATCGTTAATGTGTATGTCATATTTGAAGGTGGCACAATATATTGGCAAATATCAAAAGACTTTTGATTTTTATTGTACAATCAATAAAATTGTGTAATGTGGTGACAATATTGTTCAATATTGTTTACTTTTTCACTGCCAGGAAAATTGGGCAATATTTTCTTTAAAAATATTGTGCCATTTATTGCATAGTATAGGTCCAAATGACAATAATATGTACAACAATATATGCAATAATATTGTATAATGGATGGGCCGCTTAAGGTATAGCAATTTGCCAGGCGGAGACTGGTTTGCTATTGGCAACTAAGAGCTACTAGCAAAGATATGGTGTCTGTGTATGATTTATCATCCCTTAAAATATGATCCCTTAAATAATTACCAGAAGCACTGAGAACTTTATCATGTAGATGCTGCTGGTACAGGGATTTTTTATGCCTCAGTACCTTGTCACATGAACTTTTGGAGTATTGGTTATCTAGATCTGACTGTGATTTTGTCATTACAAGTACGCGCGCGTAACCCTTATATTAGGTTTATGCTCTTGTAGATTGAAGGACTACAAAAACTTACTATCATATCTTAATAAACTAGACCGTATTATTTTTTAATTATTACAAGAAAAAAAAAATAGTATATAGAGCCTAAAAGGGTTATTAAATTTGTAAATCAAACTATAATTAAACTCACCCTTGTCATTTCCTATTTGTCGAGGGAGAAAACTGTTTGTGACACTTTCACACAATCAATGTTTTTTATATAACAAAGAAACAAGAAGTGTAAGCAAGAAAAAAAGAAACAAAATATCAAGCCATAAGCGCAAAAACAGCTTAACCGACATTTTTGGACTTCGGTTTTTACGAAAATCTATTATTTACGATCGTTAATAATTGATTTTGATCAAAAAATCAAGTTCGAAACTTATGTCGCTTAAGCTATTTTGGCGGTTATGGCACGATATGCTTGCTCTTGTGCCCAGTCAGCATGCGGAAGATTGTTTCACCAAACTGAGTCTTTTTCGACTACCTCAGATGATCAAAAACTGATTGGTCAGTTCTGCGCATAATTATTTTAAGCTGGAAAATGATTCCCAGAAATGCTTAGAAAGTGATTTGTTTAAAAACCCAAATGCACAGAATATATGCAATCACAAATTGATCACGCATATGCTCAACATGTGATTGTATGCATCATTATTTCGCAAGCGATTGTGAGTACTACCGCAAACTGTCTTAAAAATGAGTCCGAATTGATCAGAAGCGCGAGTCATAAAATACTCTTTTAGAAGAGTCGCGGCTAGGGCACCATATTCTCTCGAATGAACAGTAATTTTCTACTCGAAAATGAACTCATAAATGATTATTTTAGTCGCGCGGAGGAGTCGAAAAGGACTCGAATATGATTATTAACATTATGTTTACATGAGCATATACAAATACATAAGTATGTGAATATAATTGATGTCCCTAATAATAATTTTAATTATTTTCGGAGTTCACTTTAGTCATTCATTTATGCAGTTGATAAAAAAAAGTTTAACTCAACATTTTCTCTCCACTGTAAAATTCATTTAATGAAAATTTGTTTCTTCTTTAATGAAAAATAAAAAAAAATCATCAGCTTAACTTATATTTTATAAAAGAATTTATTTTTTGCAAGACTCACCTTGTATAATGAAAAAGTTTGCTTTTATTATTAAACATTTTATACTTTAATTAAATTAAACTTCTTATAAAACTACTTTTGCTTACTTAACAAAACATAGTAAAGGGTTAATATCTTAATAATAAATAATATAAAAAAGAATCCTTAAAGAGAAGAAATAACTACTTCGGCACTGTTGCTATAGTCATAAATGTTCAGGTTTTATGTTTACAAATCCATTTTGAAGCCACCATAAATTCTTAAATACACATTAACTTTGCCTCTCAGCCGGAAAGCATTTTCTGTTTACGAGCGAATATGGCCTACAAACGCATAAACGCATTCATGTTAAACAAAATATATGCACACACACAGCAACACACGCAGATACACACCCACACGTACTTCTCTAGCTTCAATTGTGTGTATATTAAAGGTCTGCACGAATACATTTGCTTGTTTGATTACACACTAATAAAACAATATTTCTCTGCTTTATTTGAAATTCGATGAAAACTAAGTCCTAGTTTACACTATGCAATTCTTATTGCTATGCTGATTAGTTTGATGGCGAGAGAGAGAGAGAGAGAGAGAGAGACGAGGGAAACAGAAACGTTTCTTTTGCCCTCGTCTCTCTACCCTAACAAACTAATCAGCTTAGCAATAAGACTTGCATAGTGTAAACTAGGACTAAAGAGAATTTAAGCAATTAAAAGAAAATTGCGATTCTCAGTTCTTTTATCTTAAACAAATAAATTTTTGTGTGCGTTGCTTCAAAACTCTGTCATTTGTTGACTGACTTAATTTTTTTGTCTAAAGGCTTATAGCAACCATTTGGTCTCATTGCCACGAAAGTGGGTGTGCTACGCCCATTAAATTTCTTTCTTTGATATCGTATATTTTTACACACGCGCTTTCCTAAGAATTAGGAATATTCTCTTGGGTTCTTGTAGTGACTTAATCTGATACAAAAAAGTGGGCAAGGCCACGTCCATTAATATCTTATATACTCGTATCACTTACTTTTACTTAACATATCCTTACAAAACTTGGCACATATCTTGTCGCAATTCTAACGCTTCTACTCAGCCGACTCCCATTATATTTGGCAAACAATTTGAACTCTAGCGTAATGGCGTAATAACAAATTAAAGTCACACCCATTAAACTTTAGTAATACATTTTACATGCTTCTATTTAAAAGATTCCTTAGTTCTGAGTTACAAAAATTATATAAATATACTTAATAGTAACAAACCAAAAAAGTTTGTCTTAAGTAGAACAAAAATAAGCAAATTAACTGACATGTGCATAATTAGTAAAGAACAAACGACAATGGCAAGACTGTTGTAAATTTGGAGCAAATTGTAATACGATGAATCAAAACAATTCACATATTCCATTTGCAATAAAAGTTGCATATTGTAAATATTCTGACAAACACGAGTAGAATGGAACAAGTACGAAGCTCACTGCACCTTCATCATATTCGCATGTTGCTAGACACCAATGGATTCTTTTTATATTAGTTTAATTTTGAGGTTTTAAATTTTTTAGAGGTTGAAATATGATTTATTATATACGATTTAAAATTCATCAAATATGCCATTATTCACTTTTTGAACACGAGAAATTTACTCGAATTAGAGTTTTACAAATATATTACAACTTTGTCTTGGCAATCTTTACAGACGTATCAAAAATGGGGGAAGGCACAGGGGCTGGTGTCTACTCGTATATCTTGGGAACGAATATTCGTAGTTCTTTTAGATTGTCGAATGAATGTAACGTTTTCCAGGCTGAGATCTTAGCGATGCTCAGGGCCACGGAGCTGGTGATTTGAAGAGACACAATGTCAAATCGAAACTTGTTATTGACTGTAGGAAAGCCCTCAACTTGCTTATGGATAAATATAGTGTCAGACTATATTGGGTTCCTGGCCACAACAGTGTTGAAAAAAATGAAATTACGGATGAGTTGGCAAGAATAGGGTCGGCGTTAGATGAGGAAATGTGTGACAGATCGGTGAAATTACCGATAAGTTATTACTATAGGGAACTCAGTAATTGGGTAGAAAGCAGCACCAACAGTTCATGGCAAAGTAGGGAGGATTGTAGAGTCTCGAGGGGTTTGTGGCGAAAACTTGACTCAGAAAGATTCGAGCTCAAGGCTCAAGTATAGATAATAGGGTCACTTGTGCTTAAAAAGGGGGTGGGGAGAGTAAGTATTACTTTTTTGGGCAACAGAAGGGGACCACAATGGACCTAATTGGGTCTCCGAGTGGAGGTGCGGTATAGCACCTCCCCCTTCCTAGCTTAACCTAACCATGTCTTGGCAGCCCTGGTATGATGAGAGACAAATATATTAGGCTCAAAAACGAACCACCAATACAAACATAAATGTGAATATATGAGTGTTGGGATCGATCACTGCTCTACATTGTAGAGCAAAGTCAGACAAATACATACATCTTTATATAATTTATACTCGTATATTAGTGATAATATGAAAGAGATTAAATGTATGCTTATGAGAGACTGAATTGTTTTCTTCCATACGTCAGTCAGTATGAATAGCGAAAAAAAGATGCATTTCTGATCGCTGCAATTTTGTATTTATCTTTAACTACTATTTGTATTTGAAGTACGCGAAGTGTCAATGGGCGGCATTTTGCTTGTCTCTGATGTAGAGTGAAAAACAATGCGAACTCATATTGCGAAAAGTCGATGAAACTCCTTTCAATACAATCATTGCAGAGGTTTAATGTACATATACATATCTTGGCTTTGATTAATTGTGTGTATCGAAATACTTGTGTGAAGATGCTGGCTGCTTCATTTATGTGTTTTTCCCAATAACATACTCGTGTTGCAAGAAATCTTCTCATTTCTGCCATTTACATTTTAGCAGTAGTAAATTCTTTGCACAACTCTTAACATAAATTTTTATCATAAACTGAAGGATTTTTAAAAATTGAATGAAAGGAATAAAAACTAAAATTTACTCGTCGTAATATAATTTCTAAGGAAATATTTGAGTTTCGTCCTCTCTATGCAACATTCCTCATTTTTCATTTTGTTTTTATGCTTAAACATTAACTGACTTTATTGTGCTGGTTTCTGTTGCACGAAAATATTCGTTAGTGTTAAAAGTATATGAGCCATAATCTGATCTGTTGTGAACCTTTGGCGAGATAAAAACGAGTTTATGAGACTTATTTTAGTACAGCATTGTATGGAAAATATTAAAACAGAGATCTTTTTTTTTTAAAGAAAAGCTATTGTGGCTTGATTGATATATTTTAGCCTTAAATAAAATACGACTTAGGGCCATTTTCACAACGATACAAAAGTAAACTTTAAGAATCTAAAACCAGTGTTTTGTATTGAATTACTAGTTTTAAAACTCTTAAAGTATACTTTAATTCGTTGTGAAAATGGCCCTTACTGTCACACCCTTCTCTAAATTCAATTAATATCTGTTTTTGTATAATATAGGGTGTTTTTTTTAGAGGTATAGAACTTCGAATTGAAATAAAACACAAGAAAATCGTTTTAATGTCCATCAATTTGGCTTTATTGGAAGGATGATTTTATGCCATTAACATTTAAATATGATTTCGGGCATGTGGCCGCCGCGGCTGGCTCGAATAAAGCCAATTCTACCGGTCCAGTTTTCAACCATTTTTTCGAGCATATGGGACCGTATGTTGGCAATAACGCCACGAATGTTGGCTTCCAAGTCCCCTAACGTTTCTGGTTTGTTGGCGTAGACGAGCGACTTCACATATCCCCAAAGAAAATAATCCAATGGTGTCAAATCACACGATCTTGGTGGCCAATTGACCGGTTAACCGAATTAATTGCTCTGATGGACGATTATGTCGACCATAAAATGGACGGAGCTTGCGGTAAACTTCGCGAACTGAACCATTATTTTCGAAATAAATTTGCACGATTTGCAAGCGTTGTTCTTTTGTCAACCTGTTCATGATGAAATGGCAAACCAAACTAAATATTAATCACTTGACAGCTGACAAAATGGCCGCCAGTTAAAAAAGTGATGCCAACTTAAAGTTCTATACCTCAATAAAAAACACGCTATATAATGAGATGACCATGCTAAATCTTATAATGTGTTTTCATAAAAAAAGGTAATTTTGAGTATAAAGAAATTTTTTTATGGTGATTTCTTATTAATTTTTTGATTAATTTCTCCAAAATAAACAGCAAACTAATACAGAGATTTAATACTGCTAAAGCAAAATGAAATGGTAATAAAAATCATCTAAATAAATTTAGTATACTTTCTAAAGATGGCTTCCCGTATTATGGGTAGGAAAAATGTCTTGATCTGGTCTTATCTACTTCAAGTGTTTAGTTTGCAGTTCATGTAATTTTTTTTTAGGCATTATTATACAAATTCTGACATAGCAAAGGTACGGATGTGCACATATTTATTTAAAGAAAGTAGTTTTGGTTTGTGATATTTATGCCAATTCGAATTTAACTACCAGAGACACAAACCATAATTTCTAACATACACATATTTTGAAAGATATGATTTTAAGTAAAATTTCTTGAGTAGATTGGTGTTTAAATTGGGTCACATTAACAACACTAAAGCCAACACTACCTATAAAGTGTAGTAAGTATGCAATGCCACATTTGACCAAAATGACCAACAATATTCGCAAGAAATTTCATAAAATAAAAAAATTTTCCAAAACCGAATATTTCAATTTCCAAAATTATTTAAAAAAAGTGATCAAATGCGTTGCATTAAGGAACCTTAAGGCCACCCCATCTATATAGTGCAATTCAATATTTGACCAAAATCATCACTAATCTTCTCAAGAGATTTAACTAACTTTTTTTTCAATTGCCAATATGATTTTAGGAAATCGAGCCTTAAGACTCCCCCTTTCAATATATTGTATTTAGTAATTCCATATTCGACCAAAATCTTCACCAACTTTTTCAAGCAAATAGTTTTTTTCTCTTAAATATAATTTCTTAGCTATATGAAACATATTTTCAACATCCTGCTATTAAAATTTTATTAAATTCTTCTCAGAGGAATTTGTCTTTAATTTTTTTTTAATGATTTCGTCTTAGTTCCATGGTTTCGCTCTCTCAATCAAATAAGTATTTACTGTTAAATAACTAACAGTGCAATGTTAGAAATTGTGGTTTGTGTCTCTGCTAGTTAAATTCGAATTTGTCTTCACACACATTGCTGTGTTGTCGGGAGAGGTTTAGCGTAGTCTTGAATTAATCTGCAATTCAAAAGAGGATAGAAAGGAAACTTTGCGAGAGCTGAACTAACAAGAATACTTTTTTTTTTTTGGATACTTTAGATTATTTTTATTTCCTATTTCCTCAACATCTAAACAACATTGTGATAGCAAGCCTAAATCGCAAAATGGAATTATATTCTATACCTCTCATTAATTATTCAAACTAATTTGCTAAAGTGTCTGGTTGCTAAGAAGTGTAAAGAATTTATATTGACTTTACATCTTAAGGTAGAAAAAGTACATAAATCAAATTTCGGTCTTACGTTTCTTTAGGTAATTTCCATATTTAATGTATCGTTAAAAAAAAAAAATTCTATGACTGTTAAATTGTTTGCCTTTTCTTGCTGTTCTTATATGTGTTTTACAAGCACAGAAAATGTCTGCCTGAAACAGCACAGAGTACATACATATTTTTGTCCTTATTGTGCTTTCCAAACGAGGAAGTGAAATCCCAAAGGAAAACGAGTGTGCTTTTAAATACCTTAGATAGTTTACATATAAGATATTTCCATTATACAAACTCCTAACAGATAAATACTAAAGCTGAAGGCCTCGTTGCTCTCTCTGTAGTTTCAAAGTCTGTAGATAAATAGCAGAATGATTGTATGCTAATACAGTGCGAGCTGAATTTAAGCCACCGAGAGAAAATCGTGGTTGTTGCTTTTGCTAAAAAGTTGCTATAACCAATTATTCTATAGTTGTTATAAAAACACTCCATTATTTTAGTTAAATATATAAATTATTTCCAAATTGCTTTAAAGGCCACTTACAGCTGCACGAAATCTGGCAGATCTCTATTCGAATCTGTATGAAAATCTACACCAAGTCTATTTGATATCTATTAAGATTTCGTATCCCAAACATAAACCATTGTGGATATAGCTAATTCACACACCTTTTTAAGTACAGCGGCTTAGTTTTAGTACAGTTTTGAAAAAGCCAAAAGTTCTGCTAGATTTTCAGCAGATTTTGACAGAATGTAGAGACGAAGTAGAGTTTGTTTTGTAGGGGAAATCTACTCAAAATCCACTAGATTTTGCTCGAAAACTCGCAAGTACTAGATTTTGCTCGTACATATGTAAACTTATTTTCAAGTTGCCACCTTAAGACCTTGAAATTTTTTGCAAAACTGTCCGCAAAGATTTGTAAAATGTCATGAAGAAATCGAGTATAAAAATTCATAAATAAAAGTTATTAATATTAAAAAGGACATTTTCTAAGATATTTCCTTGCGCATATGTACACATGTGTATACATACATGCTTATGCTTTCGAGTGTATAATTAAAATAATGTTCAAAGGAAAAAACATCAACCCATAAACAAAATATGTTTATTAATGTAACACGCTCATAACAATTACAGTTTAAAATACTCATACGAAAACACATTTCTTTTTGCGCAGCATGAATCATTAAAACTGAAAATAAATGGATAAATATATTTGGTTTTACATTTGATATTTTTCTAATTTTATTGTACAGCATCGCTCCTTTACTGCAACAAGCAAATAACTCGAAAAGGTTAAATTTGCAGATTAAAAGTTTTAAGTTTTCAATTTACATACAACCCAATGAAGATATAAAAATATCGTCTTTTCTCAAAAAGTGCTTGTACAAGCATTTTATAAGAAATTTTTACACAAGAGTCAATTTAATATAAATTTTTATTTCTGCATTATTAACCACAAAAATGGATTTTTTGAGATATGTCTATGTTGCAAGAAAGGAGCAATATTTATTTGCAAACATACGCATACTTGCGCCTGAATTAGTTATAAGCTCATTTTCTTAAACAGGCGCCTCATACATTTTGAGGTTTGATTTAAAAAATAAAATTAGCTGGAAGTACAATATTAAACTGTAAATAACACATGAGGCGGAAAAAGACAATATTTTAGTCACCAAGAAAAATAAATTTAGTAAAGTGCGACTTAGACTCACACAAGAAGGGTTCCGTAGGGACACTACAAACAAATGTAATACTACACAGAAAAAAAAGATTTGTAAATACAATTAATTTATTTGTGAATACAATTAAAATATTATTTAAAAAGGCACCTACAACGAATTTTGTAAATACAAACTCTTGTTAAATTTTAAAGTTATTTATTTTTCCACACAACCTTCGAAACTAAATGTGTTTGGGATGAGTCGAACCGGCAATCTCTTGACTAATATAATAGACTAACGTGCTTACCACTCCGCTAAAGATCAAATCGTTTTGATCATGCAAATAATGAATACACGCAAACATGATTTCTATGTTTCTTCTATATACATGTGCGCTTTGCGTTGATATAATTTAAAAATAACTTTGTTGAGTGAAAAAAAAACAATCCACGCCGTTTTCCGGCTTCTTGTCGGAATTCACACGTATACAACACGAGCAATCAAAAAATACAACAACAATAGCACATGACCGCGTTGGGTCAATCAACAAAGCAAGATAAACACCAACACAAAGAAATTAAATTAAATGATATTTTAAAATGCGCGGTATTGTTAAATATTGTATTAAATTAATGAAAAATATTGTTGAAATTAAAATTTTTTTCAATAACATAGTTTTGTTGAACATAATTCTTGTCTGTTTTTTTCTGTGTATACGACGAACTTTAGCCTTTATCGAGCCCTATTTTCGATTTAATCGTAAGCGACATGTAGTAAGAAATTAATTTTTTTTTAAATTAAAATTTTATGGGCCTGCACATAGTTAAGATTTATCAAAGTGCTAAAATTTTTGATAACTTTTAAGATATATGCGGTAAAATTTTATCGTAGGCGACATTGTCCGTATGTAAAACATACTCGTATTTGAATATTATAAAAAAACTTTCTAGTGAAAACTTTAATTTTCGTCGCTGACAATTAAATCAGAAATATGACTCGATTTTTTTTTTTTGTGAAGGGGAGTGAGTAACACTAAGGCAATGAATGTTATTATTAGCTGTTATCTTCTCTATTAAAGGGATAGTGAGAGAGAAGAGAGGTGTTGAGGAAAGAGATAAAAGAAAGCTTCATTCTTTTTACAACTCTGCTTTTTTGCTCGTTTTTTTAATAATGCAGTGTTACAGCGCCTCTGGTGTCAATGAGGCATATGAAATTTTTGAAACTGTGTTTAGTAGCCATTTTATTGGATATTTTACTTCGCCGATCGTTCTGCTACACAATACCCACGGCGCTCTGATGTTACATTAGGATTGGTATCCGCTGAAGCCGGTGTAGTGCAGTGACTAGTGTCTACGCGTTCATCACTTGAACTTTCCTACAACAACGTAGTCAAAATGCTGATTACTTCTACTTGCTGGTGACATTTTTAAAATATTTTTTTTTCTTTTTGGCGATTTTTTTTTAATTTCGATGCTTTTTGTCGTTTTGGTGTTTTTTTCGGTTCATGGCGATGTTTTTTTGGTTTTTGGTTGTTTTTTAGTTTAAGCTATATTTTTTAGTTTTTGTGCTTTTTTGGGTTTTTTTTATGCGTATATTTATTTATTGTATCTTCAAAAAATGAACTAACAATAAGTTTTCAAATCTTAAATCTAGATATAATAATTAGGCCCAACCAGTGTCAGGCATAAACTTAGTGATAGTAATCAATAATACATAAATATCGTATTAAGCACAAAAATATTTTCAAACTGTTTCATCTGGAGTGTTGAGTATTGCAGCCATAGTGTTCCTTCTTTTTTTAAGCGGATGTGTCCAGTAAAATTCAAGATGTTACGAGCAAGTGGATTAGGATGAGACTCGAGTTTTGTTAAGTATTTGCCTGCGTATTTTTTAATTTCTTCAGTCACTAGTGGCATATTTAAATCACGATGTAAATTTGAATTTTTGATGTGCCATGGAGCCGATGTTATTAGTCTTAAAATCTTGTTTTGCCTTCGTTGGATTCTCTCTATATTGGAAGCTGAAGCAGTACCCCAAAGCTGTATTCCGTAGCACCATATGGGTTTCAAAAGCGACTTGTATATTAAAAGTTTACAATCTAGACTGAGTGTTGAATTTCTACCAATCAGCCAATGTATCTGAGTTAATTTAAGATTCATTTGTGTTAGCTTTGAGTCAATATGGTGTTTCCATGTAAGCCGTCGATCAAGCTGAATGTTGAGGAACAACTTGATTGTTGATTCGAATTAGGGAACAAGTATCTCTTCGCAGGGTAAATGTTAGCTGAACACACTTTTGTTCGTTAACTTTAATTCTCCATAAGTTTAAACATAGTTCCAGCTGTGTAATATGTTCTTGTAGATATCGGGAAGCCTCGTGAGGGTTTTCGTGCATACTAAGGTAAGCTGTATCATCGGTAAATGTAGATGTATGGATATTGCTGCTCAAAGGCATATCACAAGTATAAATCAAATACAAAACTGGCCCCAATATGCTCCCCTGTGGCACACCGGATGATATAGATTCGGGCACACTCATGAAGTCTCCTTCAACAGCCGTGAACTTCCGGGTAGTAATATAACTTTCCAATAGCTTCAGAAAATTTATTGGTAGATATGATTTCAATTTTAAAATAAGGCCTTCATGCCATACTTTATCAAATGCCTGAGAAACATCAATGAACAGGGCAGAATAATATTTCTTTTCTTCAAATGTTCTTCTTATAAATTGAACCAATCTATGCGTTTGTTCAAGGGTGCTATGCTGACTCCTAAAACCAAACTGATGGTCTGGTATGCACCCACTACCAATTAGAATTGGGGACAATTTTATCATGAGCAGTTTTTCGAAAAGTTTAGACATTGTTGATAGTAGACTTATTGGCCTCTACGATTCAGCCTTGGTAAGGTCTTTGCCCGGCTTTGGAATCATTTTGACCTTAGCAAGCTTCCAGGTCTTTTTTCGTTTTGACAAATTTTTTCAGATTTTGGCGTTTTTGGCGGTAGTGTCCAACAGCTCATTTTTGTTCAAAAGAGCTGTTGGACACAACTCAAAAGTCTAGTTGGAACAGCATAATTTTAGAGAAGCATAATTTTTAACAGTTTTGCACATTATTTATCTAAATCGAATCACATAATTGCCATCCAATCCATAACAATCCAAACGAAGTCCATCAGATATGTCCATAACTCGAGGTACGTATTTAGTTTTTTCAACTAAATTTTCTTTGGCCCACAGTGTTATCTTCACTTCAATATTTAAACTGGGAATGATGATCAGCCGTAAAATTTTAAATTTAATATGTACATATTTTATCTAAAATATTCGAATGCTCTAAAGCAGCGCGTGTTATCAGTTTCCTGAAAAATCCACTTATATTAAATAGAGTCAAAACAATATAATTATCGTGATTTAAGTAACTTCTTTTTCTTATTAAAAATTAAAAATAAATATTTTTTATGCAACAACCTACTTGAGGGTGTATTAAAAATCTTCACAGAATTTTGTAAACAGCAGCATAAAAATATTAAAAAAAGAATCTTTTTAGATTGTATTAACTCGAGCCATGCCAATAGAGTTGTTCAACTCAATTGTATGACCTGTTTACAAATATTCCACTCAAGTAAACTTAATTTTGTTGGTTTTCTTTGCTTTTTATTTATTATATTATCAGATAGAATTTTAACATCGATTGAATATAGAATTTTTAGCATTAAGAATATAATTTTATTTAACACCGACAGATTTATGGGTCAGCACATACAGACAAGCATTAAGTCTGGCAAGTACGAGTATTATTTTTTCTAATATTTGCTTTTGCTTTATTGCGCTTCCTTTTTGGAGGATTGTTTGTACTCATGTGGCATTTGCAAAACCAACTTATGTACTTTAGCCAAATAAAGTTGCAGTGCAGACTTTTATATTTATGAGTACACTTGGCCATAAATTTCAAATGAGATTTTAAGTAAATAAGTTTTGTTTAGAAATTTCTTTAATAATGTTTTATATAAACATTAAAATAAGTCAGTCCGTATCTCAAAAGTTTGTATTACTTATTTGAATATATAGTCAAAATATTAACAGTCGTATAAACGGCACTCGTTTAATCTAGAGGTACATAAATCAGGACACATGTTTTTAAAATCAGGTTTCCAAGGAATTCAAGCCTCTGACTGACATCCTGGAGCTTCGATTCTTGCGCTAATGGAATTTTGTTACGACGCAACTGAAGATCTTTGTATAAAATGCTTTAGAGTGCATTTCCTTCTTTGAATGTTGGGACCATCATTTTCGTATTTTTTTTACCATGCTGCTCGATACTGTTAAATTTTTTCTCATTCTTCTACGCGCTACTATCGCATAATTAAATTTTTATTTAAGTCTGTCATGCATAATATGGAAACCAACGCTACCAATTGACTTGCCGCATACGCCCCTCAAAGCCATTATATTGACCCAGTAATCTGAACATAACAGGTGGGCCAAAAGAAGGCATCCGTTGTTTGTTGTTTGGCTCTCATTTTTTTTTCTAAATGAAAAACTTCGATTCTGTTTTTTGTTTATGTTTTATTTGAACCTTTAGAATTTTATTGGTCAAGTCGAGAAGATGATATCGGCCAAATGGGCGCCGTCACAATTGATTGCTCATTTTATGGCATTTTTCATAATTTCGGCGAGAACTTCAGGCGACAGATTCTCGCACTCGTGTCGAATGTTGTGCCTGAATGCTTCCAGGGTCTCAGGTTTGTTACCGTAAACACAGGACTTCAAAAACCTCACAAAAAAACAGTCTGGAACGGTTAAATCGGGCGATCTTGCGGACCATTGTAAATCGCCAAAACGAGAGATGAGGCGACCCGGAAAAATAGACACAATTATTTCGCGTTCTTGGGGAGTGTATCTCTCCATGGCTTGTTCATTTGTATTCTACATCTGTTTAGTTCACAAATGTCAAAACACATTGGCATTGGCCGCCATTTGCAAAAATAAGAGCATCTTCCAATAGGGTGATTTCTTTTGGTCCACCTTATATATAAAACTTCATTAGATGGCGTGTATTATTTTATGAGAAAAGCGTAGGCTTATATTCATAAAAAAACAAAATGTATTTGAAGTGTATTTTAAGAGCATTTTGTATGCAAAAAAAAAAAAACATTTGAAACTCATTTAGTACAGTGGCGTTCCTAGTTGGAATTTATTTATTTAAGTTTATTTTTAATCAAATGATTTAAACATCGCATAAAATTGTCTGTTATTTATTTTTCAAGAATTTATTTAATACCATCACTAAGAACCAATTTTTGCGTAATTTAAATATTCTTAAATACAGGGGGGATTATTTTGTAATTCGATTCGAAACGAAAACTGTTCGAATTTGTATATTATTAACATTACCATTCAAACACATTTCAAGAATATAGAAAAACACACCAGATATTGGCAGAACTCTACTGTTGAAAAATAACCGAAATTTTATAGGGAAATCCAAATAGTGAAAAGACGATAGATATTCTAAATTTAAAAAGGTGAACACTGCAGAAGTTGTTTGGCATAATAACAGGATATACAGAGTTAAAAAATCAAATGGCTCTCATGGGTGTTGTTGACGACACGATATGTAGAGCTTGCCAAGAACACGATGATGAACTTCTCGAACATTAGTTGTCTCACTGTCCAGCATTCAGTCAAATTAGCACACAAATCTTCCACCTGGAAAATATACCAGGTATAGAACATCTTAGGGGTTCAGACTGGAAAAATCTGAGAAAATATATTGAGCAGACCAGGTTGCTCCTCTGATTAAGTTTAATAGGTTTCTCATGGCTTTTATTGGGTATCTCCCTAATATTTCTTATCAAGAGTGCACAACGTGCTATAATAGCATAGCTATAGTACGAAACGGATTGGGGTTAATTACTACTGCCCCTCTTTCAACCTAACCTAACCTAACCTAACCTAAGTGTTATCAATAGAAAATTTGTAGTTTTTTACAACAAAATTTATTAAAAAATAGTTTAAGGATTAACTTTCATATAACAAATAGTCAACTTGCCTGGAAGATTTATGCTGCCCCTTTATTTTGAAATCTGCTAAAGCTAAAGCTAAATTCGATTGCTAAAATGCTAAACATATCGTCATATAAATTCAAAAAAGGTGTAAGTTACATTTAAGATATTTTACAGAAGAAACAAAACACATTATAAGTTTTAGTGCATTTATGTTGTTCTCTGTAGTCTTTTGAAACTTTTTTTTAACATAAATTTGATATTTTTGAGTGTGCTCCAATAAAAATATTGTCGTAAATGGATTTTATATAATAACATCATAATCAATCAAAAAGACGGTTTTGAACTTTTTGTAAGTTACGCCCTTTTTGAATTTATATGACGATATGCAAAATTAATAATTTTTGGCGATGACATAATACTCGTGCACTAGGTTAGGTTAGGTTAGCAGGCTGCTGGTAAGGAAGGGTGAAATTTAGAGTCCAGCTCACTTGGGTCCAATACAATGATCCCTTTGTGCTGCCTGTTAGTTGAAGACAAGATAGTCAGAGAGGGTGATAGGGAAGAATAGTGATAGAGTAGACAGGTGATGAAGGAAGAGATGGAGGAAGAAAGCTTCTTTCTTTTACAACGCTGCTTTTTTTTTTAGTGACCAGTGCATTATGCCTGCATCACTAGAACTTTTCCTACAACAACTGATACTCGTACACTAAATAAAATCAACTTTACAGATGTTTAGCGGTAGAGATTTAGCTTTAGCGAATTACAGAATAAGGAGGCAGCAGTCAATTTTGGTGACAAGCAGCTTACTAGCTGATTTTGTTATTTTATTTTTCGTATGCAAAAAAAGTAAAACGTTAATGCAAAGAAAAATCTAAATTTATATTGAAAGCAAAAACAAATTTTCCTATTTTCTTGTTGTTTCGAACGTTTTCTTTTGACGTCATGGGTTAAGCTGTAAAAATTATTAGACCTATAGAGCTGAAAAATTTCTATCCGTACTATGATTTTTTTTTGGCAAATTTTATATTTCAGTATTGTTATTTAGTATAGTGTGAAAAAAAACCCTTCTGAAAGGAAAAAATATTCCACTACCTTTTTGTAATCAATTCGGATGTAAGCTTGCAAACCACTGATTTATGTACTTCCTTTGCATTCACCTCCATTGTGCACAGACGTGCAAATAATAATGTAACCAAATTACACATAAACATATTTTTTATTAACAACAAAATAGATGTTTGTAGTTAACAGCAAGTAAATGTAGCAAACAGATGCTGCAGCAGGTGTTTATAAAATTAAATTGGATAATTTAAATACACAAGAGAAGGACTCTTAATGTAAAGCCAAGATAAACAACAATAACACACACAAACATATTTAAGAATATGTACGTACGTACATGTGCATGTATGTATGTATATGTATGTATATATGCAGTAATTGTATAATTCTCATATAGATAAGGACATTATGAAACAAAAAAAACAAAAAAAAAAAAGAGAAACGCAAACGCAGTGTTGAACCAGCAACAATATGAGAAAACAATATTTTAGCTTTAAAAAACACACAAAAACTTTATAAAAGCTGAAAGAAAAGTGTGTTAATGAAACAACAAGGTACATGAGGGGGAAAATGAATATAAAAAATACCTACATATCGCACTCTAAATCATAAACAGTCACAACTCAAAATTATCAAAGTGGTTTTGTTTTTTTTTATAAACCAGTTAAGTGAACAAATCTCTAACGAGCTCAACAGTTTCTTTTGCAATAAAGTTTTCTTGAAAATATATAAAATACCGTTATGCTTGTTTTTATGTTACATACTTGCGTCATTTGTGACTGTTTATGATTTAGTGTGTGATATAGATATCTGGATCAGGAGCGGCTTACAACCAGTAAAATATGATATTCTTGAGGGTAGTGTACTGGTACCAGTGTTGCCAGTAGATTTCTCGAAAAAATACCTACACTTGCTCAAACAAATCCGATTTTTCCCTACACGTTGAAAAAATTTCCCTTGCACAAATCCATACGTATTTTTGTCATTAAAATAGAAGAAAACCATTAGATATAAAAAAATTTATACTCGTATATTGATTAAAGCTTTGGTAAAAAAATTAGTAAAAAACTAAAAAAATAATACAAACATATGTACAGTACTTTTAATGAAATTCAATTCAAAAAACATAAAGTTTTTTAAAAATTAATATGAATAGTTCTTTTCAAATGAAATTTTAAAGGATAAATTCCATTCAGTTACAAAAACAGGTTATTTTAAAATTAATATGTTTGTATGCATATACCAAGGTGAATTCATGTATCAGGTGGTCCCAAGTTAACAGCTGTTTGTTTTTAGAAAGTTTTGCTAGTCAATATTCATTGCAATAACATTTGTAGGAAGTTTGATTTGTCAATTTTCATTGTAATAAAGTACTAGGCAGGTTTTGCTGTTGCAGGCTTGACACCACCTGGTACTCGTATATGAATTCGCTTTGGCATATATTTTATAATGAGAAAGAAAAAGATAGGTATACAAAAGTTGTATATTACTTTCTCAATCCTCTCATACAAAGTTAAAACTTGAGCAACTAAAACTGTCGAGTCTAAAACCCGAGATACATACATACTAGTGGTGAGCACAAGATGCTTGCTTGCTTAATCTTCATGTTGTACATTATTGAATTGTTCTCCCTTTTTAGTGCTCTTGATTTGATGAGAACACCGAAACTGGTGCTCAATTTTATCAGACGCATGCAACAGCATTTGTTTATATGCCAAGCGAGTGCACACCGATTGACAATTGTAAAATGAGCACACAAGTGTAAAAATATGTGTATGTGTAAAAGAAAAAACAAGTAACGTAGATTGTTTAAGCGTTTTAGTTTGCATGCGATACTGTTCTAAGTTTTATAATTTATTGATTTAAGAGTCTAAAAAATAAAATATCTATAAAAATAATATCTTTGACAATGGATATAAAAGTAATAAAGTTTTATTATCACTTAATATTTTATGAAATTTTGAGGTTGTGAAATGAAGTATGGTGCACTATGAAGTGTACAATAAAAATATTGCACACTTGACACAACTGTCTATTCAACTGTTGTACAATGGTTTTGTGTGTTTTTTGTTTCCTTGTTCTCTATTTTTGCTTCACACTCAATTACGTTTACAACTATAAACAATATTCGCTCTTGAAAAAAAAATACAATACTGTGCACTTTTTTACAGCTTGCTCACACTTCTAATACATACATAAGAAATGCATATATTTGTATTAGTGTCGCCAGATTTTTAAACCACAAACAACTCTGGAAATATATTTTTAAGCAATTTTAACCAAAAAAAGAAAATTTTTGAACCGTTTTGAAAAAGAAAATATTACTAAAAAAACGTTATGTTTGCATTTCATGAACAATGCGACATGACGAAAAAATCCCTACATTTTGGAGAATATTAAAAATCTGTCCGATTTTCTTTACGCTTCCATTTTAGTATAAAAAATAACTACATGTAAGGTTTTTCCCCTACTTCTGGCAACACTGCCTGGGACCCTTATTATTCAAAATATATATAAACGATTTGAAAAACATTATTTTTTTTTTATTAATGTTTGCTGACGACATTTGCCTTTTTTTTATAAATACAAACATGAACAGGTGTTGCAACCGGAAATTGGATATGATGCTGCAATACTAACCCCCATTAACACGAAGTTCAGTTATATTGAAAGTTTACTAACTTACAGTTAGCTTAAACTTTTGTTTTAACTGAAGGTTTAAAATATTCGTTAACAAAAACAAAAATTATTTAACTTGCTGTTATCAATTATTTTGAATGAACTGAAAATTAAAAGGCAGAATATGGACGTATAAAAAATAATTAATTTGAATAATTATATATTGGAAATTTTAACAATCAAATACGCAAATAAGCAGAATGAAATATAGAGAAAAATATAGAGAAAAATTATATATAAATATGTACATATGTATATGTTACAGTTGCCCAAACTTTTCACCTATGGAAGAAGATATTCTGTTGGCCACTGTCTAGAAGAGACATGTTTTCAATATTTATTTAAATTTTTTTCAAATAAAAGTTTGTTTGTTCATTTTTGGTAGAATTTATTTTTATTTATTTGGAAATATTTCAAATTTTCTCCTTCAGTTAAAACTTAAACTAATAAATTGTTTCAGTTAAATTTAACTAAAATTTTAAAAGCTTGTACAAACTGTAGTTTAAATTTTAAGTTTAGTGTTAACTGTAGTTTAAATTTTTTATTGTTAACGGCGCTAAGGTAGTTTACACGATTTAATTAATTAGTTCTTAACTCGGAAAAAACTAAATTTATCAGATTTAGATTTTTTTTTAAACAAACGGGAAAAATGACGGAGATATGGTGATCCATGTGGATAAATCAGTTATTTCAGAGTCGAAGGTTGTTCAGTATTTAGGAATGCAGTTAAGTCACAGTTTGTTATGGGACACGCGCATTACTAAAATTAAGGCCAAACTATCATCAGCTACCGGAATTTTATATAAATTTAGAAATAAACTAAATAGTGAAAATAAGCTAGTCACTCATACATTCTCACTTAATATATGTATGGAAGTCGTATAACTGATTCTCTAAAGAGTTTACAATCAACACAGAACAGCGCTTAAAACAGTTTTTAACCTTCCAATGCGATATTCTGCCATGAACTTATGCGAGTATAAAAACAGAGCTACAAATATTTTGCCAGTTTGTGGATTGTACAAGCAACAGATAATCTTGTACGTATTTAAGTCTGTGCGAGGATTTGGTCCAATGTCAATAAGATTTAATCAAAACATTACTAGAACCGGTAGAACTACAAGACGGGCACATGATTTACATTTAGCAAGATGTCGTATTGATTTGACTAAACAACGAATTACGAGTACTTTTGCTGGACCAAAAGAATATATCTAATAATTTACCCGTCAGATTAAAAAATCTAAACGTTTTATCGACTTTTAAAAATCACTTAAAATCATATTTGTTAAATTATTTAGAACCTATTTCACCAGTTTATTTAAATACCAATTCATATTTAAAATTAAATTATTAAAGAAAATCGACATTTAAATATCAATTGACATTTAAATAGATTTGGTGAAATTGGCCCTTAGAAGCACTTCTAATTTAAAAAAAATAATCATATATGTGCTCGTATATAATTTTTCATTTTTTATTTTTATAATATGTACATACATACACACATAAATTTATAAATTTATAAATTTACATTATTGTTTCTTTTGTATATATTTACCTACGAGTATATTGTAATATCAGGCCACAGCCTCCACAAAGCTTACAAGGTGCTGAGGAGACAAACAAATTTTAAGGAAATATTTTTTATGAATAAAGAAATAATAATAATAATAAAAAAAAATTTGGACTTTAATGATGTTGAGACAGACAGACAAAAAAAGTATGTGTATGAAATTAGAAGTTTTCAAAAAAAAAAAAAAAAAAAATTCAAAAACAAAAGATAACTTTTCTACTTCACACAAAGAAAAGATTCAAAGAAGAAAAAACTTTAAAAAGTAGATCACACAGCGTACAGCAAATGAGAGTTGTAATGAAAAATAGAGGTGTAATAAAAAAGAAGTTTATATGTACTCGTATGTATTGTTTATGTATGTTACATAAATATATTTAGACAAACATACTTACTTACATACGAGTACATACTCGTGCATACCATAAAAAAAGATGCTTATTATATATAAATACATATGCATACATATTTATAATAAATTTGGCAATGTGAATTTTAATGAAGAAAACAAAACTTATCACAAACTTGACTGTGTAGCTAGCTGTCTTTATTAAAATTATTTTATTAGATTCGTAAGTTTTCAAACTACGCATTTTGGCTCAATGAAAAAATTTATTAAGTTTGTTTTGCACTCATTTGTGTCTTAAATTACTTTGGTAATGTAATAATAACTTCTTTGCTTTTATTTTGAATATAATAAATTTTACAAATTTATGTGATAAATTTGGTTGGAACTTTTAAAAGGAACATAAACCATTTTCGTGACCGTATGCGCTACAACATTATTTCTAAAGGGCGACTCAGACTATTATTCCCTAATTCAGTAAGAAGATTTAGGACGTTTTTGTGTGAAAATACTTCTGATGCCCTAATTCAGTAAGAAGATTTAGGACGTTTTAGTTTGAAAATACTTCTGAGTTCTTGTTTTTGAATTCACTAAATTATTTTCTTCAAAAATGGTTGTTGTCTTTGATAATGAAAAATATAAATATTATTACCATGTTCTTAAAACATAAAAAACAAATTAAATTATTGTACATTAGTTTTAAAATTATTTGTAAAAATATGTGTTGGATATAATGTTTAGAACAAAATCATAAAGCAAATACACGAACCTTCTAGCATGGACAATAAATAATAATTGTTTTAAAGAATCACAACTGCGGCTTTTTTTCGTCCATAGACAACACGATACAATCGTCGAACAAAATTAGGGCGTTATACTTTGTATTTATACATGTCAAAAATTCAAATAATAAGTGCAAGGTGCGATATTGTGAATGCAAAATGTCATGACGAATGGTAAATAATACGATAAAAATCTGACATCCCATAAGACTTGACCATTTTTTTAAATTTTTCTAAACGATAATACTTTTCATCTGATCAGAGTTGCATTATTACAAAATCCAAAGTAACAAGTCGCCTGTCTCGACGCCGATGCCGTGCCGTCGTTTATGGTATATGTCTTTGTCTTAAGCCCTACATAAATATTGAATATGCTTATCGTATTGAATAATTTTTCGTGTAAGGCATGCCTGAAATTTAACAAAACTGTCGTATTTTCATTTTCTTTATCTTATTTATATCAAGTACTTTAACCGCCGTCTATTTTCAAAGGCCGGCACGACCACAGCTTGCTTGCAACTGCTCTGCCGCCGATAGTAAACAATTAATGTAGGCATGTTAATCCTCAACAGCTGTTTGCTTTCTACTTGTTTTTTTTTTAATGTAATATGTGGTGTGATGGTGTGAACACAAAATATAACTACGTTAGATTTTTTGACAGTCGAAACAAATGTCTTTAGATTTTTTTCTCGTAAAGTGTGATGAAAGTCTTTATACATATATAATGGTCTGAGTGGCCCTTAAGTTCGGCTCGTTCAAAAAAAATAGAAGAATATTGTATATAAAATTGCACAAAAAAAATCTTACTTGAAGAAAAAAAAATTCAATTTGTCGGGCCTGTTCCGAAAATTGCAGAGCTTTAAAATAATCACGTCATTAATAAAACACTCTTTTAATAGCTGACTTGTTAGTAGTGGGTTTTTATTGTGTTCTATAGTTTTTGTCATTTATAATAACAGAATATTTTTTCCAACTTTCCACGCAAATAAATCGTGCAGTTAACAAAAGCAATGATTAAGTTTTATTATTTTTATTATTATTATTATTTTTTTTTTGGAAATCAGCTTGATTTGCAGAAAAAAATAATGTGGTTACTACAATTATTCGTTAAATTTTCAAAAACAGATCTTTTCGGTATTGCGAAATTTCTTGGCTTCAGACAAAACGTGGTGCTTTAAAGTTTGGTTTAAAATTGCCTTTTCAAATGCAACTTTAAATGAAACAACCAGGCTTGTGAATTGACAAAATGTCTTTATATATTTGTATCATTTGTCTTTGTTGAAATAAGTAAACCTAAATTTCGTTGTTTTAGTTTCCTTTCAAAATTTAACTCAGTCGACCGAACGTTCTATCAACAGTATCAAATTCTTATAATACGAGTATTTTGTGTTTTCGCAAATTTTTTCAAGGATTGCAAGAGACACTTTTATTTTCGTTAAACACACGTCATGATATCATAAATAAATAAATATGTATTTATATAAGATTATAAGCGAATTCAATAGAACAATTCTCTTTGTTTACTTTTAGTATACGTATTGATAATAAAAAGTATAAAACACTCCAATGATGACTTACATATCATATCTCTTACATTTTTCTTTATTATTTCCGTGTCAGTTTCTTTTCATAACATTTATTTTTCGCTGAGACAAAAGCAGCTGACAATAGTTTTTCTTGTAACACTTAATGCTTCATATTTTTTTTTTTGCTTTGTTAATTTTTGCTGAAAGTTGTATTGTATTCTTTTGTTTTAACTGAAGTATTAGTGTAATAAAGTGAATTGTTTTTTTATTAATTTTTTATTTTTTTTTAGAGATTTGTATCATACAACTAAGACTGTTGTGTAAATTAGGAAAAAAAAAGAATTTCGTTTCGGTAAAGGGTATTCGTTTCTGGTATAATTAATTAATTAATACAATTGAAAAAATATATGGACATTAAATATATAAAATTTTGTATTAAAGATTTAATATAAATTAATGTTTTCCAAATGAGAGACACCTTTTAAATCGTTTAAATTTAAATTTTCATACTCACAAGGAATCTAGAGTTATCAATAAGAAGTTATTTGTTTCCTTAAATTATAAAAAAAATACCAATGTAAAATCAACATGCAAAAATGTTGATGCAAAACTAAATTAAATAGAAGTTATATGTTGCTCTACAATCCATTATTGTGCTCAGTTATGTGTTTTCTTCCCGTTTTGTTGTTGTTTTGTTTCGTTGTTGTTCTGTTCGTCTTCGCATTTTACCAGTGAAAATGTCCTGCTGTTGTTGTTGTATGTAGTGTGCTATTCTAAAAGTCGGAGGGTCGCAGCTTCTTTTAATACCAAACAAAAATCTGGATGTATGTTCTTTAAAACAAAACAAAAACTAAAGCCTTAATTTGAAATACATTTAATGTTAAATCATCAATTAACTTCTTGATGAAATTTTTGTGTGGTATCCCTACAGGAAATGGAACTGACACAAGACTAGTAACGTGATCGGTCCCCAAGTGGTAGGGACTAGTCCGAGTTCTAACATCTCCTATAAACGGACCAGTCACTTTTACGTGGTGATGCCCTATGATGGAGTTAATTGATACTTTGTATGCACCTTGTGACTTGTCACTGAACTATCCCATAGGAACCTATTCGATGTAGAATAATATAAATTATAATAAATGCCATTCCGACATTTAACTGTACCAATGAACACTTAAAATATTTTTTTGTTGTTACAAATGCAATGACATTTTATTTTTAAACAGAATTTTTTTTGAGATTCGAACCAACAACTTCCTGCATGAAAGGCTTGCACACTACCTACTCGGACCACAGGGCCACTCATACTTCAAAAGTATAAATACCACTTTAGCTTACGTTAATATCTATCCATAAGTACGGAACTGGTTCCGGAGTCACATTGGAGGGAACAATTAACATTGACGCATAACCATAGTCAAAACAAAGTATACTTTAAGAATTTAAAACCAGTATTTTGTATGGTAATACTGGTTTTAAATACTTAAAAGTACACTTTGTTTTGACTATTGGTTACGCGCCATTATATTTACACTATTTGATAGGGCCTGGATTCAACCATATCGAACATCTTCAGTGCCGCTTACTACTATACTAGATTGAGTCCCAATTAAATTGACTCAAGATCCAGACGATACATCAGGAAAATGAGGAATATGTAACCATTTACACGATATGGCTTTTTTTTACCATACAATACTTCGTACTTTTGGAACACTCGCATTTTCACAAGTCAAAGGACGAGTACGTTTGCATCAATTGTCACCAAATTTTCTGCAGGCATGTTTCTGAGGAATATTTTAAGTTGTTTTGGCTGCAGCGGTAAGCGCGTTGACAACAACAAATGAGTTCGAGTTCAAAAGCCAACTAGATACAAAACACACATTTTGCTGATGCTTGTGCCAATACATACAATTGCTTCATAAAAAATTACTACATTAAATTAAATTCATGTTGTTTCAACTTGAAATAACTTCTTCGTGTTGTTGCAGTAACAACTTCACGTTACTTCAACTTGAAATAACTTTGATTCAACATGATTAATCATTTTGATTTAACAGTATTGGAATGTCAAATCAACATAAAATCAAGTTATTTAAAAAAAAAAATATTTTCCTTTTTTAGTGTTAATTAAAAGTTCTTAAAACTTCCGCTGACTAATTTTCAACTACAAAGTCTTTTTGATTCGATGTTGTTGAATCGATTCCTTAATCGACTTGACTTCTATTGCCTCTATATGACTCATAATATATTTGCCACAACTTTCTGGAAAATTTTAAATTCCTTAGGGATATTTTCAATTCCGAAATACCATAATGGCCTAATTATATTTCAGCCTTAGTCAACTTAAGCACTTATTTCATCTTACCACAGCAGACATACTTTTCTGGTACTATAATAAATTTGGTGATTTATTATTACGTTTATGTCTCCTTTTTCTTTTGGCTGTTTCTGCACACACACACACAAAAAAAAAACAACAAACAAAATTATAGGCCTTAACTAAATTAAAGTTTTTTTCTTATTTTTATGAATGCCAGTTACAGTTTTGTGGAATAACATAAAGTATGTGTGTGTGTGTGTGTGTGTGTCTGTATGTCAGACTGTTTATAACTACTAAAAGAAAACTTTTCGACTCACAGACATACTGTGGAAAAGACCTTGAAATAAAAGTTGATGGAGCCAATTTTTCTAAGGCATCAGCATTATTGCTGGTAATTTCAAAGTTTTGTCCTTGCAGGCAGTTATTGGAATTATCAGCACATTTTTCTGTGTAATAAATACAATACAAATTCTTCCTTGTAACTTGTCATTATATTTTTGTTTTTATTTTACAACAGCAATGTACAAACAATTCCAAAATACTTGAAATATATTTAATGATGACATTTTGGGTTTTATCAGATAATAGACTGGATGTTTTTGAATTGGTTGTGGAATAAATAGTTCTTTAAGGCTTTTTTGAAATTAACGGACTTTTTCAAAGAGTTAATTTTCAGATTAATTGGTTTTGAGTTTGGATTATTGGGAGTAGTTATAGCAGGCAGACATTAAGACCAAATAAAAATTGTATATCCCTTTTCTTTATTAAAATAAATAATAAACCGAGCCCTTGGTGCCAGAAAATTATAACGTAAAAATTGTTTTTTTCACAGGAAAGTTTAAAGATTTGAATTTTCTTCACGTATTTGTTTCAAACAAAACTTTTGTCCGGAAAAACTTTTTACTCGACTGCGTGACGCAAAGAAGGGTGGTAATGTGTTTACTCAGGCAGCATGTGGAAGATTGTTTCACCAAACTGAGTCTTTTTCGACTACCTTAGATAAGGCAGTGCTGCGCCTAAAATAAGACTCGAAAATGATTCCCAGAAATGCTTAGAAAGTGATTTGTTTAAAAAACAAAATGTACAGAAAGTACGCAATCACAAATTGATCACGCATATGCTTGAAATGAGACTGTTTGAATCATTGTTTCGCAAGTGATTGTAAGTACCACCACAAACTGTCTCGAAAATGAGTCGAAATTCATCAGAAACGTGATTCATAAAAGACTCTTTTAGTAGAGTCGCAGCCCAGGTACCATTTTCTCCCGAATAAACAATCATTTTCGACTCGAAAATTAGCGTATAAATGTTTATTTTAGTTGCGCGGAGGAGTCGAAAAAAAAGACTCGATCATTAATTTCACAAAATGCTGACTGGGTCGTATCAGCGTATGTATGTATGATCTTGCTTTGACTGAAACTGTTGTATTTTTCAAAAACGAAAGCAGAAGCAAAATCAAATGAAATGAAAATCATTGAAGTTTTTTAAACACTGCTTATTTGATAATTATCGGGAAATTAAAAATATGGTTTTTTTTGGAAGCAATGAAAATGTAGTTCCTTGAGAATGACTTCCAATTCTTTTTTTAATGGATATGAATAGTTTTGTCTCAAAATTCGGTATAAATGCATTTCTTGTTTCATAATTTGTCATAAAGGCAAATTTCAATGAAAGAATGGTTTTCGCGTATTTTTTTGTTTTTAGTGCATATTTTGCACTAGAATATGTTCCTATTACTCCTAGTTATTGGATTACCAGTTTAAAAGATATGGACCCTTATATTTTTTTTTTTATTTAAGAGCAACTACCTATTCATAATTTTTTTTTTGCTCAGCAAAAGCAGTTAGATGTCCCAATATATTGTGGCCAGCCAAAAAGTTAATCATGCGCAACAGTTTGCTACTTAAAGCAACAAAAATATAAAAAAATGGCCGCATAAAAGGTATACTCGTATTTGTTAAGCGAAGCTCTTTATTTTATGACTTTTCACAAAATAGCCATGTAAAATAAACGTAATTCAAGTTCCTTAAAAGGACATGCGAAACCTAATAAATAATTTAAATGGGTCATTAATACGCAATGAAAAAAGAAAAAAAAGAAATGAAAGTAAAACCAGAAGTTAAAGTTCAGTTTCATTAAAAAAATTTAATGAATCACGTTATTAAAACATTACACGCACGCACATTATTCGTGGGTGTTTTTAAGATAAAAGAATATTAAAAAAAAAAATTTTGCATCAGCTTTCATGGAAACGTCGACTTTTTTTACATATTTTAAGTCATTCAAAATTATTTTCAAGAGAGAGAGAGAGAGAAAATTATAAATTGTGTTAGAACATTTGTGTAATGAAGCACACCAAATGTGGTTTTTACACATCAGTGCTTTATTATCATCAACGACATAATCACGCTCCTAACAACAAGTAGCAAATGTAAAGTGTGTTTTTTATTGAGGTATAGAACTTTAAGTTGGCATCACTTTTTTAACTGGCGGCCATTTTGTCAGCTGTCAAGTGATTAATATTTAGTTTGGTTTGCCATTTCATCATGAACAGGTTGACAAAAGAACAACGCTTGCAAATCGTGCAAATTTATTTCGAAAATAATGGTTCAGTTCGCGAAGTTTACCGCAAGCTCCGTCCATTTTATGGTCGACAGAGCAATTAATTCGGTTAACCATGGATCGTTTTCGCACTACGTTTACTCTATGTGATAATACGCATCCGCTGAAGTCGCTCGTCTACGCCAACAAACCAGAAACGTTAGGGGACTTGGAAGCCAACATTCGTGGCGTTATTGCCAACATACGGCCCCATATGCTCGAAAAAGTGGTTGAAAATTGGACCTGTAGAATTGGCTTTATTCGAGCCAGCCGCGGCGGCCACATGCCCGAAATCATATTTAAACGTTAATGGCATAAAATTATCCTTCCAATAAAGCCAAATTGATGGACATTAAAACGATTTTCTTGTGTTTTATTTCAATTCGAAGTTCTATACCTCTAAAAAAACACCCTATATATAAATATATGCAACACTCAAACTCATTGCCTGCTGTCATATCAACTCATTAAAAATCTGCACGCCATATTCATGAATATCCTTTAAAAGCTGTGGATTATTTTCTTCTCTTAAATAAGTTTTATATTATTGTTAATAATAATTAATTAAAAAAAAAATATATTTAATTCAGCTATTTTCGACTTTTACTAAAGCCACTCTTATATGCAATATGTTCTTTACTTCAAAATAAAAAAATTTAAATTTTAAACATTTATTTTCAACGACCTGCATGTTTTGTATTTCATGCCAAACTGAATCTTAAAGTTGTTTTACTGTCTAGTTTTATTGCATTCACCACAGTATTACAGAAATACCGATAAGAGTGTGTGGTGTTGCTTTGGCATAATTTTATTGTACTTAAAGAAAAATAAGCTTTTACTCTCAAAAAAGCGCGCAGTTTTCTCTAATTTTTGCTCTTTATTTACAAATTTTTTTTTTTTTTAGAGCAAAGAGTATTCACCACACTTTTTCTCCTTTCACGAGTTGAACAACTGTATTGTGTGTTAGTAAAGGTAGAGGTCCATAGCTCGCTTTTTGCGCGTTATGCTTTACACGCGTTTCATCCTCTTGTTTCATTCTATACTTTGTTCGCGTTGAGTTACATGCACTGCTTTTCATGCGCCATTTTATTTTTGTTTTGATCAGCTGTGTGCGTTTATTTATAAATACTTATAAAGAAAAAATGGAGAGTGAAATCGAGTTTTTAAAAGAATTTGTGGAGTTAGTCGAGTTTGTATATTTAATTTTATGTGCAAAAAATGCCTATGAACAATTTCAAAAAAGAAAAGGTTTTGGGTACGGCCGTTGTATTTAGAACGGAATTTAAGTGGGTTTTTTGAAACCACATTTAAAAAAAACTTCTGACCCTCAGCAATTTCAAACCCCGACAAGAATGTCTGCAGATGTCTTTGACTATTTATTCAGCATTTTAAAAGATAGTCTTGAGAAGAACTCGGCCAGGGATATTCCAGCAGATTGTCGGCTGTTGTTGACTTTAATGTAATTAAATTGAAAATTACATATAAATGTATGCACATGATTGGCTCAAGCAATAACTTTTCTAAGCAGCCATTTAATACAGATTTAGCGGAGATGACACTCAGTACGTAAAAGTAATCGATAACTAATATGCAAAATTTGTTACTGAGAAAAGTGTGATGAAAAGTTAATTAAAATACATCTCATTAATGAAAATATTCATATATTTTATTAAACAAGTTTTTTTTTTACTAAGGAATGTTTTTTATTGAAAAAAAAGAAAAAAATTATCCACGGCAAAATAATATTTATCGATAACGTAAGAAATAAAATATTATTTAACATCTTTAGCATTCAAGAACAGCTGACTTTCTTTCATGGTGCTTGTAACGCGTACAAAAGTATATAGAAAGTAGACCTACTTTTTGCTTTGAACGCGCCTACGCGTTCTGCGCTTTTTGCAATGTAACTTGTCATACTATTATTGACAAATGCATAGAAAGCGTAACGCGCAAAAAGCGAGCTATGGACCTCTACCTTAAAGTCGTTTTGGAATTAAAAGGTATTGAAGATGAAAAAGTTAAATTTTAAGCACATTCTCAAAAAAAAAAAAAAAAAGAAAAAATAGTTCTGCGCGTCGTATTTAAAATAGCTTTTTTTGGAACATCGTAAACTTCTAATTGTGAAGATAAGACAAAATTGCATTTTATTTGCTCCCAAAAAAATCTATCAGCTCAATCACAAAAAAAAAACTTCCACGGTAGTTTTTTTACTTTTCCCTTATCTTCTATTATGAATTTGTTTTTCCACTTTTTTTGTTACCAAAATGCGTTAATACGGCTGGATTCATCCGTGATACAATAATAAAAAGGTACGAGTATTTGACGTATAAAATTAATTTTGACTTTAGTGCTGGTTTATTTGTAAGCAGAGAGGAATCCACCTGCCACATGCAAATACGGGTAAATTTTAAAAGAAATGATTTTTTTTTATCTGTAATTGTTTATATTCCGAAGGTATTTTATTAGTTGCATTTTTTGAATTATAGTGTTGTTTAATTAAATGAACGATATGTCGAATAATGGCTTCTTTGAATAAAGATCTTTGAGCGGGAAATCAATAAAGCGGCCAGATAAAAAAAAAAAAAACAATTTTTATTCACACTACCCATTATTTCCATAAACAAAATTATATGCCAGCATATACGTATAATATACATTAATTTTTGCTTATAAATGTAGTCCAGAAATGTAAATTCCCAGCAAAAAACTTTAATACAAATCATTTGTTACAGCATTGATGAATTCAGCTCCAAGTAGTTCCATGGTTGCCATAGGACGGAGGCCATCCAAATAACTGAATAATATGCACTTCAAAATGTTGTCTACAACAATTTTTTTTTATATAAACAACAGCCTTGGCATAATTAAATTCAATGGAAGTGGCAAACCTTTGGAAGAAGTTTCGATTTTTTTGCTGGGTGTAAAAAAATGTTAAATAAAATTGGTAAAAGTTTCATAACAATTGTGTCCTCAATAAGTATAAAGGAATAATATAATAATTTTTAAACAAATTTATCTTGTTCAATGATGCAATGTCTAAGAGACAAATAATAGTACTCTTATGAAGCAATCCTTTGAAATATTTATTTTTCTAACTCTGTTCGCCCGGAAAAACACTTAAATATTTGCCTGGGAAATGTCCAATTTTACACGGACCTTCGACGCATAAATATTTTAAGCTATCTGCCCCCAACTTTATTACTTTCTCGTGCGTGGGTATTTAGATTAACATATAATAAGAAAATTGTAATTGAGGACCAGCCACACCCGCATGTACCTTAATTACGATTAAAAAAAAGTGTAGTAGTTATATAGAATAGTGAATACCTGCTGGCAAATTCAGTAAATCTTTATCAGAGATTTTGCTTAGGTACAGCAACAAAGAGTCTAAGCAATAATTTTACTTCCACTGTGTGTATAAACCGACACTACGACCCAAAACCTCACGTTTCAAAGATTCGCTGTTGAGTATTGTGTGCCAACTTTATGGCACCATGCACAACGAAAGGTTGGCAATTGAACACCTTCGATTCAGCGGCAGTAGAGTAGCGTGTATGATCAAGTTGCCCTTCAATTTCTTTATAGAAATTATCACTGAATAAGCTGCATATCATGCCCACGCAATCATGCATATTGACATTGTTCAGATTCTTGACTGCGATGATACAAGGCCACCAAAGCCAAATCACACGTCCACTTTCAATTGGAGTAGGGCAATCTTGACAAACAGTTGCTGCAAAAACTCCACACTTTGTTGTTCAACACGAAAATCCAACACAAAATAATTTTTTTTCGAATCTATATTTTATTCCAAACTTCACACGAATCCCAACATTCCTTCAAATATCATATCATTATAACATTTCTTATACTAGGGAGTGGTTTTTACGATGCTGGCATTCGGGATTTCAAAAAATCAAATTCCGGCATTTCGGGATCCTATATATATACATATATATATAAAAATTAGTCCCTTTTATTTCTCACGGCATCACACGTAAATGGATGGACCGATACCCCCATTCCTTTTTTGTTTTGTTTGTTATTGTCTGGAGAAAAAGAATGAGCAAAAAAAAAGAAAATTGCGTGGAGCAGGGCAAATAAAAATTCAGATTTTTAAAAATTCAAACTTTTAACCAGTAACATTTCTTAAACGGGCTGAATTAAGTACAGTATTTTCAGTGCTTATGGCATGAAATATTTTATTAACTATTGTGATGAATATTAAACTATTACATTTAAGCCAGGGGAAATGCCGACATTTTTCTAAGCCACCACACACTTCATTAGCACCCTTGTCTCTCTACTTAAGCCCCGTTCAGACTATTATACAAGTATTAATACTTTCATCACATTTTACGATACAGAAATCTAAATACATTTGTTGCGACTGTCAAAAAATCTAACGTAAAATCACATATTGTGTTCAGACCAACACACTTCAAATCAAATGTGTAATACAAGTAGAAAACAAAACAGCTGTTCAATGAAAATGTCTGTGCTATTGCATTGACTAGCGGCGGCAAAGCGGTTTCATGTAGGCGCGGACGTGCCGTTACTTGAAAAAATTCAGCAGTTAAAAATATTCTATGTAAATAACAGAACAAATTTAAGAAAAGATATTACAAAAACGTTAAAAAATTACGTCAACGAAATATACTTCCATACTTATTCAAAATTTTGAGCCGGTATACATATGACAAAACATTACATCAATGACGACACGCTATCGGCGGCGAAACAGCCGACTTGGAAATTTGGTTTGTGTGAAAATGCAACCCTGATCTAATGAAAAGTATTATCGTTTAGAAAATTTTCTAAAAACGAAAAAGTCTTATGAGATGTCAAAATTTTTATGGTATTATTTGCCACTTTGATGACATTTTGCGTTCAGACTATCACACTTGCACGTATTATTTGAATTTTTGACAAGTATAAATACAAAGTATAATAGTCTGAACGCGGCTTTATTAACAATCAATCTCTGCGCAAAAAAAAAAAAAAAAAAACAGAACACACATGAGTATCATGTTGGGAAACAGAGCATAGCTCTAACTCAAAGACGCAGCCTCTGGCGTAGTATTTGTCATATCTCTAGACTTCAAAGTAGCAAAAATTAGAATTTTGTAAATAATTAAGTTATTTATATGCATATGTAACATGAAGTACACATCCTCTTTAAACTGGGAGTAATTTATTGCACAGAAGTATTTGTTTTTATTTATATTTTAAAATATAAACCTTAACAGCTGTGCCAAATAAAAAAATGTCAAATGAAATCCAATGACAGATTTGTTGCAAACTCAGCACGTACAAATTTGCTACATTAACAAATAAATTAGATCTTTGACACAACTGCCTTGAGGGTTTCACATGTAGATTTTAGGTTCTATCTATTTTGGCATTTATAAATAAAATATTTTATGGGCGGAAATAATACTTAACACCCTTAACTCTTTATCATTTATCACGTCACACCTCATATATACAGTTTGTGATGGGTTTTCTACATTTTTACAACGCAATGATTTTTTATGCATGTAAATATATCATCGGCTGAAATCCAAAAGACGCTATAAATACCAAGAAAAAAAGAACCGCGCTTTTTATAGACTACGTTGGAAATAGGGAAAATACATGTGAAAAAGCGTTTTGTTCACAAAACTTTAAGGTCTGTTAAGCACTCAATACTTCTATTACAAAAGAGGCTTACTTTTGGCCTGTCGGTATCTAAGATAGCGATATGTGCCACACATGTTAAAGTTTGTAGGTGGTGGCTGTTTAGTATGTTTGCTTGCAGCATGCCACAGCATGCTGTTAGTTTAATGGATTTTAGTAAATTAAATAAAATAAGAACAAAAGAAAAACGCAGCTGAAACTAATACAAATTGATTTGATGTCAGCTTGCTGCCTTTTATTTGAGGATTTCTCTAAGCTCGCAGGCATTTATTATTTATTACATTTTCTTTTATTATTTTATTTATATTTTTAATTTCTAACAGACTTGTTGTATTGGAAAGCAAAATTGGCAGATTGAGTTATGATTTATGTAAATTAAAGAGAAAAAAAAAAGACTTTTTGTTTTATTAAACTTCTGCAAAAGCTTGAATAATATCTGTGGCAAAAAGGAAAAAGTGCTCAAGTCGGGATAAGCTGATTTTGAGCTAATAGTATCTTCGTGATCTGCATATTTGAAAGTACCTCTGATCAAAATCTCAATTCATTTCTGGGACTTTTCAGGAAGTTATAGCACTATTACTTGCGACTTATCTTTTTTAGACTTCCAATCTCATTTGCACACAAAAAAGTAATATGAATGAGTTTGTAATATTAATTAAAATATTTGTAATATTAATTAAAAAATTAATTAAATTTTCACCTATAAACAATTTTATAATATCAATTAAGTTTTTCCACTCAAATTAATTAATACAATTAAAAATTTAATTGAATCAAATTATTAATTGAAAACATTAATTGGTGAATACTTTTTTCTGTGTGGAATAAAGGCTTAATTGAGGATATATTTTGGTATATTTCAACTTAAATGTATTACTTATAGTGCGTCGAACGATGTTTACTTAAAAAATAAAGGTTAACAGGAAATTTCCCAATTTAACTTTAAAAGAAATAAATTTCTGAAAATTGACTTGAACGCTTAAAAGTGCGCTCTCCTGCAAAACAGTCAAATATGACTTAAGCACTTTTTTCTTATTGCCTTAGATATTAAGCAGGTTTAAGTTAGAGCTTTTTAAATCTTTTCTAGAAATAAAAAACTCTTACATTATTTCAATTATTGCTATATAAAGATATTAGAAAGAGTAGAGAGCCTCATGAAAATGTTTTTAATAATTTCTTCTCGATGTTAAAATCTTAATTTTATTCCATCTTTTTACTGCTTACTTCACAGCTTCTAAATCTAACCCAATAAGGGCGGCTCAGCCTCTTATTCTATTACCTTGCAGATTCCTTTCAATGCACGGTGCTGTATAGTAAAATATCCATTTGCCTTTTCGTAATAAATGGCCAAGCTTTCGCTTGCGTTGAGCTGTTGAAAAAAATCCTAAAAACCGGTTTTAAAATTGGTTAAATAATGAAATCCTAAACGAAAATTACCCTTACCAGCCCCAAAAAATATGTTTTTCCTAAAAACATCTGCATTAAAGTAAAAAAAACTGGTTTCGAACCGGTTAAAAATATCTTATATTTGACGCTGGTACTGTGGCTTTCCATGGCTAAAATTTTTATATAAAATCGTATGGGCGTGAAAGCGTGGCAAGCAAGCAAAAAAAAAAAAATCAAATTCATATTTAAAATATTAATAAGGATTGACGTGAGTTGTTGGTTCGATATCGGGTTCGGCAAGAGCATTTTCAAGATTCGTCTCAGATATTTTTTGGCCAAAATTTTGCAAAGCCTTCACATCTTAAGCGGGCATATATCA
This sequence comes from Nowickia ferox, assembly GCA_936439885.1. Taxonomy (NCBI): domain Eukaryota; kingdom Metazoa; phylum Arthropoda; class Insecta; order Diptera; family Tachinidae; genus Nowickia; species Nowickia ferox. The sequence goes on from OW387024.1 coordinate 87,380,175, forward strand.
CACTCATATAAAAGAACGAGTTCTTAGTTTCCAGATAATCTTGTATCTCTGGCTTTCGGAAGACTTCTTAAAACATTTCTTTCATATCTCAAGCACAAGGAGACTTAAAGTTTCAACAATATCAAGATTAGATATTTTAACTAACAATTACATTAACAATTTATAAGGGTTGTCTCATTAGTACGATTTAATAGTGTATTTTATTAACAGCAAAATTAACAATATGAAATGCTTAGACTGTTCTCTGTTACTTGTTTGGGCTTAATTTTGTCAACTGTGTATATGCGTTAAATTAACGAAAAAAAAAATACAAACTGGCGATAAATTAACTATTAAACATTGGTTAGATTAACCAGCTGAACGGTTTTGTATGATTAAATTGCAATAGAAGCTTGTATTTACAGTGAAATTAATTAATTTAAATTGTTTAGATCAGGCTTTCTTACTCTGTTTTATCTTTAAGTCTTTAACTATCTATGCCTGTTAAACTAACCAAGAAAATGGTAAATTTTATTAAATATCGTATTTTTAAAGGAAATGCTTAAATAATTATAAAAATAAAAATTAAAAAAAATATTTGTTGACACAGTAATAATCACAAATTATTATTTTACTTATTCAGTAAAATATTTTTTTTTATCAAAAATACATTTCAATTGATTATTGAGGGGTTAGCTGAAGCCCATACGCATTTCACTGATGCTAATGAAAATTTCTTACGAGTAGAACAACTAGAGACATTATGTTAAACTTTCATTTAAGCAAATGAGAAGTTCAACTAATAAAAGAAAAATTACTGCATTAAAACAACAATAATTTCCACATGATAATCCGTAACAATTAAACATGGTTATTTTAACCAAAAATTTAGTTTCCTTGCATTACCGAATTACGCTTTAAAAACTGTATTTAGTTTGAAGAACTTACTTGACGCATAAAAATAATAATTTGTTAAATGAAATCATAGCAAAACATTTCTTCCTAAAAAATAAAGTAACAATTCACAATTGGTTAGATTAGCCGCATAAAATCTTGTTAATCGAAATTATAATAATAATTTACCTTGACTTATAACTAGACTGCTGAGATTCATTAGTTAAACTTGCAAGAGTTTCCTTTTGCTCTGTGTATTAAATAAAACACTATAATTGTTTATTTTTTCAATCATTTGTTTTCGTTTTGTGTTTCGTTTTAATCGATAATTGTAAAAATTGAATCTAATAATTCTTAATGCTGCAATATTGTTTGCTTATCGCATACAAATAAATTTATATTCATTGCAACAAATAAACGGCATCATAAAAACTCATGTTGTAAATCCAGTATCAGCTGTTGCTGCCATTTTCGCTTAAATGGTTTTCTCATTTCGTTTTGTTAAAAGTTTTTTTATGCAAAGTTTTTTTGAAAAACAGTAAAATCGACTGTGACAAGACATTTGTCAAATATTAAACAATTGTTTGTTAAACTTCTGCAGATTTCTTAGAAAGAATAACACACATATTTAGATTATAGATGATAATTTGAAAATAGTTGGTATAAATTTTTTACACAAAAAACGTTTATCTTAAAAGTGCGACAAGTAAATTTTTGTTAATTAAAAGAAATATAAATTTACAACAAGTTTAGTAAACAAATACTAGTGTCTTAATTTCTTTTTTATAAAAATGATGGGCTTTCATACCAGATGCATTTGTCAAGCAATAAATATTATTAGTTTTGAAAAAAAATAAATCTTGTTAATCTTTAAATATTAAGACTTCATGTATGTATTGGGTGTTTTTTATTGAGGTATAGAACTTTAAGTTGGCATCACTTTTTTAACTGGCGGCCATTTTGTCAGCTGTCAAGTGATTAATATTTAGTTTGGTTTGCCATTTCATCATGAACAGGTTGACAAAAGAACAACGCTTGCAAATCGTGCAAATTTATTTCGAAAATAATGGTTCAGTTCGCGAAGTTTACCGCAAGCTCCGTCCATTTTATGGTCGACATAATCGTCCATCAGAGCAATTAATTCGGTTAACCATGGATCGTTTTCGCACTACGTTTACTCTATGTGATAATACGCATCCGCAGAGACGTCGAACAGTGCGCACCGAAGAAACAATTGCCGCTGTAGAGCAAAGTGTTGAAGAGGACCCGAATGAATCGATTCGCCACCGTGCACAGCAATTGGAGCTTTGTCCATCAACTTTATGGAAGATTTTGCGCAAAGATCTTGGCTTGCGACCTTACAAGATCCAGCTTGTGCAAGAATTAAAGCCGCGAGACCATGCAATGCGTCGTGATTTTGGTGTATGGGCCGAAAATGAGATTGATCTCGATGCTGATTTTCATCGCAAAATTTTGTTCAGTGATGAGGCTCATTTTTGGTTGAATGGCTACGTCAACAAGCAAAATTGCCGCATTTGGAGTGAAGAGAATCCACATGAGACCCTTGAGACGCCATTACATCCACAAAAACTGACTGTTTGGTGTGCTCTATGGGCTGGTGGAGTCATTGGGCCATACTTCTTCCGAAATAATGCTGGAGAGTCAGTTACCGTTAATGGAGACCGGTATAGAGCCATGATAACCGACTATTTTGTTCCCGAATTGGATGGCATGAATGTGGATGAGTTGTGGTTCCCACAAGACGGCGCTACATGCCACACAGCGCACGTCACAATCGATTTATTGAAGGAAACATTCGATGAGCGCATAATTTCGCGGAATGGACCTGTCAATTGGCCACCAAGATCGTGTGATTTTACACCATTGGATTATTTTCTTTGGGGATATGTGAAGTCGCTCGTCTACTCCAACAAACCAGAAACGTTAGGGGATTTGGAAGCCAACATTCGTGGCGTTATTGCCAACATACGGCCCCATATGCTCGAAAAAGTGGTTGAAAATTGGACCTGTAGAATTGGCTTTATTCGAGCCAGCCGCGGCGGCCACATGCCCGAAATCATATTTAAACGTTAATGGCATAAAATTATCCTTCCAATAAAGCCAAATTGATGGACATTAAAACGATTTTCTTGTGTTTTATTTCAATTCAAAGTTCTATACCTCTAAAAAAACACCCTGTATAACATGGATTTATAAAATTATTTTATATAAGTTTGTCAAATATTTCTTAAAACAAGACCAACGTAATATTCAGTTTACAGTACAGTTTGGAAGTAGAAAAAGCATACTTTTTAATCCGGCTCCCTTAAATTTTGTAATTCTGCTCCTAAAACTTCTGTTTCTGGGAACTCAATCCCATCTAAGCTCGTAAACAAAAAGTCTTCGATCCTGTTTGCATTCTTTTTACTGTTTGAAAACGCCAGCCATCTTCGCTGAACATTTTCTCATAATTGCTTTTAAAACTTGCATAAATACAAGACTTTTCTATTAATTTTTTATTTGCTTCATGTCCAACGAAACACAAATAAGCAAAAAAATAAAATTAATAATAAAAAATCGAATGCTGTTAGTACGCAAATTTTTCAAACAATTACAAATTTTTTGTGGTTGGTTTTGTTAAAGTTTTATACTATTTTTTTTTATACAATTAGCGAACCAATTGGGTGATAATATAGAACGGAAATGCTTAAACTATAACACCAAACTAGAGCTTAAGCAACGACACTAGAAACGAAATCATTATGTGAAGTTACCTCAGCAAGAACACAGACTTTAGATTCGAAACCATAACTTATTTAATAGAGCGACATTTATTACATATTTTTGTTCTCAAACGAATTTAAATTATGAAGTTAAAAGTTTATTTGGTTTGAGTTTTTTGTTTGCTGGCTTATTATTTGTTAGATTTCTCTTTATTATTATTTCATCTAAAGTTTTCAGTCAGTCAAGCAAATACTAAAACGTTTAAATAAACTTATGCTTTCAGTGCTAATGCTAAGAATATACATTTGTTATTTTATTTGAGTCAAGCCACTGAATAATGTAAATTAAATCACAATAGTTTTTAATAAATAAAATGCTTCAAAGAATTTTGCTTTAATTTTTGCATGTATTCTTTTCATTCTTCAAAGTACTTGTACAATAATTGAAAAAATAAAAAAGATTTTTCAGTAAAAGTAGTTAAGGTAAAATCTTAACATACATATAATTATTATAAATATATTTTCTTTGAAATGTAATTAATTTTTATGCAGACTTTTAAAAAACAAAAACTTTTAAATTCTTAAAAGACAACAATATTGTGCAAATTTTGAATTCAGTATGTTTATTTTTAGTGATTTTTTGGGAAATTAATACAATCTCTCAAGAATTAAATACAATCTGTCTAGAAGCACTGTCCTAGAAAAGCTCATAACTCCAAATTGTTCACCAATACATAATTTACAGTATGAATTTTTTTCATGAAATATGTTGCACATTTTTTTTTCTAATTGCAAATAGGACAAATCACAAATGGAAAAGCTTTTATTTTTACTAATTTCATGACAAAATGCTAACTGTAAATTATTTATACTAGTAAGTCATATTTTCAAAAAGCTTGTCAAACTTTTCCTAAACTATTTTCGTGATGGAAATAAAATTATCATCTAAAATCTAGAAATGTTTTTTTTTATATTATATTATATTAGTCCAATTTTGTTTATAGAATGTAAATGCTTTTATCGTATTATGAGTCGGTATCGCTATATTCACAAATTGATATTTATGGGCAATATTTCCCATATGATGAAGCGAATAACAGTGATACGAAGACGAGTTGGTTTATTTTTGATTTGTATGAAAATTAATTTCTTAATATTTTAACGGTCTAATTCAGAAAGAATATTTTATGTTTATTACAGGTTTATTTGACAAATTTCCCATAGAAATATGTCAAATAAGCGCTTAATAAACCTGAAGTATTTTTTATGAATAAGGCAGTAAATCTATATATATATATATATATATATATATATATATATAACGGAATGTGTGTTTGTTTGTTTGCTTGTACCCCTTGACTGATCTTCCTGAAATTCTCACAACATTTATCTGGGAATTTGGGAATCTGGACTGTACGGGCTGTAATTTAATTTATTGTAATAGTGCCATTTACAAAAAAAAATAAAAAAAAATATTTATCGGCAATGTCCCGATGTTCTATAATTGGAAGTTTGGCCTTTATACACTTTAAGCTGATTGTGTTAGTGGTTTTGAATCAAAAACTTGCTTTGGCTTATGCGCAATGTATTATCAAGTCTTCAAAATAAGCACAAGTGATGAGTTCTTATCACACTCAGAGTTTCATTGCACAAAAGCATATCTATCGAAGTCAGTCACTTAAAAGAAAGACACGATATTATTTCATTGAAATTGTCTCTGTACATGTTTATTTCACATAATATGGTTCTGAATAAACAATAAAATATTTTAATATTGTTAACTTCAACTATTGATCCTTTGAAGTTTTTCTCTAGTCCCCTGGATTTTTGTATAATCGGGAGTCAACTGTATTTAAACATAACTAAGAAATAGTATATATATATATATATCAATACACATTTAAAAGTTGTGTTTCACATATTTTTTTGTAAATGAAAAACAAGTTTTAAATATGAATTTATATTTAAACAGAATACATTGTTAAACAAAAATTACTATTAAAAAGGACTTTCTGTAAAAGACGAACCATTTATTAAATCTGCCTTAATATAAAATATTCTTTGTTAGACTATTGAAACAAAATCCTTGTTTGTCAATTACAAATTAATTATTTTGAATTTAATTTGTTTTTTAGTGATAAAATATTTGTATGGCTAGGGCCACAACTACAATATACATACATATTTACATACATATGTACATATGTATATAAATTTTCAAACCAAACAAAACTATAAAATCGTAGTGTTGCATCATTTGCTTCAAATATACGCTTGAATTATTTACGCCCCTAAAATATGCAACAATTTTTTTTTACTTATTTTAAAACCAGTATTCGGCATCGTGTGCGTATGAGCAATAAATTTGTATAAACTTTTTTATTTACGTAAAGTATACGTTTCATCTCATATCATTGCATTTCATTCATTCCTCATAAAGCGACCCACCCACTTGCAATATAATTGCACAATTTTCCGTACTGTACAATAATATCGCCAATGTGTATGTCATAGTCGAAGATGGAACAATATATTGGCAAATATCAAAAGACTTTTGATTTTTATTGTACAATCAAGACAATTGTGTAATGTGGTGGCAACATTGTTCAATGTTGTTTACTTTTTCATTCCCAGTAAAATTGGGCAATATTTTCTTTGAAAATATTGCGCCATTTATTGCATAGCATAAGTTAAAATGACAAAAATATGTACAACAACATATGCAATAATATTGTATAATGGATGGGCAGCTTAAGACGTGCACCCGAATTTTTTTTTTGCCGAAATTGCTTGATATTTGAAATAACTGTACTTCTAGTAGATATAAACTGTATACCAAATAGTTTTTTGTTAGATGTTTATTTTTTGAGTAATAGGTGTTGCCATAATTTATATATTTTTTTATCTAATAACATTTTTTAATCAACGAGAAACTCTTGTTAATTTGATTTATCGATTATTTGAAATTTTTCTGTGGTCAGCTGACTTCTAAATTATGTATTTAAATTTAACTAAGAAATATTTTTTTGCCTCTCTTACAGTCTTATTAAATATTTAAAAATATATTCTTAAATGAACATTATAGCATAAGCTTTATGTAAGGAACGAACCATTTGTTATCTGCTTAAATAAATAAAGAAATTTAAAAAAATATTCTCTGTTAGACTAAATAATGATATTCATTCTTTGAAAGGGACTAAATGATAATGTACAAGACTAACCCAAAAATATAAAATTAAAAGTCCCATACGCTAGACTAAACTGATGACATGATTGTAATTTATCTATGTATTTTTAATTTTTTTTTTGCTTACATAGGAATGCTTGAGTTTGCTGAAAAATAAAACTATGAAAAAGTACCATAAATCTTTAAAGGTGTGACACCAACATGTAACAAAAATCACACATGAAGTGTAATTCAGAATTTATGTGCTCCAAAAATATGACTAGAAAACAAAAGAGCCGACGAATTCTTCAATGTATACAGATAGTAGGGATAAAATAATTTTGTTTAGGACAGTACTGGAATATGAAAAGCTGTATTTGATAAATGTATATAAGTAAAAATTATTATATTATTATATATATTATTCGTATCTACTTTGCTGGCAAATTAATGAAGGGTGCTTAAAGAAATAATACTGTAAAGTAAAGTCTTATAAAATTGTCACTATTAAGCAATATAAACATCTGTTGAAAGACTACTTTTACTAAGCCTTACTTGTGAGGCTTGAATGCCGTATCATATTTCAAAAACCTTTTTGACACTTTCTGAAGAAGTTTTAAAAATCTTCAAGCTTTTGCGTATTCCCTGAATAAATTTTTAATGGTGAGATAAAGTAAAATTTTTTTGTACTTAAATTATTATTTGAACTGGCTGAAATAAATGGGTCATTTATATACATGTTCCAAATTTCAGCATAGTTTTAAGGAAAAATATGAAAAATTTAAAAATAAAATGCAAAAAGTGCATGAAAGGAACATGCATTGTAATTTCCAAATGCTACAAGATGATTTTTCTTTCTTACTTACCAGGTTGGTTTGATCATTTTTAAGGAAAATCCTAGCATTCAAATCACTCAATATGGAATCAATAGTATTTTTTGATTTATTTTACAAGCCATCATTCCGCTACGTAAAATTAAATAATTCGAAATGCTGAACAGCCATTAAACACATTGAGAATTCTTGTCATTTATTTTTACAGTTTATGCTTTAGCTTTTTGTGTCTCCTTGCAAATACGATTGCACAAATGAAATAAAGTTAAAAGTGTACAGAAAGCATGCCAAAGTTGTTAAGTGACTTACTGTATAATATCGAAAAAGAAGTCAAGTTGTTGGCAGACTATTGAGATAAACGACCCACTTGTGTATAGATTTTTCGCTTCACTAAAACGTTTACAAATTGTCAATTGTATTTTGCGATGATTAACAGATTGGTTTACAAGTTTGCCTATAAATGAGTGAAAAATCATAATAAATAAAAAACGAAACTCAAGAACTAACAAAAAAAAAAAAAACACAATTACTACTAAATAAGTGCGAGTTTCTTCCAGTAATTAACTATTTGCTATAGAAGCATAGTGCTTTGAATTACTTTTTCATATGTATTACATAACAATTGTTGCTGTAATAATGTCATAATTTCATATTTTTTTTTATAAAAAATAAAAATAAATGCATATTCGTTAATTGTGTAAAAAAATCATGAAACAGCAGTGATTTATAAAATAATATTTAATGAAGGTAAATATAAATATCCGAGGCTTTTAAAAATAACAACGTAAGTCGAAAAATAAGTAAATAAAAATAAAAAAATAAAAATAAAAATAAAAATAAAAATATGGAAGTGAATTGATGTAATAAAAGTAACTATTCACGGAAATAATTTTGTTATAACAAACATGTTATTCAAAATGTTTTCAAGTTTTATTACTCTCTTTATTTGATGTGATGAATATGTAGTAAGTTATTTTAATAAAGAAATAAATTCAGTTACCCCGAAAACCTTTTTTTTTTTTGGTTTTTGAAGATTTTTTTAAATTTTAATGCTTTTTTTTCTCAGTTTTGGTGCTTTTTATAGTTTTTGGATTTTTTTTTCAGTTTTAGCGTGTTTAAGATTAAGCGTTTTTTTAGTATTAGCGTTTTTTCGGCGATTTAGTTTTAGTGATTTTTTCGGTTTTTGACGATTTTTAATTTTTTTCGTTCTGAAGATTTTTCGTTTTGGCATTTTTTGGTTTTGGCGATTATTTTATTTTTGGATTTTGTAGATCGGTCATTTATTTGGCTCATGTAGGGGTGCCCTGGGCCTTTTTAGGTCGGTTTGGGAAAAATTTATAAATTTAAAAAATTTATATTCTGAAAAAATTTTCTTGACAAGGTATTAGTGGGGGCCGGTCTTACACTTTACCCTTCTAGGAGCGGGTCAGTAGGCAGTTATGATATTTTTCTTGCATTCTTAGCCCTTTATCGAGAATCTTGACCTTGATGCGACTCATGTTGAAATAATGTTATTTTTGCTTAAGGGAACAATTAAAGAGCCTCCCACAGTTAATATTAAGACTTTTCAAAATTAAGGCAAAGTCTTATGTGCATAATGTTGGCCTCAAGTAGGAAAGAACTTACTCAAATAATGGTAACTTTACAGCAGATGATAAAAACATAATAAAAACTTTACTGCACCCGGTCAAAAATAGTTGCGTGGCAACACTCTATTCTTGAAATAGCTGTTGTTGTTATTTACATTTATTTTCTTTACATACTTCCTACAACTACAGTTCGAGCTGAAAAAACTCAGCTAATGTAGCAATGGTAAAGTAAGAAAATAAAAACATGTTGATTATTGAGTTCTTTTTTTAACTTTGTTATTTGTTGAGCTTCTCATTTGCTTAAATGAAAGTTTAACATAATAACTCTAGTTGTTCTAAGAAATTTTTTGGCTAAAGGTTCCCTGATGATTTGCATTAGCAGCTGCGAAATGCACATAGAATCCAGCTAAAAGCTTTCAATAATCAATTTCAATGTATTTTTAATAAAAAATATTTTACTGAATAAGTAAAATATAAATTTGGAATTTTAATTATTATAATTATTAGTGCGTTAAAAAATGTTAAACTTAAAGTTTTGTTATGATTTGTTACGAGGGGTAGGAAGGAGGGGGGTCTGTAAAATTGTTACGTAACATAAATTTTACTAATTTCGTACAAAAACACTTCGATTTTTCATTTATTTATGTATTTAATTTATCAAAGAAATACATAATAAATCAAGAATCATGAGTGTTAAATAGATATAAATATATGCATATACATATGTATGTACATAAATACATAATTGTTATTATTTATATTTTGCAAGCTTATTTGATTTTTGTCTACGCACTGTGTTAGTCTAACAGAAAATAAAAATAAAGGAACAAAAGTATTCGAATTCCCGAATATTCGTCCATTCTCAATTACTTGCATTTTCCCATAAATAAAATAAATAAATGCATAAATCCTAAACGAAACTTAAGAAGATGCCATCAAAATATTTGTATATTAGTTTCTAATAACTAAATAAAGAAATTTACTGCAATTCAAACAAAAAGTTATTTAAAAATACATACATATGTATGTGTATGAATTAAATTTAAATTTTTTTTAATAAAAACTTAAAACAATTTAAATTTGTTTAAAGTTCTTGTTACGTTATTGTGAGGGGATGGGGGGGGGGATCTAAGAATTGTTAGGATCTGTTACTGAGGAGGAGGGGGGGGGGGGTTAAAAATCGGAAAAAATGGCTTTACGTAATATGTGGATGGCCCCTTAGTCCCACTGGAAGAGCTTTTAGGATAAAATAATTTGGCATTAAAACGGCCCATCCATTATACAATATTATTGCACATGTTGTTGTACATATTATTGGTATTTTGGCTTATACTATGCAATAAATGGCACAATATTTTTAAAGAATATATTGCCCAATTTTCCGGATAGTGAAAAAGTAAACAACATTGAACAATGTTGCCACCACATTACAACATTGCACAATTGGCTTGATTGTTTAACAAAAATACACATTGGCGATATTATTGTACAATACGAAAAATTGCACAATTATATTGCAAGTGGGTGGTGGGCCGCGTGATAATATAAAATCAAAAAATAATCGCCTTACGTCGTTATACTTGAAAACCATGCAGTTATAAATGTATTCTACATTGTATTTATTTGTAAACTGTTTATTTGCCTTCATATGTTTTCACGATATTAATAAATTGTTGTTATCTCACTGTTGTAAAATCAAAAAGTAAATTTATATAAAAAATAAACAAATGTAAGCTGAATGTGCTCGATTACATGAAATCAAGCCATAATAATGACCAATGGACTTGCACTTGTATTTAAAATATTATTTAATTTTTTTTTGTAATTTAAATAACATTAAGCCACAATCAAAAAAAAAAAAAAAAAAAAACAAACCTTTTCTTGTTAAAAAACTGGTGAACAAGAAAGGGAAAAGATTTTCTTTATTTCTTTTTAAATGATTTAAAGTGCATAGATTTTGCAGAAATAAAATATTTCAAAGAAATTAAAAAACAATACATAAAATAATAGTCATTGGTATGCAAAGGAAGCCCTAAATAAGAGCTTATCTCTGGTCTATTCCACGGAATGTCACGTACGTTGACCAATCAATTAAGCTTGTATTTCAGATCAATGCGTTTAGATTTTTCCTTATATTTTACCAAAGCTAGAGCTAATTACGCTCCTCAAAAGTACATAAAGAAGTAAATAAAAATTTGAATTTTCTTCGAAATAAAAGCCCGACGTACGTGACATTGAACGTGACATTCTGTGGAATTGCCAATATACATATCTCTAGTGGCGTGAATTCGGCGACGTTGAGAGGAAAGTGTGGTATGTCAGTATATAGCGTAGTGTCGAATTGTGTAAGAGGGAAATAGCAGTGCGAATACAGTATCGCGTAGAATATTATGAACCATTAGAAGCTTACATTACTCATACTTCTGATGCCAAAATCGATCAAAAACTTTGCAAGTCGAAAAGAAGGAGAATTTATAATTTTTCGGCAAGGATTTCACTTCATATGTGGTTCGTATTAATTCAACACAATTTTTGCCTAGTACACACTATAGCATTTTGTGACAAGTAAAAATAAAAGTGTATACTGGTGGCAACGTTTGTCATTTCTGATATATTTCGATGTGTGACATTACCTCACATTTGCCTCTACTAAGAACTATTTGAGCCCTTTAGAAAAACAAGTACGATATGATTTCAATAGTTCGTTGTTGTTCTAAGTGAAAAAATTAAAACTTGAAGAAAACAATTGTGTGTGTAAATTAAATTATATTTTAGTGAAGCCATATTATATCAAAAAGCAAATCAATTTGCTTTATATAATTTTAATTGTAAGAAAGTGCTTAAGATGAGCAACGAATTGAAACTTATAACTTTCAGACTAACGCACGCAAGACAATATTTACTTGTCTTCCATAAAAAGGCAGTTAAATCTAATCAGAAAATATTTAATTTATTCTAATTTAAAATCGTGTTTTAAGTAAAAATATTATTTTCCAAAGAAATATTCTGGGCCCTATAGACGTTCTTAAAATTTTACTAAAATGATTATTTGCAATACTTTATTTGCCCATAAATATGACGTGCTTCATTTTATATATACATGTTTTATTTTATTATTTTTTTGCTTTAATCGGCTTGTACCATAAAACTTAATCTCATTTAAACGGCAAATTACAAATTATTTTTTGTATGACTGCAAATAAGAAAAACAGAAATATAATTGTAATCATAGAGCTCAACTGTAAATACATTTTGGCACTTAACCATCAAGTCATATGTAATAATTTTTTTTTACAAATTTTGTAATTACTCATGCCCATATTTTTGAAAAGTTTGTCAACAAAATCACAAAAAATATATGATAACACGTTGTTACGTGACGACATAATGCGTGTGCGATTTGTAATATGGTAAAGAGAAATAAATTAAAAAACAATGTTTACGGCTTAAAAAGGTGGTACAGGTTTTTGTTTCATTAATTTTTTGTATTAAAAAATACTACAACATAATAAGACAATTTATATACAAAAATGTTATAGTCGAATGTTTATACAACTGCACTAAGGTCATATTAAGGTCATATACAAGTCATACTGAAGTCAAAGTCAAGTCATGGTCAAGTCATAGTTAAGTCACAACCAAATCATAGTCAAGTCATTGTTAATTCATAGTCAAATAATAGTCAAGTCATGCTCAAGTGAATAATAATAGTGAAATGAATAAGTTATGGTCAAGTAATGGTTAAGTCATGGTCAAGTCATATTCAAGCCATAGTCAAGTCATAGTCACATCACAGTCAAGTAATAGTCAAGTCATAGTCAAGTCATAGTCAAGTAATAGTCAAGTCATAGTGAAGTCATAATCAAGACATAGTCAAATCACAGTAAAGTGATGGTCAAGTCATAATCAACTCATAGTCAAGTCACAGTGAAGTAATAGTCAAGTCGTAGTGAAGTCATAGTCAAGTCACAGTCAAGTCATAGTGAATTCATAATCAAGTCATAGTCAAGTTCTAGTCAAGTCACAGTCAAGTTATAGTGAATTCATAATCAAGTCATAGTCAAGTCATAATCAAGTCATAGTCAAGTCACAGTCAAGTAATAGTCAAGTCACAGTCAAGTCATAGTGAAGTCATAGTCAAATCACAGTAAAGTGATGGTCAAGTCATAGTCAAGTCATATTCAAGGAATAGTCAAGTCACAGTCAAGTAATAGTCAAGTCATAGTGAAGTCATAATCAAGCTCTAGTCAAGTCATAGTAAAGTCACAGTCAAGTTATAGTGAATTCATAATCAAGTCATAGTCAAGTCATAATCAAGTCATAGTCAAGTCACAGTCAAGTAATAGTCAAGTCATAGTGAAGTCATAATCAAGTTCTAGTCAAGTCATAGTCAAGTCACAGTCAAGTCATAGTGAAGTCATAATCAAGACATAGTCAAATCACAGTAAAGTGATGGTCAAGTCATAATCAAGTCATAGTCAAGTCACAGTCAAGTAATAGTCAAGTCATAGTGAAGTAATAGTCAAGTCGTAGTGAAGTCATAATCAAGTCACAGTCAAGTCATAGTGAATTCATAATCAAGTCATAGTCAAATCACAGTAAAGTGATGGTCAAGTCATAGTCAAGTCATATTCAAGCCATAGTCAAGTCAAAGTCAAGCAATAGTCAAGTCATAGTGAAGTCATAATCAAGCAAGTCATAGTCAAGTCACAGTCAAGTCGTAGTGAAGTCATAGTCAAGTCATAATCAAGTTATAGTCAAGTCACAGAAAAGATATACTCGAGTCATAATCAACGCGGCGTCAAAGCATATTCAAAGCCGAGTCAAGTTATTGTTAAGTCATGTGTGAGATCTTATTTTATGGATTTTTTTTTTAAATAACAACACCAGATTTGTTTTACGTTTTAAAATTTTCAATATAAATACAGTAATATGTATGTCTCTCAAAGGTTTTCATATTTATTTCATCATCTCATCATCATCTCTCACGCTTTCAGTGGAAATTATTATCATTATAACACGAGGGCGGATCAATAAATCGTTGACTTTTTTAACTTCCTTCGTAGTTATATGAAATGCAACACTGTTCCCATCAAGTACCACCTGTTAATAGACTACTGTCAAATTTTGAGCAAGTTTCGTCATTTACTTTGCGTTTAACAGCTGTTCAAAACATACAACCTTGTGTATTTTTCTAAAAATGGAAAAAAAGTGAATTTGAGTGCTCCGTAAACATTATTTTTTGCGAAAAAAGAACCGTCAATCAAACCAAGGAAAAGCTCGATAAATACTATGGGGACTCTGCACCATCGATTTCAGTGGTAAAATTTTTTTTGGAAGGGATACAAGAACCGGAGAAACGTTGGACTAAGTGTATTGAGTTAAAAGGAGATTGTGTTGAGAAATAAATTTTTGTTTTGCAAAAAAAAAACTGTGTGTCATTCAAAAAGTCACGGCCTTATTGATCCGCCCTCGTGGCATTGCAACAATTATCATATTTCAAAAGAACAAATTAATTAAAAATTCACACTTTAGCTACGAGCAAATATTTGTGAAATTCTTCAGAATATATTAATTTATTATATGCAATTGCAATTTGTATGCTATAAAAGTATCGATTATTTTAACACAAAACAAAGACACTTACTGCTGTGTTTCTTGTATGATTGATTATTTTGTTGAATTATTTATTATCATTACCAATGTTATCTATAACGACATGATTTGGAGAAAATAATTTTAACACTGTGGCTGGAATTTCTGTGTTTTTGTTTTCAATAGTTTTGTGGATTTTATAGTTAGCTGAAAATTAAAAAAAAAAATATATATATTGAAATAAATAGATAAAATCCTATTATGAGACAAATAATAAAAAAAAAATTATTTTAGGCCGTATTAAAAAAAAAAAAAAAAATATTTGCATTTCAAGTGTGTTTTAATCCAAAATTTTATGCGAATTTTGTTTCAACATACACTTCAAACCCATTTTATTTTTTTTTAGAATGTGGACGGCAGTTTATGTGGCAGTTTATCTGGCAGTTTATCTGGCAGGCTTATTATTAATTGTTTTATTTATTGATTCTTAAGGTATTTGGTTATACGAATTTCGCTTGTGCATGTAAGCCCCATTATATTCATTATGAAAGAAAATTGTTCGGGAAAGAAAATTGATGCCATCGATTAAACTAATTTTATATTATTTTAGTGTTCCTTTTATACTTTTTCTAAAGAAATATACTTAAAAGAACTCGAATTAAAAATTCATTTTAAAAATAATTAGTCAAAAGATCTGAGTAATGCTTGATGCATTTGTCTTGCCTTCATGCGATTTTCTTTCTTTACGTTCTGCCAATTCATGTTAATTTAAATTAATTTAAATTCCACAAAACCAATCGATTTGATACATTAATAAAACAATTTTAACTTTTGAAACAATTTACATATAACAATGTAAAATATTTGTACTTTTTTCTTTGTTACAAAATTCAATTTATTTTTCTAAATAAGATTTATTCTAAATTATATTTTTTGTCTTTTTAATTTCCTCTTTTTTATTTTATATATTACAGAATTATTCCTGGTGAGACGTGTATTGAGTTAATTTTAAGATAAAGAAAGAAAAAAAAGACACCCACATACTTGACAAATAAGATTTGAACAAATCTGCGCTGATGACAACGCTTGAGCTTTAAAGCATTGTAATTGGCACAAATTGTGAAACAACATCTGCACAACGTTTTATAAAGTGACAACACTTATTACATAAAACACCTTCTGCTGTTATACGAGTATGTATTTTTATCTCATCAAATGGATTTTAAAGGTATGCATGTTTTTTTTTTATATTTTCAATGTCTAAAGAAATGCTTCATTTGGCTTATGGTATCTTTTTTGTGTTTATATTTCATTCATTCTGATTGTGGTTTATTTTAGAACAAAAGATTTCAAAGGTTTTTGATTTATAAAAAAGTTTAAAAAACTGACTTTCATACAATTTTTGTTTTTAATAAAGCCTTTATAAAACGGAATTACGGTCGACTGGGGTAGAAAATGTATATGAATTTCTATTATCGGGACGAGTCTCCTGCCTGATTCGTGGAAACAGGGTATAAGGCAGTAAAAAAAACTTAATTACAACTTTACTGCGCTGAAATGTAAAATTTTTGTCAAATAAAGTTAAGTTAGAAATTTAATTGTTTGGGAAATTCTTTCTTTTTTTGTATTTAAATTTTTTAAAGGTAAAATTTTGTTAATACAATCAATTTTTTCGGTTTGAAATTTGTATGGAAAAAATATTTCTTGAAGCGAATTTTCGTTATATTTCATACAAATTTGAAGTATTTAGAAACAAATTTTTTTAAAAAGTCTCCTTACAAGTTTATTGTGTGTAAGGCCCAATTCATACGAGGATTTAAATATCTCGTTTTATTTTAAATTCTCTTTTAAAGTTGCTTCCAAAACCATTTTACATTCGTACGATGATTTTTTCCATGTTTTTAGTTTTGATTTCTTTGCCTTCAAAAATCGTATCAGTGTTGCCAGTAGATTTAAAGGAAATCCATTTTCACTACATGTTAAACAATTTTTCCATACGAAAATCTAAAAATTTTAGTAATTTAGGGCCTAATTTTGTAAATCGCAACGCCAAGTGTTGACAAATTTTATATGGAAAAAATTTAAATTACATAAACAAAATACATACAAAATTTGTCAACGCTAAGCATTGCTTTACGTTTTACAAAATTAGGCCCTTAATTTAAAGAAATATAAATTAAAACCATTTAAGGCCTCATTCAGAAATTTGCTTTGTAAAACTTTTGTAAACCAAAATTATTTCTTCTGAATACAACAGCAGTTATTATTTTGTTGAAGCTAAAGTAGGTTAATTAAAACTTGAAATATGTAATTCTTTTGTATTAAATTATTTAAAGTAACTACTTCTGCATTCAAAATTGATGCATACTTTTCTACAGTGTTTCAGAAATTATCTTATAATACAAATCTAACATACCGCTGTATTTGGATTTTCTCCCCTCATGGAGTAATATCTTTAATTATTAAATTATTGTTTAATAGCTGCTCATTTTCTATTTCCTGAGGGGGAAGATCTGCACTGTGACACCAAAATAATTATATAAATGTCTATGTAATTGCGAGCAAAAACAAAATTTGAAACGAATTATGAGCAAAAATATATTTTGAGTATAATTATTTTTTACATATGTACTAGCTGTACCCTGCGCGCGTTGCTACGCCCACAACTAAAATAAATTTGAAGGAAAGACATTACACAAATATTTAATTAATTTTCAGTAATTTGATTGATTTTTAACGTTTCGGAGGGGGAGAAATTTCCCTCTATCGCCCTCTTGATCCTAGTTTTAAAAATGTACATAGCATATGTAACTTTTTAGACGCAGATCTATCTATGTTCTAAATTTCATTAAAATCAGTTCGAATGTTTCGGAGGGACTGCAATCCCGCCCCCCTCGCCCTACTGGTCCTTGTTCGAAAAATGTACATAGATCATGCGAATTTTTAGATGGAAATCTATCTATCTATTATCTAACTTCATTAAAATCGGTTTGAACTTTTTGGAGGGACAGAAATTTCCCCCTATCGCCCTCCTGGTCCTAATTTTAAAAATGTACATGGCCTATGTGACTTTTTGGACGCAGATCTATCTATGTTCTAAATTTCATTAAACTCGGTTTGGACGTTTCAGAGGGGCAGAAATTTCCCCCCTATCGCGGTCCTGGTCCTAGTTTTAAAATTTTCTCTCCGTAAGAATCCTCCTCGTACTTCAAGAAATATTATAAAAAAAGAATTGGCGCAATCGTTCCAGCTGTTCTCAAGATTTGCGCTTAGCAACACATTTAGCGATTCATTTTTATATTATAGATTAACTTATATTATTAAAATCACTATTTCTGAAAGGGGCGTAGCATTTACCGGGGTAGAATATATATAAAAACACGCGCCGGTCTTTTACAAATATTTTGTGGGATGAGAGGCGAAAATCTGTTGGGGCATTGAAGAGTTCACCCCTAACAAATAAACGTGTTTTTGATTTTTATATATATTAAGATAAGATATGCACAAAAAAATGCAATATGAGAATAAAAATACCTACATTTTGGCTCCTATATTAGTGGCAAAATACCTACAGGTAACACTGTTTTGTATTACAAAAAGCTGTTGTCACATTGAATGAAAAAAATAAAATAAATCAACATACCAACAATTCAAATAAGTACAAAGAAAAATTAAAAAAAAAACTCGGAGAACGGAAAATGTGATTTTTTTCTATCCCTTTTGCTTTTCTACACCGTTCGCCAACAAACTCAAAAAATCGTATTTCAAAAAAACATTGGAAAATCAACGTATGAATTACGTGTAAGAGTCGAGTGCTGGTTGTGAGAAAAAATATTTACATGAATATTTTTTTTCAAATTTAATTTATTTTTTTTTTTAAATAATCCACTTATAGTTAGTTGTTGGCATATTGCGACTTCGATTACCAAAGTTTTCTAATGGATTAAAGAACACTACAAAATTTTTTCTCTAATCTACAACTAAAATGTCGTAGTTGAAGTTGAAATATGACAACCATTAATGCCCCATAAAGGGTTTAAAGTATACATTTTTTATGGAATTAAACTATAAAAATGTTATCAAGCACTTATGCGTTGTATAAATAACTCATTTTATTTGCAAAAGATTAACGTCCACGCTCACACTATCGACAATAAATTTTCTATCGCTTATTTATATTGAAAACAAAAATACATTCGGCCTGTCCCACGATGTCACTCGAAATCGTTCGATCGACAACTTGTATTGCAAACAACAATAACATTATAAAATTTTTTGTTGTTTTCAACATAAGTATTCGATCGAACGATTTCTAGTGACATCGTGGGACAGGCCGATTTTCTTATTTTCTTATGTCTTTCGATATAAGTAAGCGATAGAAAGTTTCTTATCGACATCGTAGGCCAGACCGTTAATTCATTCATTATCAGGACAAATTTAAGTGAGAGTCAAGTGATAGTAAAGTGATAGTAAAGTGATAGTAAAGTGATAGTAAAGTGATAGTTGAGTAATAGCTAGATAATAGTAAAGTCACAGTCAAGTCATAGTCAAGTCAAAATCAAGTTATAATGACGTCACAATCCAGGCATATTCCAATCAGAGTATGATAAAAGAATCGTTTCATGTACTCTTTTAGTACTGGCCATCAAACAACTAAATTAAAAAAAAAAACATGCTAATATACAAACACATGCATTATTTTTATACGGAATACGTTTAACTAAAAACATCCATGCGTACACATTTTTTAAGTTACTCGCCACAAACAACTATAATTAAAATTTATAGACTCTTTGAGCTACAATTAAACACATAAAAACAAAATTACTCTGACATATGAATCGGCTACTCGTGTATATATGCAGTACGATTTGATTTCAAGCAGCCACACACACATTTTCCATTAAATTTTATATACACAAATGTATGCATACGGTGGCGAATAATGAATAAATATCCCGAGTATTATGCGTCTACGTTTTTCAATTAAATATCCATAGTCTGACTATAAGCATACTCCTGCTATCAGTATGAGAGGGATTCAATGCGCTTGATACGCATGTGCCTTTTTTTTGTAGTTGTAGCCATATTTTAGTTTTTTGCATAAACAAAATAGAGATGCTTTTGTATGTTGGAACCGGCTATAGTCATAGTTTCTTGAGAGAAAATATATGAGCACTACAATTACGATTATACGCAGGTGTTACTGAAATTAAGATTATTTACTTAAGAATATTTTTTTTTGAGTATTCATTGTCATTATTTGATTCGAATCTTCGATCAGTCATAATTAAATCATAGCCTAGTCAGAGTGAAGTCATAGCGAATTCTGCTTTAAGTCATTTTCAAGTCATAATCCTCTACGGCCCTATGCTCTTTATAGGAAAAACAGGAAATAATATAAGTTATAATCAGGTTACAATCAAGTCATAGTGTAGCGTTAATTCAGTCATTATGAAATTATAGGCAAGTCAGTCAAATCATAGTAAAATCTTAGAACGAGAGTTGACATCTGTATGCCATGTGCCCAAAAAGCGTAACCACTAATTACTAATGAAAAACTTTTTTGATTCAGACATTCGATTGGCATTATCTTCCTGATGTTGTGATGATGGCTCCGAGGTAAAAAACGAATTAACCTCCTCTTGAGGTACATAATCAATGTAAAAAAAGTTGTATATTGGATCTTTAGATATTAAATTTATTTTTTGGAAAATATACGATTATTTTCCCATACTAAGAAAACTCAGAATATGCAAATTTATTTTATTAGACGTTATCATTGTTGTAGAGGATTCTACAATGCACAGGATAAGACGTAATCAAAAAAAAAAAAATTATTTAGGTTTACAAAATATTTTATAAAACAAATTTCCATACAAAACTCGTTATGTAAACTAAAATTCTTTTTTATGAATACGGCAGATAAACTTTAAAGTTTGTTATCTAAGCATTAAATTTGTTATTTAAAAGAAAAAAAAAAATATTTACAATTTAATTTTTCTTATCCGCTTATAAATTGAAATTTCTTATTTTATTAAATATTTATGATGAATTTTTAAAGAATATAATAAACTTCCACTCAACCAGATATTTTCTCCAGAGATAAGAATTTTTATTAATTGTTCTAAGATTCCAGTTTATATACACACTCGTATATTATGTTTAAAGCCCATTTGCATTTCTATACAAATTGTTGAAATTCCTTTTAATAGAAAAACACAAGGTAGTTTGTTATTTTTACAAACTTGTATTTCATACACACACATTTATTAATTGAAGGGCTTATTGCGAAATCTCGATAAGCCACAAAATGAAAATACTGAGAAAATCGCCTTTGAAGCTTAAAATAAATGCAGAAAATAGGGATTTGATGAAATCATGATACAGATACTTTTATTTAGTGCTTAAGGAAGACTACTATCACATACCCGTCGCTGTGCACCAAGAAATCTTCGGAAATCGCTAAAATCGCAAAAAGTTGTGGCTTATCCAGTTATTGCATGAAATTTATTCATATTTTTTTTTTTTTTGAATATCAAAAGTTTTATTATTTTGGTTGAAATAAAGTGGCATATCGTGTTTTTGCAGTTTAAAATTTATTATTTTTTCTATTTATTACATCAAATAATTTCTATAAGTTGTGATTCAGTTTCAATAAATCATACCTCGCTGGTTTTTGAAATTACTTCATCATCTGTTGGCAAAAACTCTTTGTCTTTCACGCACGTCATCACTATCTTCAACAAAATAATCAATTCCACTGCTATCTTCATCAGAATCCATCGTTTTGTAATTGCTGTGGTTTATCGAGTTTTTGGGACAAATAATTCTGAATAAAATCAAAATGTAAAAAGTGACACTTGCGGCTAAGGCGGAAATTAAACGGAATATGGTTACAATATTTTAAGAGGACACTCCGATGCTGTAAAGTAATTGAATGAACTGATAAAACAACTTTCTGAAATCGTGTGGCTTATCGTGTTTTTACAATAAGCCCTTCAATTGTAAAAAGCAGTTTCCCCCCTCATTTTTCACAACATTTTTATGAAAAACAACTCAAGCTAATAAAATAAACATCTTAAGCTTAAAGTAAATGTGAAAAGAAAAATCAAAACGATTTGTATTATTCTTTGCAGCATTCTCTTATCACAATGTCATTTTCGATGGCAAACAATTTATAGTTTAAGTCATGCAAAAAAGTAAACAAATTTGCGAAATTAACTTTTAAGTATTTTAAGCATGTGACAAGGGTTTGACATGAACCACAATATTATACATCATCAAACACTCGGATAAAATCCTCTTGACATAAATGTAAATTCAAATCTGTTAAGTTCTGCAAGCGTTAAAAGTCTATTTGCAACACGGACATTTAGACATATTCTTTTTTTTTTGTTGCTGCTAGCCTTAAAATTTTTTACTCTTTAGCACTTAACAATGAATTAAATTTCCTAATGATTTTTTTAGTGTGAAATTATTAAGGGCGCAGAGCGAAACAACGAAAAACATTTAATAATTTAATTTTAATCTTTTGTACTTAAATTTTGCCACAGATGATTTCAGTGTACAAAAGCATGCTTTACTCACTTTCATTCCCAGCAAAAATATTCGTCTACCTGGAAGCAGCCCAGCAAAAATTACTGCTTACCAGAAGGGTTTTTTTAAGGAGACAATCTTACAGAATCCACTTGCTGTTGCGCATTAATAAGGCATTTTTTTTTGGTTCGAGATGAGCCAGCTAGAAGCAAAACATTTAGCTTCCAAAAAGCCATGAATTTTTTTTGCCTTACTAAAGTGCTTCAAAGAAGTAATAATATATAATTTTTATGAGAACCCGCCTTACTTTAGTGCTTTTTCGAAGCGTTTGTTATAAAATAAGCAATACATTGCTTCCCTCAGTTGTTAGTGCTTCCAAATCAGATTTTTTGTTTTTTTTGCTGGGAGATTGGTAAGGGAGAGAGCACACAACTCTCGCTTATTACCAACCTGCTTCGATATCACGTGATTTTTGTTCGTGATGTGCCACTTTGTAAGTATCCAGGTATGAGCTTCTGAAGGCATATCGAATGTGCAGAAAGAAGCCCATACTTCATGTCTTTTCGTATGTATTTAAATAAAAAAAAATTGCTTTTTAGATCAGAATTTTATATCTACTCTTAGGATTAAATTATTTTGTTTTTATATTTATTTGATATTAAAAACAATATCAAATCAAATACTTTTTGTTCGCGGCTTGAATCAGGAGTTGATCCCAGGATCTCCGTATATTAGGCTACAAACACTACCCTTTGAACTACCGAAGCACATATTTATTTTCATACACAATTCCATTAAGAAATAAAAAATCAAAATTCAAAGTAAAAATTTCATTCACATACAAATTTGTATCCACAGGTAAGCGAGAGAGTATGCACTATAAAAAACTTTGATATTTTGAGTATAAGCAGCCAACCAACTTCGTAGTGTTTGCTTACGTTATTGCAGCCTCGTAAGGCAGAAGAGACGCAGTGTGTACTTTTCCGCGCTTTCGAAGCCTTTCTTTTTGTCATCGCTTACTTGTACTTTTGCATTATAAACATAAGTTTGTTGTATAGTTTAAATAATATTTCTTGAACAAAAGTCTGTGCATAATGTTTTAAAGATAAAAAAATATATGATATAAAAGTGATAAAATCACGATAATTGTGTAATTTTGATCTTCATGCTTCATTTTTCTTCTGGAGGGATTAATGGCTCAATAATGCAAGATAACCGAACTTTACGAGTAATTGCGTTGCCATTTGCCAAAATGGTATTGCATATGGCCACTGAATACTAACAGCTGTTAATTACAGTTGCCAAATAGCAACAATCGTGTGTGTTCTGTATTCCACGTGAAATTAAATCGCTCGGAATTGCCACAGCATTGTTGTTATAAATTCCCATTTCCAGCCACAATTCTATGGCAATTCCGCACGTTTTAATATCACGTGGAATACAGAACATACAGGAATATTGAAAACCACAAATTTTAAGGTGCTGCTTAGTTTCGAAGGCAAAAAGGTTGTAAAATATATAAAAATTAAGAAATTGAAACTTAATTCAATTACAAAAAAATACCAATGTTAAATCAACTTGAGAAAATGTTGATTGCACATCATGTTAAATTTGTTCAAAAATAGTACGTTGTATTAGCGTGTTGCCGTTTATTTGCTTTTGTCATGTCTACAATGCACCATTGTATTTAATTGTAAGACTTGTTCTTGTTTTGTTGTTCTGTATTTTAATATTCGTGTTGTGTGAATAGTCGAAAAAACAGGGCATTACCACCAAAAACTTCCTGCTATTGTCGAATGGGCAGTGTACTAGTCTCGCAGTCAAAGGGTCGCAGGTTCCATTGCTACTGGAGACTGTGGGTTTTTCTGCATACAAGCCAAAGTAGCTTCTTCATAGTTTGTGTTTGTTCAAAAAAAAAACACAAATTTAGTTTCAAATAAATCATCAATCAATTAATTCATGCTACGCATTAAGTTCGAGTTCAAATCTTGACCAAAGAAGCCAACTGACTCCTGCATTTAAATAAATAACAAAATAAAACGACTACATTTAATTAAATTTAGCTTGCAATAAATTTAATTCAACATGGTTCTTCATGTTATTTAAGTATTAAATTCACACTTTTCCAACTTGAAATAACTTTGATTTAACATGATTTTTCATTTTGATTAAAGCGTACTTTAATATGAAATCAACATGAAATGGAGTTATTGCAAAAGGAAAAATTTTCTTTGAAGGTTACTGTGAATCATGTTGAATTAACATAAAACACATTTGAAGCAAAATCATTACCAAACAATTCTAAATTTACCTTGTTATCGTAGATTATAATGTGAAATTTTTAAGACAGACAACTCTTGGTTGTTAAAATTAAAAATGAAAAACAAAATTTATGAAATATTTATTTTGATATTTTAGTTTTATTTAACGCGAATATTAAAAACTTAATGGCTGTGGCTAAGCACATCTAAATGCATTTCATTGCAACATACAACATACGACTTATGCTGAATAACGCTATTGCTTGCTTGTTACTTTATAATTCTCAATAATTTATGGGGAGTTTGTCTTTTAGCATTAATGTTTTGTAAGTTTTTGGAATTACGTTTAAAAATCTACTGATGAATTGCTTAAGCGGCCACGAAATTCATCTTAATAATAATAAAAAAATTAATTTTTTAAATCGTTTTCATTTTGCTTCTAGTTTAATTCTAATTATAAAAACAAATATTGCTGACTGTTTTTCAGCTGATTTGAGGCCATTTCCCCAAATTACTGTAAATAAAATGTTAAAAACAATTAAGAACAAACAATACATCAACATCAAATCAGTTATTTGCTTTCGATCAAAATATTTTATTGAAACAATCAATCTTAAGTCTTGAAATTTTAAGCTTCTTAAAGACTTCAATATCTACAAAAAGATTTATTTTTCTATAAACAACACAAAGAAGCGTACCTTATTCCTTATAAACAAACACACACGCTAATGTAGGTTGCTGTGCTTGAATGTGCTGTGCTTGAATGGTCATTTATCTTGTTTTGTAATCTATGGTTCACCCTTGAAAGTAAGTCCCTTGTTAACTCAATCAACACGTGGTATACATAAATTCAAACTTGTTTTGTCATTTATAAAGTTTATATCGAACGCGTTTCTAGTTCTTATAGTATTATATCCTTTTTTCTTTTTTGTTTGCTTTTCTGCCATTGGACTCATTTGTTATATTAACAATTTGAAAAAAGCTACATCAATTGTAGATGTTTGAAAAAAAGTTTTATTGGCCTGCTGCTCGGATACATCAGTGGTTTTTCACATAGAAAACACATAAAACAAAAGCAATAAATAATATATAAAGCTTGTTTTTACAGAAAGTGTGTGACACCTTTTTTTATGCTCATCAGTCTAAAATGAAAAGTAAAACTCTATTTGCTTACACAAACTTGCGAAATTAAAGTGCCTTAAAAATGTTTGCCTTAAATAATTTCTGTGTGGAGAGCTTTTGTTTGGTGAGGACTTTTGCTTGAACACTCAGTATGTACAGTGAACTCTCGAAAGGTTTAAGCTTGTTAATTTGGTTTTCTCAATGAAATCCAAAATAACAGACATAATTGGTTTGATCCCGTACTTTTTGGGCAAAGTTCGGTAAAATGAGATCAAACTATAATTTATCTCAATAACACAAAAAATTTACAAAAGTACGGGAAGACAAAAAACCAAAAATTTTACCATAAAAAAACGTCAATGCATGCATGCATATACACACGCATACACACAAGTAAATATAAACGTATGTATGTACATACACACGTATGCATCTAGTTCAGGCTTTAGCATATCTATATATAATATTTTGTTTCTTAATTTTATGTAAAAACTTATAAGACTTTGTCCACCACCAGTTTATAAACCTTTTTTGATACAAACTTTATATTTTTTTTTTAGTTCTGAGGACAATTTAATTTTTTAAATATTTTGTTATTGTTTATTTTTCAAACAGCTGATTGCTTTTCTGCTTGCCCAGACTAGCCCAAAGAAAAATTACCAGCTGTTTCGTTCAAGAAGGAGAAGAAGAAGAATAACATTACTTTCTCAAAAGCTCCCTTACTTGCACAAACTTTAAGTACGGGAACAGTTTTCGGTAAAGTTGGGATCTCGCGGGCTCCAATGTGGAGTACGGCATCAAACCTAATAATTCCAGCCCCCGTACTCTGTCAGTCGCTAAAGCCAAATATCTATCGCTAAAAATCTATAAAGCCAATTTATCAATATTCAGCTACAAATACAATTTTTAAACGTGTAGTGGTGTCGAAGTTTTAGCGATCGGCAGGTATTAAGATTTTGACGGTTTTATGTTATTTAAATTTAAGGATTTGCTGCAGGTAGATCTGAAGGCTTCGGAGACCAGTGAATTGTTCAAATTTTTTTTATGTTACTCCGCCATAAAGGGCCTGGTTATGTTTTTTTATATTTTTTTTTTACTTTTTTCTTTAAAGAGAAGTAACACTCAGGCAATGAATGCCTGAGTGAGGGATAGTGATAGAAAAGACAGTTGGTTAAGGAAGAGATAGAGGAAAGCTTAATTTTTTTACAACTCTGATTTTTTGCAGGTTTTTTTTAGTAACGCCTTGTTGCAGCGCCTCTGGTGTTAAATGAGGCGGACGTATTAAATTTTTTTTGAAGCTGTGCTTAGTAGCCATCTCATTAGTTATTTTACTTGGCTGATGATTCTGCTACACAACGAAGGAGGGCGCTCTGATGTTACATTAGGATTAGTATCTGCTGAAGCCGGTATAGTTCAGTGACCAGTGACCAGTGACTATGCCTTCATTATTTGAACTTTCCTACAACAACTGGTACAAAAGGGACACTAATGCACATCAGAAAAATGCGTGGTGTTGTTATTTAATGACTGTTGGATACCGGGATCGAACCCAGGACCTTCGGTCCTTTTATTGAAACTACACAAAATTTAAAGAAATTATCTTTTAAAGCAGTTTAGGAAGACAACTTCCTGTAAATAATCTCCAATGACTATTACACATCGACCGTCTTCTTCAAAAAAGTATGGCCTTACCAAACAACTTACTGAAAGTGCACACAACACTGTGACTTGAGATAGGTGCAATTCGCTCTCTCTCTCCTCCTCCCTCTCTTAAAGAATTTGTGTATTAGAGTCAATCCACATTCGACAATTTCGCTTATAACCATTGCCCCTTTGATCAGAATGGGCTTCGTATGACATAAAAATAAAAATATGGTTCAGCAAGATTTTGTCCTCTTCTACCATTCGTAGAGTCATCTGGTAAACTCTACAAGGCTTAACTTTCTTGTGATTTGAATCTTAAAGGGATACAAAGTCAAGTCTTTGTGCAGAAATGTTTGCAGTGATTCTCGATTTGGAGTGACCTGTATGACATCTGCTACAGCAGCGATTATTTCTTGTGTCGTTAATGTGTCATGCTCGGCGAAAAATTTAATAGAGAGTTTAAAGTCTACCTGTTATTATCAAATCACCCTTTGGAGAGCGTGAAAGCGGCACACAATCCAAATAGGTACGTGTTTTATCACTAAAAAAACTATTTACTTATAAAAAAGTAATAACAGTTTATTTCGGTAGCGCGTTTCATTAGTCACCTTGTATAAGGCAAAAAAATTAAAATTAACTCATGTCTGATTAAAAATTTAGATTGTTATAAAGAATTCAAAAACTGATTGATTGTTGATTTAACATTCCAGTTCAGTTAAATCTAAATGAAGAATCATGTTGAACTAAAGTTGTTTCAAGTTGAAACAAAGTGAATTTAATATTGAAATAACACGAAGAATCATGTTGAATTTAAGTTGTTTTAACACGAAACTACATGAATTTAATTTAATGTAGTAATTTAATTTTAATAATTATTCAACTTATGTGATTGTGTGTATTAGTGGCACAGACATCATTAAAATGTGTATGTGTGTGTGTGCGCGTGTGTATATGTATTGTATGTAATATTAGCTTGCCGATATTCCACTGTTCTCCTACTAAGTGGTGCTAAGAAAATAATTCCATTATTGAACTTTAAAGCTAAGAGCATTTTAAATGCTGTATTTATATTGTATATAACAAATAGTTTTTCTAAGACTTTAGGCATTCACTTCATGTTCGCACAATAGTTCCAAATATTTCAAACGCACATTTCAAAACAATTGTGTGTATGAGTGTGGGTTAAATTTAAACACCCAAATGTTTAATGCCATTTCTATCTTGCAAAATTAGATTTCCCAATCTTAATAACATTTTCGAACACTTTTTGAATGGTTTTTGGCTTAAGGACATTATAAATATATAAGAGAATGCCATTTTGACACTTTCAAAGGCATAAAATATTTTCATGTTGCCATTAATTGGTTTAACGTGACTGGAATTTTTTTCTCCTCAATACATGCAAACAACTTTTAAGATTTCGTGGCTTTGAGAACGTTTGCAGATAAGGAATCGCAATAAAATGGGAAAATACTAAAAAGATTATATACGAGTATATACGTATAAAATTTGTTACTTCAAGGAACAGTATGTACATGAAAAGCAGCTTTTTGGGGCCATTTATTAAAGTGCGGCAACATAAAACTTTTACTCAAATGGTTAACTTTAATTTGTTGGCCATATTTGAATTAGTAAAATACTTGTTTTTGGAAGAAAAGTTCCAGCGATAAACAAAAAAAAAAAAATAGTTCCGCATAAAGTTTTATTTTTATTTTACAAAGAATTACCATAATTATGAAAACGCATTAGCAGTGGTAGTATTTTAGTATCAATAGCGCAAAATATTATTATTATATAAATATCTTTGACGAGGGTTAATACTTGTATTGTGAATAAAATAATATCTGTGGCAATAAGGAAAAAGTGCTTAAGTCATATTTGACTGTTTTGCAGGAGAGCACTTTTAAGCTTTCACGCCGATTTTGAGAAATTTATTTCTTTTACAGTTATATTGAGAAATTCTCTGTTAAAGCTTATTTTTTTAATTAAACATCGTTCTACTGACTGTAAATAATACATTCAAGTTGAAATATACCAAAGTATAACCTGAATTAAGCTATTACTCCAAATGGGATTAGAAGTCTTAAAAAGAGAAGTCGGCAGTAATTTTGCTATAACTTCTTGAAAACCAACACAAATTAATTGAGATTTTGCCCAGGAGTACTTTCGAATATGCAGATTACTGTGCTACTATTAACTCAATATCAGCTTATCTCGACTTAAGCACTTTTTCCTTTTTGTCACAGATATAAATTTCCGAAACAAACACCAAAAAAAAATACTTTTTTCATTTAGTTTTGTAAAAGTTTTATTCCAAAATAGTTATTGTCTTTAAGTTTTCCAGAAAAATTAATACCGATTTCTTTTCTAAAGAAGCAGCATTTTTTAACTTTTTATTAAGAAAAGTGCAATTTAGGGCTCGTTTAAGGCCAAAAATCTACGCTCGTTAGAGATGAGACAATAATTAAAAAATAAACTCTCTCGGCCTGACGCACGATGTCAACAAGAAACTTTTGATCAAAAATATTTATTAAAAACAACAACAAAAAATTATAAAATTTTGTTGTTGTGTTCATAATAAGTAATCGATAGAAACTTTCTTTTCAATATCTTGGGCCAAGTCCTGTTCCAAAAGGTATCTTTTCCCAGCTTAATGGGTAAGCAAAATTTACCTTTAAAACAGTAGTTTTTCAAAAAAGTATATTTAAAACAAATCTATTTATTTTTTTTAAAGTAGATTTCCAAACAATACGTTTTCCACAAACCACCTTTTTCAAAAATTTATTTTATATAAAATCACTTTTTCCAAAAATACTTTCTCCGGAAAAATCTTTCAGGAAAGCACTTTTTTCAAAAATTTAATTTTCCACGACGTACCCTTTCTTAAAAGTATACTTTCCTAAATAAAACTTTCTCTAAAAAAGCAAAATATTTTTGTAAAAGGATGTTTTCGAAAAATACCTTTGCCAAAAAGTAACTTCTAGAAGAACTATTTATTTGAAAAATGAATTTTTTCAAAAGGTACCTTGTCCAAGAAGTACTTTTTCCGAAAAGTCAATCTTCCAATATTAACAAATTCTTTTTCAAAAAAGTACTTTCTTCAAAAAGTATCTTGTCTCCTCTTCAAAAAGTGCCCATTTCAAACACTTTTCATTTGTAAATATACGTAGGGTTACCAAAAATATCTTCTCCGAATAAAAAAATCAAATTCAAAATAACTCCTTTTCCTAAAAAAACGATATTTACATTTTGCTTATCTGTTCGGTAATACACTTTTTCAGGCTAAAGTTCGCATCGCTTTGTAAGCCAAATTACATGTGATTAATAATTATCACATGTAATTTGAACAGATAACACCAAAGTTAATTGTAAATATTCTGACAAAGACGTAGTAGAACGGAACAACTAGCCGTTTTCGAAGGTCACTACACCTTCATCATCAGCGTTCTTTGTGTTTGGTCAATTGTGTGTGGTGTCAGAAGAGAAATAAATTCAGTAAAGTGGGACTTTGTGCTTTTTTTTTTTTTTGGTGACTTGTTTAGTTCTTGGCGATTTTTTTTTGTATTGAAGCTTTTTTAGTGTTGGCATGTTTTTTTGTATTTTTTTTTTTTGGCGATTTTTGGTTTGTTTATTTTTAAAATACATCTTTTTAGTTTAAGCGTTTTTTTTTAATTTGGGCGTTTATTTTGGTTTTGGCGATTTTTTTAACGTTTAGCGATTTTTTTGGTTTTTGGCGAATTTTTAATTTTTTTGTGGCGATTTTTTTACTTTTGGTGATTTTATTTGCATTTTAGCGATTTATTTGATTTTTGTTAATATATTTTATTTTGGCGATTTTACGTTCGAAAATTTTTTAATATTTTAGTTTTAGCGTTTTTGAAAATTTTAAGAGTTTATTTTCAATTTGATAGATTTTTATGTTTTGACGACATTTTTCTATTAAAGCGCAGTTTTTCATTTTGGGGAAATATCTTCCGTGGCGGAGATTTGGTTCGTTTTGCTGATTTTTTTTATAAATAACAACTTTGTCAGTCTTGTTAATTTCTTGTGTAGTGTGATTTCATTTTTCGCTGAAACATTCCTGCGCCGACGATTTGTTTTGTTTTGTTTTTTTATGTGGTACCAAATTTTTCTACATTTTGTGACAATTTATCAATATTATATTGGCGATTTTTTTTCGCTTTTTTTTAATGTGTTCGAATTTTTGTGGCGAATTCTTCTGTTTGAGTTTTTTTATCCGCTCTCAAATTTGTTCGATTTTTGAGACGATTTTTTGTATCAGTTTGGCGATTTATTTTACATGTCGACAATTTATTCTCCTCTCTTATTTTTTATATTTAAGAAATTTTTTTGTGAGTTCGTTTTCTATATTGAATTGGCACTTTTTTCATTTTTAATCTTAGCGATATTTTGTGTGGTGCATTTTAGTTTTTGGTGTTTTTATTAAATTTTTGGCCATTATTTTGTTATGTGTTTTTTGTTTGTTTTGACGTTTGGTTGCTACTTAATGAAACCAAAAGATGTTGGGTTACGTATTCTTCCCGTCTTTATTTATTTTTTGTGCTGGGAATATTTCAATGAATAGAATAGGGATAGTCCTGCGGATATAAAAAGCACTTAACAACAATTTCACATATTTTTTAATCAGACTAATGCACAATCTTCAGAAACCCAACAATATTGAGAAAAGTTATTATATGCGGTTTCCAGATTACTTCATATTTTTTTTAACGCTTGTTCGCTTGTTCGAAACTTTTGTTTGGTAAATAGAAGAAGTGGAAGAAATGGCGCATATTTCAGTTACTTTTGTTAGCTTCATAAATATTAGCAAAAATAATTGTGATATTATACTTGTATATAGAGCTTATTACCTTTTTAAGCAGCTTTTAAAAATGTCTAATTGTAGTATTCGGTTTTCTAATAAAAATTTTATGAAATCATAGTACTTATTTTATTGTGCGAGTATAACAACAGAGAGATAACTCAAGAAATCACTTAAGCTTATATATTTATGTTTGTATGTATATAAAATATTTTTATTTGAAAATAAATAAATGACAATGATAGTAATAAACTGCCACTGAGACATTTAAAAAAATTGCCTTCACTTCAGTTTTCTTATATTTATTTCCGAAACTAGTTGTTGTTTAACAAATAACCATCATTTAATGGCAATTTCATTTTATTCAACAAATACATAAAAAAAAAATAAAAAGTTTGTCAATGGCAGCCATAGCAAAGCTTTTAATATTTATAACGGCCATTTACAATTCCCGTCAGTAATTGGTTTCACATTGGTTTGCTGCATTTGGTGGCATACAGCAAACAATATACTGATAATAAATAAGATAATCCTGTTTCATAAATTTTGCTCGATTTAAGCCCAAGATAAAAAACAATTCATTTTATGTATTGAAAGAATGTTTAATGTTAGCTTGTTCATTAATTTTACAGCAATGTAATAAATTCATAAAAATATTTACTAATTTTTATATTCGAATAAAGAAAAATGTCCAAGTATTAATGTGCAGCTGAATGTTTCAAAGCTTCAGATTGATTTAATAGCAAAGATGGGTGCGTAATATTGTGTAATAAGTGTGGAGAGTTCCTCAAACAAAATGAATTCTTAAGACTGTTTAATATGAAAATGAGAATGACTGAGAGTGGGATGAAAATAAATTTTTTGTAGAAACAAGAAAATTTATATTTGGGAGCAAGAAATGCATTTTTTTTTTAATTTTTAGAAAGCACTACGAGCCCCGACCACTATTAATTCGTACGGCAAGCTTTTTTACCCGTATGTAATTTTTAACAGATGATATTTTCAATACTGAAGTAGACAACACATGCAAACCTATTTTTTCTGAGAGATCATTTTATTTTCTTAATTTTAGAAAAAAATTTATTTGTTGTACTTCAACAACAACAGCAACAACATTTATTTCTTTGAATGCTTTCCTTAATTGATAAGAAACATTTGACCAGTATTAATTCGTACGGTGCGTTAGCTTAGCTTACAATTGAAAGAAGATCAAAACAAAAGCAAAAGTAGAAACAGTTATGCAATGCAGAATGTCAGAAGTGTGTTATTGCTTCAAATTATTCACGGCACGTGGTAAGCCGATTTGCAAAGAAATAAGAAGTTTAGTTGTAGATTATTATAAATCTGGGAACACTTTTGGTGAAATAGCCAAGCAATTAAATCTGGCTAAGTCTTCCGTTCAAGGAATAGTAAAAAATTTTAAGAAAAATGGCAATATTGAAAATAATATCGCAAATAGAGGCCGAACATCGGCAATAACAGCTCGTGATAAAAGAGCCCTGGCCACGATTGTGAAGGCTAATCGTCGCCAAAGTTTGAGAAATCTACCATCAGAATGGTCTGATAAAATCGGAAAAAGTGTTAAGCGTGAATGGACGCGCCTGCAGTTGCGAGATATTGGATATAAGTTCTATAAGGTATGTATAGGGATTATCTATGTTACATACTCAATAGCTTAAATTACTCTTAGGCCAAGGAAAAACCATTGCTTACGCTTCGCCAAAAGAAGAAGCATTTACAATGGTGTCGGTAACGGATGTATTGGACTCACAGGCAATGGAACTCCATCATATTTAGCGATGAATCTAAATTTGATGTGAGTGTCGGTGATGCAAGAAGGAGAGTTATCCGTAACAAAACTGAAGCGTACCATAAAGACTGCCTTAAAAGGACAGTTAAGTTCCCAGCAGGCATAATGGTGTGGGGTTGTATATCTGCCAAAGGGGTAGGACAGCTGCACTTTATTGATGGGATGGTCAACGCTGAAAAATACATTAACATACTAGAAGAAAGTTTGCTGCTATCAATACCAAAACTGGCTGACTGTGGTGAATACACGTTTCAACAGGATGGCGCATCATCTCATACTGCCAAACAAACCAAATCATGGCTGCAGTCTAAGGAAATTAGGGTCTTAGATTGGCCATCAAATAGTCCGGACCTAAGCCCAATCGAGAATATATGGGGAATAATGAAAAGAAACTTAAAAAATGAGCCTCAAAGAACCCTTTCTGATTTAAAAACAAAATTGCAAGAGATGTGGGATTCTATTTCAACAGAACAATTAAAATCTATGCCAAATCGTTGTAAATGTGTTGTACAGGCAAAAGGCGATGTTACCCAATATTAATATTTAAAAAAATTACAATTTTAATCAAATAGTACATATTTTGTGCACCGTACGAATTAATACTGGTCAAATTTTTCTTATCAATTAAGGAAAGCATTCAAAGAAATAAATGTTGTTGTTGTTGTTGTTGAAGTACAACAAATAAATTTTTTTCTAAAATTAAGAAAATAAAATGATCTCTCAGAAAAAATAGGTTTGCTGTGTTGTCTACTTCAGTATTGAAAATATCATCTGTTAAAAATTACATACGGGTAAAAAAGCTTGCCGTACGAATTAATAGTGGTCCGGGCTCGTATCTTTTATTCACGGTTCCGCTCGCGGTTATCTGTTTAAAAAGTACATACAACTGGTTAAACCATCAAACCTGAAACAAAAATTACCCTTTTGGAAAAAATCCGTAACAAATATAAAAAAACCTGTTCCGAACTGGATACAAATTATCTTTTATTTGACGCTGCTAATATATGTAGCTTCCCAGTGGTGGAAGAATGTCTAAAGTCGGCTTAGCGGCTTGGGCGTGAAAGCGTAGCAAATAATTTATAATATTAGTAAGGATATATTTCCATCTTTGCATCAATTATTTAACTCTCTTTCTATTTCACTCAAAACAACAGTTTGTTTGCATTTTATATGGTCATTTTCTGGATGTCTAACGTGACCGTCGATCGTTCACATTTGAAGTTAAATATAAATGATTTTTTTTTGACAATAAGCGTAACTTATAACTCTAATTGGTGCTAAGTCTGATTTTGACAAATTTTTAATTTTCAAAATAAGGGCAAAAAATCCAAGTATTCGCATGTGACAAAAAGAGAAGTTATTATTGTGGGCAACGATTAAAACACTGATTTCAGCGAAACCTGTAACTGATTTTAAAATGTTGTGCACTGATGTCTTTTTGAAATGTTTTTCACTTTATTCGCGAATTATTTGTATATTTTTTAAAATTAAATTTTAATCACAGTCGCACGTGACATGTAGCACGTTGCATTTTTTATTATGATATTTGTACTGTTTTTGTTCCTCTTTTTACGAAATTATAAATTATGACTTTCTACAGACTTTGGCTATTGTCTCATTGCGTCTTTTATCTTCAATCATTTAATTTTTTCTTATAGCCAACTCTTGTTACTTTTTTCCTAACATTCTGAATTCTTTATCTGGTTTTTAATTTACGAATTGTCATAATATTTCTTTCTCTTTTTTTAAAACCATTTGCTACTATTTTTATTTTTTTTTCTCTGAATTTGCACATTTAAATTTAAATAATCTAAGAGTATGTAAATTTTTTTATGTATATTTATTTGGAGATTTTCGCGAGACACGAATGAAAAAAAACAAGCAAATTTTTAAAATCTCTATTTTAATTTTACATTTACGATGTCGCATGTGACCAACTTTATATAGTTATACAATCACAAATTTTTATATTTGTCAGCAGGTTTTTTTATATGTATTTTAGTTGTATTATTGTTCTGAATACTTCATGTCGCACGTGACAACGAAATCTCTGAAGAATTTTTGGCAAGCTTTTTTGGCAAATTTTTTTAACTGATTTACTTCTCCTCTTCTTGCATGAAAAAAGGCATTAGAGAAATTCGATTGATTTTGATTAGAAGCTTCCATATGTGGAAAAAATTCTTAGTTTCCTTTAGACAATCTGCCTTCTATGAAACTTGAGATCGAAGAAAATTTACAAAACTAAAGCACACTAGTCATATCATCACTAACGCAGCCTTTATTTAGGCCAAACATTTACATAGATAAATAACGGCCCCCCTCCCCTCCACAAACATTGCATAGACTAGCGAAAGCAAATGCAATAGTTACATTCAAAGCGGAAACGGAACTGCAACTATTGGCGCCAAATATAACAAGTCAAATTATTACGGCGACCACATGGGGAGAATAAATAAATTCTATTTCCTACACAGACTCTAAAATGCAAATAAATAATACTTCAATAACAACAAATCTTTGCTAAATGCAAATAAAAAGAACTAAAAAAAAATATTTTATTAAACTTGTTTTTGGTATAAAAAAAAAAACTAAAATAGGCTTTAAGCTGAATTTTTTTACAAAATCGCAGATAACTAAATACCAAATGATTGTCTATTGTGGGTATATTATCACTAATGTATAATAAATGGAAATAAATGGAAAAATGTGATAAAAATATTAAAATTTGTTATAAAAAATTCCAATTGAGCACAAACAATTGCAGTGAAAAACTATTGAAAGTAACTATTCAGTAACTGCGTTTTCTCTACTTCCAAAATACCAATATGTGTGTACTTTTGATTTTTTAGGAAACTATTATTAACAACATCCAGGAGCT